>LR738713.1:690370855-690564604 GCA_902687465.1 Secale cereale
AGATCCCGCTATTGGTTATTGACCTGGGAGTATCTCGGTCATGTCTGCATAGTTTCCGAACCCGCAGGGTCTACACACTTAAGGTTCGGTGACGCTAGGGTTGTTAGTGAGAACAGTGCATGGTAACCGAAGGTTGTTCGGAGTCCCGGATGAGATCCCGGACGTGACGAGGGTCTCCGGAATGGTCCGGGGACGAAGATTGATATATGGGATGAGAGTGAACGGAGTCCGGAATTGTTCCGGGGATCATCGGGAAGAAATCGGAGTGCCGAAAGGTGTTTCGGGGGGCACGGTAATTGTTACGGGCCCTATGGGCCATAAGTGGGAGACGCAACAGCCCTCATGGGGCTGTGCGCCCCCCCTTGGGCCCTCTCCACCTGCGCATGGGGGCTGGCCCCCCCTAGGGAGCCGCACCCCAGAGTCCTTGGGGGGCAAGGCACCCTGGGGGGGCAAACCCTAGCCCTGGGGGCGCCGCCCCTTTCCCATCTCCCTTGGCCGCCGGCCCCTAGGGGAAACCCTAGGGCGCCTCCTCCCCCCTCTCCCCCTATATAAAGAGAGGCAGAGGGGAGGGCAGCCACACACGTTCATGCCTTGGCGCTGCCCTCCCTCCACCGTAGAGATCTTCAACTAGACAATAGTGCTTGGCGAAGCCCTGCTGGAATTCCTCCACCACCATCTCCACCACGCCGTCGTGCTGCTGGTTTTCTCCGTCAACCTCTCCTTCCCCCTTGCTGGATCAAGAAGGAGGAGACGTCCCCGAGCTGCACGTGTGAAGAACGCGGAGGCACCGTCCGTTCGGTGCTAGGATCTTCGGCGATTTGAATCGCGGCGAGTACGACTCCATCAACCGCGTTCTTGAACTCTTCCGCTTAGCGATCTACAAGGGTATGTGGATCCTACTCTTCCCTCGTAGATGCATCTCCTAGATTGATCTTGGTGAGCGTAGGAAAATTTTTGTTTCCCATGCAACGTTCCCCATCAGTGGCATCATGAGCTAGGTTCTTGCGTAGATGCTTTCACGAGTAGAACACAAAGGGGTTTGTGGGCGTTGATGTTTAGATTGCTTCCCTCCTTGGTCTTTCTTGATTCAGCGGTATTATGGGATGAAGCGGCCCGGACCAACTTTACATGTCCACGTACATGAGACCGGTTCCATCGACAGACATGCGACTTTTGTTGCATAAGATGGCTGGCGGGTGTCTGTCTCTCCTATCTTAGTTGAATCGGATTCGACAAAGGCGGTCCTTGTAGAAGGTTAAATAGCAACTTAAATATCACCGTTGTGGCTTTGCGTAGGTAAGAAGCGTTCTTGCTAGATACCCATAGCAGCCACGTAAAACATGCAACAACAATTTAGAGGACGTCTAACTTGTTTTTGCAGGGTATGTATGTGATATGATATGGCCAATGACATGATGAGATATATTTGATGTATGAGATGATCATGTTGTAATAGTTAATGTCGACTTGCATGTCGATGTATACGGCAACCGGCAGGAGCCATAGGGTTGTCTTTAATTTTTGTATGACCTGCGTGTCAATCATTAAGCGCTATGTAATGCTTTGCTTTATCGCTAAACGGTAGCAATAGTAGTAAGAGCATGGTGGGTGCGCGACAACCCCGATGGCGACACGATGATGGAGATCATGATGATGGGGATCATGGTGTTACGCCGGTGACGATGGAGATCATGCCGGTGCTTTGGAGATGGAGATCAAAAGCACGAGTTGATGGCCATATCATGTCACTTATGATTTGCATGTGATGTTAATCCTTTTATGCATCTTATTTTGCTTAGGACGACGGTAGCATTATAAGATGATCCCTCACTAAAATTTCAAGATAAAATTGTGTTCCCCCCGAGTGTGCGCCGTTGCGAAGGTTCGTCGTTTCGAAGCACCACGTGATGATCGGGTGTGATAGACTCTACGTTCGCATACAACGGGTGCAAGCCAGTTTTGCACATGCAGAACACTCAGGTTAGACTTGACGAGCCTAGCATGTACAGACATGGCCTCGGAACACGGAAGACCGAAAGGTCGAGCATGAGTCATATAGTAGATATGATCAACATGTAGATGTTCACCATTGACACCACCTCATCTCACGTGATGATCGGACTTGGGTTGGTGGATCTGGATCATGTCACGCTCGAATGACCAGAGGGATGTCAATTTGAGTGGGAGTTATAAGTAATTTGATTAGGTAATAACTCACTTATCATGAACAATAGTCTAAGATGTCTTTGCAAATCTTTTGTTGTAGATGGCTCGCGCAGTAGCTCCCCTGAATTTTAATGCGTTCCTAGAGAAAGCTAAACTGAAAGATGATGGGAGCAACTTTGTGGACTGGCTCCGCAATCTGAGGATCATCCTCACAGCTGCCCAAAAGGTTTATGTCCTAAGTGCACCGCTAGGTGAACCCCCCGCTCCGGCCTCTGTGGACGTTATGAACGCCTGGCAGACGCGCTCGGATGACTACTCAGTCGTGCAGTGTGCCATGTTGTATAGCTTGGAAGGAGGACTTCAAAGGCGTTTTGAACGTCATGGAGCATATGAGATGTTCCAGGAGTTGAAGTTCATCTTTGAAAAGAATGCTAAGATCGAGAGGTACGAGACCACCGATAAATTCTTTGCTTGCAAGATGGAGGAGAATTCGTCTGTCAGTGAGCACTTACTGAAGATGTCTGGGTACTATACCCGCATAGCTGATCTGGGACTTGTGTTCCCGGAGGAGGCTATCATTGACAGAATTCTCCAGTCACTCCCACCTAGCTACAAGAGCTTCGTGCAGCAGTATAACATGCAAGGGATGAACAAATCCATCGCCGAGCTGTTTTCAATGCTGAAAGTTGCTGAGGCAGACATCCAGAAGGAGTATCAAGTGTTGATGGTCAATAAAACTACCAGTTTCAAGAAAAATGGCAAGGGCAAGAAGGGTAACTCTAAGAAGGGTGGCAAGGCAGTTGCTCATCCAGTGAAGAAACCCAAGGCTGGGCCCAAGCCAGAGACTGAGTGTTTCTATTGCAAGGGGAACGGCCACTGGAAGCGGAACTGCCCCAAGTATCTGGCAGACAAGAAGGGGGCCAACAACAACAACAAGCAAGGTATATGTGATATACATGTTATTGATGTGTACCTTACCAACTCTCGTTGTAGTACCTGGGTATTTGATACCGGTTCGGTTGCTCACATTTGCAACTCTAAACAGGAACTACGGAATAAACGGAGACTGGCGAAGGACGAAGTGACGATGCGCGTGGGGAATGGTTCCAAGGTTGATGTGATCGCCGTCGGCACGCTCGCTCTTCGATTACCATCGGGATTAGTTATGAACCTGAATAATTGTTATTTAGTGCCTGCGTTGAGCATGAACATTATATCTGGATCTTGTTTAATGCGAGACGGTTACTCATTTAAATCAGAGAATAAAGGTTGTTCTATTTATATGGGTAATATCTTTTATGGTCATGCACCCGAAGTAAGGGGTTTATTCTTATTGAATCTCGATAGTGATGATACACATGTTCATAACATTGATGCCAAAAGATGTAGAGTAGATAACGATAGTACCACTTTCTTGTGGCACTGCCGTCTGGGTCATATCGGCGTAAAACGTATGAGGAAGCTCCATGCTGATGGACTTTTGGAGTCTCTTGATTTTGAATCACTTGACACATGCGAGCCGTGCCTCATGGGCAAGATGACTAAGACCCCGTTTTCAGGAACAATGGAACGGGCAAGTGACTTATTGGAAATCATACATACTGATGTGTGTGGCCCAATGAGTGTCACGGCGCGCGGTGGATATCGTTACTTTCTCACCTTCACTGACGATTTAAGTAGATATGGGTATATTTACTTGATGAAGCATAAGTCTGAAACTTTTGAAAAGTTCAAGCAATTTCAGAGTGAAGTTGAGAATCATCGTAACAAGAAGATCAAGTTCCTACGATCTGATCGAGGGGGAGAATATCTGAGTTATGAGTTTGGCAATCACTTAAGAAAATGTGGAATTGTTTCACAGTTGACGCCACCTGGAACACCACAGCGTAATGGTGTGTCCGAACGTCGTAATCGAACCCTATTAGATATGGTACGTTCTATGATGTCTCTTGCCGATTTGCCACTATCGTTTTGGGGATATGCGTTAGAGACAGCTGCATTCACTTTAAATAGGGCTCCATCTAAGTCCGTTGAGACAACACCGTATGAACTGTGGTTTGGTAAGAAACCGAAGTTGTCTTTTCTCAAAGTTTGGGGTTGCGATGCTTATGTCAAAAGGCTTCAGCCAGAAAAGCTCGAACCCAAAGCGGACAAATGTGTCTTCATAGGATACCCAAAAGAGACGGTTGGGTACACCTTCTATCTCAGATCCGAGGGCAAAGTGTTTGTCGCTAAGAACGGGTCCTTTCTCGAGAAAGAGTTTCTCTCGAAAGAATTGAGTGGGAGGAAGGTAGAACTTGATGAGGTTATTGAACCTCTACTTCAACCAGAGAGTGGGGCAGCACAGAAAGATGTTTTTGTGGAGCCTACAACGGTTGAAGAGGAAGCTAATGATGATGATCAAGAAGCTTCTGATCAAGTTACTACCGAACCTCGTAGGTCGACAAGGGTACGCACTGCACCTGAGTGGTATGGTAACCCTGTCTTGGAGGTCATGTTGTTGGACAACAGTGAACCTACGAGCTATGGAGAAGCGATGGTGGGCCCGGATTCCGACAAATGGTTAGAGGCCATGAAATCCGAGATGGGATCCATGTATGAAAACAAAGTATGGACTTTGGAAGTATTACCTGAAGGGCGGAAGGCAATTCAGAATAAATGGATTTTTAAGAGGAAGACGGACGCTGACGGCAATGTCACCGTGTATAAAGCTCGACTTGTGGCAAAGGGTTTTTCACAAGTTCAAGGAGTTGACTACGATGAGACTTTCTCACCCGTAGCGATGCTTAAATCCGTCCGAATCATGTTAGCAATAGCTGCATATTTCGATTATGAAATTTGGCAGATGGATGTCAAAACAGCGTTCCTTAACGGTTTTCTTAAGGAAGAGTTGTATATGATACAACCGGAAGGTTTTGTCGATCAAGAGAATGCTGACAAAGTTTGCAAACTCCAGCGTTCCATTTATGGGCTGGTGCAAGCATCTCGGAGTTGGAATCTTCGCTTTGATGAGGTGATCAAAGCGTTTGGGTTTGTACAAGTTTACGGAGAAGCTTGTATTTACAAGAAAGTGAGTGGGAGCTCTATAGCGTTTCTAATATTATATGTGGATGACATATTGCTGATTGGAAACAATATAGAACTTTTGGATAGCGTGAAGGGGTATTTGAACAAGAGTTTTTCGATGAAGGACCTCGGTGAAGCTGCTTTCATATTGGGCATCAAGATCTATAGAGATAGATCGAGACGCCTGATAGGACTTTCACAAAGTACATACCTTGATAAAGTTTTGAAGAAGTTCAAAATGGATCAATCCAAGAAGGGGTTCTTGCCGGTATTGCAAGGTACAAAGTTGAGTAAGACTCAATGCCCAGTAACTGCGGATGATAGAGAAAAGATGAGTGTCATCCCCTATGCTTCAGCCATAGGCTCTATCATGTATGCAATGCTGTGCACAAGACCAGATGTCAGCCTTGCCATAAGTATGGCCGGAAGGTTTCAAAGTAATCCTGGTATGGATCACTGGACAGCGGTCAAGAATATCCTGAAGTACCTGAAAAGGACTAAGGAAATGTTTCTCGTTTATGGAGGTGATCAAGAGCTCGTCGTAAAGGGTTACGTCGATGCAAGCTTTGACACTGATCCGGATGACTCTAAGTCTCAAACCGGGTACGTGTATATTCTCAACGGGGGAGCGGTAAGCTGGTGCAGTTCCAAGCAAAGCGTGGTAGCCTATTCTACATGCGAAGCGGAGTACATAGCTGCCTCGGAGGCGGCAAAGGAAGGTGTCTGGATGAAGGAGTTCATGACAGATCTTGGAGTTGTGCCTAGTGCATTGAACCCAATGACTCTGTTTTGTGACAACACTGGTGCCATTGCTCTAGCCAAGGAACCAAGGTTTCACAAGAGGACCAGACACATAAAGCGACGCTTCAATTCCATCCGCGATTCAGTCAAGGAGGAGGACATAAGCATTTGCAAAGTACACACGGATTTGAATGTTGCAGATCCGTTGACTAAGCCTCTTCCACGGGCTAAGCATGATCAACACCAAGACTCTATGGGTGTTAGATTCATTACCTTGTAATGCTAGATTATTGACTCTAGTGCAAGTGGGAGACTGTTGGAAATATGCCCTAGAGGCAATAATAAAAGAGTTATTATTATATTTCCTTGTTCATGATAATCGTTTATTATCCATGCTATAATTGTATTGATTGGAAACTTAAATACATGTGTGGATAAATAGACAAACTATGTATCCCTAGTAAGCCTCTTCAGGACTAGCTCGTTGATCAAAGATGACCGCGGTTTCCAGGTCATAGACATGAGTTGTCATTTGATAACGGGATCACATCATTAGGAGAATGATGTGATGGACGAGACCCAAACGTTAAACATAGCTTTTGATCGTATCAGTTATCGCTATAGTTTTCTGCATGTCAAGTATAAGTTCCTATGACCATGAGATCATGTAACTCACTGACACCGTAGGAGTGCCTTGTGTGTGCCAAACGTCGCAACGTAACTGGGTGACTATAAAGGTACTCTACAGGTATCTCCGAAGGTGTCTGTTGAGTTGACATGGATCGAGACTGGGATTTGTCACTCCGTGTGACGGAGAGGTATCTCCGGGCCCACTCGGTAATACGTCATCTCAATGAGCTCAAAGTGACTAAGTAGTTAGTCACGGGATTATGTATTACGGAACGAGTAAAGAGACTTGCCGGTAACGATATTGAACTAGGTATAGAGATACCAACGATCGAATCTCGGGCAAGTAACATACCGACGAGACAAAGGGAACTGTATACGGGATTACCTGAATCCTTGACATTGTGGTTCATCCGATGAGATCATCGAGGAACGTGTGGGAACCAATATGGGTATCCAGATCCCGCTATTGGTTATTGACCTGGGAGTATCTCGGTCATGTCTGCATAGTTTTCGAACCCGCAGGGTCTACACACTTAAGGTTCGGTGACGCTAGGGTTGTTAGTGAGAACAGTGCATGGTAACCGAAGGTTGTTCGGAGTCCCGGATGAGATCCCGGACGTGACGAGGGTCTCCGGAATGGTCCGGGGACGAAGATTGATATATGGGATGAGAGTGAACGGAGTCCGGAATTGTTCCGGGGATCATCGGGAAGAAATCGGAGTGCCGAAAGGTGTTTCGGGGGGCACGGTAATTGTTACGGGCCCTATGGGCCATAAGTGGGAGACGCAACAGCCCTCATGGGGCTGTGCGCCCCCCCTTGGGCCCTCTCCACCTGCGCATGGGGGCTGGCCCCCCCTAGGGAGCCGCACCCCAGAGTCCTTGGGGGGCAAGGCACCCTGGGGGGGCAAACCCTAGCCCTGGGGGCGCCGCCCCTTTCCCATCTCCCTTGGCCGCCGGCCCCTAGGGGAAACCCTAGGGCGCCTCCTCCCCCTCTCCCCCCTATATAAAGAGAGGCAGAGGGGAGGGCATCCACACACGTTCATGCCTTGGCGCTGCCCTCCCTCCACCGTAGAGATCTTCAACTAGACAGTAGTGCTTGGCGAAGCCCTGCTGGAATTCCTCCACCACCATCTCCACCACGCCGTCGTGCTGCTGGTTTTCTCCGTCAACCTCTCCTTCCCCCTTGCTGGATCAAGAAGGAGGAGACGTCCCCGAGCTGCACGTGTGAAGAACGCGGAGGCACCGTCCGTTCGGTGCTAGGATCTTCGGCGATTTGAATCGCGGCGAGTACGACTCCATCAACCGCGTTCTTGAACGCTTCCGCTTAGCGATCTACAAGGGTATGTGGATCCGACTCTTCCCTCGTAGATGCATCTCCTAGATTGATCTTGGTGAGCGTAGGAAAATTTTTGTTTCCCATGCAACGTTCCCCATCAATGACTTGTGCTACCGGGATGCCGAGCCTGATCGAATTTTCCCTAAGATAAGGGGTGATGATATTATATTTATCACTTTAGCTAATCGTGAGAGCTTGTGATGGGCTAAGTTGGGACACCCCTGCAGGGTTATGATCTTTCGAAAGCCGTGCCCGCGGTTATGTGGCAGATTGGAATTTGTTAATGTCCGGTTGTAGAAAACTTGACAGAGGATCCGAAGTAAAACACACAACTGTGTGAGTAACCGTGACCGTCTCTTTTCACTTTGAGAAGAGAACACGGTGGGGTTATGTTTGATTCGTATGTAGTTCAGGATCTTTAGCGATCACTACTTTTGCGACCGTTTGCGTAGATGCTCATCTTATTCTGGTACTCGTAAGTTAGCCACCATATTATGCTTAGCCGCTGCTGCAGCCTCACCACTTTACCTCCTCCTACCCACAAAGCTTTGCTAGTCTTGTTACCCATGGTTATGGGATTGCTGAGTCCTCGTGGCTCATAGATACTACAACACCAGATGCAGGTTCAGCCGAGTTTGAAGCAGGAGCAGAATCAGTACTTCACTGGGAGCTCGATGAAGAGTTTGGCCGTATGCTTGTTACGTTTCGACGATCAGTAGTGGTTTCTACTAGGATTCGATCCTGACCTGTGGCTTTATGTTTTTTTGGTATCTTTCTTTTGGATCTTCACCCGTAGTCGGGTTGTGATGTTTTGAATGATGTCTTGCTTATGTAATGTATTGTGTGAAGTGGCGAGTGTAAGCCAACTATCTCCTTTTGCATTTTAATCCCTCTTTTACATGAGTCGTGCAAAGATACCAAACTTGAGATCATTTTAGGATGGGCTTATACCTTTAAGTCGTGCCTCGACACGTAGGAGGTATAGTCCCATCCTGGGCATTACAACGCTGCCTCGAGAGCGGGTGCCAGTGCTGCAAGAAAGTAAGGAATTTGAAGGAGTCAGACGCCTTCTGCGGGAAAACCTTCACGATCACCATCTTATTCCTAGTCGTCCAAAGAGTCAACGACATCGCCGCAAAAAAGCCAAAATAGGCGGCGATGCCGTGACGGACATATACATGATAGCGTTGGATGGTTGACTCCCGCATCTGTGTCCGTAGACTGGCCATCCATGTCCGCGGGCGAATGCGGGGGCGGGGGGAGAGGGGGGGGGATTTTACAGGTCAACATTGGAGATGCCCAAATGTATGATTATGTAGCAAATGATTTTTTATTTCTTTTGTCATTTTTACAAGGTATTTTGGTTTGGATGGAAAATGGTTCTTGCTACATGAACATTTTAGATATTAGACCAAATTTTCTTTTGATACCCGCAATTTTTCATGCGTTGCAACTAGCAGCAAGCGATGCTACTACCGCCGGCTGCCACCGACGAGTGTTGCAAGGGGATGACTAGAGAACGAGCTGCTTCGAAGACGTGACCTGCTGTGACGGGTGCTCAGTCTTGTTATGAGCAGCGGCCACAATTCACGACGGCGCCCTCCGGAAGGCTTTCCCGGCCGAGGCGCGAGGAAAGATAGGGCTAGGGGCGGCTCCCTATGTTTTGCCATGGCGAAGAGGGGTCCCCTGCAAAAAAAAGAAGAAGAGAGGGCTGGGATGGTGTGAGGGCATGTACAATGGTGGCATATGAATACTGATGCCCCATGACAAAAAGCAGTTTGAGGCATCTATTTTTAGTCTTTCTCCCCAATGCAAACTACCTCTAGTGAGCCTCATTAAGAAATAGAAAATAAAGACTCTAATACACATGCATCTCTACTTTTCACTACAACCTTTCCAGCTTTTGACATCGGACCACACTTTTTCACTCCAAGCACCCGCCTCCTGCAGAGGATCCCGCTTCCCTATCCGAACCTACTTTATCTGTTATCCGATCCTACATGACATGTGAGGCATCACCCTGGAGCTATGCATTGTACCTGCCGTGAGATGTGAGACTAGCGGACTACGCCAGGAAGAAGAGACTACCCGGCAGGCAATCAGACGGCTGCGCGCGTGCGGCTTCCAATTGGTCGACCGACGCCCAGCATCGGCAAAAAATAGGAAAAAAAAATTCATTATCGAGAGCCAAACTCGCTCGACGTTTTTTTCTCCTCTCTTCCCCACTTCCGAGCCCTCGCTCCGTGCCGTACCTAAGCGTCGCCGCCGACGCGTCAGCCCCGCAGACCCGGCACGTGGATCCGGCCCTGCGCCCCGCGCCGCGCCGCTCCCGCTCCCGCCCCCGCCCCCGCCCCCGCTCGCCGAGGCCTCCCTCTCCGGATCTCCAGCCATGTACGGCGGCGGTAAGATCTCTCGCCCCTGCCCCTGCCCCTGCTAAACCCTAACTAAACCCTGGAGATCTCCCCCGCGGCCGCTAACTTCTCCCCCCTGCAGACGAGGTCTCGGCCATCGTCATCGACGTGGGCTCCTACAGCTGCAAGGCCGGCTACGCGGGCGACGACACCCCCAAATCCGTCTTCCCCTCGGTGAGCTTCCCCCGCCCCCCTCCAACTGTTCGAATTATAGGCTGTTTTAGTTCGTTGAACTCGGAGTGGAACCGATTTCTTAGTGCTGAATTTGTCTGCATTGCAACCGCGCAAGTTTGTGCTGGTGGTTGACAAATTAGTGCTTCATTTCCAAGTTTTGGAATCAACGGCCTTGGGTTCTGGTTCAGACATGGCGTGCTTGCTAGCGCGTCAGTCAGTTCATTGCCATATTGGGCCAAATCGCAAATTTTGTAGCAGGCAGGCCCTACTCTGCAAATATAAGTAGCCACTTTAATCCTAAGTTGACTTCAGGCGTCGAATCAATAAACTGCGATGGGACCTGCACCTACCTGTTGGTTTCAGCGTAGGGGGTGCAATCTTTATAATCTACATACTCGGTTCATGATTTCAGGCTCTAATGGCTCATATTTGCTGCTAGCTATTAGTGTTAGCTACTGTGAGCCTTTCTTACATGCTGCACTGTGAGTCAAACCAAAAAAAAGCTGAATTTCTGTTAGTGGGATTATTGGGCTAGTTTTTGCAGTCTGGCAGTAAATTGCTAGTTTCACTCTGTTTCTGATGAAATGAACGAACTACTCATGTAATAACATTCAAAGCAAAATCAGGAAAAAAATTTCTGTGTGGTTCGCACTAAGAAAATGGTTTAAATTTGGCCACTTAATGCCATGTTTGGGCCTGAACAGTGCTCGGAAATTATGTTGTTTTGTTGGTTCAAGGGTATGCGAGCTACCTAACTGGGACGTTTTGGCCAGTACAACTTATCGCACTCAGTATCTGGTTTTGATATATTCAGGTTGTTGGTTCAATCGAACAAGCGGAAGATACTGATGAAGCTAAGCCAGACAAGGAGGCTGACTCTGCATCAGATCCTAAGAATGGATCAAAGCCTATGGATGTGGACAAAGCCAAGACAAAACGCAAATTTTATGTAGGTCAAGAATTAGAATTCAGGAGGGATCATATGGAGGTTAGTAACCCGCACATTCTAAGTAAGGGTGATTGGTTACTCATGATTTCTATTAACTATTGCTTATTGGTCCCCCCCTCCACAAAACAGGTGATCTCACCGATGAAAGATGGAACAGTTACTGATTGGGATGTCGTTGACAACATATGGAATCATGCTTTTAGGTAAATTTATTCATCTACTTGATGCAGCTCTGAATAATTTCTCCTTTTTAACACGGTCCGTCGATAATCACCAATGACACCAGCTGAACTACAATTAAGTTACTAGTTCAAGCTTAACATTTAGCATTCTGTGTACATTTCGCTGAGTATACTGATTGTGAAATTGTTTAGTTGGTGAGTCATTGTTGTCCCTCCTGTTTTATTTTATATGTTGGGATGCTTTGTCTTCTGTAACAGCTAAGGTTGATTAAGTACAAGGGTTTCCTCGTTACGATGCTTAAGTACAAGGGTTTCCTTGTTGAAGTTACTATTTCTGTGAATCTTCTATATTGTCACACTGACTTGTTTTATATTTCAGACGGCGGCTATTGATCAATCCTGAAGAACATCCTATGCTCATAGCGGAACCATCTATAAACAGTGCACAGCAAAGAGAGAAGTATGTGTATGTTTTGTTTTTAAAATATTTATATTGCTAACCCATATCAATGCTTTCAAGCCTGACTCTTATTTTTCATGTCCTATAGAGCAGCAGAACTTATGTTTGAGAAGTACAAAGTGCCAGCGCTGTTCCTAGCAAAAAATGCGGTATGTCTCTCTCAGAAGTAATCTTTGATGCAACCAGTTAATTATTTTTAATTGTTGATTGGGTTGTCAGGTTCTCACATCTTTTGCATCTGGACGTGCTACATCTCTAGTGGTTGACAGGTCAGCATTTTCGTGATGACATTTTATCTTTGCAATCTGCTGTTTTCCTTAGAAATAAATGAAGGTTCCTTTTTTGCTATGTTAGCCCGATTAGTTTATGAACAAGTCCACTGTGTTGTGTTGTCTGCTTGGTTCTTAATTTGCTACTCTGTGTCTGAAGTAAATTGTTTTTCACCAATACATTGCACATAACACACTGATAGTATGTAACATTTCATCCGCACCAAGGAAATACTTCCTCCGTCCGGAAATACTTGTCATCAAAATGAATAAACGTGGATGTATCTAGATGTATTTTAGTTCAAGATACATCCATTTTTGTCCATTTCGATGACAAGTATTTTCGGACGGAGGGAGTACTCATGAAGAAGTTGGTTCTAACTGTTAATGCTCGAATTTCCCTGTTTCACTTTCCTTGATTTAAACACCTTAATTTGGTTTCATGCTTAGGTGACCGTCTCGATTCCTTGAGTGTTTCATAAGAAGTGCTATTAGACTTGGAAGAAGCTCGTGTCAAACATATATCAAATTTATTTCATCTTAATTTTACTGCTTTGGGTCTTTATCATGATAGAAATTTCTGGAATATGACAGAGCGATCATGTTTGGTGCAGTGGTGGTGGGTCTACTGTGGTTTCTGCTGTGCATGATGGTTATGTTTTGCAAAAGGTATGTTGTGCTATCAATATTCTGATTTTCTAGGGGAGGTGTAGTGATTTGCCTGTTTTTACTTTCTACGTTTCATTTGAAAATTTGATTAATCCAAGCTGCTTTAACATATGATAAAATTAAATGCTAAGTTGTATCATATGGACTCTGGCATATGCAACATTATTATCGCTTTTGCCTTGCCTCTTCTGAAGCCTTTTCTTCTACCATTTTTATAACTTGTTTTCATGTGGCAGTCTGTGGCAACTTCTCCAATTGGTGGTGAATTTTTGACTGACTGTATGATGAAAAGCTTGGAGAGCAAGGGCGTTGTTGTAAGCACCTCTCTTGGTTAAGATGGCATACTATCCCTTGCTGTATTTTCATACCCTGTTTGTTCACTTCTCAGATCAGACCCCGGTATTCCTTCAAGAAGAAGGAAGTTAGCCCTGGAGATTATAAGGTGTAGTTTCTATAACATTACATCTGATATTGGCATCCTTTTCTTGTCCGCTTGTGATTCCTTTGGACCAAGAGATAACTCTTCACACCATTCAATGTGCCCCTTTGTTGAAACTCCTTGTACCATTGAATGTGAGCTGAACTGTTGGTATAGTTGAAATCAACACACCAGTAAAGAGGAGGGGCAAAGTATGCAATATACTCCCTCCGTCCAAAATAAGTGTCTCAACTTTGCACTAGCTTTAGTACAAAGTTGTACTAAGCACGAGACACTTATTTTGGGACAGAGGGAGTACCTATCATCCTTGTCTTCTAACAAAAAAAGTTGAGAGAGCCTCCCCCCTTGCCAAGTTTGTTTCTGGCACCAATTAAGTTTTACCACGTGGAGTAGATCTCTCGGTAGACATCGAATACTATTTTGGCATTTCCAGTATCATGAAGTAACGCCTCCCTCTACATATCGATATTCACAGATACACGCGCACTAGGTGGTTCTCTGACTACATATAGCTGGTCCTTTAAAATATCTTTAGTGTTTTTCTTCGTATTTATGTGGTACGAAGGTTCTGAACTTGCTGCGTTAATTAATTATAATCATGGTTACATTCTAATCTAATTAGCATTACACTAGATGGATATAAGGGAAACTATGTGGTGTTTATTCTGTGAACCCATGTTTATCTTTTCAGGTTGTAGACCTTGATTTTCCGAACACCACGGATAGTTACAGGTTGTACCACATGGTATGCTCATTGGCAAATCTGTAATTCTTGTTTTGCTTTGTTAATTTTTGTCTGGATGCATTTAATGGTAATGCTTACTCTGTATCACAGAGAGCTATTGCTAGCGACATCAAGGAGACGGTTTGTAGAGTTCCAGATACTCCCTTCGATGGTATACCATTTCGAAAACACATTATTTCTGTGATTGTTTAGCTCTGCTATATTGATGTGCAAGCTTGGACCATACTGGCATGTACGCAAAATCTGATGATCAAGCCAGTTTCATTTGGTCCGTTGATGAATTATATATATGCATATACAACCATAACATAGTTGGCTACTTTTTATGCATATCTATCGTCTGTCAATCACCATGATTTTTATTCGTTTGACTGATTTGACATATCTCTTTGTATGCTTTAAGCATTATTTTTCTTTGGTGTTCCTCTTTTAGGTTCTGCTGTTCACTTTCCCTGCTTTATTTTCATGCAGAAGTGGCATATGCAAATGTTCCTACAACTTCATACGAGCTTCCAGATGGGCAGTAAGTTACAATTATGTAGACACATCTCGCCAGTCAGAATAATTTTGTTTTGTTAACAATTAGATATTGAATATGGGCTAGTAGCTACTTTTCTGGAGTGTATCTGTTGCGTCTTGACCTCTTACTCCGTTGTGCATGCCCTCTTCAGTACACCCACCAAATAGTCATGACGACATAAAACCAATTTATCATAACACTGAGAATTGGTGGTTTAGAAGGCACAAAGTTCCGACTCAAAATCCATTGAAAAGGAAGTCTGAAAATAGAAGGGTGAAATCTATGTCACTGTTTACTAGGATCTGCGCATGTGCCACATTTCAGTATAACCCTGAGTTGTTGCAGCCTGGTAGACCTTATCATGATGCAACTTCTATGACGATTCTGGATTTTTCATGCCCATTACAAGTATGCATGGTATTCCGATTTTGGCTGCACAATGCACCTATAAGGTGTTAGGATTCTGATGTCTCGACTTTCTCTGTTTCTGTTACTGCAATTCTGTGGTAAATATGTTGTTTATGGCTGTACTGTTTAAGAGGTTATAACTTATCTATGTTATATCTGAGCAGAACTATTGAAGTTGGTGCAGAGAGATTCAAGATTCCTGACATTTTGTTCAACCCATACCTTTCTCAGGTGAGTGAGAAAAGTATAATTTGCTGTGTGCATGTATGTTAGTTGGTTAGGATCTGTACTAGTGGTTGATTACACTATCCAGGAACAGAACAAAGTTCATTGCTCAACAACAACAACAACAACAACAAAGCCTTTTGTCCCAAACAAGTTGGGGTAGGCTAGAGCTGAAACCCATAAAATCTCGCAACTAACTCATGGTTCTGGCACATGGATAGCTAGCTTCCACGCACGGCTTGTTCTTGGTGATACTCCAGTTCTTCAAATCTTTCTTTACGGACTCCTCCCATGTCAAGTTTGGTCTACCACGACCTCTCCCCACATTATCAACGCGCTTTAGCTGTCCGCTATGCACTGGAGTTTCTAGAGGCCTGCGCTGAATATGCCCAAACTACCTCTGACGATTTTGGACAAGCTTCTCTTCAATCGGTGCCACCCCAACTTTGTCCCGTATATCATCATTCCGGACCCGATTCTTCCTTGTGTGGCCACACATCCATCTCAACATTCTACGCTAAAACTAACTGTTGAACATGTTGCCTTTTAGTCGGCCAACACTCAACGCCATACAACATTGCGGATCGAATCGCCATCCTATAGAACCTTCCTTTTAGCTTTTGTGGCACTCTCTTGTCACATAGAACGCCAGAAGTTTGACGCCACTTCATCCATCCGGCTTTGATTCGATGGTTAACATATTCATCGATATCCCCATCCTTCTGCAGCATTGATGCCAAATATCAAAGGTGTCCTTCAGTGGATGCTATCAATATTCAATAATTTCTTTTGGACCTAGCTGACTTGTCTTCAACCTCTCTACTGCACACTAATTTTGTTATCAACAGACTATTCCTGGGATCGATGGATTTGGAGATTCCACTTCGATTCGTGGACTTCCACGAATGGTGAGTTAATTATGGGTGCTTATATTGTTGTGCAGCTTGGTCAGTTCTTCATGTTAATGAAGTTGTTGCCACCCTTGTTTTTCATCAGGTCCTTGAAAGTGTAAATAGGTGTGATGTTGACATTCGCAAGGAGCTACTCAGCAGCATCTTGGTAAAGACATTAATTCCAGTGCTGCATTGCTACTTCTCTCTACATGCCCCCATGCACGGGCTTAGTGAAAGAACTCGTATAACATAATCTTCAATTCTCCTTTTATAATTTGTTAATACAACTCTAACATCTGCAAACTTGTATTCTGGATAGCTTTCTGGTGGCTCGTCATCAATTCTGCAGTTAAAGGACCGTCTAGAAAAAGAAGTACTGGAGGTAAATAAGAAGGCAGCCGAACAAGCTAGGATAAATGTTGCTGTATTTTTATATGTTTTCACCGTTTCCAAGCATGTCTCAGTTTATGTATGTTTTCTTCGAAGCTTTGCTATTAGTTCAATGCAATAACTTATTTGCTTTGTATCAAGTCAAATCATACTTTAGACAAAGCTTTCCACCTTATTTCTGTGACCTTCCTAAAAAATAGAAGAATAAAATGCATCTCATTGATTCTTTTGGTTAGTGACTAGTCATTACATGGTTGTTCATAAAAAGGAGAATATATGGTTAAGGCTGTTGAGAATGGTTCTTTTGTCTTGGTTTTGCTGGTTAGTTGATGGTGTTTTCTGAATCTCTGAGCTTATTCTTATTTTTAACTCAATGATTGCAGGAGTCCCCTCAAAATGCCCGGGTAAAGGTTTTGGCAAGTGGAAATTCAACAGAGAGGCGATTCAGGTAAGATCCAGTATATTTGCTCGTCTTTGTATGAACTGACTATGCTCAGTGGATCCCGTTAGCAGCAGAGGAATTTGAATGATTGCTTGTGTTGCCATTAGAAAGTAAAATTGTTCTTTTAGCTGTTTTAATTACATGAGTAGCTTAATGCAAGAACATGTCGTGGCCCTGAAATCGGTTTGAAATTAGATGAAAGCATGCTGATCACAATGCCAGTAAAACTTATCCTGGACCATAGGGAAGGGCCACCTTCGGAAAAAAAAAATGCATGCCGCGTGACTGGTTTTGTCTGTGTGGCCGCTAGTGCTGAGATTCATCATCTGTTAGATGTTGATTGACATGACTGACACATTATAATTTGATGAGTGCAGTGTCTGGATTGGAGGGAGCATCCTTGCATCCCTTGGGTCGTTCCAGCAAATGTGGTTCTCCAAGGCAGAGTAAGTTTGATTTTCTAGGTTCTGTTTGGTTGCCCTGCTCTTCTGCATCGTACGCCCCTAACAATATCTATCTGCTCGTAAACAGGTACGAAGAGCACGGTGTTTCCTATATCCAGAGGAAATGCCCATGAAATGGTGGAGCATGCATGCTGCCCAAGCTTTGTGTTGCCGAAAGATGTGTGTGGGCAGCAATCAATTAGATGCAGGCGACCGACTATCTTTAGCTCCGCGAGTGCAACTCTAGAACAAACTCGGCTGATACTTGTACGTGTGTGCTGAAAGATGTCCGTTGGTCGCCACCTTTGTTATCTGGGGATATTTATATTGCTGTCATGACTGAATTATCTTTAGGTCTGCGAGTGCAACTTGAGAACAAACTCAGCTGATACTTGCCGTTGATGGTAGATACTAGCAGTTCATGTGATGAATTTAGAGTGTAAAAGTTTACTATCCAGACTCCAATCAATGTATGCGGGAATCAAGTCTTTAGCTATTTAGGTACACAGCTGGTTCTTGAAGCTGTAACTGATGGACTAGATGTTAGGTTAGCCATATCAAACGGGTATTGGACTTGCATTGCCAAGCTAAGAACGAGCTTCATTCACAGGACTGGTTTCCTGGTGTTTGTTGTTAATGCCGCGACGAGACTGGTAACAGTGATTTTCACATGAACTGTGGAGGTAGATGTGAACATATGAAATGCTGCAACAGCAGTTTATTCAAGAAGAGTGTTGAGATGATCACAACTCCATAACTAATAATGCAGGAGCACTGGCTAACAAAGCCATTCCTTGTTCAGTGTACACACTCCTTTGGGGAATAATAATGTCGACACATCCATGCCTGCTCTTATTGCTTCAGACGGACGCACCACAAAAGAGAGATCCACATAGATCAAAAGCATATACACCGCGCCGTCGCTCAGGGGAATCCATCCATCAAATTAGCGCTTCCTGGAGTCGATGAACTCCTGGAGCGCCGCCACCTGCTCCCTGGTCGGGGGCTGGTCGTTGTTCTTGATGGACCGGTGCACGTCGTACGTCGTCGCCCCCAAGAACACCAGCCTGCACACATACACCGCCCAGCCCAGATTGATTAATCAAACCACGGAGGAGGAGGAGGAGCAACGAGGGAGACCAACAGAACGCGGCGGCGGCGGCGCCTCTTGCCTACCCTGCGGCGAGCAGCGCGATCTGCCTCGGCGAGACGTGCCTGCCCAGCACCCTCATCCTCGTGCGGTGCTCACAGGCGACACGGGGAACGGGGGAAGGGAGGAAAAGGCACGGGAACCGGTTCGTTAGCTGGGAGACTGGTTCCGAGCATACGTGCCGTGCGTGGCGTGGCCGAGTGGGTGGGTAGGGACCTGTTAACTTCAGGCGTGGGACCCATCTGTCGGTGTCCTGGCAGGAGGAAATATGCGGGGGCAATTAGGTACCCACAGCCTGCTTTGCAATGGCACAAATCTACATCGGTATGGAAGAAAGACGAATCAAGCGCTATTGATTAAGAGCAACTCTAGCAGACACCGTAATACGCCCGGCCCGCAAAAATTCCGGCGAGTATGCGGTCTCGGGCCAATTTTGCGGTCAGAACAGAGCCCGCATACTCGTCCGGCCCGCAATTTTTTTTTGTCGCAGCCCGCAAACCGCATGCCCTGAGCATTATAAGTGCGGTTCCACGACCCTCTTGCGGGTCCAAACCCTATCCCCGCCGCCGCGAGCCACCCGATTCCCCTTTCTTCTCTCCCAATTTCTCGCCGCCGGCGACCCTCCGCCCCGCCTCCAGCCGCCATGTGGGGGCGAATGTGGAGCTCCGGACACGGCTCCGGCAGCAGATCCGGCCATGAGAGCGACCCGGAGCGCGAGCGGCGCGTCCGGTCCGACGGGGAGAGGAAGCGCGGAGCGCGGAGGTGGACCAACCGCGGGCTTTCGCTGTCGGTGAGCTTCGACCGCCGCGAGACGGTGGAGTACGACCGCCGACGCGCGTCGTTCTCCTCCGCGCATTCTTCGTACGCCGGATCCTCCTCCTCCTCCGGCGCGGGCTTCCTCCCCGTGAAGAGGGAGTGGTCGGACGAGGAGGAGGAGCCTGAGCCGCCGGCGCCGTTCCTCTTCGTGCCGGTGAAGGAGGAGCCCGCTCCGCTCGGCCGCCGCGGAGTCGTCGGGCCCGAGGACTACGTCGCGGAGTTCGCCGCCATCGCCGAGCGGAGCGTGCGCGAGGAGGAGGAGCCTCGGCGCCACGCCGAGGAGCTTGAAGCCCTCGAGTGGCGGCAGGCGGTCGCCGAGAACGTCGCCGCCAACGAGAAGGCTCACGAGTGGCGCCGCATCCGTGTGGAGCAGTCGGAGAAGTTCGTCGATCTCTGCAGCTCCGGCGAGGAGGATTGAGCGTCCGACTCCTCGCCGCCGTCAAATCCGACCCCCTAGTACTAGTTTAACGTAGTATGTAGTATAACTATGCTTGTAGTTTGTGATGAACTATGTAGTATGTGATGAACAATGTAGTATGTGATGAACTATGTTTTTGCAATTTCTCCCGCGAAGACATATTTTCAAATTATGCAGATTTAGATACGGGTTCTGCTCGTCCGCGTATATTTTTGACCCGCAAAAGCGATTTTTGTGAACCCGCAAACGCGTTTTGCGGGTCGTATTTTTGCGGGGTCTGCTAAAGTTGCTCTAAGGGGACCCCTGCGCGTCCGCCGACGGCCGGCTCGCGGGCCATCAGACGAGGCGCATCGGCGCCCTTCCTCATTGCAATATAGGTATTGTTGTAGAATTTTTTTGTAACAAAGGTCTTGTTCCATAATTTTTTTTGCAACTGAGATTTTGTTACAATTTTTTTCTGCAACAGAAACTTTGTTGCAGAATTACTTCTTTTTGTATTCATCTTTTTACAAACTTTTTTACAACTGCGATTTTGCTGTATTTTTTTTTGCATCAAAGGCTTTGTTGCAGAATTTTCTTCATCTTCGTTTTTTGCAACACAGCTAATGTTACGGAATAAACTTGTGCAACATTGTTGATGTTGCATAAATTGGTGATGTTACGGAATACACGTACTGATCTGAATGTTGTGCGACACATATATTGAAAATATTAACCAATGAACCACATGACCTGCACGCTTCCGTGTGAACACTTCCAACACGGCCAAGTGAAATCGCCACGAAGCGATCCGATGATGCAACGCCCGGCGGACACGCAAGCTAAGATCAGCCGTCTGGTCAATAATATTTCCCATTGATTAAGGTTGCAGCCTGAATATAATTTAAAAATATTTAACATGTAAAATAACATTTTATTCAGATTCTACACATTTTCTTTATAAACTTTCATATATAACACGTCAAATTTGGAGTTAGGGTTTAAAAGTTATGGATATGTTTGAAAAGCAATTGAATCTGTCCCCCCAAAATAATGTTATTTTTAGAGGGCTGCATGTTTATTAAATGAAATATCACGGGGTTTTATGAAAAAAGCAATAAGTTTTCTAGATTCACTTAAAACAGGACCACGTGTTGATTAACCGGAAGATCAAGGGGTTTCTGCAAAAAATGAAACATTTTTCTTATTCAGTTAAAACATGATTGCGGGTTGATTTCAGGAAACGATAGTTTTTTTTCCGCAATATCATCGACGGACGCGTAGAAGCACTTCATTTTTTGGTGATTTCAAATATTTCAAGTGTGTCATTTCAAATATTCTAAACTAGCTATTTCAAATATTTCAAACCGTACATTTAAATTATCTCAAATAAATGATTCCAATTAATTCAAATAAATGATTCCAATAAATTATCTCAAATATTTCAAAGTAGTATTTCAAGAGATCCCAAATCAGTTTCACATCCTGATTTCAACCTTTATCTTTACCTAATAATAAAGGACAGAGCTGTTCATAGTTCTTCATAAATCATATCATTATATACGTTAGATATATGTTAACCATAAAGATTGATGGCTAAAATTTAAAATAAGATTTACCACATGTAAAGAAAGAAAAAAACCAACCCTACGAAACAAAGTCTACACACCCGGCATGAAAAAAAAAGGAAAAACTAACGCACATCCCGCTAGATGAAAAAAAAAGGAAAACAAATCCGCTGGATGAAAACAAATCGCGGGTCAATCGTTAGGGTTCGTTCGGATCGATCGAGGTCCTAGCGATCGATGATTTTAGGCCACGTGAATAAGAGTGAACCCGCCCAAGCCCATCAAACGTTTCAGCCGACGTCCCATCAATCTCATATGGAGCATGTGAAATCCAGCGATCGTTCCTGACTCTCACCTAGCAAAATTATTTCGTGCGTCTCCCCGTCAAGACACCGACTCTCAGTTGGAGTGCAATTTTGCCTAAAAAAAGTTGGAGTCCAACTCTGCGTCGGCGCCTTCCTCTCCCTTGACCGCTCCCATAAATATCGGCTGAAAGAGAGAGGGAGGGAGGGAGGAGGTAGATCCCGTCGAGGTCGGCACAGGGAGCCATTTTTTTCCATAGTAATACGTGTCTCATTCATATTATAAAGATTAAAGTACAAGTCATGTAAGAACCAACATGACAAAACTGAAAAGATAGTAGAACATCTCTGAGTTTGACACCAACGCCCGTCACCTGTCTCCAGCATCACCATAGCAGCCACCGAAGAAAAGAATGACGGGTCACCTCCTCACCCGAGCTTGACGCAGCTCCATCGCTGATATGTAGCTTTGCGGACCTCCAAGGTGGCTCACCAAAAGTGAAGCCTTTGCCGTTGAACGAATCAGACCGGGGCAACACCCCGGACAAGCAATCGAACTCCAGATCTGGCATCCCACCACGACTAAGCCTGTTGGGGAACGTAGTATCTCAGAAAATTTCCTACGATCACTCAAGATCTATCTAGGAGAAGCATAGCAACGAGTGGGGAGAGTGTGTCTACGTACCCTTGTAGACCAAAGCGGAAGCGTATAGTGACACGGTTGATGTAGTCGAACGTCTTCGCGATCCAACCGATCCAAGCACCGAACGTACGGCACCTCCGCGTTCAGCACACGTTCAACTTGATGACGTCCCACGAGCTCTTGATCTAGTTGAGCGTCACGGGAGTGTTTCATCAGCACGACGGCGTAGTGACGGTGATGATGAAGCTACAGGTGCAGGGCTTCGCCTAAGCACTGCAACGATATGACCGAGGTGTGTATCTGTCGGGAGGGGCACCGCACACGGCTAAAATCAAATTGTGTGTCTATGGGGTGCCCCCTCCCCACGTATATATTGGAGGGAGGGGTGGAGCAGGCGGCCAAGGAGGAGGAGGTGCGCCTGGGAGGGCAATCCTACTCCAAGTAAGATTCCCCCCTTTTCCTATTCCTAGTAGGAGAGGGGAAGGAAGGAGAGGAGAAGAAGAAGGAAAGGGGGGCCGGCCCCCTAGTCCAATTTGGTTTGGGCTAGGGGGGCCGAACGCCCCTAGCTGGCCGCACATCCTCTTCCTCCAGTTGGGCCCATGAGGCCCAATAACCCCCCGGGAGGTTCCGGTAACCTTTCGGTACTCCAGTATTTATCCGATAACCCCCGAAACTCATCCGGTGTTCTAATATAACCTTCCAATATATGAATCTTTATGTCTCGGACATTCTGGGACTCCTTGTCATGTCTGCGATCACACCCGGGACTCTGTGAAGGAAATATGCCCTAGAGGCAATAATAAAGATGTTATTTGTATTTCCTTATATCATGATAAATGTCTTTTATTCATGCTAGAATTGTATTAACCGAAAACTTAGTACATGTGTGGATACATAGACAAAACAGTATGTCCCTAGTATGCCTCTACTAGACTAGCTCATTGATCAAAGATGGTTATGTTTCCTAGCCATAGACATGAGTTGTCATTTCATCAACGGGATCACATCATTAGGAGAATGATGTGATGGACAAGACCCATCCGTTAGCATAGCACTATGATCGTTTAGTTTTACTGCTATTGCTTTCTTCATGACTTATACATGTTCCTATGACTATGAGATTATGCAACTCCCGAATACCGTAGGAACACCTTGTGTGCTATCAGACGTCACAACGTAACTGGGTGATCATAAAGATGCTCTACAGGTGTCTCCGAAAGTATTCGTGGTGTTGGCATAGATCAATATTAGGATTTGTCACTCCGAGTGTCGAAGAGGTATCTCTGGGCCCTCTCGGTAACACACATCACAATAAGCCTTGCAAGCAAAAGACTAATGAGTTAGTCACGATATGATGTGTTACGGAACGAGTAAAGAGACTTGCCGGTAACGAGATTGAACTAGGTATAGAGATACCGACGATCGAATCTCGGGCAAGTAACATACCGATGACAAAAGGAACAACATATGTTGTTATGCGGTTTTGACCGATAAAAGATCTTCGTAGAATATGTAGGAGCCAATATGAACATCCAGGTTCCGCTATTGGTTATTGACCGGAGATGAGTCTCGGTCATGTCTACATAGTTCTCGAACCCGTAGGGTCCGCACGCTTAATGTTTGATGACGATCGGTATTATGAGTTTATGAGTTTTGATGTACCGAAGGTAGTTCGGAGTCCCGGATGAGATCACGGACATGACGAGGAGTCTCGGAATGTCCGAGACATAAAGATTGATATATTGGACGACTATATTCGGACACCGGAAGTGTTCCAGAAAAGTTTCGGATTTAACGGGATTGCCGGAGGGGGTTACCGGAACCCCTACAAGGGGGGATGGTCCATAGTGGGCCTTAAGGGAAAGAGAGAGGCAGCCCATAGGGCTGGCCGGCGCCCCACCTAGGGTTCCTAGTTGGACTAGGATTGGGGGGGGGGGGCGCCACCTCTCCTTTTTCCTTTCCCTCTCTTCCTTCTTTTGGTGATTCCTACTAGGAATAGGATTGCAATCCTATTCCTAGTAGGATTGCAACCCTAGCCGCACCAAACAAGGGCCGGCCGGCCTCCCCCCTTGCTCCTTTATATACGGGGGCAGGGGGGCACCCAAAGACACACAAGTTGAATTGTTTTAGCCGTGTGCGGTGCCCCCCTCCACAGAAACACACCTCGGTCATACCGTCGCGGAGCTTAGGCGAAGCCCTGCGCCGGTGAATACATCATATCCGTCACCACGCCGTCGTGCTGACGGAACTCTCCCGTGAAGCTCAACTGGATCAAGAGCTCGTGGGACGTCATCAAGCTGAACGTGTGCTGAACGCGGAGGTGCCGTACGTTCGGTGCTTGATCGGTTGGATCGCGAAGAAGTTCGACAACATCAACCGCGTCACTTGACGCTTCCGCTCCCGGTCTACGAGGGTACGTAGACACACTCTCCCCTCTCGTTGCTATGCATCTAGTAGATAGATCTTGCGTGATCGTAGGAAAATTTTAAAATACTACGTTCCCCATCAGTGGCATCATGAGCCAGGTCTATGTGTAGATGATATGCACGAGTAGAACACAATGAGTTGTGGGCGATACTAGTCATACTGCTTACCAGCATGTCATACTTTGCTTCGGCGGTATTGTGAGATGAAGCGGCCCGGACCGACATTACGCGTACGCTTATGCAAGACTGGTTTCACCGTTACGAGCACTCGTTGCTTAAAGGTGACTGGCGGGTGTCTGTCTCTCTCACTTTAGCTGAATCAAGTGTGGCTACGCCCGGTCCTTGTGAAGGTTAAAACAACACATACTTGACGAAACATCGTTGTGGTTTTGTATGCGTAGGTAAGAACGGTTCTTGCTAAGCCCGTAGCAGCCACGTAAAACTTGCAACAAAGTAGAGGACGTCTAACTTGTTTTTGCAGGGCATGTTGTGATGTGATATGGTCAAGACATGATGAGTTATACGGTTTTGTATGAGATGATCATGTTTTGTAAAGTTATCGGCAACTGGCAGGAGCCATATGGTTGTCGCTTTATTGTATGAAATGCAATCGCCATGTAATTGCTTTACTTTATCACTAAACGGTAGCGATAGTGGTAGAAGCAATAGTTGGCGAGACGACAACGATGCTACGATGGAGATCAAGGTGTCGCGCCGGTGACGAAGGTGATCATAACGGTGCTTTGAAGATGGAGATCAAAAGCACAAGATGATGATGGCCATATCATGTCACATATTTTGATTGCATGTGATTTTATCTTATTATGCTTCTTATTTTGCTTAGAACGACGGTAGCATTATAAGATGATCCCTTACTAAATTTCAAGGTATAAGTGTTCTCCCTGAGTATGCACCGTTGCGAAAGTTCGTCGTGCCGAGACACCACGTGATGATCGGGTGTGATAATCTCTACGTTCAAATACAACGGGTGTAAGCCAGTTTTGCACACGCAGAATACTCGGGTTAAACTTGACGAGCCTAACATATGCAGATATGGCCTCGGAACACTGGAGAACGAAAGGTCGAGCATGAATCATATAGTAGATATGATCAACATAAGATGTTCACCATTGAAACTACTCCATCTCACGTGATGATCGGACATGGTTTAGTTGATTTGGATCACGTGATCATTTAGATGACCGGAGGGATGTCTATCTAAGTGGGAGTTCTTTAATTAATATGATTAAATTGAACTTTAATTTATCATGAACTTAGTCCTGATAGTTATTGCATATCTATGTTATTATAGATCAATGGCCCGTGCTACCGTTCCTTTGAATTTTAATACATTCCTAGAGAAAGCTAAGTTGAAAGATGATGGTAGCAATTACACGGACTGGGTCCGTAACCTGAGGATTATCCTCATTGCTGCACAGAAGAATTATGTCCTTGAAGCACCGCTAGGTGACAAGCCCCCTCCCGCTAATGTGGACGCTTTGAACGTCTGGCAATCGCGGTCTGATGACTACACGATAGTTCAGTGTGCCATGCTTTACGGCTTAGAACCGGGACTTCAACGACATTTTGAACGTTATGGACCATATGAGATGTTCCAGGAGTTGAAGTTAATATTTCAAGCAAATGCCCGGATTGAGAAATATGAGATTTCCAATAAATTCTACAGCTGCAAAATGGAGGAGAATAGTTCTATCAGTGAACACTTGCTTAGAATGTCTGGGTACTACAATCATATGACTCAACTTGATTGCAAGGTTGACGAGGATAGTGTTATTGATAGAGTTCTTCAATCACTGCCACCAAGCTATAAAGGCTTTGTGATGAACTATAATATGCAAGGGATGCAAAAGACAATTCCCGAGCTCTTCGCCATGCTCAAAGCTGCGGAGGTAGAAATCAAGAAGGAGCATCAAGTGTTGATGGTTAACAAGACCACTAGTTTCAAGAAAAAGGGCAAGGGAAAGAAGGGGAACTTCAAGAAGAATAGCAAGACAGTTGCTACTTCCACGAAGAAACCCAAATCTGGAGCCAAGCCTGAAACTGAGTGCTTCTACTGCAAGGGGACTGGACACTGGAAGCGGAACTGCCCCAAGTATTTGGCGGATAAGAAGGATGGCAAGGTGAACAAAGGTATATGTGATATACATGTTATTGATGTGTACCTTACTAATGCTCGTAGTAGTACCTGGGTATTTGATACCGGTTCGGTTGCTAATATTTGTAACTCGAAACAGGGACTACAGATTAAACGAAGATTAGCTAAGGACGAGGTGACGATGCGCGTGGGAAACGGTTCCAAAGTCGATGTGATCGCCGTCGGCACGCTACCTCTACATCTACCTTCGGGATTAGTTTTAGACCTAAATAATTGTTATTTGGTGCCAGCGTTGAGCATGAACATTATATCTGGATCTTGTTTGTTGCGAGACGGTTATTCATTTAAATCAGAGAATAATGGTTGTTCTATTTTAATGAATAATATCTTTTATGGTCATGCACCCTTAAAGAGTGGTCTATTCTTATTGGATCTCGATTGTAGTGATACACATATTCATAATATTGAAACCAAAAGATGCAAGGTTAATAATGATAGTGCAACTTATTTGTGGCACTGCCGTTTAGGTCATATTGGTGTAAAATGCATGAAGAAACTCCATAATGATGGACTTTTGGAATCACTTGATTATGAATCACTTGGTGCTTGCGAACCATGCCTCATGGGCAAGATGACTAAAACTCCGTTCTCCGGAACTATGGAGCGAGCAACAGATTTGTTGGAAATCATACATACTGATGTATATGGGCTAATGAGTGTTGAAGCTCGCGGCGGGTATCGTTATTTTCTGACCTTCACTGATGATTTGAGCAGATATGGGTATATCTACTTAATGAAACACAAGTCTGAAACATTTGAAAAGTTCAAAGAATTTCAGAGTGAAGTAGAGAATCATCGTAACAAGAAAATAAAGTTTCTACGATCTGATCGTGGAGGAGAATATTTGAGTTACGAGTTTGGTCTTCATTTGAAACAATGTGGAATAGTTTCACAACTCACGCCACCTGGAACACCACAGCGTAATGGTGTATCCGAACGTCGTAACCGTACTTTATTAGATATGGTACGATCTATGATGTCTCTTACCGATTTACCACTATCGTTTTGGGGTTATGCTTTAGTGACAGCTGCATTCACGTTAAATAGGGCACCATCTAAATCCGTTGATACGACACCTTATGAACTATGGTTTGGCAAGAAACCAAAGTTGTCGTTTCTTAAAGTTTGGGGCTGCGATGCTTATGTGAAAAAGCTTCAACCTGATAAGCTCGAACCCAAGTCGGAGAAATGTGTCTTCATAGGATACCCAAAAGAGACTGTTGGGTACACCTTCTATCACAGATCCGAAGGCAAGATATTCGTTGCTAAGAATGGATCCTTTCTAGAGAAAGAGTTTCTCTCGAAAGAAGTGAGTGGGAGGAAAGTAGAACTTGATGAGGTAATTGTACCTTCTCCCGGATTGGAAAGTAGTACATCACAGAAAATTGTTCCAGTGATTCCTACACCAATCAGTGAGGAAGTTAATGATAATGATCATGAAACTTCGGATCAAGTTTCTGCTGAACGTCGTAGATCAACCAGAGTACGTTCCGCACCAGAGTGGTACGGCAACCCAGTTCTGGAAATCATGTTACTAGACCATGATGAACCTACGAACTATGAGGAAGCGATGATGAGCCCAGATTCCGCAAAATGGCTTGAAGCCATGAAATCTGAGATGGGATCCATGTATGAGAACAAAGTGTGGACTTTGGTTGACTTGACCGATGATCGGCAGGCCATCGAAAATAAATGGATCTTCAAGAGGAAGACCGACGCAGACGGTAATGTTACTGTCTACAAAGCTCGACTTGTTGCGAAAGGTTTTCGACAAGTTCAAGGAGTTGACTACGATGAGACTTTCTCACCTGTAGCGATGCTTAAGTCTGTCCGAATCATGTTAGCAATTGCCGCATTTTATGATTATGAAATCTGGCAAATGGATGTCAAAACTGCATTCCTGAATGGATATCTCAAAGAAGAGTTGTATATGATGCAACCAGAAGGTTTTGTCGATCCAAAAGGTGCTAACAAAGTATGCAAGCTCCAGCGATCCATCTATGGACTGGTGCAAGCATCTCGGAGTTGGAATATACGCTTTGATGAGGTGATCAAAGCATATGGTTTTATACAGACTTTTGGAGAAGCCTGTATTTACAAGAAAGTGAGTGGGAGCTCTGTAGCATTTCTAATATTATATGTGGATGACATATTGTTGATTGGAAATGATATAGAATTTCTGGATAGCATAAAAAGGATACTTGAATAAGAGTTTTTCAATGAAAGACCTCGGTGAAGCTGCTTATATATTAGGCATCAAGATCTATAGAGATAGATCAAGACGCTTAATTGGACTTTCACAAAGCACATACCTTGATAAGATTTTGAAGAAGTTCAAAATGGATCAGTCAAAGAAAGGGTTCTTGCCTGTATTACAAGGTGTGAAGTTGAGTAAGACTCAATGCCCGACCACTGCAGAAGATAGAGAGAAAATGAAAGTCATTCCCTATGCCTCAGCCATAGGATCTATCATGTATGCAATGCTGTGTACCAGACCTGATGTGTGCCTTGCTATAAGTCTAGCAGGGAGGTACCAAAGTAATCCAGGAGTGGATCACTGGACAGCGGTCAAAAACATCCTAAAGTATCTGAAAAGAACAAAGGATATGTTTCTCGTGTATGGAGGTGACAAAGAGCTCGTCGTAAACGGTTACGTCGATTCTAGCTTTGACACTGATCCGGATGACTCAAAGTCACAAACCGGATATGTATTTTTATTGAACGGTGGAGCTGTCAGTTGGTGCAGTTCCAAGCAGAGCATCGTGGCGGGATCTACGTGTGAAGCGGAATACATAGCTGCTTCAGAAGCAGCAAATGAAGAAGTCTGGATGAAGGAGTTCATATCCGATCTAGGTGTAATACCTAGTGCATCGGGTCCAATGAAAATCTTTTGTGACAACACTGGAGCCATAGCCTTGGCGAAGGAATCCAGGTTTCACAAGAGAACAAAGCACATCAAAAGACGCTTCAATTCCATCCGCGATCTAGTCAAGGAGGGAGACATAGAGATTTGCAAAATACATACGGATCTGAATGTTGCAGACCCGTTGACTAAGCCTCTTCCACGGGCAAAACATGATCAGCACCAGGACTCCATGGGTGTGAGGATCATCACTTTGTAATCTAGATTATTGACTCTAGTTCAAGTGGGAGACTGAAGGAAATATGCCCTAGAGGCAATAATAAAGATGTTATTTGTATTTCCTTAATCATGATAAATGTCTTTTATTCATGCTAGAATTGTATTAACCGGAAACTTAGTACATGTGTGGATACATAGACAAAACAGTATGTCCCTAGTATGCCTCTACTAGACTAGCTCATTGATCAAAGATGGTTATGTTTCCTAGCCATAGACATGAGTTGTCATTTCATCAACGTGATCACATCATTAGGAGAATGATGTGATGGACAAGACCCATCCGTTAGCATAGCACTATGATCGTTTAGTTTTACTGCTATTGCTTTCTTCATGACTTATACATGTTCCTATGACTATGAGATTATGCAACTCCTGAATACCGTAGGAACACCTTGTGTGCTATCAAACGTCACAACGTAACTGGGTGATCATAAAGATGCTCTACAGGTGTCTCCGAAAGTATTCGTGGTGTTGGCATAGATCAAGATTAGGATTTGTCACTCCGAGTGTCGGAGAGGTATCTCTGGGCCCTCTCGGTAACACACATCACAATAAGCCTTGCAAGCAAAAGACTAATGAGTTAGTCACGAGATGATGTGTTACGGAATGAGTAAAGAGACTTGCCGGTAACGAGATTGAACTAGGTATAGAGATACCGACGATCGAATCTCGGGCAAGTAACATACCGATGACAAAAGGAACAACGTATGTTGTTATGCGGTTTTGACCGATAAAAGATCTTCGTAGAATATGTAGGAGCCAATATGAACATCCAGGTTCCGCTATTGGTTATTGACCGGAGATGAGTCTCGATCATGTCTACATAGTTCTCGAACCCGTAGGGTCCGCACGCTTAACGTTTGATGACGATCGGTATTATGAGTTTATGAGTTTTGATGTACCGAAGGTAGTTCGGAGTCCCGGATGAGATCACGGACATGACGAATAGTCTCGGAATGTCCGAGACATAAAGATTGATATATTGGACGACTATATTCGGACACCGGAAGTGTTCCGGAAAAGTTTCGGATTTAACGGAATTGCCGGAGGGGGTTACCGGAACCCCCTACAAGGGGGGATGGTCCATAGTGGGCCTTAAGGGAAAGAGAGAGGCAGCCCATAGGGCTGGCCGGCGCCCCACCTAGGGTTCCTAGTTGGACTAGGATTGGGGGGGGCGCCACCTCTCCTTTTTCCTTTCCCTCTCTTCCTTCTTTTGGTGATTCCTACTAGGAATAGGATTGCAATCCTATTCCTAGTAGGATTGCAACCCTAGCCGCACCAAACAAGGGCCGGCCGGCCTCCCCCCTTGCTCCTTTATATACGGGGGCAGGGGGGCACCCGAAGACACACAAGTTGAATTGTTTTAGCCGTGTGCGGTGCCCCACTCCACAGAAACACACCTCGGTCATACCGTCGCGGAGCTTAGGCGAAGCCCTGCGCCGGTGAATACATCATATCCGTCACCACGCCGTCGTGCTGACGAAACTCTCCCGTGAAGCTCAACTGGATCAAGAGCTCGTGGGACGTCATCAAGCTGAACGTGTGCTGAACGCGGAGGTGCCGTACGTTCGGTGCTTGATCGGTTGGATCGCGAAGAAGTTCGACAACATCAACCGTGTCACTTGACGCTTCCGCTCCCGGTCTACGAGGGTACGTAGACACACTCTCCCCTCTCGTTGCTATGCATCTAGTAGATAGATCTTGCGTGATCGTAGGAAAATTTTAAAATACTACGTTCCCCATCACTCTGAACTACCTTCGGTACATCAAAACACATAAACTCATAATACCGATCGTCATCAAACGTTAAGCGTGCGGACCCTACGGGTTCGAGAACTATGTAGACATGACCGAGGCTCATCTCCGGTCAATAACCAATAGCAGAACCTGGATGCTCATATAGGTTCTACATATTCTACGAAGATCTTTATCGGTCAACCCACATAACAACATACGTTGTTCCCTTTATCATCGGTATGTTACTTGCCCGAGATTCAATCGTCGGTATCATCATACCTATTTCAATCTCGTCACCGGAAAATCTCTTTACTCATTCCGTAATACATCATCTCGTGACTAACTCATTAGTCGTTTGCTTGCAAGGCTTATTATGATGTGTATTACCGAGAGGGCCCAGAGATACCTCTCCGACACTCGGAGTGACAAATCCTATTCTCGATCTATGCCAACACTACAAACACCTTCGGCGACACCTGTAGAGCATCTTTATAATCACCCAATTACGTTGTGACCTTTGATAGCACACAAGGTGTTCTTTCGGTATTCGGGAGTTGCATAATCTCATAGTCATAGGAACATGTATAAGTCATGAAGAAATCAATAGCAGTAAAACTAAACGATCAAGTTGCTAAGCTAACGGACGAGTCTTGTCCATCACATCATTCTCCTAATGATGTGATCCCGTTGATCAAATGACAACTCATGTATATGGTTAGAAAACATAACCATCCTTGATCAATGAGCTAGTCTAGTAGAGGCATACTAGGGACACTCTGTTTTGTCTATGTATTCACACATGTACTAAGTTTCTGGTTAACACAATTCTAGCATGAATAATAAACATTTATCATGATATAAGGAAATACAAATAACAACTTTATTATTGCCTCTAGGACATATTTACTTCAGTCTCCCACTTGAACTAGAGTCAAAAATCTAGATTACATAGTAATGATTCTAACACCCATGGATGGAGTCTTGGTGCTGATCTTGTTTTGCTCGTGGAAGAGGCTTAGTCAATTGTTCTGCAACATTCAGATCCGTATGTATCTTGCAAATTTCTATGTCTCCCTCCTTGACTTGATCGCGGATGGAATTGAAGCGTCTCTTGATGTGCTTGGTTCTCTTGTGAAACCTGGATTCCTTCGCCAAGGCCATTGCTCCGGTGTTGTCACAAAAAAATTCATTGGACCCAATGCACTAGGTATTATACCTAGATCAGTTATGAACTCCTTCATCCAGACTCCTTCATTTGCTGCTTCCGAAGCAGCTATGTACTCCGCTTCACACGTAGATCCCGCCACGACGCTCTGCTTGGAACTGCACCAACTGACAGCTCCACCGTTCAATAAAAATACATATCCGGTTTGTGACTTAGAGTCATCCGGATCAGTGTCAAAGCTTGAATCGACGTAACCATTTACGACGAGCTCTTTGTCACCTCCATAAATGAGAAATATATCCTTTGTCCTTTTCAGGTATTTCAGGATGTTCTTGACCGCTGTCCAGTGATCCACTCCTGGATTACTTTGGTATCTCCTTGCTAAACTTATAGCAAGGCACACATCAGGTCTGGTACACAACATTGCATACATGATAGATCCTATGGCTGAGGCATATGGTATGACTTTCATTTTCTCTATATCTTCTGCAGTGGTCGGGCATTGAGTCTTACTTAACTTCACACCTTGTAACACAGGCAAGCACCCTTTCTTTGACAGATCAATTTTGAACTTCTTCAAAACTTTATCAAAGTATGTGCTTTGTGAAAGTCCAATTAAGCGTCTTGATCTATCTCTATAGATCTTGATGCCTAATATATAAGCAGCTTCACCGAGGTCTTTCATTGAAAAATTCTTATTGAAGTATCCTTTTATGCCATCCAAGAATTCTATATCATTTCCAATCATCAATATGTCATCTACATATAATATTAGAAATGCTACAGAGCTCCCACTCACGTTTTTGTAAATACATGCTTCTTCAAAAGTCTGTATAAAACCATATGCTTTGATCACCTCATCAAAGCGTATATTCCAACTCCAAGATGCTTGCACCAGTCCATAGATGGATCGCTGGAGCTTGCACACATTGTTAGCACCTTTAGGCGACAAAACCTTCTGGTTGCATCATATACAACTCTTCTTTAAGGTATCCATTAAGGAATGCAATTTTGACATCCATTTGCTAGATTTCATAATCATAAAATGCGGCAGTTGCTAACATGATTCAGACAGACTTAAGCATCGCTACGAGTGAGAAAGTCTCATCGTAGTCAACTCCTTGAACTTGTCGAAAACCTTTCGCAACAAGTCGAGCTTTGTAGACAGTAACATTACCATCGGCGTCAGTCTTCCTCTTGAAGATCCATTTATTTTCAATGGCTTGCCGATCATCGGGCAAGTCAATCAAAGTCCACACTTTGTTCTCATACATGGATCCCATCTCAGATTTCATGGCCTCAAGCCATTTTGCGGAATGTGAGCTCATCATCGCTTCCTCATAGTTCGTAGGTTCATCATGGTCTAGTAACATGACTTCCAGAACTGGGTTACCATACCACTCTGGTGCGGAACGTACTCTGGTTGACCTACGAGGTTCAATAGTAGCTTGATCCGAAGTTTCATGATCATTATCATTAGCTTCCTCGCTGATTGGTGTAGGAATCACTGGAACTAGTTTCTGTGATGTACTACTTGCGGAATCTGAGCTCATCATTGCTTCCTCATAGTTCGTAGGTTCATCATGGTCTAGTAACATGACTTCCAGAACTGGGTTACCGTACCACTCTGGTGCGGAACGTACTCTGGTTGACCTACGAGGTTCAGTAGCAACTTGATCCGAAGTTTCATGATCATTATCATTAGCTTCCTCGCTGATTGGTGTAGGAATCACTGGAACTAGTTTCTGTGATGTACTACTTTCCAATTCGAGATAAGATACAATTACCTCATCAAGTTCTACTTTCCTCCCACTCACTTCTTTCGAGAGAAACTCCTTCTCTAGAAAGGATCCATTCTTAGCAACGAATATCTTGCCTTCGGATCTGTGATAGAAGGTGTACCCAACAGTTTCCTTTGAGTATCCTACGAAGACGCATTTTTTCGACTTGGGTTCAAGCTTATCAGGTTGAAGCTTTTTCACATAAGCATCATAGCCCCAAACTTTAAGAAACAATACCTTGGTTTCTTGCCAAACCACAGTTCATAAGGCGTTGTCTCAACGGATTTAGATGGTGCCCTATTTAACGTGAATGCAACTGTCTCTAAAGCATAACCCCAAAACAATAGTGGTAAATTGGTAAGAGACATCATAGATCGCACCATATCTAATAAAGTATGGTTACGATGTTTGGACACACCATTACGCTGTGGTGTTCCGGGTGGCGTGAGTTGTGAAACTATTCCACATTGTTTTAAATTAAGACCAAACTCGTAACTCAAATAGTCGCCTCCACGATCAGATCGTATAAACTTTATTTTCTTGTTACGATGATTCTCTACTTCACTCTGAAATTCTTTGAACTTTTCAAATGTTTCAGACTCGTGTTTCATCAAGTAGATATACCCATATCTGCTCAAATTATCAGTGAAGGTTAGAAAATAACGATACCTGCCGCGAGTCTCAACACTCATCGGTCCACATACATCAACATGTATGATTTCCAACAAATATGTTGCTCTCTCCATTGTTCCGGAGAACGGAGTTTTAGTCATCTTACCCATGAGGCATGGTTCGCAAGCACCAAGTGATTCATAATCAAGTGATTCCAAAAGTCCATCAGCATGGAGTTTCTTCATGCGCTTTACACCAATATGACCTAAACGACAGTGCCACAAATAAGTTACACTATCATTATCAACCTTGCATCTTTTGGCTTCAATATTATGAATATGTGTATCACTACTATCAAGATCTAACAAGAATAGACCACTCTTCAAGGGTGCATGATCATAAAAGATATTACTCATATAAATAGAACAACCATTATTCTCTGATTTAAATGAATAACCGTCTCGCAACAAACAAGATCCAGATATAATGTTCATGCTCAACGCTGGCACCAAATAACAATTATTTAGGTCTAAAACTAATCCCGATGGTAGATGTAGAGGTAGCGTGCCGACAGCGATCACATCGACTTTGGAACCATTTCCCACGCGCATCATCACCTCGTCCTTAGCTAACCTTCACTTAATCCGTAGCCCTCTGTTTCGAGTTACAAATATTAGCAACTGAACCAGCATCAAATACCCAGGTGCTACTACGAGCATTAGTAAGGTACACATCAATAACATGTATATCAAATATACCTTCGTTCACTTTGCCATCCTTCTTATCCGCCAAATACTTGTTGCAGTTCGCTTCCAGGGTCCAGTCCCTTTGCAGTAGAAGCACTCGGTTTCAGGCTTGTCTCCAGACTTGGGTTTCTTCGCGGGAGTAGCAACTGTCTTACTATTCTTCTTGAAGTTCCCCTTCTTTCCCTTGCCGTTTTTCTTGAAACTACTAGTCTTGTTAACCATCAACACTTGATGCTCCCTTTTGATTTCTACCTCCGCAGCTTTGAGCATAGCGAAGAGCTCGGGAATTGTCTTCTACATCCCTTGCATATTATAGTTCATCACGGAGCCTTTATAGCTTGGTGGCAGTGATTGAAGAACTCTATCAATAACACTATCTTCGTTAACTTTGCAACTAAGTTGAGTCATATGATTGTAGTACCCAGACATTCTAAGCAAGTGTTCACTGATAGAACTGTTCTCCTCCATCTTGCAGCTATAGAACTTATTGGAGACTTCATATCTCTCAATTCGCGCATTTGCTTGAAATATTAACTTCAACTCTTGGAACATCTCATATGCTCCATGACGTTCAAAACGTCGTTGAAGTCCCGATTCTAAGCCGTAAAGCATGGCACACCGAACTATCGAGTAGTCATCAGAACGAGCTTGCCAGATATTCATAACGTCCGGAGTTGCTCCTGCAGCAGGCCTGTCACCTAACGGTGCTTTTAGGACACAATTCTTCCGTGCAGCAATGAGGATAATCCCCAAGTTACGGACCCAGTCCGTGTAGTTGCTACCATCATCTTTCAACTTAGCTTTCTCTAGGAATGCATTAAAATTCAAGGGAACGGTAGCACGGGCCATTGATCTACAACAACATAGATATGAAAAAACTATCATGACTAAGTTCATGATAAATTAAAGTTCAATTAATCATATTACTAAAGAACTCCCACTTAGATAGACATCCCTCTAGTCATCTAAATGATCACGTGATCCAAATCAACTAAACCATGTCCGATCATCACGTGAGATGGAGTAGTTTTCAATGATGAACATCTTATGTTGATCATATCTACTATATGATTCACGCTCGACCTTTCGGTCTCCAGTGTTCCGAGGCCATATCTGTACATGCTAGGCTCGTCAAGTTTAACCCGAGTATTCTGCATGTGCAAATCTGTCTTACACCCGTTGTATTTGAATGTAGAGCTTATCACAGCCGATCATCACATGGTGTCTCGGCACGACGAACTTTCGCAGCAGTGCATACTCAGGGAGAACACTTGTACCTTGAAATTTTGTAAGGGATCATCTTATAATGCTACCGCCGTACTAAGCAAAATAAGAAGCATAATAAGATAAACATCACATGCAATCATAATATGTGACATGATATGGTCATCATCATCTTGTGCTTTTGATCTCCATCTCGAAAGCATCGTCATGATCTCCATTGTCACCGGCTTGACACCTTGCTCTTCATCGTAGCGTCGTGGTCGTCTCGCCAACTATTGCTACTACTACTATCGCTAACTCATAGTGATAAAGTAAAGCAATTACATGGCTTTCACAATTCATACAATAAAGAGACAACCATAAGGCTCCTGCCGGTTGCCGATAACTTTACAAAACATGATCATCTTATACATTAATGTATAACTCACCATGTCTTGACCATATCACATCACAACATGCCCTGCAAAAACAAGTTATACATCCTCTACTTTGTTGTTGCAAGTTTTACGTGGCAGCTACGGGCTTAGCAAGAACCGTTCTTACCTACGCATACAAAACCACAACGATTTTTCGTCAAGTGTGTTGTTTTAACCTTCACAGGACCGGGCATAGCCACACTCGATTCAAATAAAGTGAGAGAGACAGACACCTGCCAGTCACCTTTAAGCAACGAGTGCTCATAACGGTGAAACCAGTCTCTCGTAAGCGTACGCGTAATGTCGGTCCGGGCCGCTTCATCTCACAATGCCGCCGAATCAAAGTATGACATGATGGTAAGCAGTATGACTACAACTCACTGTGTTCTACTCGTGCATATCATCTACGCATAGACCTGGCTCATGATGCCACTGTTGAGGAACTTAGTATTTCAAAAAATTTCCTACGATCACGCAAGATCTATCTAGGAGAAGCATAGCAACGAGTGAGGAGAGTGTGTCTACGTACCCTCATAGACCGAAAGCGGAAGCGTCTAGTGACGCGGTTGATGTAGTCGAACATCTTCGTGACCCAACCGATCTAAGCACCGAACATACGGCACCTCCGCGTTCAGCACACGTTCAGCTTGATGACGTCCCACGAGCTCTTGATCCAGTTGAGCATCACGGGAGTGTTTTGTCAGCATGACGGCGTGGTGACGATGATGATGAAGCTACCGGTGCAAGGCTTTGCCTAAGCACTGCAACGATATGACCGAGGTGTGTATCTACGGGGAGGGGCACCGCACACGGCTAAAATCAACTTGTGTGTCTATGGGGTGCCCCCTCCCCACGTATATAAAGGAGGGAGGGGAGGAGGAGGCGGCCAAGGAGGAGGAGGCGCGCCTAGAGGGGGCAATCCTACTTCAAGTAGGATTCCCCCCTTTTCCTATTCCTAGTAGGAGAGGGAAAGGAAGGAGAGAAGAAGAAGAAGAAGAAGGAAAGGGGGGCCGGCCCCCTAGTCCAATTCGGTTTGGGCTAGGGGGGACGTGCGCCCCTAGCTGGCCGCACCTCCTCTTCCTCAACTTGGGCCCATGAGGCCCAATAATCCCCCGGGAGGTTCCGGTAACCTCCTGGTACTCCGATATTTATCCGATAACCCCCGGAACTCGTCCGGTGTCCGAATATAACCTTCCAATATATGAATCTTTATGTATCGGACATTCCGAGGCTCCTCGTCATGTCCGTGATCACATCCGGGACTCCGAATTACTACCTTCGGTACATCAAAACACATAAACTCATAATACCGATCGTCATCAAACGTTAAGCGTGCGGACCCTACGGGTCCGAGAACTATGTAGATATGACCGAGACTCATCTCCGGTCAATAACTAATAGCGGAACCTGGATGCTCATATAGGTTCCTACATATTCTATGAAGATCTTTATCGATCAAACCGCATAACAATATACATTGTTCCCTTTGTCATCGGTATGTTACTTGCCCGAGATTCGATCGTCGGTATCATCATACCTAGTTCAATCTCGTCACCGGCAAGTATCTTTACTCGTTTCGTAATACATCATCTCGTGACTAACTCATTAGTCGTTTGCTTGCAAGGCTTATTATGATGTGTATTACCGAGAGGGCCCAGAGATACCTCTCCGACACTCAGAGTGACAAATCCTATTCTCGATCTATGCCAACACCACAAACACCTTCGGAGACACCTGTAGATCATTTTTATAATCACCCAGTTACGTTGTGACGTTTGATAGCACATAAGGTGTTCTTTCAGTATTCGGGAGTTGCATAATCTCATAGTCATAGGAACATGTATAAGTCATGAAGAAAGCAATAGCAGTAAAACTAAACGATCAAGTTGCTAAGCTAACGGATGGGTCTTGTCCATCACATCATTATCCTAATGATGTGATCACGTTGATCAAATGACAACTCATGTCTATGGTTAGGAAACATAACCATCTTTGATCAATGAGCTAGTCTAGTAGAGGCATACTAGGGACACTCTGTTTTGTCTATGTATTCACACATGTACTTAGTTTCAGGTTAATAAAATTCTATCATGAATAATAAACATTTATCATGATATAAGGAAATACAAATAACAACTTATTATTGCCTCTAGGGCATATTTCCTTCAAAGACGCCGAAGGAGGAAACCATACCTGACATCCACGAACCATGAACCCAGCACACGTTTCGTCTTCCAGATGTCATCGATGCAGACCATAATCTGCATCCGCTCCTGGACTACCTCCCAAGCCCTGCGCCGACGCTGGAGCAAACGCCGTCACAATAGCAGATCCCGAGGACACAGGTCCACCACGAGGATGCCGTCGCCGCCACGCCATCCTTGCTTGAACATATAGGTTTTCAAATTCATCCCCAACCATAGGACCGATGGCCTCGTCAGGGATGGATCCGAAGAATCTTTATTCAGCGCTGTCTTTGTCGCCGCCGAAGCCAAGACGATGAACAACCTAAAAAACTAGACTACGAAAGAGTAAAAGCGATCCACGCGCGTGGATCCTGTTGGCGAACGTAGTATTTAAAATTTTCCTACGATCACGCAAGAAATATCTACCAGATGCATAGCAACGAGAGGGAAGAGTGTGTCTACGTACCCTCGTTGACCGGAAGCGGAAGCGTCAAGTGACGTGGTTGATGTAGTCGAACTTCTTCACGATTCAACCGATCAAGCACCGAACGTACGGCACCTCCGTGTTCAGCACATGTTCAGCTTGATGACGTCCCACGAGCTCTTGATCCAGTTGAGCTTCACGGGAGAGTTTCGTCAATACGACGGCGTGGTGACGGATATGATGTATCTACCGGCGCAGGGCTTCTCCTAAGTACTGCGATGGTATGACCGAGGTGTGTTTCTGTGGAGGGGGGCACCGCACACGGCTGGAACAAATCAACTTGTGTGTCTTTGGGTGCCCCCTGCCCCCGTATATAAAGGAGCAAGAGGGGAGGGCCGGGCGGCCTCCTATGGTGCGGCTAGGGCAATCCTACTAGGAATAGGATTGCAATCCTATTCCTAGTAGGAGTCCACCAAGAAGGAAGAGAGGGAAAAAGAAAGAGAGGGAGAGGTGGCGCCCCCCAATCCTAGTCCAGTTAGGATCTCCTGGTGGGGCGCCGGCCAGCCTCTATGGGCTGCCTCTCTCCTTTCCTCAAGGCCCACTATGGACCATCCCCCCTCGTAGGGGGTTCCGGTAACCCCCTCCGGCAATCCAGTTAAATCCGAAACTTTTCCGGAACACTTCCGGTGTCCGAATATAGTCGTCCAATATATCAATCTTTATGTCTCGGACATTCCGAGACTCCTCGTCATGTTCGTGATCTCATCCGGGACTCCGAACTACCTTCGGTACATCAAAACTCATAAACTCATAATACCGATCGTCATCAAACGTTAAGCATGCGGACCCTACGGGTTCGAGAACTATGTAGACATGACCGAGACTCATCTCCGGTCAATAACCAATAGCGGAACCTGGATGTTCATATTGGTTCCTACATATTCTACGAAGATCTTTATCGGTCAAACCGCATAACAACATACGTTGTTCCTTTTGTCATCGGTATGTTACTTGCCCGAGATTCGATCGTCGGTATCTCTATACCTAGTTCAATCTCGTTACCGGCAAGTCTCTTTACTCGTTCCGTAATACATCATCTCGTGACTAACTCATTAGTCATTTGCTTGCAAGGTTTATTATGATGTGCATTACCGAGAGGGCCCAGAGATACCTCTCCGACACTCGGAGTGACAAATCCTAATCTTGATCTATGCCAACACCACGAATACTTTCGGAGACACCTGTAGAGCATCTTTATGATCACCCAGTTACGTTGTGACGTTTGATAGCACACAAGGTGTTCTTACGGTATTCGGGAGTTGCATAATCTCATAGTCATAGGAACATGTATAAGTCATGAAGAAGCAATAGCAGTAAAACTAAACGATCATAGTGCTATGCTAACGGATGGGTCTAGTCCATCACATCATTCTCCTAATGATGTGATCCCATTGATCAAATGACAACTCATGTCTATGGTTAGGATACATAACCATCTTTGATCAATGAGCTAGTCTAGTAGAGGCATACTAGGGACACTCTGTTTTGTCTATGTATTCACACATGTATCAAGTTTCCGGTTAATACAATTCTAGCATGAATAATAAACATTTATCATGATATAAGGAAATATAAATAACAACTTTATTATTGCCTCTAGGGCATATTTCCTTCAGTCCCCACTTGCACTAGAGTCAATAATCTAGCTCACATCGCCATGTGATTTAATACCGATAGTTCACATCGTTATGTGAATAACACCCATAGTTCACATCGCCATGTGACCAACACCCAAAGGGTTTACTAGAGTCAATAATCTAGTTCACATCGCTATGTGATTAATACCCAAGAGTAATAAGGTGTGATCATGTTTTGCTTGTGAGAGAAGTTTAATCAACGGGTCTGTCACATTCAGATCCGTATGTATTTCGCAAATTTCTATGTCTACAATGCTCTGCATAGAGCTACTCTAGCTAATTGCTCCCACTTTCAATACGCATCCAGATTGATACTTAGAGTCATCTGGATTTAGTGTCAAAGCTTGCATCGGCGTAACCCTTTACGACGTACTCTTTATCACCTCCATAATCGAGAAACATTTCCTTAGTCATCCAGTTACTAAGGATAATTTTGACCGCTGTACAGTGATCTACTCCTGGATCACTATTGTACCCCCTTGACAAACTCATGGCTAGGTACACAACATGTTTGGTACACAGCATGGCATACTTTATAGAACCTATGGCTGAGGCATAGGGAATGACTTTCATTCTCTCTATATTTTTCTGCCGTGGTCTGGCTTTGAGTCTTACTCAACTTCACACCTTACAAGTCAGGCAAGAACTCCTTCTTTGACTGATCCATTTTGAACTACTTCAAAATCTTATCAAGGTATGTACTTATCGAAAGTCTTATCAAGCCTCTTGATCTATATCTATAGATCTTGATGCCCAATATGTAAGCAGCTTCACCAAGGTATTTCTTTGAAAAACTCCTTTCAAACACTCCTTTATGCTTTCCAGAAAATTCTACATCATTTTCGATCGACAATATGTCATTCACATATACTTATCAAAAAAGTTGTAGTGCTCCCACTCACTTCTTGTAAATACAGGCTTCACCGCAAGTCTGTATAAATCTATATGCTTTGATCAACTTATCAAAGCATATATTCCAACTCCGAGATGCTTGCACCAGTCCATAGATGGATCGCTGGAGCTTGCACATTTTGTTAGCACCTTTTGGATCGACAAAACCTTCTGGTTGCATCATATACAACTCTTCTTTGAGATATCCATTCAGGAATGCAGTTTTGACATCCATTTGCCAGATTTCATAATCATAAAATGCGGCAATTGCTAACATGATTCGGACAGACTTAAGCATCGCTACAGGTGAGAAAGTCTCATCGTAGTCAACTCCTTGAACTTGTCGAAACCCTTTCGCAACAAGTCGAGCTTTGTAAACAGTAATATTACCGTCTGCGTCGGTCTTCCTCTTGAAGATCCATTTATTTTCGATGGCCTGCCGATCATCGGGCAAGTTAACCAAAGTCCACACTTTGTTCTCATACATGGATCCCATCTCAGATTTCATGGCCTCAAGCCATTTTGCGGAATCTGGGCTCATCATCGCTTCCTCATAGTTTGTAGGTTCATCATGGTCTAGTAACATGATTTCCAGAACTGGGTTGCCGTACCACTCTGGTGCGGAACGTACTCTGGTTGATCTACGACGTTTAGCAGAAACTTGATCCGAAGTTTCATGATCATCATCATTAACTTCCTCACTGATTGGTGTAGGAATCACTGGAACAATTTTATGTGATGTACTACTTTCCAATTCGGGAGAAGGTACAATTACCTCATCAAGTTCTACTTTCCTCCCACTCACTTCTTTCGAGAGAAACTCCTTCTCTAGAAAGGATCCACTCTTAGCAACAAAGACCTTGCCTTCGGATCTGTGATAGAAGGTGTACCCAACAGTTTCTTTTGGGTATCCTATGAAGATTTACTTCTCCAATTTGGGTTCGAGCTTATCATGTTGAAACTTTTTCACATAAGCATCGTAGTCCCAAACTTAAAGAAATGACAGCTTAGGTTTATCGTCAAACCATAGTTCATACGGTGTCATCTCCACGGATTTAGATGGTGCCCTATTTAACGTGAATGTAGCTGTCTCTAATGCATAACCCCAAAAGCGATAGTGGTAGATTGGTAAGAGACATCATCGATCGCACCATATCTCATAAAGTACGATTATGACGTTCGGACACACCATTATACTGTGGTGTTCCAGGTGGCGTGAGTAGTGAAACTATTTCACATTGTTTTTACTGAAGGCCAAACTCGCTAACTCAAATATTTTACCTCTACGATCATATCGTAGAAACACTTATTTTCTTGTTACGATGATTCTCCACTTCACTCTGAAATTCTTTGAACTTTTCAAATGTTTCAGACTTGTGCTTCATTAAGTAGATATACCCATATCTGCTCAAATCATCAGTGAAGGTCAGAAAATAACGATACCTGCCGCGAGCTTCAACACTCATTGGTCCACATACATCTGTATGTATGATCTCCAACAAATCTGTTGCTCGCTCCATTGTTTCGGAGAACGGAGTTTTAGTCATCTTGCCCATGAGGCATGGTTCGCAAGCACCAAGTGATTCATAATCAAGTGATTCCAAAAGTCCATCACTATGGAGTTTCTTCATGCGCTTTACACCATTATGACCTAAACGGCAGTGCCACAAATAAGTTGCACTATCATTATTAACCTTGCATCTTTTGGCTTCAATATTATGAATATGTGTATCACCACGAACGAGATCCAACAAACTATTTTCATTGGGTGTATGACCATCGAAGGTTTTATTCATGTAAACAGAATAACAATTATTCTATGACTTTAAATGAATAACCGTATTGCAACAAATATGATCAAATCATATTCATGCTCAACGCAAATGCTAAATAACATTTATTTAGGTTTTACACTAATCACGAAAGTATAGGGAGTGTGCGATCATGATCATATCAATCTTGGAACCACTTCCAACACACATTGTCACTTCATCTTTAACTAGTCTCTGTTCATTCTGCAATTCTCGTTTTGAGTTACTAATTTTAGCAACTGAACCGGTATCAAATACCCATGGGTTGCTATGAACACTAGTAAAGTACACATCAATAATCTGTATATCAAAATATACCTTTGTTCACTTTGCCATCCTTCTTATCCGCCAAGTATCTAGGGCAGTTCCACTTCCAGTGACCATTTCCTTTGCAGTAGAAGCACTTAGTTTCAGGCTTGAGTTTTAGCTTTGGGTTTCTTCACGGGAGTGACAACTTGCTTGTCATTCTTCTTGAAGTTCCCCTTCTATCCCTTTGCCCTTTACTTGAAACAAGTGGTCTTGTTAACCATCAACACTTGATGCTTTTTCATGATTTCTACCTTCGCCGACTTCAGCACCGCGAAGAGCTCTGGAATTCCTTTCGTCATCCCTTGCATATTATAGTTCATCACGAAGTTCTACTAACTTGGTGATAGTGACTAGAGAACTTTGTCAATTACTATCTTATCTGGAAGATTAACTCCCACTTGATTCAAGTAATTGTAGTACCCAGACAATCTGAGCACATGCTCACTGGTTGAGCTATTCTCCTCCATCTTGTAGGCAAAGTACTGTCAGAAGTCTTATACCTCTCGACACGGGCATAAGTATGAAATACTAATTTCAACTCTTGGAACATCTTATATGCTCCGTGGCGTTCAAAACGTTTTTGAAGTCCCGGTTATAAGCCGTAAAGCATGGTGCACTTAAACTATCAAGTAGTCATCATACCGAGCTTTTGTCAAAACGTTCATAACGTCTACATCTGCTCCTGCAATAGGTCTGTCACCTAGCGGTGCATCAAGGACATAATTCTCTGTGCAGCAATGAGGATAATCCTCAGATCACGGAACAATTCCGCATCATTGCTACTACCATCTTTCAACTTAGTTTTCTCTAGGAACATATAAAACATAAACGGGGAGCAACATCGTGAGCTATTGATCTACAACATAGATATGCAAAAACTATCAGGACTAAGTTCATGATAAATTAAAGTTCAATATAATCATATTAATTAAAGAACTCCCACTTAGATAGACATCCCTCTGGTCATCTAAATGATCACGTGATCCAAATCAACTAAACCATGTCCGATCATCACGGGAGATGGAGTAGTTTCAATGGTGAACATCTTATGTTGATCATATCTACTATATGATTCACGCTCGACCTTTCGGTCTCCAGTGTTCCGAGGCCATATCTGCATATGCTAGGCTCGTCAAGTTTAACCCGAGTATTCTGCGTGTGCAAAACTGGCTTACACCCGTTGTATTTGAACGTAGAGCTTATCACACCCGATCATCACGTGGTGTCTCGGCACGACGAACTTTCGCAACGGTGCATACTCAGGGAGAACACTTATACCTTGAAATTTAGTAAGGGATCATCTTATAATGCTACCGTCGTTCTAAGCAAAATAAGAAGCATAATAAGATAAACATCACATGCAATCAAAATATGTGACATGATATGGCCATCATCATCTTGTGCTTTTGATCTCCATCTCCAAAGCACCGTCATGATCACCTTCGTCACCGGCGCGACACCTTGATCTCCATCGTAGCATCGTTGTTGTCTCGCCAACTATTGCTTCTACGACTATCGCTACCGCTTAGTGATAAAGTAAAGCAATTACATGGCGATTTCATTTCATACAATAAAGCGACAACCATATGGCTCCTGCCAGTTGCCGATAACATTACAAAACATGATCATCTCATACAAAACCGTATAACTTATCATGTCTTGACCATATCACATCACAACATGCCCTGCAAAAACAAGTTAGACGTCCTCTACTTTGTTGTTGCAAGTTTTACGTGGCTGCTACGGGCTTAGCAAGAACCGTTCTTACCTACGCATACAAAACCACAACGATGTTTCGTCAAGTATGTGCTGTTTTAACCTTCACAAGGACCGGGCGTAGCCACACTTGATTCAGCTAAAGTGAGAGAGACAGACACCCGCCAGTCACCTTTAAGCAACGAGTGCTCGTAACGGTGAAACCAGTCTCGCGTAAGCGTACGCGTAATGTCGGTCCGGGCCGCTTCATCTCACAATACCGCCGAAGCAAAGTATGACATGCTGGTAAGCAGTATGACTAGTATCGCCCACAACTCATTGTGTTCTACTCGTGCATATCATCTACGCATAGACCTGGCTCTGATACCACTGTTGGGGAACGTAGTATTTAAAATTTTCCTACGATCACGCAAGATCTATCTACCAGATGCATAGCAACGAGAGGGAAGAGTGTGTCTACGTACCCTCGTAGACCGGAAGCGGAAGCGTCAAGTGACGTGGTTGATGTAGTAGAACTTCTTCACGATTCAACCGATCAAGCACCGAACGTACGGCACCTCCGTGTTCAGCACACGTTCAGCTTGATGACGTCCCACGAGCTCTTGATCCAGTTGAGCTTCACGGGAGAGTTTCGTCAGCACGACGGCGTGGTGACGGATATGATGTATCTACCGGCGCAGGGCTTCTCCTAAGTACTGCGATGGTATGACCGAGGTGTGTTTCTGTGGAGGGGGGCACCGCACACGGCTGGAACAAATCAACTTGTGTGTCTTTGGGTGCCCCCCTGCCCCCGTATATAAAGGAGCAAGAGGGGAGGGCCGGCCGGCCTCCTATGGTGCGGCTAGGTCAATCCTACTAGGAATAGGATTGCAATCCTACTAGGAATAGGATTGCAATCCTATTCCTAGTAGGAGTCCACCAAGAAGGAAGAGAGGGAAAAAGAAAGAGAGGGAGAGGTGGCGCCCCCCAATCCTAGTCCAACTAGGATCTCCTGGTGGGGTGCCGGCCAGCCTCTATGGGCTGCCTCTCTCCTTTCCTCAAGGCCCACTATGGACCATCCCCCCTCGTAGGGGGTTCCGGTAACCCCCTCCGGCAATCCAGTTAAATCCGAAACTTTTCCGGAACACTTCCGGTGTCCGAATATAGTCGTCCAATATATCAATCTTTATGTCTCGGACAATCCGAGACTCCTCGTCATGTTCGTGGTCTCATCCGGGACTCCGAACTACCTTCGGTACATCAAAACTCATAAACTCATAATACCGATCGTCATCAAACGTTAAGCGTGCGGACCCTACGGGTTCGAGAACTATGTAGACATGACCGAGACTCATCTCCGGTCAATAACCAATAGCGGAACCTGGATGTTCATATTGGCTCCTACATATTCTACGAAGATCTTTATCGGTCAAACCGCATAACAACATACGTTGTTCCTTTTGTCATCGGTATGTTACTTGCCCGAGATTCGATCGTCGGTATCTCTATACCTAGTTCAATCTCGTTACCGGCAAGTCTCTTTACTCGTTCCGTAATACATCATCTCGTGACTAACTCATTAGCCATTTGCTTGCAAGGTTTATTATGATGTGCATTACCGAGAGGGCCCAGAGATACCTCTCCGACACTCAGAGTGACAAATCCTAATCTTGATCTATGCCAACACCACGAATACTTTCGGAGACACCTGTAGAGCATCTTTATGATCACCCAGTTACGTTGTGACGTTTGATAGCACACAAGGTGTTCTTACGGTATTCGGGAGTTGCATAATCTCATAGTCATAGGAACATGTATAAGTCATGAAGAAAGCAATAGCAGTAAAACTAAACGATCATAGTGCTATGCTAACGGATGGGTCTAGTCCATCACATCATTCTCCTAATGATGTGATCCCATTGATCAAATGACAACTCATGTCTATGGTTAGGAAACATAACCATCTTTGATCAATGAGCTAGTCTAGTAGAGGCATACTAGGGACACTCTGTTTTGTCTATGTATTCACACATGTATCAAGTTTCCGGTTAATACAATTCTAGCATGAATAATAAACATTTATCATGATATAAGGAAATATAAATAACAACTTTATTATTGCCTCTAGGGCATATTTCCTTCAGATCCGGCAACCCCCCTCACCACCGACGACCGAGGTCGCCGCTGAGGGGAGCCGCCGGAGGACGGCGCTAGAAGATTGGGCCCCGGCGGAGGCTAGGGTTTCAACCACCAAGATGCGAGAGGAAAAACAGGAGTAGAGATACTTGGCAGAGGGAGCCACTAAACAAGGATGCTTACTACGAGGCCGATCCCACGAGGCGCTTCATCCAGGTCATGAGGCAGAGGTAGTATATGGCAACGCACAGTCGCACACCATAAAGCTTGCTATATTACAGACTCAGAGCATCTCCAATAGACGGTTCAAATGTAAAAATACCTAACTTTTGGACCGTTTGGGGCAAAAAACACTGCTTCAACAGACGGTCCATATGCAAAAAAATTGAACCGCGGCCTCCTCGTGATGTAAAATGCAACACCTCGCGATGCAAATATACATCACGAGATGCATCTGTTCCAAAACTAGCCGCCGCCCGCGAACGCCCAACCGCCACTTCATTTCCGTTCCCGCCCGCCCGCGACCCTCCCGTCCGCCACCGCCCTCCGCCGTCCGGCGCCGCCATGGCCGATGCCGACGACCTCGCCGCCTTCTCCGCCGCCGCCGCAGCCGGTGGGCTGACCCACGTGGCCACCGCCGCTGCCATCCCGCCCGCATCCGCGGCCATGCTGCCGCCCCCCGCCCGCCCGACCGAATTGGCGCCGCCCCGGCCGGTGGCCACCGCGCAGGCGGAGAAGCCGGCGAAGGGACGAGGAGGCAGCGTCAAACGACCGGCCAACCGCAGCCGCAACACCGGTGGAGTTGATGACCCGAATGAGTAATATTCATGTGCATTTGAATTTCTAGGGCGAAAAACTTTGATTGAGACGATGCTCTTTTGGTAGACGAATTTGATACTATGATGGTGATGCACTTTTGATTAAAATTACGATGATGATGCACTTTATTTTCAAATTTTAGTTGCTATTTTAATACAAAACCGCGGCTGAACAGTGGCTGGCAGCAGCCGCCCGGCCGTTTTCATATTGTTTTACATCTTCATTTTGGACCATCTATTGGAATTGCAAATTTGGACCATCATTTTGGATCATCTGTTGGAGTTGAGTTTTTTTTGAGCTCCAAAACGTACTTTTTGGCGGTCCGAATTTTACATCTCCAGTTTTGAAAATTTTGGATCATCTATTGAAAATGCTCTCACACGGTTGCACTGCCTGAGGTTGCAAGCCGCCAATACATGCACGCACGGGATCCATAGCAGCCCACACGACATCTGTCGTCTCCGGGTATGCGCAGGTGCTAGGGACGACGACGCATCAGCCGCCTCATCCAGCGAGATGAGCGGGCACTACCACCACCGCAACTTCGAGGATACACTGGTCCAGCCTCCAACAGACAACCATGGTCGATACAAGTTGCAAAGACGGCGGCAATGGAGCAGGAGGACATGGCAGAGACCCATCCACTGAAGCCTAACTTTGCGATGGACTCCTTCACATGAAGGAGTCAACCATGATCCAGGAGGAGCGGGTGGTTCTCTTCTCACGTACTGTTAACGATACGTTCTGCTCATCACGCACTTGAGATCATGAGAGATCGATCGAACGCGATTGGCCGAAGTTGTTCTTCTCTATTCCTTGCTCCTCATCACCAGCGCCGGCTCCATCCTCACCAGCAGTCCGTCCCGTCTGCGTTGTCCCCTGTCCAGCCAATGCTCGCATCAGGCTCCGCTAGCTCCTCAGCCTAGATAGCGTCCGCGTCGTCCCCTGTCCAGCCAATGTCTTTGGGCCTGCTATTAGCGACAATAGTCGATCAATAGTACACGGCCATGGCCATGTAATTGTTGGTAAAGTGAGCAACTGAGCATTGCTTCTTCTTTTTCGTGACCTAATTGTGTCAGTCTCAGTTTGGCCCGACCACTCTGCTAGCGATGCCACGTGATGCGCAGCTGGCCAGCATGCTTCTTGCACCCTAAAATTGCAAACTGCAAAACTGAGATGCGGGTTGGAAAAAGTGCATTTTAAGGGTTTACTTTAGCTACGGCCGAACAGATACTATAAAACAAACTGTAAAACTGGAATAAAGAGCTCCTTCCTCCAGTCCGGCCGCACCCGTCCCTTCCACCAGCCGGCCGCGCCGGTCGCGTCCAACCCTGTCGGCCGCACCTCATCGCCCGCAGGCCATGCCGCATCGCCCGTCGGCCGCGCCCCATCACCGCGCCCAGCCTCGCCGGTCACGCCCGTCGCCTTCGCCGTCCGCGCCCAGCTTTGCCGGCCACGCCCCGCCGCCTCCGCCGTCCGCGCCTTGCTCCATTGCCAGCCGAGTCGTGCCCCTTTGCCTGCCGCGCCGGGAGGATTCCGGTGGCCAGGATGAGGTCATGGGAGACCACGGCTATGTCGAGCTCGTCCAATTCGAACCGGCGGCGATCGATTGCAGCGCCTAGCGGCCTTTTTCGGTGTGCGGTGATGAATTCTGGCGAGTTTAGGGCGGATTTCGGCAAACTCCGCGGCGGCGTGTTTACTTCGACGAGGTTTGACCGGTATACGGGCCCCCCCTAGATTCGGCCTTCCAACCTTCAAAGATAAGGGTTTCGGGTGTGCATTTGCGGTGGCCCTTAAAATTTTTACGGGTTGGACTATTTTGATGGTTTCTGTTTTGGACAATTTTTTCGCCCAAAACTGTAAAACACAAATTTTTTGCGGGTTTGGTCACTTATGCGGGATCTGCTAGAGATGCTCTTACTGGGGAATAGCGAACGGGGCTAACCCAGGACGGCCGATGACTGGCAAAGCGCATCAACTCGTGGGAGCAAGCAGCCTTACGGCCGATGCAGGTGAAGCATGCGTGGTAATTATATGAAAAATTACTACACAAATGAGCTGATCCAGTATTTGATTAATTGATATTCAATATGCACGGTACTGTAGACTGTAGTAGATCTCTTTTTTGTTCTAATTAAAGTGGAGACTGTCAGCTTATGGGAAAACCTAAATCACTAACATGCAAATCCAAAACATTAAACGTATAAAGTCAAAATTATAATTGAAAATATTAATAAAATTCCAATTCTATCATTGTATTTGTTAGAATAAATTTTTAAACAATATCCCACTTAAGCATATTTAAATGAAAAAAATATTTAAGAACACTTTTTATCAAGTTAAGATGTCTTTTTATTAATAAGCAAAACAATGCCCGTGTTCAGAAAAAAAAAGTTTAGGACAAGATTATTCTAGCTGTTCGGGAAGATTTATCCAAATCGATGAGAATAATGTCTCGGGTTTAGGAAATAAAATATTATTATCCACATTTTTGATTCTTGGTTAATGAGCCAGTCATAAAAACAATTTAGCCAATAAATATCCGGCCCTTCTCTCTGTCAGGCTACAAATGTCTAGAATTAATCGTAAAGAATCATTACACCATTGTGGGTGGATATAGAGATTGATGAAAATTGGACATTTCGTGGTAAATTATACTAAAAATACATAGGCCCTTCGTTAAAGTTTGTATCTTGGGGACATCTTCATGCTGATGTATGTTTAATATCAGAATAAGTTCTCCCATTTTGCCAATTTTGAAATTTTGTTAGAAGTTCGCGATCTGCTTTTAATCTGTGTATGTTTTTTCACCTTTCTAAGGGTACTCAAGTGCACCATAATGTTCTCTAGATGCATATAAGCTTGTGAGTTAATTAAAGCTCACTTGCTGAGATAAATGGAGGTTGAGAGGCAGAGTGGATGCTTGCTCCAACAACTTGATAGATGACTCAAAACATTAGAATGCGAGGATTTTTTTCCCGTTGCAACGCACGGGCATTTGTGCTAGTAAATGAAATAACTTCACATATTCCACATGTGCGTTTCAATTAGTTAAAAGTAGAGATAATGATTATTTTAATAAGGGAAATGTTATCTGGTAGACGCTCCCTGGGATTAGAACCACATCAAATGCCACTATGGCCATCACACCGATCTCGAAGCAGGGGCAATGCCACGTCGAATGGCTGGAGGCGTTGTCAACGATTCCTGGCGAACACTCGCTTCTCCTTCCATTGTTTTCCAAAACATGCGCAACCTGCGTGTTGGGGGAGGTTTCAAACTCGCGGCCTTCTGCGATTCGGGCGGGGCTTTATGCCAATGGGCTGGAGATGTGATTCACGAGCATTCGTGTTAGAACCGATTTTTTATATATAACTTGCATTTTTGAAGCTTTTCTGTTTTTAATTCATCTGAAAAACCCCTTTTCTTAACTTTCTCACGTGACAGTTTTATTATAATAGGATGGCATTTCTTATTATAAGAGGATGACATTTTTATTATAAGAAGATGACATTTTTTATTATAAGAGGATGTCATTTTTTGTAATGTAAGTGGATGACATTTTTGTTACTAGAGGATGACCGTTTTATTTTTAAGAGCATGTTATTTTTTATTTTATAATATTATGGCAATTTATTTATTATGAGGATGACATTTTAATTATTTAAGAGGAAGTCATTTTTATTATAAGAGGTGTCATTTTGATAAGATAAGAGTATGCCATTTTTTATTGTAAGAGGGTGGCATTTTTATTATTGGAGGATCATAGTTTTATTTATAAGAGCATGTTATTTTTTATTTTAAAATAGGACGAGTATTTTTATTATTGTGAGGATGGAAATTTTGTTATTTTAAGAGGATGGCCTTTTTAGTACTGAGAGGTGGCATTTTCTTTCTCTGCCACTTTTTTTTTTGCACACAAGTTTTTTATTGATGACTAGGAACATGGCAACTTTGTGGCATTTTTTCGTTTTCCAATTTTTTCATGACATTTTCTAAAAACTATTTAGTGGGCCTTTGGGCCAACTATGGATCGCCATGACCCTCCTCATTGGCGAACGGGTGAAACGTTTGCTGGATGACCTCCCCCATGGCGAACGGATACGTTTGTTGGGAGGCTCCTCTTGGCAACTGGACGCCATGATTGTTTGAGGACACATTTTGATTATTTACAATAAGTGCAATATTAATTTCAATTATTTTTGTTTCACAATTTTGGAATATTTATGAAATATATATGTAAGTAATTTTTTCAGTATCACTTACCTGAATATTTCACTTATTCTAAATATGTCTGAATTCTACTCCATGTGCCCACAAATATAGTAGGTTCTAACTTTTTCCGAATCAGATGTATATAGACAAACTTTAGTGTGTTTGTTCACTCATTTCAATCTATATGTAGTTCATATTGTAATATACAAAACATCTTATATTTGTGAATGTAGAAACTATGTCTCAGTAATTACAGTACACATTTCAGTTTCATTTAGTTGGAATTTTTAACATATCACATATTTCATTTATTTCAAATTCTCTAAAACATATATCTATCTATTCAACTACATATTTCAATAATTTATTTACTTTCATTTTTTCCATGAAAATTGATTTCAAATATTTCAACATGGTGATTACATTTTTCCAAACCAACGATTTCAATTACTTTAAAACAATGATTCCAATCATTTCATGATATCCCACATCAGTTTCATGTTACAATAACTTCATATATTCCTGAGGTGCCTCTCAGTTATTTAAAAATAGAGATGATTATGTCAATAAAGTGATAATGAATTTTCAGAGTCACATTCAACTATTTCACTTATTTGAAACATTTGAGAGCTTTCTTGAAAATATATCTTAGTAAATTCCACACATATTTCAATGTTTTTAAACAACTGAAATGGCATTTTCCCCCGAGAATGCAATAGTTTTTTGAGGCCATGAAATAACGAAATCACCTTTTTTTTGAAATCATGGTTTCCAAACAACTTAAGTTATCTTCATTTGAGAAACAATTAAAATAATTTCTGAAATAATTGAACTCATTTTCAAAATAGTTTTCACTTGTGAAATCTATTTCAATCAATTTGTAAACAATGAAATTTAAAGAAGTTTAAAATATAACCCACGTTGGTTTTGTTTTAAAAGGTCTTGTCGCCATTATTGCATTTATATATCAATAAATTCTTAGTTTATAAGATATTAATCAATAATCAAACTATTCGAACAAAAATAAAAATAAATTGTTTTTATTAGGGAGAGATGAGAGATTCTGCATGCAATTGTCCTTTTTTTCCCGGAATAACTGTCCTTTCTTTGTGTGTGCACTCTCTCCACCGTAGGTACCTTTGCCTTTAGATTGACTGTTTCTGTAAACAATACCCATGTTTGGCAACAGTTTTGGTGTTTTGTCACACTTATGTCCCATGTTATACCTGAGTATATACTCCATCTGGTTTAGAAATCTGAGATCTACAAATATTATCTCCACAAATATAAAAAGTCTGTAATATTTGACCAAATTATAAGATTTACTGCTGAACTTGCACAATACCAAATAATTGTTCATAATTATATAAAACCATAGAGCCATAAAAACTATTATGGGACATATATGTTTGATTCGATAAAACATATTTGTAATCAAATCCAACTTTTATATTTCATATTGTGTTGCCGAAAACATAACTCGGATATTAAAAAAAATGATCACCTTTATATCCAACAAATTCAATCTACTAGAAAAGCACCACAAATAGGGATACTTCAATTTTAATAGCCTGGTTCTACATTCCACCCACAAAAAAAAAGATTATACATTCCAGAAATTTCCACAAATTACATACGTTTGTCTGGGGCGAAGAATGTAACGAGTTACTCCCTCCATCCGGTGTTTATAAGGCAGCCACAAATTTGTAGGTCTTAACTTTTTTTTTTGCTGGTGTTTAGGTCTTCAGTTTGACTAACAAAATATGCACCAAATTGTTTGTAAACATAGTGCATTCCGAATTCATATGTATTAGTAGATCGGTAATAAAATCAAGAAGAATATTTTCAAGTCACAAACACGAACAGTGTGCATAGAAGTTAAATTAAGGATAATAACTCTTGGCAATGACAGTATGGATCAAAGCCCTGGCCGGCGTAGCTTTCGCCGTTGCTGTCGTCCAGAATCCAGACAAAAGCAAACGCCAATTAGCTAGTCGCGCACATTATCTTAGAATATGTGGGCGGCCGGCCAGGTTCAAATCCAACAAACGCAGACATCATCGTCAACCCGCAGGGCAGTCGGATGGGACCAAATCTGATTGGATCAAATTTAATTGGATTTAAAAGTATGTGTGTTTTTTTTGCCCCCGCAAAAAAAAAGTACTGTATGTGTGTTTTTTCAAAGGAAGATGCTAACACTGGAATAATTTTTTGAGGCCGTCAATGCAATAGTACATGCATATATGTCCTGTCTGTGCAATCAGCAAGGCAACTGAGTGATCACTCTCATGGACGGGTGGCTGAGCTTGTGTTTCATAGCACTATGCACACCACTCGCCCTCTGGTGCCTCAAGCTCGCCGGCGGCAAGAGAAAGCCACAGAAGCACAAGCTGCCCCCGGGGCCATGGACTCTCCCGGTCATCGGCAGCCTCCACCACCTAGCCGGCGGCGTCCCGCACCGCAAGATCACGGAGCTGTGCCGCCGGTACGGCCCGCTGATGCTCCTCAGGCTAGGGGAGGTCCCCGCCGTGGTGGTCTCCAGCGCCGAGGCGGCGGCGCTGGTGATGAAGACCAACGACCCCATGTTCGCGGACCGGCCGAGCAGCGCGACGGTGGACATCGCCGGCTGCGGCGGCAGGGGCATCATCTTCGCCCCCTACGGCGACCACTGGCGCCAGATGCGCAAGGTGTGCATCATGGAGCTCCTCGGCTCCACGCAGGTGAACCGCATGGAGGGCATCAGGGCCGAGGAGACGGCCAGCCTCCTCCGCTCCATCACCGCCTCCGCCACCATCAACGTCACACAGAAGGTGATGGCGCTCAGCAACGACGTGGTGACGAGGGCGGTTTTCGGGGGCAGGTTCGAGCAGCAGGACGAGTACCTCGGTGAGCTGCACAAGGCGTTTGAGCTGCTGGGCGCCTTCTGCCTCGTCGACCTCTTTCCGTCGTCCAGGTTGGTCAGGTGGCTGAGCAATGGCGAGCGCCGCATGAAAAGAAGCTACGGCCGCACCCAGCGCATCATCGCCAAGGTCATCGAGGGGCGCAAGGCCACCAGAGCTGCCAGCGTCGGCGCTTCCGACACCTACGACGAGGACCTGCTGGACGTGCTGCTCAGGCTGCAGCAGGAGGACTCGTTGGAGTTTCCCCTCACCACAGAGACAATAGGCGCCGTCTTGTTTGTGAGTGTATCTCTTATACTTCCTCGGTTTCTAAATATTTGTCTTTCTAAAGGTTTTTCAATAAGTGACTACTCCCTCCGTTCCAAAATATTTGTCTTTCTAGACATTTTAAATGGACTACACATACGGATGTATGTAGATATATTTTATAGTGTAGATTCACTCATTTTGCTTCGTATGTAGTCACTTGTTGAAAGCTTTAGAAAGACAAATATTTAGGAACGGAGGGAGTACATACGAAGCAAAATTAGTGAATCTGCACTTCAAAATATGTCTACGTATATCCGCATGTTGTAGTCCATTTGAATATCTAGAAAGATAAATATTTAGGAACGAAGGGAGTATTAGTTTCAAGTATTTAACTTTTATTTATTTATCTGAATAGCACATTATTTTTCTTTATTATATACAAACCATATCTCATACTGATAATTAGTTTTATCTTATGATTAAATTGATAATCAAAGTTAGGCTGAAAATACTAGCTGACCATGCATAAGCCTACTCAGTAGGTAACGCAGAATGAAAGATCCCGGTTCTCATCCAACCCAAAACCATCACATACCTTTCTCGTCCACCTTCTTCTGCCTCGCTGCCACATGAGAATCTTGTCGTGAAATTGGGTCACAAGAGCATTTATACACCCGGATCTCTCAAATCCGTCTCATACGTCCGTGCAGGCAGCCTGGTCACTAACCGGTCACGTTTTTTCGACTCACACAAGCATCTCAAACGGGCCTCAAACGCCCAAGCTGACCGGCACCCCTCATATCCAGCACAAATATGAGACGGATACGGGGCGCCCGGACGAGCCCGCCATGTCGGACCCGGCCATGCTGGCCCACCCAACCCCACAATATATTCGTTCCCATTCGCTCACCGGAGCAAACCCTAGCCACTTCACTCCGCTCCCCTCTCCTCTGCCACCCGAGCTCGTCTCCGGCGAGTTTCGACCATCTCCAGCATGGCAGGCAGCGGATCAGACTCCGACCACTACGGATCCGTCGACTGGGGTGTCATCCAGTGTGGGTTGGAGGAGGCAATGACAGTCCGCATTGCACTCCGCCGCTTCCAGGAGGAAATCGCCCGGCCGACGGATAGATCCGTCCACCGCGACGCCATAACGTCGGCTCACCGGCCGCTCGGGTCCTCTAGTGCTGGATCCTCACGGTTCTGGCCGGAACACCTCTCCTTCCCCATCAGCGTCCAGGTAGAGTATGAGTCCCATCGGGAATGGGCGTCCCGCCGTGGGAAGGAGAGGATAAGGGCCACCAAGGCCCGTATCGAGGCAGAAATGGCGGCGGCGGAGGCGCGGGCGGCCGTAGAGGAGAAATCCATCCACGCCCGCATTGCGAAGAAACGGTAGCGGAGGAACACACGCGCCCTCACGAGATATCATAATCGGGCGGTCTGTGCCATGGCCGGACGGCCACCGAAGGAGGAGAAGGAAGACAACTACGGCGACGAGCAGATCCAGCTCGACCCGTACCGCGTCTTCAACCGGTACTTCCGAGAGAAGGATGGCAAGGACGTCGGGAAGGGCAAGGGCAGCCATGGATGAACTCCATTATAGCCAAACATGCCAAATTTTGGTAGTCCGATGACATGTTTAGTTTAGTAGTGATGGAGTAGCCGGACAATGTGTGTTCATCAACGTAGTTGCATGAGTTTGTATGGATTTGTGATATCGTAATTGAGGTGTTCGAATGTGGACGCTAATATTTGAGGGTTGACCGATCAGTGCCCGCAGATGCGTCCGGGCGCATCCGCGAGCGTTTTAGGGGCCGGGTTTGCCAAATCCGACCGTGGATACTCCAACATAGCGGGAACGCCGGTGGGCCTATTATGGTTGAGGGATACCAACTATTCTAGGCGTCCACTTAAGTTCAGAGGTACCAGGTAGAGATGTACTCCCTCCGTCCCATATTGTAAGACGTTTTTTGACACTAGTGTAGTGTCAAAAAAGCGTCTTACATTATGGAACGGAGGGAGTACAATTTAAAATGTGAAGAAGTCAGAGTATTTTTTTATGCAAGGCTTACGGGATTGATTAGGGGGTGTTTGGTTGGGCTTTTATTTGGTTTTTTCACTTTGGGATTGCTAAGTCTCAGAAGTCTCAGTCCATGCTATATTCGCGGGATTTTATGTTGAGATGTGTGCATTTTTTTAGTTTTCCTTATTTATTTCTTACATGTTATGGATTTTTTGACTTAATTAAGTCTCAGTTGACTAAGACCTAGCCACACCTTTTTCACTTTGGCTTATAATTAAAAATCACCTAATTAAAGATGTGCCTTTTCAGCCTATTTAGTTTTTTTGTCTCTCGGAGCACCTTATAAGACAAAAAACCCACCTAAATAGGTGCTTTTCTGGGGACGTGGAGTTTGTGCACCCGAGCTCAAATGCTCCTCGTGAACAGTAAAATCATGAAAAATAGTACAAAATTCAAAAAATACCTTTTTTTGTAATAAACTTTGACAAATGTTTTATGCGCTTGCAAAACTTTATCATGAAAGAACATTTCTAGAAGCCATGTCAAAAAAAATTGATACTCCAAAAATGCTATTTTTGAAACCACTTTGGAGTATTGAATTTTTTTTGCCATGACTTCCACGAATGTCATTTTGTGATGAAAAAGCACAGAAAACTTTTGCCAAAGGTTGCATAAAAAAATTCAGATTATTAAAATTTTTGTTTCATTTTCTTTCGATTTTACTGTTCACCCGAGCTCATTTGAGCTCGGGGGCAGAGGAACACTTTCGCTTTCTTGGCCACTTTAGCTGTCTGTAAGTTGCCTGCATTTTAAATTTGGGTATTTTAATTTTCTGACCATTGATTATTTTGTCAAGACTTGTGCTGTTTTTTTCTTCATTTTGTGTTCGATTGTTCATAGATTTGGATAATTTGAATTTTACATAAAAATCCAAGTAAAATCCCAACCATACACACCCACATGTATGAATCATCGCAGGTTAAACTGCAAGTGCCCCTCTTGATAGTTCAGTTGTTCTTAAGACTTTTTTTAGCAACCAAAAACAATAGGAGAAGTTCCTGCTGTTATATATTAAATGAAAAAGAGAGTTATATACAAGCAGATGGGGCTTTGCGCATGAGATAGGGAGGTAAATTAGGTCAAATCAAACTACAACAGTAGGAATGAACTGGTCTAGGAAGTCAGAGATCTCAGAACAGACCCTATACGTTTTGAGGTTTCAAGTCTTCCTTGAAATTAGAAGCCCAATGCGGAAATTGATCCACTAAAAACTTACGGAAGTTTATGAAGTAAGCTGGTCTTGGATATTTCTCAGTTTTAACCTTTAGGCCTTCTTTGGTTCCTAGGATAGGAATATCATAGGAATAGGAAAACCATATGAAGTGAGATGACATGCATTTCAATTCCTATAGAAAAAGATATGTCACTTGATTAATAGGATAGAAACTTTTCCATTGTGTCTAGGCTAATTTTTCTCCATTTGAAATGCGAAAGATTAGTTCCTATCGTATATAGGAATAGGAATCCATATGTACAAACCAAAGGGTTCTAAAGGATTTTTTTCTACAAAATTCCCATTTATAATTCCTACAAAATTCCTCTAAACCAAAGGAGGCCATAAGGGCCACCAAAGATACTTTCCAACTTGCAAAGAGACTAAAACCCTATAATACTTAATGAAATAATTCTTTTCTTAATTTTCTTGCCTATGATCAACCAAAATCCATACAGGAGACCTAGTTGCACTCTCATTGTCAAATGCATGAAATAAATTGTAGATCATTGCCACGCACTGATACATTTTGCACATGCAAATTTATTGCCATATCTTACATGCTTTATTTTGATCTCTAATAGTGTGATGTAAAAGTCGATAGATGTATTAAATATATTTGATGCATTAATATGGCATCCAATTCACAAGAAACATATCACATTTGTACTATGTTCATAGAAGACGGGTTAATTAATCACCGTGTAATATCTACATCATACAAGAAACAAGTTACGGCACTGTACCTGGAAGATAAAATTTAATTACTAGCTGCAATCATTCCTATGTTTCTATGTAGTTATGATTTAAAAAAATTCCTGGGTTCTTATAAATCTATATGCACATATAAAGGTTTAATTGTACTTAATTTCCTTGTACTTAATTTTCACTACTTCCGTTTGCAGGATGTATTTGCAGGTGCTACGGAAACAATAGGATCTGTTTTGTCATGGGCCATGTCAGAGCTTATGCACAATCCTGACACAATGGCTAAAGCACAACAAGAAGTACATGAGGTACTTGGTGAAGACCGATCTGTCATTACTAATAGTGACCTTTCTGAACTCCACTATATGCGTATGGTCATCAATGAGGTCCTTAGGTTGCATCCGCCTGGTCCTCTAGTCCACCGCATGGCCAGAGATGATTGTACGCTTATGGGTTATGACATCCCTAAAGGCACCAATGTGTTCATTAATGTTTTTGCAATTTCTCAAGATCCTAGACATTGGGACAATCCTGAAGAGTTCAGGCCAGAGAGATTTGAGAACAACACCATAAACTATAAGGGGACACACTTTGAGTTCATTCCATTCGGGACTGGGCGACGACAATGCCCTGGGATTCATTTCAGCTCGTCAGTCACTGAGATGGTATTAGCAAATTTCCTATATCACTTCGAGTGGATGCTCCCCGACGGGGATAAACTTTCTTCATTTGACATGTCGGAGAAATTTGGCCTTACGATAAGCAGAAGATATGACTTGCAACTTAAACCTATTGCAAACATGTGGTCCAATGCTATGCCATAGAAGTGATGCGGAGAGCTTGTATATTCACATGGCAATGCATGTTCAGGTACCTTCACCTTTAGCAAATGTCATTATTGTTGTAAATGGTTATACCTTTATGCGATAGAATAAGAGAAGTGCATTGCAAACATTATGTACTGCATCTATGAAACCATTTTGGTATTGTACTGTTGTATACATTATTATTGTGCATGATAGAATATGTTATGTAGTACGATCATATAGAACATGATTGTGTAGTTAGGTATAATTTATGCACTTTTAGATAATACAATGGCTATTAATTTAACTATGTGATTTACCTTTATAACTTGTTGGATTTTTTTACGCACATATGGTTTGGAGATATGAACAAGTGGCGGGTTGCAAAAATAGCTGCCATAGAGGGTTTAAGAGTAAGCAAGCATCAGATGATGCTTACTACATGGCCGTGCTCAAGCAGCATGCAATGTTGAAGTTGGCAAGTCAGATCGACAGTTTGGGCTGAAGAACTTCATCATCGTCATCGAGTTCGTCGTGATTGCAGTGCTGTTCTACTAGTGTGATCGGCGTGATCGTGTGTAAGATGTTGATGGGCCTCGAACCCCTCGTTGGTTACCCCAAGTGGAAGGTGTAAGATGCAGTAAGTACAAGTGTTTTCCCTTAGCAAAGATACCAAGGATCGAATCCCCAGAGACTCCTAGGTTCAACAAGTAGGTGTCAATTGCTACGGTGCCAGATTAGTAGCAATCAACGTGGACCTGCACACAGATACAAATAACTTTGCTCCCAACGAGTACAGAGAGGTTGTCAATCCCTCCGGCCTTGTAGTTCACAAAGGATTAAAAGCAATGATAGTGGTGATAGATAGTGTTTTGCAATAGTAAGTAAATAGCGAAAAGTAAATAGTGGATGTGATCAATGATGGTAATATGGACCGGAGTCTCATGATGTTCAATAGTGATGTCTCTCTCCCAAAAGACGATAAAACAGCTATGTGAGGTAAACAAATTACAGCTGGGCAATTGACAGGACCACGAACGCAAACCAATGCTGACTACATTGCAAGAAAGGTTGAGGTTCAAAGCATGGGCGGTACGCCAAAGTAAGTAGACCGAAATCCATCAATATCTACTACTAATCATCCACCTTGAGATATCTATCCAGAACATCTCGCTGGTATTAAGTTGTGAGTCCCACCCATAGTGTAAACTCAATGCAACAGACAACTGCATTAAAAGAACTTTGCGTAAAGTAAACAATCCTTGCACCCGCGGGCACAAACACCGTTGTTTTCCCCCTTGTGGCAACAGCACATCCCCTAGACTCATGTTTCTGTCACTCAAGCTAGTCATCGAGGGGCATGAACCCACAATCGAGCATAACGTTCCCTCTTGGAGTCACTACCTATTACTCGGCCAAAGCAATAAATAACAACGGAGAACATGCAAGAATTACTTATGAACTAAAATATAAAAGAGGTGAATCAAATATATTACTCAAGATCAATCTGAACATAATCTCATAATCCATCGGATCCCAGCAAACTCAACATAGCAACAGCATAAGGATTACATAGGTGCCTCGATCATGTAGGGCAGCTCACGAGGACTAATTAGTGAAGCACAAGAACGGGAGGAGAACATCACATAGCTACTGGTCATGGACTCATGGTCCAAGGGAGACTACTCACGAGTCATCCGGGAGGCGTCCATGGTGGTGGAGAAGCTCCCGGTGGTGATCCTCCCCTCCGGCAGGGTGCCGGGAAGAGTTCTCCCGGTGCTCCCGATCTTGGAAGCGGCGGCGGCGGCGGAACAGAGATGGGATCGCGAAAAAAGTTCTTGTTCTGAGGGTCCTTTAAATATATGCCAAAGTAGGGCATCGGGGGAGCCTCTGGGGGCCAGGCGCCCCCCCAGCGCGGCCCAGGGGGGGGGGGGGCGCCGCCAGGGCGCCTGGAGCCCTGGTGCCCCCCCAGGCTGCCCTTCGGACGCAGTGTTGTTTCCGGAACGCTGATTTTTTATATAATTTTTCTGGATTTTTCTGGGCAGTTCTCGAAACGTGAAAACCTGAAATACAAAAACAGCCGAATACAGAAACTGGCACTGGGGTGCACTGGATTAGTAAGTTAGTCCAAATATGATCAAAAGTGTATGGAAGTGTATGAATATCATAGCAATATCACCCAAAAGTGGCATGGAGCAAGCAGAAATTATAGATACATTTTGGACGTATCAACATCCCCAAGCTTAATTCCTGCTCGTCCTCGAGTAGGTAAATGATAACAAGAATAACTTCTGTGGTGACATGCTATTAACCATATAGGACTTTTTCATAGTCATATGACAAAAGCTTACTGAGACAATGATTCTATAGTAATTAAGTTGCCTCAAGAGGAAATCACAAATGACTGAAAGTTTTACAACATGAAACTGAAACATCAAAAAGATTTGCAATGAACATGATGTGCAAATATGATAAAGTGATATCTAGCTTGCCCCCTTTAGTGATGCAAAACATAAATGCAGGGGCACCTTCAAGGTTTAAGTGATGACTAGATACAATCATTTCAGAATAAACGATATCTCAATCATGCAAAAGACAATGCTACTTTGGGACAATGCACATTACACTCAGAATGATAATCATGCTCTCAGTAGTTGGTGCTTCAACATAAAGGTAAAAGAATGGTTATGTGCTAGAGCTTTTTATTTTGAAAACATGGAAGCAATTGTGTCAACGGTAGTAGTACTTCATATGTGTCATGCATAAAACATCCTATAAGTTGCAAGCCTCATGCATCGCATACCAATAGTGCTCGCTCCTTGTCCTAATTAGCTCGGATCCCCATGGGTTATCATTGCATTGCACATGTTTTAACCAAGTGTCACAAAGGGGTACCTCTATGCCACCTGTACAAAGGTCCAAGGAGATAAATCGCATTTGATTTCTCGTTTTTGATAGATCTCAACTTGAGGACGTCCATACCCGGACAACATAGAAAATAGATGATGGACTCCTCTTTAATGCATAAGCATATTCTCATGAGAGATTGAGGATTAAGGTCCAAGCTAAAACTTCCACCATGATGCATGGCTTTGGTTGGCGGCCCAATGTTCTTCTCTAACAATATGCATATTAATTCAACCCACGGCAAATCACCCTTACTTCAGACAAGACGAACATGCGTAGCAACTCACATGATATTCAACAAAAGTGTGACAGTTGATGGCGTCCCCAGAAACATGGTTACCGCTCAGCAAGCAACTTATAAGAAATAAGATACATAAGCAACATATTCTTTACCACAATAGTTTTTAGGCTACTTTCCCATGAGCTATGTATTGCATGGTTAGTTTGCTTAGTACAGGTGGAGGTTAGCAAAAAGACTGGGAGCCAGGGGCGGACCCAGGAAAAAACTTGAGAGGGGGCAAAAATATATGGCCATATTTTTTATTCAACCTCAGTTTATGCAGTTCATTAAGGAGAAAAGAGCTGGTCTAGTTTATAAGGAAAACCAGATAAAAAAACAAACATTCCCGTTTAGTTAGGGAAAAGCCAAGTAAAAAGACAAAAATGCACTAGAGTTTGGGGACAATAAATAGAAGACACTATCGACATCAAGGAACATTATCTGAGCCAACCACAAGAGCGCCAAGACCCAAAGCTAGCAAGTGTGGCTCAAGAGCAACCGACCCAAATATATGGCTATATTCACACTCAACATGGCAAACACATTGATATAAAGGAAAACACTTGGCATAACCACATCATTCTCCGCACGGTAACCAAGTTAATTGAGAAGTGAAGGAAAACTAATCATTTACGACAATATCTTGTTCCGAAGTTGCATAGGAGAACATTATTGACACATTATTCTAACAATCTAATCTACAACCTGCAAGAAAAAAAACATTATCAAACTAGGGAAGAATGGAAACACTGAAGCATGCCGGTATTAATAAAATAGAAAAGAGCTTTATCACATTACCTTTCGTTTCATCAAACAACGATCTTTCACGGCATAAAAGTGTATAAATATCACTTCATTAGGGCTTGTCCAAATCAACTAGTTAAGGATTAGGCGTTGTTGTTTTTTGAAAGAAAAAAACTCTCCATTAGCTTCCTAGAAACTTTAAGTGACCAAATTAAAACGCCAAATGAATTGCCAAAATTCATATGTCATACATGAAGAAGAAGTGTGATGGAAACTAGGAAGTACTAATAGTTGACCTGAATAAATTTGAGTTTTTAGTCTGAACTAGCAAATAATCTGAAGTAGAAAGTTGCATACTAAAATTTACATGTCACAGTTTTTTTTAACTAACCTAATCACCTGAATTGATAAATTATACACATAAGTGCAACTAACATGGTTCCTAACATAGGATTTTTGGGGAAAAAGGAACCTAGATGACTTCTACGGTTTACCTTTATGTCAATTAGAATTAGAGAACTGAAAATTAGGGCCCCTGATTGGTGATTGGATTGTGCGGCCGCTGCTGCGGCATCATAGTGCAAGGCCGCGATGGCGCGAGGGATGGGTGACACAAGTCAGGGGATTGCAGCGGCTACCCGGCGGCATGAGGTAAGAGATCGGGATTCCGTCAGGTAGGCGTGCGTGTATAAAGGAAATCTAGCGATGGAGTCTCTTTTGGGGCATCTGGCAATTGAGTTTTTTTTTTTGGAGCGAAAATCTGGCGATTGAGTTAGGCAACGATTAGAGCCCTAGGATGCAGCCCATGAGACAACGTGCGGGCGTACCCTACCGACGGAAAAAATTCTTATTCAGTGGGCTGCATCTTAATTTGGAATTGGGCTTTTAGAAATCCAGACTTGGGCTGAATGGGCTGAGTGGGGGCACATGGCGTACATTTTGGAAAACTACAGGTGAACGTAAAAATCAAGTGGGGGCAGCTGCCCCCACATCCATCAACGTGCGTCCGCCCCTGCTGGGAGCGACCAACTAAGAGAGCAATGACGGTCATAATCATGCAGAGCGACAAAGCAATATTGAATCAGGCATGGTAGTTATATCGCTACTCAGAAATAAAAGATCATCAAGGCTTGACAGACTTTCTTTACAATCTTGAATATGCGTAAGCATACGCCAAGTCAATCAAAATAAATTCTCGAAGGAAGATATTACTAAACCATACCACATCATATGCAAACAAACCAAGTTGGTACTCCAATAACACATTGGGAACCCCCCAGCTATTTGAGATTAACCATAAGAAAACCTGAACTACTAAGCACCATCATGCAAGTAGCATCTTTATCATAGACACATTAACCAATGCCATGGAAGCAAACTCTCTTAATAAGGTGAGCATGGTAATTAAAGAGAGTTCAAGCAACCAACTAAATAAAAGCTCTTTGAAAAGATAAGCATGGATACTAAGAGCAGAACATGATAGTAGCTATTAAAAGACAAAGAACACACACATCATAGATAGACATGAAAATTCTATGTTATGTTCAAGGTAGAAGTGGAGCGTGTTTCTCTCCCACATAAAGGAATGCTGAGTTCCGACTCGTTATGAAAAACTAAAAAGAAAACTAAAAGCAAGACGCTCCAAGCATAGCACATAACACATGAAGTGATAAAAATATAGCGAAACGAAAGACGAACTGATAATGTTGATGGAGAAGGGGATGCACGGGGGCATCCCCAAGCTTAGACGCTTGAGTCTCCTTGAATATTTCTTGGGGGTGCACGGGGGCATCCCCAAGCTTGAGCGCTTGACACTCCTGAATCTTTTTATCATCTTCCCTCGCACACTTGAAAACTCCCTTCATACATAACTCATCATAATCTGATTAGCGAGGTTAGTACACTTAATAAAATAATTATACCTTGCTGGAAATAAGGATATTCTTGAAGTTCTAATGTTTCTCAAGATTGCCAAAAGGTTTTTGCAAAGAAAAAGCAAGTTCTTGATTTGCAAAGTGAAGGTAAGGCAAAACAGGACAGAATCTGTGAAAAACAGAACAGCAGGCAGTAATTGATCTGTTCGGGATACTTCTGCAACTCAAATAAAAAAACTCAGAACTGACGCACGAAAGATAATTATATAGAGAACGCTGCCGAAAAAATTCAGACCAAAAAGATGATCTGGTGATTTTATACGAATTTTTCTATCCAAGGACAGAATCTGTTTCCTGGACAGCACCTCACAACTTTTGAACTTTCTAGCAATCAGAGGCTATTCTTGGCACAAATATGAAAAGCAAAGATACAATGATGATGCTACAGCAGTAAACAATCATCAAGACACAACAAAAGCAAAAAATTTATTCATGTGGGCTGCCTCCCAAAAGCGCTTTCTTTTATGCCTTTAAGCTAGGCATAAGACTTTAATGATGCTCTTGTAGGAATAAGAATTGAAGAACAAAAGAGAGCATCAAGAAGCAAATACCAAACACATTTAAGCCTAACATGCTTCCTATGCATAGGAATATTGCAATAGAATAATTCATTGAAGCACAAAGCAATAAGCATAGGAAGACAAAACAAGTACAGCTTCAAAACCTTCAACATAAAGAGAGGGAACTTAATATTATTGAAATATCTATAAGCATATGTTCCCTTCTCATAATAATTTTCAGTGGGATCACGAATAAACTCAACAATATAAGCATCACATAAAGCATTGTTACCATGATCCACATGCAAAAAGGTACTCTTGCTCTCCACATAAGCATCATGAAGAGGATAAAACTTAGTATAAAAGAGAGACATAAGCTCTTGCCAATCAAGCAAGTGTGAGTTATCGAGAAGCTTATACCAATCTGAAGCTTTATCTATAAGTGATACAACGAATAATTTCCTCATGACAAACTCCCTTGATACACCTGCAAGCTTAAATAATGAACATAGTTGTGACGGATATAGCAAGTGTTCACCGGGATGTCTGTCTCCTGCATAACGATTAGCCAAAACACAATCGATAATACCAGCTGGTATTTTATAGGGCACAATTTCAGTAGGGGGAGGATCAACCACCACAGGTGTGGGGCGTCTTCCCACAAGCAACGATCCAATAACAGGGTTGTCCATAAGCATACCTGGTGAAAAGACATAAAGAAAACCGAAAGGTAAACTAACAAGACTAAAAGCAAAGGTAAAAGATAGCGTGCAACTCCCCTATCCTGAAGAGTGGAGTCCCCGGCAACGGCGCCAGAAAATACTCCTTGATGGGCCTCGAACCCCTCGTTGGTTACCCCAAGTGGAAGGTGTAAGATGCAGTAAGTACAAGTGTTTTCCCTTAGCAAAGATACCAAGGATCGAATCCTCAGAGACTCCTAGGTTCAACAAGTAGGTGTCAATTGCTACGGCGCCAGATTAGTAGCAATCAACGTGGACCTGCACACAGATACAAATAACTTTGCTCCCAACGAGTACAGAGAGGTTGTCAATCCCTCCGGCCTTGTAGTTCACAAAGGATTAAAAGCAATGATAGTGGTGATAGATAGTGTTTTGCAATAGTAAGTAAATAGCGAAAAGTAAATAGTGGATGTGATCAATGATGGTAATATGGACCGGAGTCTCATGATGTTCACTAGTGATGTCTCTCTCCCAAAAGACGATAAAACAGCTATGTGAGGTAAACAAATTACAGCTGGGCAATTTACAGGACCACGAACGCAAACCAATGCTGACTACATTGCAAGAAAGGTTGAGGTTCAAAGCATGGGCGGTACGCCAAAGTAAGTAGACCGAAATCCATCAATATCTACTACTAATCATCCACCTTGAGATATCTATCCAGAACATCTCGCTGGTATTAAGTTGCGAGTCCCACCCATAGTGTAAACTCAATGCAACAGACAACTGCATTAAAAGAACTTTGCGTAAAGTAAACAATCCTTGCACCCGCGGGCACAAGCACCGTTGTTTTCCCCCTTGTGGCAACAGCACATCCCCTAGACTCATGTTTCTGTCACTCAAGCTAGTCATCGAGGGGCATAAACCCACAATCGAGCATAACGTTCCCTCTTGGAGTCACTACTTACTACTCGGCCAAAGCAATAAATAACAACGGAGAACATGCAAGAATTACTTATGAACTAAAATATAAAAGAGGTGAATCAAATATATTACTCAAGATCAATCTGAACATAATCTCATAATCCATCGGATCCCAGCAAACTCAACATAGCAACAGCATAAGGATTACATAGGTGCCTCGATCATGTAGGGCAGCTCACGAGGACTAATTAGTGAAGCACAAGAATGGGAGGAGAACATCACATAGCTACTGGTCATGGACTCATGGTCCAAGGGAGACTACTCACGAGTCATCCGGGAGGCGTCCATGGTGGTGGAGAAGCTCCCGGTGGTGATCCTCCCCTCCGGCAGGGTGCCGGGAAGAGTTCTCCTGGTGCTCCCGATCTTGGAAGCGGCGGCGGCGGCGGAACAGAGATGGGATCGCGAAAAAAGTTCTTGTTCTGAGGGTTTCGGAGGGTCCTTTAAATATATGCCAAAGTAGGGCATCGGGGGAGCCTCGGGGGGCCCAGGCGCCCCCCCGGCGCGGCCCAGGGGGGGCGCGCCGCCAGGGCGCCTGGAGCCCTGGTGGCCCCCCCCAGGCTGCCCTTCGGACGCAGTGTTGTTTCCGGAACGCTGATTTTTTATATAATTTTTCTGGATTTTTCTGGGCAGTTCTCGAAACGTGAAAACCTGAAATACAAAAACAGCCGAAAACAGAAACTGGCACTGGGGTGCACTGGATTAGTAAGTTAGTCCAAATATGATCAAAAGTGTATGGAAGTGTATGAATATCATAGCAATATCAACCAAAAGTGGCATGGAGCAAGCAGAAATTATAGATACGTTTTGGACGTATCAGATGTATCTGGTAAGCTCACCTTGTAGGGTACAAGGTAAGCACACCTTGTTGCCTGTATGCAATCAAACATCATCTAGTAGTATAAACCCAACCAATGCGAGCAACCAAACATAGTGCGCAGAGTCGTTGCTATGATGCAGCGAAAGAGGATGTAAGCAACCGATCAACATGTAGATGCTGATTCTTTTGCCAGCATTAGCTCAATCAGGCTCATTTAAAACAAGTATGCAAAATGAAAAATTAAAAACAATGCGAGTAATTAGCGTTTAAAGATGAGCTCTTGTGGCGGCCGGAGGGACGACGTGAGTATTCTGTTGGGCCGGATGGTGAATGGCAGCAAGCAACAATAACAACAAGTTTTTCTTTTGTGTTATGCAGGTACAAGAATCATTGGGCTTCCCGACTATCTACAACATGCCCGACTCCAGTGGGGGGGGGGGGGCAATGATGGCAGCGCGCCTTAGGCTCGCTTCAGTGTTTGTATTCGTCTCTAGGTGGTCTACGGATTTGGATATCATTTTTATTATTCCTGGTGTTTGTTATACTACCTTGATTGAAGATGAACATGTTGGAAGTTTTCTTGAAAAAAAAATCATTGGGCTTGCAACGTGAAGCTAGAAGAAGTTGCACAATGGTACATTGATGGCTTCTCGCCCCTCGTTGGTTACCCCAAGTGGAAGGTTTGAGATGTAGCGTAACGGCAAGTTTCCCTTGGCAAGATACCAAGGATCAAATCCCGTGAGACTCCGAGGGCCAACAAGTAGGTGTCAACGCTAACGGCGCCAACTTAGCAGTTGACAGGACCTGCACACAGATACAAATAACTTTGCTCCCAACGAGTACAGAGAGGTTGTCAATCCCTCCGGCCTTGCTGTTTACAAAGGATCAAATGCAAGATGTAATAGTGATAGGTATGACTGCAACTAGGAAATAAGAACAGGAAGTAAATAGCGGGTGTGATCAGTGATGGTAATATGGACCGGGGTCCCATGATGTTCACTAGTGATTTCTCTCTCCCAAAAGACGATAAAACAGCTAAGCGAGGTAAACAAATTACAGCTGGGCAATTGACATGATTATGTGCGCAAACCAATGCTAACTATGCTGTAAAGAAAGGTAGAGGCTCAAAAGCATGGGCGGTACGCCAAGGCAAGTAACCGAAATCCATCTGCATCTACTACTAATCATCCACCTTGAGATATCTATCCAGAACATCTCGCTGGTATTAAGTTGCGAGTCCCACCCATAGTGTAAACTCAAAGCAACAGACAACTGCATTAAAAGAACTTTGCGTAAAGTAAACAATCCTTGCACCCGCAAGTACAAACACCGTTGTTTTCCCCCTTGTGGCAACAACACATCCCCTAGACTCATGTTTCTGTCACTCAAACTAGTCATCGAGGGGCATGAACCCACAATCAAGCATAACGTTCCTTCTTGGAGTTACTACCTACTACTTGGCCAAAGCAATAAACAGCAACGGAGAACATGCAAGAATTACTCAAGAACATAAATATAGAAGAGGTGAATCAAATATATTACTCACACACAATCTGAACATAATCTCATAATCCATCGGATCCCAGCAAACTCAGCAGAGCAACATCATAAAGATTACATATGTGCCTCGATCATGTAGGGCAACTCACGAGGTCTAATCCATGAAGAACAAAGAGGGGAGGAGAACATCACATAGCTACTGGTCATGGACTCATGGTCCAAGGCGGACTACTCACAACTCATCCGGGAAGCGTCCATGGTGGTGGAGAAGCTCCCGGTGGTGGTTCTCCCCTTCGGCAGGGTGCCGGGAAGAGTTCTCCTGGTGCTCCCGATCTTGGAAGCGCGGCGGCGGTGGAACAGAGGCGAGATCGTAAAAAAGGGTTCCGTCCTCGAGGGTTTCGGGACGCGAGCAATATATATGCCAAAGGGGGTCACCAGAGGCGGAGGTGGGGCCCCAGGCGCCCCCTGGCGCGGCCAGGGGTGGGGCCGCGCCGGGTGGCCGCCTGGGCCACCCCAGGCTCCCCTCTGGCCCTGCTTTGGTTTTTCTTGAAGCTCCCGATACGCTGATTTTTCCTGTATTTTTCCCGGAATTTTTAGGGCACTTTTAATATGGGGGAAACCTGAATAGAAAAACAACAGAAAACAGGAACTGGCACTGTGGTGCACTGAGTTAATAGGTTAGTCCAAATATGATCAGAAGTGTATGGAAGTGCATAAATATCATAGCAATATCACACAAAAGAGGCATGGAGCAAGCAGAAATTATAGATACGTTTTGGACGTATCAACATCCCCAAGCTTAATTCCTGCTCGTCCTCGAATAGGTAAATGATAACAAGCATAATTTCTGTGGTGACATGCTATCAACCATATAAGAACTTTTAAGTAAAGCAATCAAGGCATGTAATTCAATTCAAGTCATAACAAGCAAGAGTCTATATTAGCATTGTAACAAGTAACATAAGAACATAAAGGTGCAAGAGCTCTCGCTGTCCGTGACTCGAATGTCTCCAAATGGCGTTTGTGTGCAAGAAAGGGGATAGGGATATATGAGAGAGTAAAACATAGTTTTTGTATTGTTGAGAACTTAATCTACTAAAGTTTCACACTTGGTCTTCTTTGGAATCTTATCTTGACTCATCCCCAGACCGTCAGCCAGGTACAAGTCAAAATGATCCACTCCCTTTCGATATTTTGAGCACTCATGCAATGGATGAGCGTAAGCAAGAAAGTCGACACTTAGGATGGCAAAGAGAGAAAAATGATAGAGGGGGAAGACAAAAAAGGTGTGAAAGGCTCACATCAATGAGGACAATCATCAGCGAGAGAAAGCCAAATGATAGATATGATGTGAGGAGCAGGGATTGCCATGCAACGGATGCACATATGAGCTAAGGTAAGCTCTCCAATGGAACTAGTGGGGGTGCATCCAACTTGCTTGCTCAAGAAGACCTAGAGCTCTTTTGAGGAGGCTCATCATTGGAATATACAAGCCAAGTTCTATAGTGTAAAGGTCCCCACATAGCTATATGCATGAATGATAATCTCTATGGAGTACAAGGTAAAAGATGGAGTACGAGTGTGGATCTCTCAAAAAAAAAAATTAGTAGTGTGCCCCCTTCTCTATTTCTATTACTTTTTCTCTTTTTTCTCTTTTTTTATGTTTTTGTGGCCTCAATGGCTCTTTCTATTTATCTCTCATTTGTCCTCTTTGGGATCTTTTGATTTTGTCCTCTTTGGGATCTTTTGATTTGTCCTCTTTGGGATCTTTTCCTCACTTTAGGGGCAACACTCTATGTATTACAAGAAGTATAGAAGATCTTTCACACCTTACAAAAGTACTCAACATAAAGAAAATGAAACTATCATGATGTATGCAAATGTATGCCTCTGCCGGTGTAGCAGGATATGCAATGATACTAGCGCATCATGTAGCAATGATTAGGGCAAGGCCCAACTAGCATGCGGCTCATCGATCAAGCAAAAAGCATGTATGACATGAAGATCAAGTCATGAGAAGATGGATGTTGCATGGCAATGTATCTCCGAAAGGCTATGGAAATGCCTTGATAGGTAGGTATGGTGGCTGTTTTGAGGAAGGATATAATGAGGCTTATGACGACAGAGCGTATCGTGCCAAGGATTTGGATGCACCGGCGAAGTATGCGCCAACTCTCGAGGTGAGAAAGGGCAATGCACGGTACCGAAGAGGCTAGAAAAATCTGGATAGGTGGAAGTGTCAACTTTCGAATACTCACATTAGTCCGAAGAACTCATGCACTTATTATCGGTAACTCTCAATCTAATTAGGAGGTTCTGAAAGAGACAAGTACCCCGAGGAGGAGTGTATGGGGATTTGGTTATCCTTGCGCATCCTCGGCTCATGGTACGTGAGTGTACTCTAATATTCGATCCCTCCAAAGATTAGTGATCCATTTAGTAGCTAAAGTTCTCAACTATTTTGTAGGTTTTCGAAAATAAACACGGATTGCCCAAAATACGACATCTATCATTAATAGGCTAAAGCTCTTGACACCAAAAGTTCAAACATTACTCATGGCAATACCTCAAAACTATTGCAAGTTACTACTAAAATTAAATAGCAACCTCAATTACCTACTTTAAGTTAAGACACACAACTCAGTGCAACAGACAAACTCTCTTAACAAGATAAACATGAAAACTCAGGAGAGTTCAACAACCAACTAAACAAAAGCTCTTTAAAAAGAAAAGCATGAAAACTAAGAGCTAAACATGACAGTAGCTATGGAAAGACAAAGAACACGCACAGCAAAGATAAGCATGAAAATCCTATGTTGTGTTCTAGGTTGAAGTGGAGTGTGCTTCTTTCCCACACAAAGAAAGCTGGGTTCTAACTCGTTATGAACAGCAAGCAAAGCTAAAGAAAACTAAAAAGGACACTAAAAGCAAGACGCTCCAAGCATAGCACATAACGCATGAAGTGATTAAAATATAGTGGAACGAAAGACGAACTGATAATTTTTGATGGAGAAGGGGATGCACGGGGGCATCCCCAAGCTTAGACGCTTGAGTCTTCTTGAATATTTCTTGGGGGTGCACGGGGGCATCCCCAAGCTTGAGCGTTTGACCCTCCTGAATCTTTTTATCATCTCCCCTCGCACACTTGAAAACTCCCTTCATACATAACTCATCATAATTTGATTAGCGAGGTTAGTACCCATAATAAAATAATTTTTCCTTGCTGGAAATAAGGATAATCTTGAAGAGCTACTGTTTCTCAAGATTGCCAAAAGGTTTTTGCAAAGAAAAAGCAAGCTCAAGGCTTGCAAAACGAAGAAAAGGCAAAACAGGACAGAATCTGTGAAAAACAGACCAGCAGGTAGTAAATAATTTTTTCGGGGCACTTCTGCAACTCAAATCAAAAAACTCAGAACAGATGCCCGAAAGCCAATTGTATAGAGCACGCTGTCAAAAAAATTCAGATGAAAAAGATGATCTGGTGATTTTATACCAATTTTTCTGTCCAAGGACAGAATCTGTTTTCTGGACTGCACGTCACAACTCTTGAACTTTCTTGCAATCGGAGGCTAAACTTGACACAAAGCTGAAAAGAAAAGATACAATGATGATGCTACTGTAGTAACAAACATCAAGACACAACAAAAGCAAAATAAAACTTTATTCGTTGTGGGCTGCCTCCCAAAAGCGCTTTCTTTTATGCCTTTAAGCTAGGCATGATGCAAAAAGAGAGGATCACGTTTTATCAAGAGTAAAAGAATAGCTAGCCCATATAACGGACTCAAAAGGCAACTTAATCTTCTTTCTAGGGAAGTGTTCCATCCCTTTCTTGAGAGGAAATTGGAATTTTATATTCCCCTCTTTCATGTCAATGATAGCACCAACGGTGCGAAGAAAATGACGTCCCAAAATAATTGGACATGAAGGTTCACATTCAATATCCATAATAGTAAAATCAACGGGAACATAATTGTCATTGACAACGATAAGAACATCGTCGATCTTCCCCAAAGGTTTCTTTACGGAAGAATCAACAAGACGAACACCAAAAGAACAAGGATCAAAAGATTTCAATTTAAACATATCATATATTCTTTTCGGCATAACGGAGGTACTAGCTCCAACATCACATAAAGCATAGCAAGAGAAGTTATTCAACTTAATTTTAATCATAGGATCCCAACCATCTTCTAGCTTTCTAGGTGTGGAGGCTTCTACCCTAAGCTTCTCCTCCCTAGCTTTGATAAGAGCATTAGTGATATGCTCCGTGAAGGCAAGATTAAGTGTGCTAGTGTGGGGATCTCTGGACATTTTGTGAAGAAAATCAATAACTTCAGAAAGGGTGCAATTATCAAAATCAAGGTCACTACTATCAAGTAAAGTGGTAGTGGTGTCCTTTAGGCTCACTTGTTTGGTAGCTTCTATGGTCATATGAGTTTCTTCTACGGTTGAGGTCATAGCATCACCATTAATAGGTCCAATGGGACCAGGAGTGCATTGGGTGCTAAGAGTTTGAATATCCTCAACAACTTGGATAGTAGCAACAGTGTGGTGGGTAGGAAGGCTCTTAATTCTATCTTCTTCCTCCTTTTCTCTAGCCCATCTCTCTTTAAGTTTAGCCATCATCCTAATGTTTTCATTAATTTGCACTTGAATAGCATTCATAGGAGTGGTCTTCCTCTCCTCAAGAGGAGAAGTTTTAATTTTAAGCAACTCTACCTCATGGGCTAAATTGTCTACCTTCGAAGAGAGATTATCTAGTTTGGCTAGTTTTTCTTCTACACTCTTATTGAAGGCTTTTTAGGTAGTGATAAAGTCTTTAAGCATAATCCCTAGTTCAGAAGTGGATTTCTTGGTGTTAGGATAAGCATTGTTGTTCCCATAGGAATTAGAGGGGAACGGTCTAGGGTTGCTACCAAAATTACTCCTATAAGCATTGTTATTGAAATTGTTTCTAGAGATAAAGTTCACATCTACTTGATCTTGAGCAATCAAAGAATTTAAAGGAACATCATGAGGATCAATAGAAGATTGCTTGGAAAGTAGAGACATGATCAAGTCAACTTTTTCATTTAGGGAGGAAATCTCCTCGACAGAGTTTACCTTCCTACCCGTTGGAGTGCGTTCGGTGTGCCATTGGGAATAATTGGTCATCATCTCATCGAGAAGTTTCGTGGCAGCACCAAGTGTAGTTGACATAAAGGTTCCTCCCGCGGCCGAATCCAACAAGTTCCGCGAGGTAAAGTTCAAGCCTGCATAAAAAGTTTGGATAACCATCCAAGTAGTCAAACCTGAAGGAAATATGCCCTAGAGGCAATAATAAAGTTATTATTTATTTCCTTATATCATGATAAATGTTTATTATTCATGCTAGAATTGTATTAACCGGAAACTTAATACATGTGTGAATACATAGACAAAACAGAGTGTCCCTAGTATGCCTCTACTAGACTAGCTCATTGATCAAAGATGGTTATGTTTCCTAGCCATAGACATGAGTTGTCATTTGATCAACGGGATCACATCATTAGGAGAATGATGTGATGGACAAGACCCATCCGTTAGCTTAGCACTATGATCGTTTAAGTTTTACTGCTATTGCTTTCTTCATGACTTATACATGTTCCTATGACTATGAGATTATGCAACCCCCGAATACCGGAAGAACACTTTGTGTGCTACCAAACGTCACAACGTAACTAGGTGATTATAAAGGTACTCTACAGGTGTCTCCGAAGGTACTTGTTGGGTTGGCGTATTTCGAGATTAGGATTTGTCACTCCGATTGTCGGAGAGGTATCTCTGGGCCCACTCGGTAATGCACATCACTATAAGCCTTGCAAGCATTGCAGCTAATGAGTTAGTTGCGGGATGATGTATTACGGAACGAGTAAAGAGACTTGCCGGTAACGAGATTGAACTAGGTATTGAGATACCGACGATCGAATCTCGGGCAAGTAACATACCGATGACAAAGGGAACAACGTATGTTGTTATGCGGTTTGATCGATAAAGATCTTCGTAGAATATGTGGGAGCCAATATGAGCATCCTGGTTCCTCTATTGGTTATTGGCCGGAGACGTGTCTCGGTCATGTCTACATAGTTCTCGAACCCGTAGGGTCCGCACGCTTAAGGTTTCGATGACAATTTTATTATGAGTTTATGAGTTTTGTTGTACCGAAGGAGTTCGGAGTCCCGGATGAGATCGGGGACATGACGAGGAGTCTCGAAATGGTCGAGACGTAAAAATTGATATATTGGACGACTATATTCGGACATCGGAAAGGTTCCGAGTGATTCGGGTATTTTCAGAGTATCGGGGAGTTACGGGAATAGAGGAGAGAGGCCAAAAGGAAGGAGGCGCGCACCCCCCTTCTGGTCCGAATTGGACAAGGGGTGCAGCCCCCTTTTCCTTCTCCCTCTCCCCCTCTTTCCTTCTCTCCTACTCCGGAAAGGAAAGGGGAATCCTACTAGGACTTGGGAGTCCTAATAGGACTCCCCACACTTGGCGCGCCCCCTCTAGGGCCGGCCTCTCCCTTCCTCCTTTATATACGGGGGCAGGGAGGCACCTCTAGACACAACAATCGATCTCTTGATCTCTTAGCCATGTGCGGTGCTCCCCTCCACCATAGTTCTCCTCGATAATATTGTAGCGGTGCTTAGGCGAAGCCCTGCGACAGTAGAACATCAAGATCGTCACCACGCCGTCGTGCTGACAGAACTCTCCCTCGACACTCTGCTGGATCGGAGTTCGAGGGACGTCATCGAGCTGAACGTGTGCTAGAACTCGGAGGTGCCATAGTTTCGGTGCTTGATCGGTCGGGCCGTGAAGACGTACGACTACATCAACCGCGTTGTTCTAACGCTTCCGCTTTCGGTCTACGAGGGTACGTAGACTCACTCTCCCCTCTCATTGCTATGCATCTGGTAGATAGATCTTGCGTGATCGTAGGAAAATTTTGAAATACTACGTTCCCCAACAAAACCATGAGTAGGGCAGTTCTTGACAAGAGATTTTATGCGTTCCCAAGCTTGGGCAACGTGTTCATTATCCAATTGTTTAAAATTCATTATGTTACTCCTTAGTTGGATAATTTTAGCAGGGGGATAGTACTTCCCAATAAAGGCATCCTTGCACTTGTCCCAAGAATCTATGCTATTCCTAGGCAAGGATTGAAACCAGATTTTAGCTCCTCCTCTCAAGGAGAAAGGAAAAAGCTTAAGCTTAACAATATCACCATCTATTTCTGGGTACTTCTGCATATCACAGAGCTCAACAAAATTATTTAAGTGCAAAGCAGCATCATCTCCAGCACCGGAGAATTGATCTTTCATAACTAGGTTCAGCAAAGCATGTTTAATTTCATAAGAAGGTGCTGAAGTGGCAGGTGTAGTAATAGGCGTGCAGATAAAGTCATCGTTGTTATGACTAGTGAAGTCACACAACTTGGTGTTCTCGGTGGAACCCATAGCAGCAGCAAGCAAGATAACTATTTTTGTGATTTTTGATAAAGGGACACTAAAGCAAAAACTGAAAGGTAAACTAACAAGACTAAAAAGCAAAGATAAAAGATAGCATGCAACTCCCCTATCTTGAAGAGTGGAGTCCCCGGCAACGGCGCCAGAAACTTTGCTTGATGGCTTCTCGCCCCTCGTTGGTTACCCCAAGTGGAAGGTTTGAGATGTAGCGTAACGGCAAGTTTCCCTTGGCAAGATACCAAGGATTGAATCCCGTGAGACTCCGAGGGCCAACAAGTAGGTGTCAACGCTAACGGCGCCAACTTAGCAGTTGACAGGACCTGCACACAGATACAAATAACTTTGCTCCCAACGAGTACAAAGAGGTTGTCAATCCCTTCGGCCTTGCTGTTTACAAAGGATCAAACGCAAGACGTAATAGTGATAGGTATGACTGCAACTAGGAAATAAGAACAGGAAGTAAATAGCGGGTGTGATCAGTGATGGTAATATGGACCGGGGTCCCATGATGTTCACTAGTGATTTCTCTCTCCCAAAAGACGATAAAACAGCTAAGCGAGGTAAACAAATTACAGGTGGGCAATTGACAGGATTATGTGCGCAAACCAATGCTAACTATGCTGTAAAGAAAGGTAGAGGCTCAAAAGCATGGGCGGTACGCCAAGGCAAGTAGACCGAAATCCATCTGCATCTACTACTAATCATCCACCTTGAGATATCTATCCAGAACATCTCGCTGGTATTAAGTTGCGAGTCCCACCCATAGTGTAAACTCAAAGCAACAGACAACTGCATTAAAAGAACTTTGCGTAAAGTAAACAATCCTTGCACCCGCAAGTACAAACACCGTTGTTTTCCCCCTTGTGGCAACAACACATCCCCTAGACTCATGTTTCTGTCACTCAAACTAGTCATCGAGGGGCATGAACCCACAATCAAGCATAACGTTCCCTCTTGGAGTTACTACCTACTACTTGGCCAAAGCAATAAACAGCAACGGAGAACATGCAAGAATTACTCAAGAACATATAGAAGAGGTGAATCAAATATATTACTCACACACAATCTGAACATAATCTCATAATCCATCGGATCCCAGCAAACTCAGCAGAGCAACAGCATAAAGATTACATATGTGCCTCGATCATGTAGGGCAGCTCACGAGGTCTAATCCATGAAGAACAAAGAGGGGAGGAGAACATCACATAGGTACTGGTCATGGACCCATGGTCCAAGGGGGACTACTCACAACTCGTCCGGGAAGCGTCCATGGTGGTGGAGAAGCTCCCGGTGGTGGTTCTCCCCTCCGGCAGGGTGCCGGGAAGAGTTCTCCTGGTGCTCCCGATCTTGGAAGCGCGGCGGCGGCGGAGCAGAGGCGAGATCGTAAAAAAGGGTTCCGTCCTCAAGGGTTTCGGGACGCGAGCAATATATATGCCAAAGGGGGTCACCAGAGGCGGAGGTAGGGCCCCAGGCGCCCCCCTGGCGCGGCCAGGGGTGGGGCCGCGCCGGGTGGCCGCCTGGGCCACCGTAGGCTCCCCTCTGGCCCTGCTTTGGTTTTTCTTGAAGCTCCCGATACGCTGATTTTTCCTGTATTTTTCCCGGAATTTTTAGGGCAATTTTAATATGGGGGAAACCTGAAATAAAAAAACAGCAGAAAACAGGAACTGGCACTGTGGTGCACTGAGTTAATAGGTTAGTCCAAATATGATCAAAAGTGTATGGAAGTGCATAAATATCATAGCAATATCACACAAAAGAGGCATGGAGCAAGCAGAAATTATAGATACGTTTTGGACGTATCATACATCCAACCAAAAAATTACATCCAACATGTAACGCCCCAGATGTAACAATTCCCTATATGGCAATATATTCATCGTTGACTTAATCAATTCCATTATGGGCTCCATCATTTTCGGGTCTTTTGTGTTTTGCGTTGAGCATGTGTTGCATATCGCCATGTCATTTTCATCATGTGCATTGCATTGGCATAGTATCACTTGCATCCGTGTGTAGTTGCATCATCTCCGTCCTCTTCGTTGTCCGTTTCGGATTCCGACTCTCTCACACGGCACCCGTCGCACCTCTCAAGTCTTGTTTCGTGAGCGGGATAAAAACATCCTTGAAATGGGCCGATAGTTGTCGAGTGGTCTTGCTATATCACCGGTAGACTGTCTGTCAAATTTCGTTCCATTTGGAGGTCGTTTGATGCCCCAACGGTTAACCGCGTTAATCGCCGGAAGCCCTTTCTCTTTTACTCCAGCGCCCTTTCTCACCAGCCCACTAGTCCATATAAACCCCCTCCTTGCTCTCCGTCGTTGGATCACGATCGTGTGGGCGAAAACCGCACCTCAATAGCCCTCTCCTAGCTCCCTCTACCTATATAAACAACCCCCACATCCAAAAATTCCGGATGAAACCCTAACCTTCTTCCTCCTCGCGTAGCCGGCCGCGTCCACACCGCACCGGACACGTTTGCCACCGCCCTCGACCAACCAGGAAGCGCCACTTCATCGTCCTGCCACCGGCCTATCTTTCCCACCGCACGGGCCCGCCGTGAAGGAAATATGCCCTAGAGGCAATAATAAAGATGTTATTTATATTTCCTTATATCATGATAAATGTCTTTTATTCATGCTAGAATTGTATTAACCGGAAACTTAGTACATGTGTGGATACATAGACAAAACAGTATGTCCCTAGTATGCCTCTACTAGACTAGCTCATTGATCAAAGATGGTTATGTTTCCTAGCCATAGACATGAGTTGTCATTTGATCAACGGGATCACATCATTAGGAGAATGATGTGATGGACAAGACCCATCCGTTAGCATAGCACTATGATCGTTTAGTTTAACTGCTATTGCTTTCTTCATGACTTACACATGTTCCTATGACTATGAGATTATGCAACTCCCGAATACCGTAGGAACACCTTGTGTGCTATCAAACGTCACAACGTAACTGGGTGATCATAAAGATGCTCTACAGGTGTCTCCGAAAGTATTCGTGGTGTTGGCATAGATCAAGATTAGGATTTGTCACTCCGAGTGTCGGAGAGGTATCTCTGGGCCCTCTCGGTAACACACATCATAATAAGCCTTGCAAGCAAAAGACTAATGAGTTAGTCACGAGATAATGTGTTACGGAACGAGTAAAGAGACTTGCCGGTAACGAGATTGAACTAGGTATAAAGATACCGACGATCGAATCTCGGGCAAGTAACATACCGTTTGACAAAAGGAACAACGTATGTTGTTATGCGGTTCTGACCGATAAAAGATCTTCGTAGAATGTGTAGGAGCCAATATGAACATCCAGGTTCCGCTATTGGTTATTGACCGGAGATGAGTCTCGGTCATGTCTACATAGTTCTCGAACCCGTAGGGTCCGCACGCTTAACGTTTGATGACGATCGGTATTATGAGTTTATGTGTATTGATGTACCGAAGGTAGTTCGGAGTCCCGGATGAGATCACGGACATGACGAGGAGTCTCGGAATGTCCGAGACATAAAGATTGATATATTAGACGGCTATATTCGGACACCGGAAGTATACCGGAAAGTTTCGGATTTATCGGGAATGCCGGAGGGGGTTACCGGAACCCCCTACGAGAGGGGATGGTCCATAGTGGGCCTAAAGGGAAAGAGAGAGGCAGCCCATAGGGCTGGCCGGCGCCCCCACCTAGGGTTCCTAGTTGGACTAGGATTGGGGGGGGGGGGGGGCGCCACCTCTCCTATTCCTTTCCCCCTTCTTCCTTTCGGTGAATCCTACTAGGAATAGGATTGCAATCCTATTCCTAGTAGGACTCCCTCCCTAGCCGCACCAGGAAGGGCCGGCCGGCTTCCCTCCCCTGCTCCTTTATATACGGGGGCAGGGGGGGCACCCAAAGACACACAAGTTGAATTGTTTTAGCCGTGTGCGGTGCCCCCCTCCACAGAATCACACCTCGGTCATACCGTCGCGGAGCTTAGGCGAAGCCCTGCGCCGGTGAACACATCATATCCGTCACCACGCCGTCGTGCTGACGAAACTCTCCCGTGAAGCTCAACTGGATCAAGAGCTCGTGGGACGTCATCAAGCTGAACGTGTGCTGAACGCGGAGGTGCCGTACGTTCGGTGCTTGATCGGTTGGATCGCGAAGAAGTTCGACAACATCAACCGCGTCACTTGACGCTTCCGCTCCCGGTCTATGAGGGTACGTAGACACACTCTCCCCTCTCGTTGCTATGCATCTGGTAGATAGATCTTGCGTGATCGTAGGAAAATTTTAAAATACTACGTTCCCCAACAGTGGCATCAGAGCCAGGTCTATGCGTAGATGATATGCACGAGTAGAACACAATGAGATTGTGGACGATACTAGTCATACTGCTTACCAGCATGTCATACTTTGCTTCGGTGGTATTGTGAGATGAAGCGGCCCGGACCGACATTACGCGTACGCTTACGCGAGACTGGTTTCACCGTTACGAGCACTCGTTGCTTAAAGGTGACTGGCGAGTGTCTGTCTCTCTCACTTTAGCCGAATCAAGTGTGGCTACGCCCGGTCCTTGTGAAGGTTAAAACAGCACATACTTGACGAAACATCGTTGTGGTTTTGTATGCGTAGGTAAGAACGGTTCTTGCTAAGCCCGTAGCAGCCACGTAAAACTTGCAACAACAAAGTAGAGGACGTCTAACTTGTTTTTGCAGGGCATGTTGTGATGTGATATGGTCAAGACATGATGAGTTATACGGTTTTGTATGAGATGATCATGTTTTGTAAAGTTATCGGCAACTGGCAGGAGCCATATGGTTGTCGCTTTATTGTATGAAATGCAATCGCCATGTAATTGCTTTACTTTATCACTAAGCGGTAGCGATAGTCGTGGAAGCAATAGTTGGCGAGACGACAACGATGCTACGATGAAGATCAAGGTGTCAAGCCGGTGACGAAGGTGATCATGACAGTGCTTTGAAGATGGAGATCAAAAGCACAAGATGATGATGGCCATATCATGTCACATATTTTGATTGCATGTGATGTTTATCTTATTATGCTTCTTATTTTGCTTAGAACGACGGTAGCATTATAAGATGACCCCTTACTAAATTTCAAGGTATAAGTGTTCTCCCTGAGTATGCACCGTTGCGAAAGTTCGTCGTGCCGAGACACCACGTGATGATCGGGTGTGATAAGCTCTACGTTCAAATACAACGGGTGTAAGCCAGTTTTGCACACGCAGAATACTCGGGTTAAACTTGACGAGCCTAGAATATACAGATATGGCCTCGGAACACTGGAGACCGAAAGGTCGAGCGTGAATCATATAGTAGATATGATCAACATAAGATGTTCACCATTGAAAACTACTCCATCTCACGTGATGATCGGACATGGTTTAGTTGATTTGGATCACGTGATCATTTAGATGACCTGAGGGATGTCTATCTAAGTGGGAGTTCTGTAAATTAATATGATTAAATTGAACTTTAATTTATCATGAACTTAGTCCTGATAGTTTTGCATATCTATGTCATTGTAGATCAATGGCCCGTGCTACCGTTCCTTTGAATTTTAATGCATTCCTAGAGAAAGCTAAGTTGAAAGATGATGGTAGCAATTACACGGACTAGGTCCGTAACCTGAGGATTCTCCTCATTGCTGCACAGAAGAATTATGTCCTTGAAGCACCGCTAGGTGACAAGCCCCCTTCCGCTGATGCAGACGCTTTGAACGTCTGGCAGTCGCGGTCTGATGACTACACGATAGTTCAGTGTGCCATGCTTTACGGCTTAGAACCGGGACTTCAACGACGTTTTGAACGTCATGGAGCATATGAGATGTTCCAGGAGTTGAAGTTAATATTTCAAGCAAATGCCCGAATTGAGAAATGTGAGATTTCCAATAAGTTCTACAGCTGCAAAATGGAGGAGAATAGTTCTATCAGTGAACACTTGCTCAGAATGTCTGGGTACTACAATCATATGACTCAACTTGGTTGCAAAGTTGACGAGGATAGTGTTATTGATAGAGTTCTTCAATCACTGCCACCAAGCTATAAAGGCTTCGTGATGAACTATAACATGCAAGGGATGCAAAAGACAATTCCCGAGCTCTTCGCTATGCTCAAAGCTGCGGAGGTAGAAATCAAAAAGGAGCATCAAGTGTTGATGGTTAACAAGACCACTAGTTTCAAGAAAAAGGGCAAGGGAAAGAAAGGGAACTTCAAAAAGAATAGCAAGTCAGTTGCTACTTCAACGAAGAAACCCAAATCTGGAACCAAGCCTGAAACTGAGTGCTTCTACTGCAAGGGGACTGGACACTGGAAGCGGAACTGCCCCAAGTATTTGGCGGATAAGAAGGATGGCACGATGAACAAAGGTATATGTGATATACATGTTATTGATGTGTACCTTACTAATGCTCGTAGTAGTACCTGGGTATTTGATACCGGTTCGGTTGCTAATATTTGTAACTCGAAACAAGGACTATGGATTAAACGAAGATTAGCTAAGGACGAGGTGACGATGCGCGTGGGAAACGGTTCCAAAGTCGATGTGATCGCCGTCGGCAAGCTACCTCTACATCTACCTTCGGGATTAGTTTTAGACCTAAATAATTGTTATTTGGTGCCAGCGTTAAGCATGAACATTATATCTGGATCTTGTTTATTGCGAGACGGTTATTCATTTAAATCAGAGAATAATGGTTGTTCCATTTTAATGAATAATATCTTTTATGGTCATGCACCCTTGAAGAGTGGTCTATTCTTATTTGGATCTCGATTGTAGTGATACACATATTCATAATATTGAAACCAAAAGATGCAAGGTTAATAATGATAGTGCAACTTATTTGTGGCACTGCCGTTTAGGTCATATTGGTGTAAAACGCATGAAGAAACTCCATAATGATGGACTTTTGGAATCACTTGATTATGAATCACTTGGTGCTTGCGAACCATGCCTCATGGGCAAGATGACTAAAACTCCGTTCTCCGGAACTATGGAGCGAGCAACAGATTTGTTGGAAATCATACATACTGATGTATGTGGACCAATGAGTGTTGATGCTCGCGGCGGGTATCGTTATTTTCTGACCTTCACTGATGATTTGAGCAGATATGGGTATATCTACTTAATGAAACACAAGTCTGAAACATTTGAAAAGTTCAAAGAATTTCAGAGTGAAGTAGAGAATCATCGTAACAAGAAAATAAAGTTCCTATGATCTGATCGTGGAGGAGAATATTTGAGTTACGAGTTTGGTCTTCATTTGAAACAATGTGGAATAGTTTCACAACTCACGCCACCTGGAACACCACAGCGTAATGGTGTGTCCGAACGTCGTAACCGTACTTTATTGGATATGGTGCGATCTATGATGTCTCTTACCGATTTACCACTATCGTTTTGGGGTTATGCTTTAGAGACAGCTGCATTCACGTTAAATAGGGCACCATCTAAATCCGTTGATACGACACCTTATGAACTATGGTTTGGCAAGAAACCAAAGTTGTCGTTTCTTAAAGTTTGGGGCTGCGATGCTTATGTAAAAACACTTCAACCTGATAAGCTCGAACCCAAGTCGGAAAAATGTGTCTTCATAGGATACCCAAAAGAGACTGTTGGGTACACCTTCTATCACAGATCCGAAGGCAAAATATTCGTTGCTAAGAACGGATCCTTTCTAGAAAAAGAGTTTCTCTCGAAAGAAGTGAGTGGGAGGAAAGTAGAACTTGATGAGGTAATTGTAGCTTCTCCCGGATTGGAAAATAGTACATCACAGGAAATTGTTCCAGTGATTCCTACACCAATTAGTGAGGAAGTTAATGATAATGATCATGAAACTTCGGATTAAGTTTCTACTGAACGTCGTAGATCAACCAGAGTACGTTCCGCACCAGAGTGGTACGGCAACCCAGTTCTGGAAATCATGTTACTAGACCATGATGAACCTACGAACTATGAGGAAGCGATGATGAGCCCAGATTCCGCAAAATGGCTTGAAGCCATGAAATCTGAGATAGGATCCATGTATGAGAACAAAGTATGGACTTTGGTTGACTTGCCCGATGATCGGCAAGCCATCGAAAATAAATGGATCTTCAAGAGGAAGACCGACGCAGACGGTAATATTACTGTTTACAAAGCTCGACTTGTTGCGAAAGGTTTTCGACAAGTTCAAGGAGTTGACTACGATGAGACCTTCTCACCCGTAGCGATGCTTAAGTCTGTCCGAATCATGTTAGCAATTGCCGCATTTTATGATTATGAAATCTGGCAAATGGATGTCAAAACTGCATTCCTAAATGGATATCTCAAAGAAGAGTTGTATATGATGCAACCAGAAGGTTTTGTCGATCCAAAAGGTGCTAACAAAGTATGCAAGCTCCAGCGATCCATCTATGGATTGGTGCAAGCATCTCGGAGTTGGAATATACGCTTTGATGAGGTGATCAAAGCATATGGTTTTATACAGACTTTTGGAGAAGCCTGTATTTACAAGAAAGTGAGTGGGAGCTCTGTAGCATTTCTAATATTATATGTAGATGACATATTGTTGATTGGAAATGATATAGAATTTCTGGATAGCATAAAAGGATACTTGAATAAAAGTTTTTCAATGAAAGACCTCGGTGAAGCTGCTTATATATTAGGTATCAAGATCTATAGAGATAGATGAAGACGCTTAATTGGACTTTCACAAAGCACATACCTTGATAAGATTTTGAAAAAGTTCAAAATGGATCAGTCAAAGAAAGGGTTCTTGCCTGTTTTACAAGGTATGAAATTGAGTAAGACTCAATGCCCGACCACTGCAGAAGATAGAGAGAAAATGAAAGTCATTCCCTATGCCTCAGCCATAGGATCTATCATGTATGCAATGCTGTGTACCAGACCTGATGTGTGCCTTGCTATAAGTCTAGCAGGGAGGTACCAAATTAATCCAGGAGTGGATCACTGGACAGCGGTCAAAAACATCCTAAAGTATCTGAAAAGAACAAAGGATATGTTTCTCGTATATGGAGGTGACAAAGAGCTCGTCGTAAACGGTTACGTCGATTCTAGCTTTGACACTGATCCGGATGACTCAAAGTCACAAACCGGATATGTATTTTTATTGAACGGTGGAGCTGTCAGCTGGTGCAGTTCCAAGCAGAGCGTCGTGGCGGGATCTACGTGTGAAGCGGAATACATAGCTGCTTCAGAAGCAGCAAATGAAGGAGTCTGGATGAAGGAGTTCATATCCGATCTAGGTGTAGTACCTAGTGCATCGGGTCCAATGAAAATCTTTTGTGACAACACTGGAGCCATAGCCTTGGCGAAGGAATCCAGGTTTCACAAGAGAACAAAGCACATCAAAAGACGCTTCAATTCCATCCGCGATCTAGTCAAGGAGGGAGACATAGAGATTTGCAAAATACATACGGATCTGAATGTTGCAGACCCGTTGACTAAGCCTCTTCCACGGGCAAAACATGATCAGCACCAAGACTCCATGGGTGTGAGGATCATCACTTTGTAATCTAGATTATTGACTCTAGTTCAAGTGGGAGACTGAAGGAAATATGCCCTAGAGGCAATAATAAAGATGTTATTTATATTTCCTTATATCATGATAAATGTCTTTTATTCATGCTAGTATTGTATTAACCGGAAACTTAGTACATGTGTGGATACATAGACAAAACAGTATGTCCCTAGTATGCCTCTACTAGACTAGCTCATTGATCAAAGATGGTTATGTTTCCTAGCCATAGACATGAGTTGTCATTTGATCAACGGGATCACATCATTAGGAGAATGATGTGATGGACAAGACCCATCCGTTAGCATAGCACTATGATCGTTTAGTTTAACTGCTATTGCTTTCTTCATGACTTATACATGTTCCTATGACTATGGGATTATGCAACTCCCGAATACCGTAGGAACACCTTGTGTGCTATCAAACATCACAACGTAACTGGGTGATCATAAAGATGCTCTACAGGTGTCTCCGAAAGTATTCGTGGTGTTGGCATAGATCAAGATTAGGATTTGTCACTCCGAGTGTCGGAGAGGTATCTCTGGGCCCTCTCGGTAACACACATCATAATAAGCCTTGCAAGCAAAAGACTAATGAGTTAGTCACGAGATAATGTGTTACGGAACGAGTAAAGAGACTTGCCGGTAACGAGATTGAACTAGGTATAAAGATACCGACGATCGAATCTCGGGCAAGTAACATACCGTTTGACAAAAGGAACAACGTATGTTGTTATGCGGTTCTGACCGATAAAAGATCTTCGTAGAATGTGTAGGAGCCAATATGAACATCCAGGTTCCGCTATTGGTTATTGACCGGAGATGAGTCTCGGTCATGTCTACATAGTTCTCGAACCCGTAGGGTCCGCACGCTTAACGTTTGATGACGATCGGTATTATGAGTTTATGTGTATTGATGTACCGAAGGTAGTTCGGAGTCCCGGATGAGATCACGGACATGACGAGGAGTCTCGGAATGTCCGAGACATAAAGATTGATATATTAGACGGCTATATTCGGACACCGGAAGTATACCGGAAAAGTTTCGGATTTATCGGGAATGCCGGAGGGGGTTACCGGAACCCCCTACGAGAGGGGATGGTCCATAGTGGGCCTAAAGGGAAAGAGAGAGGCAGCCCATAGGGCTGGCCGGCGCCCCCACCTAGGGTTCCTAGTTGGACTAGGATTGGGGGGGGGGGGGGGCGCCACCTCTCCTATTCCTTTCCCCCTTCTTCCTTTCGGTGAATCCTACTAGGAATAGGATTGCAATCCTATTCCTAGTAGGACTCCCTCCCTAGCCGCACCAGGAAGGGCCGGCCGGCCTCCCTCCCCTGCTCCTTTATATACGGGGGCAGGGGGGCATCCAAAGACACACAAGTTGAATTGTTTTAGCCGTGTGCGGTGCCCCCCTCCACTGAATCACACCTCGGTCATACCGTCGCGGAGCTTAGGCGAAGCCCTGCGCCGGTGAACACATCATATCCGTCACCACGCCGTCGTGCTGACGAAACTCTCCCGTGAAGCTCAACTGGATCAAGAGCTCGTGGGACGTCATCAAGCTGAACGTGTGCTGAACGCGGAGGTGCCGTACGTTCGGTGCTTGATCGGTTGGATCGCGAAGAAGTTCGACAACATCAACCGCGTCACTTGACGCTTCCGCTCCCGGTCTACGAGGGTACGTAGACACACTCTCTCCTCTCGTTGCTATGCATCTGGTAGATAGATCTTGCGTGATCGTAGGAAAATTTTAAAATACTACGTTCCCCAACACGCCGGGCCCGTAGCCAGCCCTCCCGGCCCGGGCGCTCGCCGCGGCTGCCAGCACCTGGCACCCTCGCCCCGCACCGCCGCTTCCCCACCATGCTCCACCGCCGGTTTGCCGCGCCCCACAGCCAACTCCGCCACCCGCGCCTCCAACTATGTCGCCCACACCTCCAACCCTCGCCACCGAGCGCCACCACCAACGCCGCCGCTGCCATAGCACTGCCCCCGGTCCCGTACGCCGCCACCGCGCCGCACTTTGCCGGTCGCCGCCTCATCCCCGCCTCGGATCTCGTCGGAGTTTGCCGTCTTCCTTGCCTCCGGGCGGATCCACCGGGGGTGGATCAGATCCACCCGTACATCCAACCAAACGCCACCCCGTCCCCGGATCTCCTCGTCCCGTTGACTTTTCGCGACGTGAAATTCCACTAAGTCCCTGAATCCCAATATCATGATGCCCTCTTTGCCATGCCATATCTCCGTGCCCGTAGCTCCGTTTTGCGCGTATGATATGTCGTTTTGTTCGTCTCAAGGTGCTCTACATGTTGATATCATTTGCATGCATGTTAGGGTTCAGCTTGATGTCTTAATCTTCGTTGCTAAACTGTTGTTTCTGTTACTGTTCAGCTCTAGTTGTTTGTTAACAGCATGTTAGCTTGTTTGTGAGGTCATATCTTTGTGCATGTTGGTCCAAATGAAGTGTATGGTATGTGTAAATGTTCATCTTGTGATTTTATTCATGATGGATGCATTTGCCTACATGGTAGGTTGCATTATGCCATGATTATCCCCGTTACCAAAGTGCGTGTTGCTGTTAAGATGCTGAAATTGTTACAACTTGCCGATTTGTCTTTTTCGTAGAATTTTATATGATTTTCTTTGAGCCACATGTCAACATGTTTTAGGAGCATAATCATGTTATCTTTGAAGTGGTGTAATTGGTTTTTCCTGATATGCCCTGTGGTGACTTGCACAAGCTTGCAAACATGCCATGTCATTGCTGCTATTTTTGCACTTAGTGAAAAACTGCCAAGTCTGGAATCTGTTATAACATGTTGCCATGTAAACTTGATGCTACAATCTTTTCCATGCATGTTTTGAGATAACCAGTGATCATGTCTTGATGTCCATGTAATTTTCTATCAATCCATGCCTTTGTTTGCACATATGCCCTGCTGTAGCTTGTTATTATCTTGCTCTCAAAATGCTTGAAATCTGAACTGTCAGCCTGTTAACAGAATATTCAATTTGGCAAAGCTCATGTTAATCAACCCTTGCATGGAATGAATTGTTTCTTTGGATGAATTGGAAGTATATTATGTCTTCTTCATGCTCATGTAATTTTCATGCATGATATAATTGATATGCTTGCTATTATGTGCATGTTAAGTCAGCATCATATTGTTCCTGGTTGCATGCCCAGTGAATTTCACTAAACCTGAAAACCTGTTAACTTATTGAATCTTTCCATGCTATTTAAATTGTGTTCCATTAAGTTGTTGGAGGTGCTCTAAGTTCATATTTGTAGTGAATCATGTCTACTACACAACCATGCCTTTTTTCATCATGTTTGGGTGATGTAGCATGTTTAAACCTTGCTCCAAAGATGCCATGTTGATGTTAACATCAGTTTTGCATTGCATCTTGTTTTGCTTGTCATTTGCAAAACATGCATCCGATTCTGATGATCTTTATATCGATTTCGACCGAAATCTTCCATTCTATCCAGTGGCATACTTTGTTTGCCAGAATCTTGCCCACATTCATCATGCCTTCACATGTTCTTCCCGGCTTCATCTCCTTCCTTACCGGTAGCTCCGTAGTATCATACTTGCATTCTCTTGCATAACATGTGTTCTTTTCTTGCCATGTGTGTTTATGTGGATGCTTGTTTATGTTTGGGTAGCACAGGGAGACGATTTCGAGTCCGAGGTCAAGACAGTCGCTGAGTACGATTACGAGGAGCAAGGTCCCGATAACACCGAAGACTTACCAGGCAAGATGACCATTCCTTGATATCACCTCTATCATTGCTATGCTAGTTGCCTCGCTCTATTGCTTTGTCGCGATACCTATCTATTTGCATGTCAGCCCCTACCTTGCCATGAAACCTCTAACTACCTTCCTAGCAAACCATTGTTTGGCTAAGCTACACTTTTGCTCAAGCCCCCTCTTATAGCGTTGTTAGTTGCAGGTGAAGATTGAAATTTGCTCCATGTTGGATTGGATATATGGGAATAACACAATATCTCTATTTACATTAATGCACCTATATACATGGCAATGGGTGGAAGGCTTGACCTTTTGCTCGGTTTTTTGTTCCACTCATGCCTCCTTAAGAACCGATAAACCGGTGTTATGTTCCTTGATTTTGCGTTCCTAACGCGGTTGGGGTTTATGGCCCCCCCCCTTGATAGTTCGCTTTGAATAAAACTCCTCCAGCAAGGCCCAATTTGGTATTACCATTTGCCTAATAACTAAAAACTTGCATAGGGATCGGCTAGCACGTGAGGACTTAATTAACAACCCCGAGACAGTGCTCCTCATGAGTGTTGGTACAAACTAGAGCCCCTTGCAGCGCCTCCATGGGGAAACTCGAGGATTGGTTTTAGTTGTAAGGAGTGCACATCCGATCGTGGCCTGAGACGAGATACGCGCGGCTCCTATCAGGGTGTCGGCACGTCGGGAGGTCTTGCTGGACTTGTTTTACCATTGTTGAAATATCTTGTACACCGGGATTCCGAGTCTGATCGGGTAGTCCCTGAGATAGGAGGATTTACCTCTGTTGATAGCGAGAGCTTGTGATGGGCTAAGTTGGGACACCCCTGCAGGGTTATGATCTTTAGAAAGCCGTGCCCACGGTTATGTGGCAGATTGGAGTTTGTTAATATCCGGTTGTAGATAACTTGACATAAAAACTCAAACATAATACACTACCGTGTAAGTAGTCGTGATGGTCTCTTTTCGAGGGAGTTCGCGAAGAGAACACAACTGAGTTATGGATGACTCGTACGTAGACAGGATCATCTAGTGATCATGAATTAGTTCACGACCGATGGCTTTCACTTCTCTTCTCGCTCTGAAGTTGCGTAAGCTAGCCACCTCATCTACGCTTAGTGCTTGCAGCAGCTCACTTATACGCTTTCTCCTTACCCAAAGGCTTTGATAGTTTTGATATCCGGGAATGGGATTGCTGAGTCCTCGTGACTCACGGTTTACTACAAACACAGGTGTAGGTACAACCGAGTACGATTCAGGTGATGGCCAGGAACTCAAGTGGGAGTTCGATGAGGAGCGTGGGCGTATGTATGTGACATATCCCGATGATCAGTAGTGGTTCCTACTAGGGCCGATCGAGCATAGTGGGTGGTTATCTACTTCTCATTTGGATTCGTCCGTAGCCGGACTATGATTGTACTTGGATGAATATATGACTTATTTATGCATTGTGTGAAATGGCGATTGTAAGCCGACTGTGTTTTTTCCTCTTTGTTCTTGTACATGGGAATGTGTGAAGATGACCATGTTGCGATCATACCAAAATGCTATTATGCCTCTAAGTTGTGTCTCGGCACATAGGAGATATAGTCGCATTTTGGGCGTTACAAGTTGGTAATCAGAGCCTTCCCCGACCTAGGAGCCCCTGCTTGATCGAACCACTGTCGATGTTGAGTCTAGAATTTAATTTTTTTTGAGTCTTAGGATTATATATATCGGAGAGTAGGAATTCTTTTTCTCCTTATCCCCTTCGTCGCTCTGGTGATGACTCTTGACGTAGAAGTTTTGACTTCCTACCCTGTTTTCCACTAATTTTTTTTAGGATCACGCGGGTAGTGTTGGGATAGTCCCGATATCTTTGTGACGAGAATTCTGCCGCCTCCCGTCAGTTTAGGCTTAGTCTTGGGGAGTTGAGCTCTAAGGTCTTGTCGTTGCATTGTGTATCGTTACAGTTCCGGAATACCAGAGGTGGCCGACATCGAAAACGCTTCTATGCATGTCTGGTGGTGAGATAACCCCGACGTCACCCAATACTAGGGGGATAGTTCGGGAGTATAGCCACAGCTAGTATAGCGGATGCTTTTCGAAGGTCTGAGGTACACGATTTCCGAAGGTGCCTGGTTATGTGTTGACGGATGGATACAGCTGGATGTAGGTATTATTAGTCGGGTGAGATATATTTCTTCCCCTGTATCCCTAACACCAGATTGCATAACCATAAAGTTTTGGGAATTAATAGGTGGGAATTCAAGTAGTTCTTAGGTAATATTCCAATGAATGCATGATATGAGGTTGGGGTTCAACGTCTAGTGGTTCGTTTGTCACGGTCGATTTTACACTGGGGGTTGCATCTTAAAGAATCCTTGGCTATGCTGATTCGGGGATGCAATGTCCTTTGTAACGTCGTGCCCGGGGGGCCTCATCATGAAAATTTGGACAAAACCTCTATCATGTATTTGTTCCAGTTGTTACCTTGTTAGTTTATTCTTCAATCTCATTCACATGGCTTCTCAACAAGTTGATGTGTCATTTAAGCTTATGGAATTCATTCGTTCATTGCTCTGTTCAGATGATATTGTGAAGATTTATGGTGCAACATGTCTAGCCTTTGATTCAGCTTATCTATCTTGCAATTGTAATTCTAACGGTTGTCGTCATCTCCAGGATGGCACCCAAAAGAGTTCCCAACCAGAATTCGGAGGTTGAGGATGAACAACCACCATCCCCTCCTCCTCCGCCTGAGGCATGGTGGTCTGTGATGCAAGCCACCACCGCCAATACTCAGATGATGCTTTAGATGATGCAAGCTTTTCAAACTATTCATAACAATCAGAACAATCAAGGGAATCAAGGCCAAGCTAACTTCAACAATCAGCCCCACTTTGATACTCCGAATCAATTCCTTGCAAATTAGCCCAAGTCCTTTAGCTACTGTGTCGATCCGCTTGATGCCGAGGATTGGCTCACAGACATCAAGAAGCATTTCGAGTGCAGCAATGTCAGACCTGAGGATTATGTCAAGTTTGCCGCATTCCAACTCAAAGACCAAGCTACAGATTGGTGGCAACAGTACACAAACTCTAGGAAGGGTCAAGTGGTCAGCTGGACCGACTTTTGTCATGATTTTCGTGTGCACCACACCCCTACCAGTGTTATTGAAGGCACGCGTGAGCAGTTCCGCAACCTCAAGCAAGGCAGCATGTCTGTGTACCAATACAATGTCAAGTTCCAGAACCTGGCCCGTTATGCAAAGCAAGACATTCCCGATGCCAAAAGCAAGATCTAACAATTCCAAGGTGGTCTGAAAGATGAACTCTAGCTTGCTCTCACTCTCTTCGAGCCAGTCGAATTTGATCAATTCTACAACATGGCTCTCAAACAAGAAGTCGCCTAGCTCAAGTGTGAGGCTTCAAAGAAAAGAATCAGAGATGCAGTCCATTCTTCTTCTTCCTCACAAGTGGTTGCTAAGCAACAGAAGTTCTGGCTTCCGCCATCTCCAGTGTTCCGTCCTCCATTTCAGAACAAGCAGTCAGGTGGTCGTGGATCTTCCCACCCACCCAACCCAAGCAACCAGAACAAGTATCAGTCTCAGGCTTCAAGGACAAGTGCTCCTCCTCCTCGCCCAGCTTCAGAGGTTACTTGCTACAAATGTGGTCTAAAGGGACACTACTCCAACAAGTGTACCAACCAGAGGCGTCTTCCGCCACCTCCTCCTATCAAGTCATCAAGCAACGCCATTGTCAGGCACAATCCAAAGGCTGCAAGGGTGAATCTGATGAAAGCAGCTCAAGCAGACGATTCTACAGATGTGATCATTGGTAATCTTCCGGTTAACTCAATTCCTGCAAAAGTTTTATTTGATTCTGGTGCATCGCTTTCCTTCATCTCAAGACCACTCGTTGCTAAGCATGATTTGGTTACGGAGAAGATACCAAGGCCTTTGAACATTATTTCTCTAGGATTGCAAATGACTTCCAACTCAGTTGTTCTAGATATCTCCATCAAGATGGGCAATTATAAATTTCTAGCTTCCCTAGTTGTTCTCGGAAATTCGGACATTGATCTCATTCTTGGAATGGATTGGCTCTCTAAGCACGATGCTCTTCTCGATTGTGCAAACAAAGAGATGAATCTAACTCATCCTTCCGAAGACGTGATTATCTTCACAGCTCGAGATAACACAATCACACTATTCTCTCTCAATGACAAGGGAGAGATTAATGCCATATCCCAGATTCCGGTGGTTTGCGAATATGAAGATATATTTCCTAAAGAATTGCCTGGGATGTCTCCCAACCGTTCACTTGAATTCATCATTGAATTTGAACCTGGTACGGAGCCAGCATGTCGGCATCCATACAAGCTTTCTCCTAAAGAGCTGAAGGAATTGAAGAAGCAACTCGACGAGCAAGAACACTTGGGTTTGATTAGACCGAGTTCTTCTCCTTGGGGCTGCGGAGTTCTGTTTGTAAAGAAGAAGGATGGCACGGAATGACTGTGCGTTGATTACCGTCCATTGAACAAGAAGACAATTAAGAACAAGTACCCTCTCCCCAATATCAATGAACTGTTCGAGCAACTCAAAGGAGCCAAGGTTTTCTCGAAGCTTGATCTCCGAATGGGCTACCATCAAATTCGTATCCGTGAGCAAGATATTCCCAAGACCGCATTTAGGACAAGTTTCGGCTCCTACGAGTACACAGTCATGTCCTTCGGGCTTGCAAATGCACCTCCTACCGTCTCTCGGATGATGCATTTCGTTTTCAACCCCTACACCAATGAGTTCGTCCTCGTCTATCTCGATGATATTTTGGTATTCTCCAAAAGAAAAGAAGACCACGCCAAGCACCTTCGTTTGGTTCTTGACAGGCTCAGAGAGCACCGCTTTTATGCGAAATTCTCAAAGTGCAAATTCTGTCTTGATGAAGTTCTCTATCTGGGTCACATCATCTCTGCCAAGGGCATTTTAGTTAACCCCGAGAAGGTTGAAGCTATTGTTAAATGGGAACCTCCTCAAAACATTAAGCAACTCCGAAGCTTCCTTGGGCTTGCAAGCTATTGCAGAAGGTTCATCGATAACTCCTCCAAGATTGCTAAGCCTCTGTCCAACCTGTTGCAAAAGAATGTCAAGTATTCTTGGACTCCTGAGTGTGATGTGGCATTCAATATACTCAAAGAGAAGCTTTGTCTCCGCTCCAGTCTTAACTCCTCCTGATGAAACCTTTTTTACAGATTGCGATTTTTGTTTTTTGAAATGGCGGATTTTTTTAAAACCCATTTAAAAAAAAATTCAAAAAATATTTTTAAAATACGAACAAACTTTATAATTTAGTTTTTGAAAAGTAATAACAAAATTTGGTATTCCTTCCGAGTAATTTCATCTCGAATAAATTTTGAAATACCGAAGAGTTTTTAGAGCGTGGACACTTTTTAAGATTGGAAACATTTTCTGAAAAACGTGCACATTTATTCTATTTCTATTTTAATAATAAATATCAATATTCTTTTGCACCATTTGAAAAATATTCATGCATTTCAAAATAACGTTTTGTGATGTTTAAAAAATGCATTATACAATGGAAAATTTTCAGAATATTCAAATAAATGTCCGTGGCAGTTTAAAAATAATGCCAGATCGTTGTTTTTCATACTTTCTTCTTCTTGTGGCCTGATGATATTTTATTCATGTTCCTGCATAAGGTTATGTTCCTGCAAAATATTAGCTTGGGCGATGGCGGCCATCCGCTTCTCATAGTTCATGACCAAATGATTCTTATCAAAATTACTATCAAAACAAAAGTCATAAACTTTCTCCAACAAGCCTTCATGCTTAGTCACCGAAGTCATAAACGTTTTGCGTGTCCAGCGTGGGACAATCTACTTTAAAAAGTCGTAAGACCTAAGCAATAAAATCATCTCCTCAATGACTTCAGCATCATCATAAGGGCATTCATCACGGTTGCATGATTTCAAAGCCGGATGTGGGTGATCTTCACAGAAAAAACTCATGTGGTGAAGGGACTTGCACTATATGCGACCGTTAGGGATTGAATCGGCTATAATATCTAACAAATAAATTGCTCACCCATCTCATGCGACTGCATTGTGTTAAAAAAATGTAAGGTCGGCAATATCCCCGTGTGTGTACAGTGCACAACAGCCAAATACAGAAAATCCATTCTTGCAAAGCTAACTCCATGTGCCCGTGACCACCACCATATCTTCCTTTTAAACAACTTTATTTCAGGATTTCCGGCGATGCACTTTCAGTGGGAGGAGACGATCCCGTTGACGACGAGATGCCTACGGTGACTTCGTAAACCTCAAGATGATATGCCGGCTCAGTCTCTCGGAGGTGCTCATAGGGGTAGGGTGTGCGTGTGTGCGTTCATAGGGGTGACTATATATGTGTGTATATGAGCGTTTGCATATGTACTGATGCTAAAAGGAAAACAACTCAACTAAAAAAAATAACTTCGTTTGAATCGATACGTGAGTGTCAATCTGCGTTTGTGTACTGTTGAGAAAGGAACATATTTGTTAGGTTGGCCAGCCAAAAACAGCAATCCGTTCCTGCAAAGCAATTCCAATTGCGTGCACGCACCTACCATGCCATATCTTCGGTTTATCGCCACGTCCAATCCCGACCAAACTCCACTGTACTATGAGTATATCACTGTCGATCTTCGGCCGCCGACTGTTCCCTTTCACCTCCCAGCGCAGCGCTAGCTCCCAATGGACGTGCAGCAGCAGAGCACCACGGCTAAAGAAGAGACATCGTCGCCCGCCGACGAGCACCAGCATCCCACGCTGCACATGCACAACGTGGCCGAGGTCATCCCAGCGCTGCCGCTCGAGACGCGGTGGCCGCCGTTCGCGCTCCGCCGGTACCGCGGCTACTGGCTGGCCGAGCGGTTCCTGCCGGCGTTCGCGGCCTTCAACGACCACTTCGAGCCGGCCCCCGGAGCCACGGACGTGCTCCTGGCCACCTGCCCCAAGTCCGGCACCACGTGGCTCAAGGCCCTCGCCTTCGCCACCGCGCACCGCGAGGCGCACCCGCCGTCGTCGCCCGACCACCCGCTCCTCCGCCGCAGCACGCACGGGGTCGTCATGTTCCTGGACGACATCTTCGGCCGCCCCGCCGAAGACGCGCGGCGCGTCCTCGCCGCCTACCCGTCCCCGCCGCGCGTCTTCGGCACCCACTGGGCCTACTCCCAGCTGCCGGAGCGCGTCACCGCCGGATGCCGCATCGTGTACCTCTGCCGGGACCCCAAGGACGTGATGGTGTCCTGGTACTGGTTCCTCAAGAAGTGTCTCCCCCACGACGACGCCGCCGGCGACCTCGACTTCCATGAGCTCTTCGAGGTGTTCTGCGAGGGCCGCAACGGGTACGGGCCGGCGTGGCGGCACGCCGCCGAGTACTGGGAGGCGAGCGAGAGACACCCGGACACGGTGCTCTTTCTGAGGTACGAGGAGATGCTGCGCGAGCCTGCCGGGAATGTCCGAAAGCTCGCGCAGTTCCTCGGGTGCCCGTTCACATCGGCGGAGGAGGACGCCGGCGTGGTAGAGGCCGTGGTGGAGCTGTGCAGCCTGGAGAAGCTGAGTGGCCTGGAGGTGAACAGGAACGGCGTGCCGGCGCTGGCCGTGCGCAACGACGCCTTCTTCCGGAAGGGGGTGGCCGGCGACTGGCGCAACCACATGACGCCGGAGATGGCGGCGAGGCTGGACGGCATCGTCGAGGGTGCCCTGCGTGGCACGGGGTTTTCGTTCGCCCACTCCGGCCACGCGGCGGAGCACCACTCGCACTGGACCGGCGCCGGAGCACCATAGATCGTTCGACCGCCCTATAATTTTTTTTTAATACAACGATGGTATCAACGCACGTCGGGTTTCCATGTGGATTGAATCAAGCGAGACTGTAGTGTTCTGTTTTCTGCAGTTTGAGCTGGATCGGATGTAATGTCTGTCTGGATTACTAGTACATTGGTAGCACAGAGCCTCATCTTAATTAGCTTGTCAACTGGTAAGAGCAATTATTACATCGACACCTTCCAGAAGGAAAAAATGCAGCTAATTAATCTAAACCATGCTCATTAGTTCATTTTTTCAAAACCTTGGTATATATATGCGGCTTTTATTGTGTTCTGCTGTCTATATCTCTGACAATTTCTCTGAGTGAAGCGCTCTCAGTCTGCACTCTGACAAGATCGTTCCACGGCCATTACAAAACAGTATAACGTAGCTACAAGTCACCACAGCGTTTTAGGCCTCTCAGCCGTCGGATCACTTTAACGTGCGATCTAGATTGAACTCCCTGTCATTTCGCACGTGATCCAGGCACCATCTTGTGGGTTGCTACTCCCAAGAACGAGCTCCGGTTTCTCTCCGTAATTGGGCTGTCGAAGGCCCAGGTTCTTCCCAATTCCCATTTGGTAACAGGCCAGGTTGTAAGGTTCCAACGCTATCCTCCTGGGCGAACAACTCCACGATCCTCAAAAAAAAAAGGGCGAACAACTCCACCTTCTCTTCTCCTTCCTCCGTGATCCGCCGTCGTTCCTTCCTCCAGGATGCGCTGCCGCCATCGGCGCGCTTCTGTTGCGCGTCTGCCTCCGCGTACGTGCCGTCCACCTGCCCTGTATTGTTCCTCTGCAGGCCCCTTCTTTACAATTTCAATTTGTGCCATGCAGTGTTCGTCCATGGCGGCTGCATCGGCCGCCTGCGTCGTCGGCATCCATCGCCGACTGTCAGGTATTAGCAGTTCACAAAATACTCGCGAATCAATTCATTCCCTCAGCGTCAAACATTTTGTTGGATTGGCTTTCTTTTCTTTTGGACCGGTGCCTCACAAGGTTCTTGGAGAACAAATAACCAGAGAGAGGTTTGAGCAAAATGATCAGAGGTGTGTGCTCACTTGGCCGGGATTCTGGTGAGCGGAAATATATCATGCCGAAAACAACAAAGCTAGGCAAATAGTCACCACTTCTGTGAAGAACAAATGTGAGGTCACGCTATATCGGTAGAGCTTAAAGAATTCTGATGCATGGGGTGTGGTCTGGCCCTTCTATTAACTTTGTTGGTTTTGTTGTCATGGCAGGTTTCCTTCAGCGGGTTAACTCTTTTACCTGTTGTCATGGCAGGTTTCCTTCAGCGGGATAACTCTTCTATTAACCACAAGGCTGCTGCTTATGAAGCCTCGGGTTTCCTTCACATGGAACCACAATGTATTCTATATAGCTTTACATGGTGTCTGGTGATATTCGTGTGTTACATGTGAACATCTTACTTGGTGTTTGGTAAGTTCGTGCATTTGAGATAAATTGGGACCAGGCTGTATTTGTGTTGTTCGCTTACAATTTTGGGTATATTTTTGGTGTATCAGGTGTCAAAATTCTAGCCGATGAGATGAATAATTACCTGTTGTTTGACCACACCTTGCAGATTCGTCTTTCCCAGCACAACTTCTAGGTAGGTACATTTTACTTGTTTAGGCATGAAGAGTTATCCTTCGTTTTGTTGTGTTTATATGGGTAGGCATTTGCAACTGCTGAAATGCTTGTACCAGCTCACGATAATAGTCAACAGCAATGAAATTGACCCATTTTTCAAACTGTATTGTAGTCAACATTGTAAGTAATTGTTTGATATAGTTCCGCACTATGTCAATAAAACTGAAATCCAACTTCTGTTTTTTTTCCTTTGTTGTAGATATGCTGAGAAGTAAGCATCGAAGTTCCAAATTTTCCACACTATGCTCAATGTCAGATGATATTAATGCACTATTCATTTGCCTGTTGACTTGTTGTTGTTTTCATATTATATGTACTCCCTCCCTAAACTAATAAAAGAGCGTTTAGATCACTACTTTAGTTATCTAAAAGCTCTTACATTAGTTTACAGAGGGAGTAATAAATATTTCATATTGTCCCTCTTACAGTATCCCTTTATGTTGGCAAAACTCAGGTTGACATCTAGATCACACAACTTAATATTCCTTTATCTAGGTTTCTGCTGGAGCCCCACCACTAATGGTGAACAAATAATTACTACACCCATTCTGGTCACTCTGACAACGGGTGCTGCTTATGAAGCCTCAGTTGAGACACACCTTTAATTCCTTAAATCAAAATTGATGTGATGGGTTTTCAAACATCAGTTTGAGAGAAATCTTTTTTGCCTTGAGAAAATTTTCATCGAGGTCTACCATGGTCTTGCTACCGCCGATGGGTGTTCTTCTTGCATACATAATAGGTTAACTTTGTGCATATGCTTTCTAGCATGATTAGACGTTTGCCTATGTTTGTGTGCGTCCATCTTGTGTCCAGGTTTTATTTATGTGTCAATTCTATACTCCTATCAGCAGGCGAAAAGCCGTCCCTGGAGCTTCAACACAAGGGCCAGGCTTTCCATGGAGAAAAGAGGGCAGTACTGTTTTTCTTCAAATGATACTCTTTGTAGTGTGTCTCTTCCAAGACAGGAACTGCCTATTTTTATAGTATATTTGTTTACAATTAATTAGCTACAATCAGGGCATCATGCGAGGACCGAGCTCCTTGAGAAGTTTTAAGGGAGTACCTAGAACTCATCTAAATGAGATATAATTTGGTCTCATTCACCTGAAAAACAAGAACAGATACAACCCACGTCATCACACAGCATCTTATATCATCACATCCAGTGGCTACAAAGGTGAATGAGACCAAATTATATCTCATCTAGATGAGTTCTTGTAATGCCCCGGATGTAACACTTTTCCTTTATGGCAATATATAAACTTTGGCTTCATCAATTCCATTCCGGGTTCTTCTTTCTTTTCGGGTTTTCGTCGTTTTTGTAGTGTGCGTGTGTGCATTCATCCATGTCATGTTGTCATGTGCATTGCATTGCAATTGTGTTGTCGTTTGCATCCGGTCCCACTCGGCTTTTCCCGTTGTCCGTTTCGAGTTCCGACGCTCTCACACGTGCCTGTGGCATCCCCGAGTCCTTCTTTCGTGTTTGGCCACGTAACGTTTCTAGAATGGCGTGAGACTTGTCGTGCGATGTTGTTTTGATATGTGTAACCCGCCTGTCAATTTTCGTCGCGTTTGGAGTTCGTTTGATACTCCAACGGGTAACCTCGTGGGCTAAAAGTACCTCCTCTTTGAGGCCTAAGAACCCCTCCACATCAGCCCAACAACCCAGCACAAACATTCCCATCACTTCGGCCGTTGAATTTTGATCGCGTGGCCGAAAACCGCTCCTTATTTGGACTCTCCTAGCTCCTTGTGCCTATAAAAACGTCCACCCCTCCATTTTCGTCCAAAACTCTAGCCTCCTCCTAGCTCCAGCCGCGCCTCGTTTTCCGTACCGGGCGGACGTGTCCGTCCGCGCCGGACACAGCCTCCGCCGCCGCACGGTCCGGCAGGTCCGTTCCCGGCCCGCTCCCGCCGCCGTTCGGGCCAGATCCTGCCGCCGCGCCAGCCTTCGTCCCCGCCGCCTCCGGCCGCGCCGCCACCCGCAGGCGGCCGGAGCACCGTCCGCCGCCGCCGGTGCAAGTCCCCGCCGCCGGAGGGCCGCCGCCCTTCAAGCAGCAGCAGCCGCCGCCGCCCTTCAAGCAGCAGCCGCCGCCGCCCTTCAAGCCGTCGGCCGAGCTCAGGCCACCCCGCCGCCGGCCACCGGCCACCGCAGACCTCGCCGCCGGCCGGCCAGGGCGCCACCCCGCCATTCCTTCCCGCCGTCGAGCCAGCGGCGCCGGGATCCGATCGGATTGATCGAAGCCAGATCGGGCCGATCCAGCGCCAGGGTCTGGGAAACCCTAACGGGCCGACCCGGAACCGGCGATCCGCTTCCCGGCCAGATCCGACCCGTTGGCCCTGAGGTCATTTTTTTTCCCTAAGTCCATTTAGTTTGTTGTCTGATGCATTTTTGTAATCATGATAACTTTTACTGTGCTTGTCCGTTTCGTGCGTATGATATGTCAAAATGATCGTGGTGACATGTACTATGTGTTGTTCCATTGTGTCATGCATATTTGAGTCCATCTAGATGTCTTAATCTTCATGACAAGAGTGCTACTTGATATAAACTGCTGCTATTAGTTGTTTTGATGCCATGTTTGAGATGTGATAACTTGATGCATGTTTATCCAAATGAAGCAAATGATATGTCCAAATGTTCATCATGAGATGCTCTACATGTTGGTTGCTATAGGATGCATGATAGAATTCATATTGCCATGTTTATCTCCTTTGCAAAAGTGTATGTGGCTGTTAGGTTTTTAAACTTGTTACGAGATGCCTAGTTGAGGAGCTCGTTGCTATTGTTGTGGTTGTCCCCATGTTGCATGCTTATATGTTTTGGATTCCCCATCATGTGTTCTTTGCTGTGGTGCAAACCACTTGACATGTTATGCTTTGAGGTGACTTAAACATGCTCACAAACATGCCATGATAATACTGCTGTTTTAACACTTAGTGAAATTTCACTAAGTCTGGAATCTGTAATATCCTGATGCTATGTTTGCTTGTTGTTCTAGGAAAATCCATGATAGTTTTGGGGTGACTATTGATCATTCCTTGTTGTATATGTTGTTGGCTATCCATCCATGCCCTCACATGCTCATTTGGGTGGCTGTAGCATATTTAACTCTTGCTCCCAAGTTGCTATAAAATACTGCTGTCAGGTTTTTATTGCCATGTTCAAAATGTTGTAGCTTGTTGCTGTTGATCCATGCCTCCTATGGAGATGCTCCAATGGAGTTGTTTGCTGTAGGATATGTCCATGCTTCTTGTCACCATGTTTGAGTGCTGTAGAGTATATTTTTCTTGCTTCGAAGTTGCTATGTGGCTGTTAGTTTCAGCTTGGCATTGTTTCTTGTTTCGGGTGTATCTTTTAGCCCGTTGCTCCGTTTTGAGCAAGTCCTATATGAAACTTGTGTGATTTTGCATGTAGATTCTTATTATCATCTTGTTAACATGTTTTGGAGTATGTTGCTTGATGTTTGGGTGCATCTTGCACCGTTGCCATGCTTATCTTGTCTTGATCATATCTTCTAGACCGTAGCTCCGTTTTAAACAAACTTTATATGAAACTTGACTAGAATTTCGTGTAGATTGTCATGGTGCATGTTAACTTGCTGTTTAACAACTTTAACTTAAGGTTTGTTCAGATCTGGACTAATTTCAAACTATGCTCATGAGGACTTACCGGATTTGTCTTAAGTAGTTTCCGGCCTCATTTAAACCTGCTGTTTCTTGTGTTGTTTCTCTGTGCTTCCTACCCTGCCATGTTTTGCATCCTAAATGGACTTGTCTTGCATCCTACTTGCTTGAGTATGTTGTCATGTTTCTTGTGATGTTTCTCTGTGTTTCCTATGTTGGCTTGCTGTGCATCCTAAGTGCATCTGCAGTGCTTCCTTAGTACATCAGCCATGCATCCTGTAGTTTGCGCATTGCATCTTGTTTGATTCCGTGCCTCGTGTGTTCTTGTGTTGAGTAGAGCCGGAAGCCGAGACCGAGTACGAGAACGAGGTTACTACCGAGGTTGAGAACGAGGAGCCCTCTTACGATCCCATCGACGACTCGACAGGCAAGATGACCTGACCCAGATATCATTACTATCTTTGCCTATTGCTAGAAGTCTCGCTCTTTAGCTTATTGCCTCGATGCCCATGTTTGTCTGTCAGCCTCCTATTGTAACCATGAATCTGTCTGACCACCCTACCAATGCAAACCTTTGTTTGGCTAAGTAAGCTTCGCTCAGCCCCTCTTATAGCATTGCTAGTTGCAGGTGAAGATTTGAAGATTCTTGCTTCATGTTGAAGCTTGTTGGGATATCACACTATATAAACTCTTTAATGAAATCATCTATATATTGGTAATGGGTGGAAGGCTGAGCCTCTTGCTCGGTGTTTTGTTCCACTCATGCCGCCCTAGGAACCGTATAAACCGGTGTTATGTTCCTTGATTTTGCGTTCCTCACACGGTTGGGGTTATGGGACCCCCTCGATAAACCGCTTAGCGCTAAGTCTTTTCCAGCAAGTCCCAACATTGGTACTATTTGCCTAAACAACCAAAAACTTGCATAGGGAGTAATTAACCCTCTTCTTAATCAACAACCCGGCCCAGTGCTCCACATGAGTGTTGGTCCAAACTGGGGAGTCTGCGGGGCCACCTCGAGGAAACTCAAGGGCTGGTAAAAACCTGTAGAATCGCCCATCCGGTCGTGGCCTGAGACTAGATACGCGCGGCTACTGTCAGGGTGTCGGCACGCCGGGAGGATTTGCTGGATTAGCCTTACCTTAGTTGGAGTATCTTGAGCACGGGATTCCGAGGATACTCGGGCCTTCCCACCTTGGAGTTGCGACTCCGCCGATCGTGGGCTTGTCATGGGCCAAGTTGGAACACCCCTGCAGGGTTTTGAACTTTCGAAAGCCGTGCCCGCGGTTATGTGGCAGATGGGAATTTGTTAATATCCGGTTGTAGAAAACTTGACACCATGTTTAGAACACACTACCAGCGTGAGTACCGTGACGTTCATTTTCCGAAAGGGGTTCGGGAAGTGAACGCGGTGGGGTTATGTTTGACGTGTTTTAGTTAGGATCACTTCGTGATCACTTTGTCATCCGAGGCACTTCTCTTCTCGCTCTTATCACGTAAGCTAGTGCTAGTGCAGCTGCAGCCTCTTATTCTTTCTTCAGCCTTGTTCCACACCCAAGGCTTAGATAGTTCTGTTACCCGGGAACGGGATTGCTGAGTCCTCTGTGGCTCACAGATTCTACACCACACCAGATGCAGGTACTCAGGTGATCTATTCAGGTGACGGCTCCGAGCTATACTGGGAGTACGATGAGGGACGTAGCCGTTACTATGTGCACTATCCCGATGATCAGTAGTGGTTTCTACTAGGGGCGATTCGGACCTGTGGCTTTATGTATGTTTGGTATCTTCCATTTGGATCTTCACCCGTAGACCGGTTGTGATGTTATTTGAATGATGTTTGGCTATGTAATGAATTATGTGACGTGGCGAGTGTAAGCCAACTATCTCTTTTCCTTTTCATCCCCATTTTTACATGGGATGTGCAAAGATACCGAACTTGAGATCATTCCAGAATGGGCTTATACCTTTAAGTCGTGCCTCGACACGTAGGAGGTATAGTCCCATCCTGGGCATTACAGTTCTAGCAAAACTGTTGTTTTAATGATTATGTGTTATTATGCAAACTTTCTCTCAATTCATAAATGAAATGAAGCACAACTAGGATTTTTTTTATGTTTATTCTATTCTTTTTTTTCATCTCTTTCCTCCCGAACATGCCAAAAAGAAAATATAATAAGATTTTTTTTATAAGTGGGCCAGCTGTATATAACTTAAATAAATATGCCCAACCACAGACATCGTGCCACTATGATTGAAGTGATTCGAACGATACAAATTTTTATAAATTGTTTATACATTCAAGTTTTTGCTGATACTTATAATCATTTGCTTCACGATGGACATGCGCGGCAACGCGCGCCTTCATGTTCTAGTATATATAGAAGATAATAATAGTAACATGATGCGATCAATGCACGTCGGGTTTTTACACGTGGATTGAATCAAGCAAGATTGTACTGTTTCATGCAGTATGATAGTGCTATGTGCTCGGATGTGATTTACAGTACGTTGCCAGCACATTGGTAATAGCAAGTTCCACATCAACACCTTCTAGAAGAAAAAATAATGCGGCTAATTAAGCTAAACCATGCTCATTTCTTCATTTTTTTAAAACCTTCATATGCAGTTTTCTACTTGCGATGGCCATTAATTGTTCAATCTGCTGCCACTAGTGCTATATACCGCATCTCTGACAATTATTATGAGTATATGACTGAAGAAGCGCTCAGGTTCAGAGTCTCAAATGGCCAAATACCATAAGTAGGCAGGGATACGAACCACAAGCCGATTTGTACGTTGCCGAGGGTGGCTGTCGGCAAAGATGGCGCTCGACCTATTCTGCGGGACCCACATGTCAGATGCTGGACACGTGGCTCTTTCCTATTGGTCGTCTTTGCCGAGGGTGACTCTCGGTAAAGATGGCGCTTGGCCTATTTTGCAGGACCCACATGTCAGATGCTGGACACGTGGCTCTTTTCTATTGGTTGTCTTTGCCGAGGGTGGCTCTCAGAAAAGATGGCGCTCGGCCTATTCTGCAGGACCCACATGTCAGGTGTTGGACACGTGGCTCTTTCCTACTATCTGCATTTGCCGAGGGTGTCTCTCGGTAAAGTGACGCCACATGGCAACCGTCGTCCCCGTATGCCGTTCGTTAGCTTCTTTATTTTGCCGAGGGGCACTGTTTGGCTCTGGACAAACTCTTTGCCGAGTGTCCATGTCCTGCCTCTTGGCAAATTCCTGTTTGCTTGAGATGTGTACGCCTTCCTTTGCCGAGTGCAACTCTCGACAAAGGTTTTGACGGCGGTTATTGGCCCTTTGCCGAGTGTGAGTGGCACCTGGCATATAAGGCTATTCTAGTTGTGATATGCTCAGGCTGGTACTTACAAATGAAACCATGGGCTGCCATGGAGTCTAGGATGTGAACTGGAGGAGAGCTTGCACCGGCTTGGAGGCAAGCCAGTTGTTAAGGGTGAGGGGATGTCATCAAACCTCCTACACTGGGCCGATAGGTACGGGCTAGGCCCAACTGCCTTGGTACTTCAAGAGCTACAACCCTGACGACTACAAGTACCAGGACCGAGTCTTTGGGCAAGGTATCCAGGGGATCACGGACGAACCCGGCGGCGGCTCCTCTCTCCTTCCCCTTCCACATGTTCTTCCTCTGTATCTTCAGTTCATGTAATCTTTTTTTGCAGGTAAAACTTCCTATCTGTTCATCTTCAATAATGTTTTTTTAGACTAAAAGGAGGGCGAAAGCCCCCCCCCCCCGGTTCCATTTATCAGAACGAAACCAGAGTAACTAGGTTTTACAAATAACATGGGATGGGGAGAGTGTTCTCCACAAGTATTCCCAGGTCTCGAACATAAATCGAAAACGAGAAATAAATCTAACTTATTACAGCTTCGGGGGACTACATTAGAGCAGGGCCTCATCAGATTTTGTCAAACCCCACTCCCTCTGCATTGATCATCTAAAGGAAGCGAGAGCCTCCAGTCCAGCGCCATATGTTTTCTCCATCTCCAGCTTTGTGCCATCCCCCTTTTTCTTCTTCAACAGAGATTGATCAGTGGAGCTTGGGAGATCAAAAGGCGCGACGAGACTCAGAGTATGGTGTTTTCCCTCCCACTTCTTCCTAGGGGGGGGGGGAGAGATCATGGCCCCTAGATCCAAGAGTAGGTGCCAGGGATAACCTGTCAATCATGGGGACATTCAGAAAACCCACTGGATCAGACTCAAGTTTCATCTCCCCAGCTCCAGCATGAAGGGGGCCTGCAGGACAGAAGAAACTAGCTGGGAGAATTTTTCCATTTGCGCCAGATGTTTCTCTTTGAAGAGGATCATCCATCTCTTGGTATTCACCTGCACCATCCGCCACAGTTGTTTCATGTCAGGCCACAATGCATTTTTAAAAATATGGGCATTTCGCATTTTCCAAATGCTCCACAATGCACAGGCACCAACAGAATTAGTGGCAGCATGATTTTTACTAGCAGGCTAGTATCTAGCAACTGAAAGGTAATTCTCACCCAAATCTAAATTAAAGAACACAAATATGGTTTTCCAAATGAGCCTTGCAACCACACAATCAGGACAAAACACACATTCAGGAGGTTTAATTATACCCCTTTTCAACAAATTGTCTTTTGTCATGAGTTCATTATGAGACAACAACCACAAGAACACCTGGACCCTGGGAGGGGTAAACACCGAACAGATGGAAGGGATGTAAACTGTTTGGACCCCCTGAAGTTAATTATGCTGTACAGGGATCCAGTGATGTACTCTCCCTTGGCTTCATATTGCCAAATGAGAGCATCTTCATCATCAGATAATTTGGTCCCTAGTATAATTTGCTCCAGGAAGTACCAAGCTTCCATCATGCCTGGGTTAAAGATTCTTCTAAAAGATAGCTTGATGTCTTGGTTATCCCAAACCTCAGCGATGGTCACACAGTGTTGATAGCAGATAGTATAAAGAGGCCAAAATTGGACAGGCAAGGGAGAGATACCAAACCATATATCTTCCCAGAATATGACTTTGGTCCCTTTCCCTACTACGTACCCATCTATATCCAAATTTCAGGGCTTTGGCAGCCCATAAGACCCCCTGCCAGAAAACAGAGGAACCTTGGTTCTTACTTTTACAAGCAAAGATGTTGGGAGTGTTACTTAAATATTTCCTCTCTATAATTTCTCTCCAAATCTTTCCTTCATCTTTTAAGAACCTCTTAACCCAGTTGCCTAACAGGCAGAGGTTCACATCTTTTAAGTTTGGTACCCCAAGGCCCCCAAACTCTTTCTTCATACACACTAGGTGCCAGTTTGCAAGATGGAGCTTTCTATTACCCTCAAAATCACTCCAAAGGCAGTGTGCAAGTTGGCTATTAATTAAGTCTAGTGCCCATTTTGGCAATTTGAAAAAGGACATAAGATATACAGGAACACTGGATAGGCAAGCTTTAATCAGAATCAACCTAACTTGATATGATAGGAGCTTGCCTCTCCATCCTGCAATCCTTTTAAGAATGTTATCAATTAGTGGTTGAATGTCTTCCCTCCTCAACTTATCATAGTGTAGGGGGATGCCTAGCTACTTAATGGGGAAAGAGCCCTCCACACAAGCCATGACTCTACAAAGATTTTGGTCTCCTCTGAATCCAGACCTATGGGAATAATTGTTGGGGATCGTTGCAGAAAATCAAAAAAATTCCTATGTATCACCAAGATCCATCTATGGAGTCTACTAGCAACGAGAGGGGAGTGCATCTTCATACCTTTGAAGATCGCGATGCGGAAGCGTTACAAGAACGCGGTCGGTGGAGTCGTACACGAAGCGATTCAGATCGCAGTCGAATCCGATCTAAGCACCGAACAACAGTGCCTCCACGTTCAACACACGTGCAGCCGAGTGACGTCTCCCGCGCCTTGATCCAGCAAGGAGAGAGGGAGAGGTTGGGGAAGACTCCGTTCAGCAGCAGCACGACGGCGTGGTGGTGATGGAGGAGCGTGGCAATCCTGCAGGGCTTCGCCAAGCACCGCGGGAGAGGAGGAGTAGTAGGAAGAGGGGGAGGGCTGCGCCAGGACATGGGTGTTGTTGCCCTCCCTCCCCCCACATATATATAGGGGCCAGAGAGAGGGGGGCGGCCCCCTCAGATGAGATCTGAGGAGGGGGCGGCGGCCAGAGGGGGATGCCTTGCCCCCCAAGGCAAGGGGGCGCCCCCCAAGGCAAGGGGGCGCCCCCCTTAGGGTTCCCCCAAACCCTAGGCGCCTTGGGCCCTGGGGGCGGGGAGGTGCACCAGCCCACTAGGGGCTGGTTCCCACTTTACTTGGTCCACTTGGCCCACCGAGCAGGTGGCCCCACCCGGTGGACCCTCGGACACCTTCCGGTGGCCCCGGTACAATACCGGTGACCCCCGAAATCATTCCGGTGACCAAAACAGGACTTCCCATATATAAATCTTTACGTACGGACCATTCCGGAACTCCTCGTGATGTCCGGGATCTCATCCGGGATTCCGAACAACATTCGGTAACCACGTACTACATTCCCTATAACCCTAGCGTCATCGAACCTTAAGTGTGTAGACCCTACGGGTTCGGGAACCATGCAGACATGACCGAGACAGCTCTCCGGCCAATAACCAACAGAGGGATCTGGATACCCATGTTGGTTCCCACATGTTCCATGATGATCACATCGGATGAACTACGATGTCAAGGATTCAATCAATCCCGTATACGATTCCCTTTGTCTACCGGTATAGCACTTGCCTGAGATTCGATCGTCGGTATACCGATACCTTGTTCAATCTCGTTATGGCAAGTCTCTTTACTCGTTCCGTAACACATCATCTCGTGACTAACCCCTTAGTCACATTGAGCTCATTACGATGATGTATTACCGAGTGGGCCCAGAGATACCTCTCCGTCATACGGAGTGACAAATCCCAGTCTCGGTTCATGCCAACCCAACAGATGCTTTCGGAGATACCCGTAGTGTACCTTTATAGCCACCCAGTTACGTTGTGACATTTGGCACACCCAAAGCATTCCTATGGTATCCGGGAGTTGCACAACCTCATGGTCTAAGGAAAGGATACTTGACATTGGAAAAGCTTTAGCATATGAACTACACGACCTTGTGCTAGGCTTAGGATTGGGTCTTGTCCATCACATCATTCTCCTAATGATGTGATCTCGTTATCAATGATATCCAATGTCCATGGTCAGGAAACCGTAACCATCTGTTGATCACCGAGCTAGTCAACTTGAGGCTTACTAGGGACTCATTATGGTCTAAGTATTCACACATGCATTACTGTTTCCGAATAATACAATTAAAGCATGAACAATAGACAATTATCATGAACAAGGAAATATGATAATAACCATTTTATTATTGCCTCTAGGGCATATTTCCAACAGTCTCCCACTTGCACTAGAGTCAATAATCTAGTTACATTGTGATGAATTGAACACCCATAGAGTTCTGGTGTTGATCATGTTTTGCTCGTGGAAGAGGTTTAGTCAACGGATCTGCAACATTTAGATCCGTATGCACTTTACAAATATCTATGTCTCCATCTTGAATGTAATTTCGGATGGAGTTGAAACGGCGCTTGATGTGCTTGGTCTTCTTGTGAAACATGGGCTCCTTGGCAATGGCAATAGCTCCAGTGTTGTCACAGAAGAGAGTCATTGATCCCGACGTGCTTGGAATAACTCCTAGGTCGGTGGTGAACTCCTTCATCTAGACTCCTTCATGTGCTACTTCGGAAGCAGCTATGTACTCCGCTTCACATGTAGATGCCGCCACGATGCTTTGCTTGCAACTGTACCAGCTGACTGCCCCTCCATTCAAAATATACACGTATCCGGTTTGTGACTTGGAGTCATCCAGATCTGTGTCGAAGCTAGCATCAACGTAACCCTTTACGACGAGCTCTTCGTCACCTCCATAAACAAGAAACATAACCTTAGTCCTTTTCAGGTACTTCAGGATGTTCTTGACCGATGTCCAGTGCTCCATGCCGGGATCACTTTGGTACCTCCCCACCAAACTTATGGCAAGGTTCACATCAGGTCTGGTACACAGCATGGCATACATAATAGAACCTATGGCCGAGGCATAGGGGATGACACTCATCTTTTCTCTATCTTCTGTCGAGGTCGGGCATTGAGCTGTGCTCAATCTCATACCTTGCAATACAGACAAGAACCCTTTCTTGGACTAATCCATATTGAACTTCTTCAATATCTTGTCAAGGTATGTGGTTTGTGAAAGACCAATGAGGCATCTTGATCTATCTCTATAGATCTTGATGCCCAATATGTAAGCAGCTTCTCCAAGGTCCTTCATTGAAAAACTTTTATTCAAGTAGGCCTTTATGCTTTCCAAGAATTCTACATCATTTCCCATCAGCAATATGTCATCCACATATAATATGAGAAATGCCACCGAGCTCCCACTCACTTTCTTGTAAATACAGGCTTCTCCCCAAGTCTGTATAAACCCAAATGCTTTGATCACCTCATCAAAGCGAATGTCCCAACTCTGAGATGCTTGCACCAGCCCATAGATTGAGCGCTGAAGCTTGCATACCTTGTTAGCATTCTTAGGATCGACAAAACCTTTCGGCTGTATCATATACAGTTCTTCCTTAAGGAAGCCGTTAAGGAGTGTCGTTTTGATGTCCATTTGCCATATCTCATAATCATAGAATGCGGCAATTGCTAACATGATTCGGACGGACTTCAGCATCGCTACGGGAGAGAAAGTCTTGTCATAGTCAATTCCTTGAACTTGTCGATAACCTTTAGCGACAAGCCAAGCCTTATAGATGGTCACATTACCATCCGCGTCAGTCTTCTTCTTAAAGATCCATTTATTTTCTATGGCTTGCTGATCATCGGGCAAGTCAACCAAAGTCCATACTTTGTTATCATACATGGATCCTATCTCGGATTTCATGGCTTCAAGCCATTTGTTGGAATCCGGGCCCGCCATCGCTTCTTCATAGTTCGAAGGTTCACCGTTGTCTAACAACATGATTTCCAAGACAGGGTTGCCGTACCACTCTGGTGCGGAATGTGTCCTTGTGGACCTACGAAGTTCAGCAGTAACTTGATCTGAAGCTTCATGATCATTATCATTAACTTCCTCTCTGGTCGGTGCAGGCACCACAGAAACATCTTCCTGCGCTGCGCTACTTTCTGATTCTGAAGGGGTGACAATCACCTCATCAAGTTCCACTTTCCTCCCACTAACTTCTTTCGAGAGAAACTCTTTCTTCAGAAAGGATCCATTCTTGGCAACAAAGACCTTGCCTTCGGATATGAGGTAGAAGGTATACCCAATAGTTTCCTTAGGGTATCCTATGAAGACGCATTTTTCCGATTTGGGTTCGAGCTTTTTAGGTTGATGTTTCTTGACATAAGCATCGCATCCCCAAACTTTTAGGAACGAGAACTTAGGTTTCTTCCCAAACCATAGTTCATACGGTGTCGTCTCAACGGATTTAGACGGTGCCCTATTTAAAGTGAATGCGGCAGTCTCTAAAGCATAACCCTAGAATGATAGTGGTAAGTCGGTAAGAGACATCATAGATCGCACCATGTCCAACAGAGTACGATTATGACGTTTGGACACACCATTACGCTGAGGTGTTCCGGGCGGCGTCAATTGTGAAACAATTCCACAGTTCCTTAGGTGTGTGCCAAATTTGTGACTTAAATATTCTCCTCCACGATCGGATCGTAAGAACTTTATTTTTCTGTCACATTGATTCTCAACCTCATTATGAAATTCCTTGAACTTTTCAAAGGTCTCAGGCTTGTGTTTCATCAAGTAGACATACCCATATCTACTTAAGTCATCTGCGAGGGTGAGAACATAACGATAGCCACCGCGAGCTTCAACACTCATTGGACCGCACACATCAGTATGTATGATTTCCAATAAGTTGGTTGCTCGCTCCATTGTTCCGGAGAACGGAGTATTGGTCATCTTGCCCAAGAGGCATGGTTTGCACGTGTCAAATGATTCATAATCAAGAGACTCCAAAAGTCCATCCGCATGGAGCTTCTTCATACGTTTGACACCAATATGACCAAGGCGGCAGTGCCACAAGTATGTGGGACTATCATTATCAACCTTACATCTTTTGGCATTCACACTATGAATATGTGTAACATCACGTTCGAGATTCATTAAGAATAAACCATTGACCAGTGGGGCATGACCATAAAACATTTCTCTCAAATAAATAGAGCAACCATTATTCTCGGATTTAAATGAGTAGCCATCTCGCATTAAACGAGATCCAGATACAATGTTGATGCTCAAAGCTGGTACTAAATAACAATTATTGAGGTCTAAAACTAATCCCGAAGGTAGATGCAGAGGTAGCGTGTCGACGGCGATCACATCGACCTTGGAACAATTCCCGACGCGCATCGCCACCTCGTCCTTCGCCAGTTTCCGCTTATTCCGCAGCTCCTGCTTTGAGTTACAAATGTGAGCAACTGCACCGGTATCAAATACCCAGGAGCTAATACGAGCGCTGGTAAGGTACACATCAATAACATGTATATCACATATACCTTTGATGTTCCCGGCCTTCTTATCTGCTAAGTATTTGGGGCAGTTCCGCTTTCAGTGACCCGTTCCCTTGCAATAAAAGCACTCAGTCTCAGGCTTGGGTCCATTCTTTGGCTTCTTCCCGGCAACTTGCTTACCAGGCGCGGCAACTCCTTTGCCGTCCTTCTTGAAGTTCTTCTTACCTTTGCCTTTCTTGAACTTAGTGGTTTTATTCACCATCAACACTTGATGTTCTTTCTTGATCAACCAGAGTACGTTCCGCACCAGATGGTACGGCAACCCAGTTCTGGAAGTCATGTTACTAGACCATGATGAACCTACGAACTATGAGGAAGCGATGATGAGCCCAGATTCCGCAAAATGGCTTGAGGCCATGAAATCTGAGATGGGATCCATGTATGAGAACAAAGTGTGGACTTTGGTTGACTTGCCCGATGATCGGCAAGCCATCGAAAATAAATGAATCTTCAAGAGGAAGACCGACGCAGACGGTAATGTTACTGTTTACAAAGCTCGACTTGTTGCGAAAGGGTTTCGACAAGTTCGAGGAGTTGACTACAATGAGAATTTCTCACCGGTAGCGATGCTTAAGTCTGTCCGAATCATGTTCGCAATTGCCACATTTTATGATTATGAAATATGGCAAATGGATGTCAAAACTGCATTCCTGAATGGATATCTCAAAGAAGAGTTGTATATGATGCAACCAGAAGGTTTTGTCAATCCAAAAGGTGCTAACAAAGTGTGCAAGCTCCGGCGATCCATCTATGGACTGGTGCAAGCATCTCGGAGTTGGAATATACGCTTTGATGAGGTGATCAAAGCATATGGTTTTATACATACTTTTGGAGAAGCCTGTATTTACAAGAAGTGAGTGGGAGCACTACAACCTTTCTGATAAGTATATGTGAATGACATATTGTCGATCGGAAATGATGTAGAATTTTCTGGAAAGCATAAAGGAGTGTTTGAAAGGAGTTTTTCAAAGAAAGACCTCGGCGATGTCTTGGTTATCCCAAACCTCAGCGATGGTCACACAGTGTTGATAGCAGATAGTATAAAGAGGCCAAAATTGGACAGGCAAGGGAGAGATACCAAACCATATATCTTCCCATAATATGACTTTGGTCCCTTTCCCTACTACGTACCCATCTATATCCAAATTTCAGGGCTTTGGCAGCCCATAAGACCCCCTGCCAGAAAACAGAGGAACCTTGGTTCTTACTTTTACAAGCAAAGATGTTGGGAGTGTTACTTAAATATTTCCTCTCTATAATTTCTCTCCAAATCTTTCCTTCATCTTTTAAGAACCTCTTAACCCAGTTGCCTAACAGGCAGAGATTCACATCTTTTAAGTTTGGTACCCCAAGGCCCCCAAACTCTTTCTTCATACACACTAGGTGCCAGTTTGCAAGATGGAGCTTTCTATTACCCTCAAAATCACTCCAAAGGCAGTGTGCAAGTTGGCTATTAATTAAGTCTAGTGCCCATTTTGGCAATTTGAAAAAGGACATAAGATATACAGGAACACTGGATAGGCAAGCTTTAATCAGAATCAACCTAGCTTGATATGATAGGAGCTTGCCTCTCCATCCTCCAATCCTTTTAAGAATGTTATCAATTAGTGGTTGAATGTCTTCCCTCCTCAACTTATCATAGTGTAGGGGGATGCCTAGCTACTTAATGGGGAAAGAGCCCTCCACACAAGCCATGACTCTACAAAGATTTTGGTCTCCTCTGAATCCAGACCTATGGGAATAATTGTTGGGGATCGTTGCAGAAAATCAAAAAAATTCCTATGTATCACCAAGATCCATCTATGGAGTCTACTAGCAACGAGAGGGGAGTGCATCTTCATACCTTTGAAGATCGCGATGCGGAAGCGTTACAAGAACGCGGTCGGTGGAGTCGTACACGAAGCGATTCAGATCGCAGCCGAATCCGATCTAAGCACCGAACAACAGTGCCTCCACGTTCAACACACGTGCAGCCGAGTGACGTCTCCCGCGCCTTGATCCAGCAAGGAGAGAGGGAGAGGTTGGGGAAGACTCCGTTCAGCAGCAGCACGACGGCGTGGTGGTGATGGAGGAGCGTGGCAATCCTGCAGGGCTTCGCCAAGCACCGAGGGAGAGGAGGAGTAGTAGGAAGAGGGGGAGGGCTGCGCCAGGACATGGGTGTTGTTGCCCTCCCTCCCCCCACATATATATAGGGGCCAGAGAGAGGGGGGCGGCCCCCTCAGATGAGATCTGAGGAGGGGGCGGCGGCCAGAGGGGGATGCCTTGCCCCCCAAGGCAAGGGGGCGCCCCCCAAGGCAAGGGGGCGCCCCCCCTTAGGGTTCCCCCAAACCCTAGGCGCCTTGGGCCCTGGGGGCGGGGAGGTGCACCAGCCCACTAGGGGCTGGTTCCCACTTTACTTGGTCCACTTGGCCCACCGAGCAGGTGGCCCCACCCGGTGGACCCTCGGACACCTTCCGGTGGCCCCGGTACAATACCGGTGACCCCCGAAATCATTCCGGTGACCAAAACAGGACTTCCCATATATAAATCTTTACGTACGGACCATTCCGGAACTCCTCGTGATGTCCGGGATCTCATCCGGGACTCCGAGCAACATTCGGTAACCACGTACTACATTCCCTATAACCCTAGCGTCATCGAACCTTAAGTGTGTAGACCCTACGGGTTCGGGAACCATGCAGACATGACCGAGACAGCTCACCGGCCAATAACCAACAGAGGGATCTGGATACCCATGTTGGTTCCCACATGTTCCATGATGATCTCATCGGATGAACTACGATGTCAAGGATTCAATCAATCCCGTATACGATTCCCTTTGTCTACCGGTATAGCACTTGCCTGAGATTCGATCGTCGGTATACCGATACCTTGTTCAATCTCGTTATGGCAAGTCTCTTTACTCGTTCCGTAACACATCATCTCGTGACTAACCCCTTAGTCACATTGAGCTCATTACAATGATGTATTACCGAGTGGGCCCAGAGATACCTCTCCGTCATACGGAGTGACAAATCCCAGTCTCGGTTCATGCCAACCCAACAGATGCTTTCGGAGATACCCGTAGTGTACCTTTATAGCCACCCAGTTACGTTGTGACATTTGGCACACCCAAAGCATTCCTATGGTATCCGGGAGTTGCACAACCTCATGGTCTAAGGAAAGGATACTTGACATTGGAAAAGCTTTAGCATATGAACTACACGACCTTGTGCTAGGCTTAGGATTGGGTCTTGTCCATCACATCATTCTCCTAATGATGTGATCTCGTTATCAATGATATCCAATGTCCATGGTCAGGAAACCGTAACCATCTGTTGATCACCGAGCTAGTCAACTTGAGGCTTACTAGGGACTCATTATGGTCTAAGTATTCACACATGCATTACTGTTTCCGAATAATACAATTAAAGCATGAACAATAGACAATTATCATGAACAAGGAAATATGATAATAACCATTTTATTATTGCCTCTAGGGCATATTTCCAACAGTCTCCCACTTGCACTAGAGTCAATAATCTAGTTACATTGTGATGAATCGAACACCCATAGAGTTCTGGTGTTGATCATGTTTTGCTCGTGGAAGAGGTTTAGTCAACGGATCTGCAACATTTAGATCCGTATGCACTTTACAAATATCTATGTCTCCATCTTGAATGTAATTTCGGATGGAGTTGAAACGGCGCTTGATGTGCTTGGTCTTCTTGTGAAACATGGGCTCCTTGGCAATGGCAATAGCTCCAGTGTTGTCACAGAAGAGAGTCATTGATCCCGACGTGCTTGGAATAACTCCTAGGTCGGTGGTGAACTCCTTCATCTAGACTCCTTCATGTGCTACTTCGGAAGCAGCTATGTACTCCGCTTCACATGTAGATGCCGCCACGATGCTTTGCTTGCAACTGCACCAGCTGACTGCCCCTCCATTCAAAATATACACGTATCCGGTTTGTGACTTGGAGTCATCCAGATCTGTGTCGAAGCTAGCATCAACGTAACCCTTTACGACGAGCTCTTCGTCACCTCCATAAACAAGAAACATAACCTTAGTCCTTTTCAGGTACTTCAGGATGTTCTTGACCGCTGTCCAGTGCTCCATGCCGGGATCACTTTGGTACCTCCCCACCAAACTTATGGCAAGGTTCACATCAGGTCTGGTACACAGCATGGCATACATAATAGAACCTATGGCTGAGGCATAGGGGATGACACTCATCTTTTCTCTATCTTCTGTCGAGGTCGGGCATTGAGCTGTGCTCAATCTCATACCTTGCAATACAGACAAGAACCCTTTCTTGGACTAATCCATATTGAACTTCTTCAATATCTTGTCAAGGTATGTGGTTTGTGAAAGACCAATGAGGCATCTTGATCTATCTCTATAGATCTTGATGCCCAATATGTAAGCAGCTTCTCCAAGGTCCTTCATTGAAAAACTTTTATTCAAGTAGGCCTTTATGCTTTCCAAGAATTCTACATCATTTCCCATCAGCAATATGTCATCCACATATAATATGAGAAATGCCACCGAGCTCCCACTCACTTTCTTGTAAATACAGGCTTCTCCCCAAGTCTGTATAAACCCAAATGCTTTGATCACCTCATCAAAGCGAATGTCCCAACTCTGAGATGCTTGCACCAGCCCATAGATTGAGCGCTGAAGCTTGCATACCTTGTTAGCATTCTTAGGATCGACAAAACCTTCCGGCTGTATCATATACAGTTCTTCCTTAAGGAAGCCGTTAAGGAGTGTCGTTTTGATGTCCATTTGCCATATCTCATAATCATAGAATGCGGCAATTGCTAACATGATTCGGACGGACTTCAGCATCGCTACGGGAGAGAAAGTCTTGTCATAGTCAATTCCTTGAACTTGTCGATAACCTTTAGCGACAAGCCAAGCCTTATAGATGGTCACATTACCATCCGCGTCAGTCTTCTTCTTAAAGATCCATTTATTTTCTATGGCTTGCTGATCATCGGGCAAGTCAACCAAAGTCCATACTTTGTTATCATACATGGATCCTATCTCGGATTTCATGGCTTCAAGCCATTTGTTGGAATCCGGGCCCGCCATCGCTTCTTCATAGTTCGAAGGTTCACCGTTGTCTAACAACATGATTTCCAAGACAGGGTTGCCGTACCACTCTGGTGCGGAATGTGTCCTTGTGGACCTACGAAGTTCAGCAGTAACTTGATCTGAAGCTTCATGATCATTATCATTAACTTCCTCTCTGGTCGGTGCAGGCACCACAGAAACATCTTCCTGCGCTGCGCTACTTTCTGATTCTGAAGGGGTGACAATCACCTCATCAAGTTCCACTTTCCTCCCACTAACTTCTTTCGAGAGAAACTCTTTCTTCAGAAAGGATCCATTCTTGGCAACAAAGACCTTGCCTTCGGATATGAGGTAGAAGGTATACCCAATAGTTTCCTTAGGGTATCCTATGAAGACGCATTTTTCCGATTTGGGTTCGAGCTTTTTAGGTTGATGTTTCTTGACATAAGCATCGCATCCCCAAACTTTTAGAAACGAGAACTTAGGTTTCTTCCCAAACCATAGTTCATACGGTGTCGTCTCAACGGATTTAGACGGTGCCCTATTTAAAGTGAATGCGGCAGTCTCTAAAGCATAACCCTAGAATGATAGTGGTAAGTCGGTAAGAGACATCATAGATCGCACCATGTCCAACAGAGTACGATTATGACGTTTGGACACACCATTACGCTGAGGTGTTCCGGGCGGCGTCAATTGTGAAACAATTCCACAGTTCCTTAGGTGTGTGCCAAATTTGTGACTTAAATATTCTCCTCCACGATCGGATCGTAAGAACTTTATTTTTCTGTCACATTGATTCTCAACCTCATTATGAAATTCCTTGAACTTTTCAAAGGTCTCAGGCTTGTGTTTCATCAAGTAGACATACCCATATCTACTTAAGTCATCTGCGAGGGTGAGAACATAACGATAGCCACCGCGAGCTTCAACACTCATTGGACCGCACACATCAGTATGTATGATTTCCAATAAGTTGGTTGCTCGCTCCATTGTTCCGGAGAACGGAGTATTGGTCATCTTGCCCAAGAGGCATGGTTTGCACGTGTCAAATGATTCATAATCAAGAGACTCCAAAAGTCCATCCGCATGGAGCTTCTTCATACGTTTGACACCAATATGACCAAGGCGGCAGTGCCACAAGTATGTGGGACTATCATTATCAACCTTACATCTTTTGGCATTCACACTATGAATATGTGTAACATCACGTTCGAGATTCATTAAGAATAAACCATTGACCAGTGGGGCATGACCATAAAACATTTCTCTCAAATAAATAGAGCAACCATTATTCTCGGATTTAAATGAGTAGCCATCTCGCATTAAACGAGATCCAGATACAATGTTGATGCTCAAAGCTGGTACTAAATAACAATTATTGAGGTCTAAAACTAATCCCGAAGGTAGATGCAGAGGTAGCGTGTCGACGGCGATCACATCGACCTTGGAACAATTCCCGACGCGCATCGCCACCTCGTCCTTCGCCAGTTTCCGCTTATTCCGCAGCTCCTGCTTTGAGTTACAAATGTGAGCAACTGCACCGGTATCAAATACCCAGGAGCTAATACGAGCGCTGGTAAGGTACACATCAATAACATGTATATCACATATACCTTTGATGTTCCCGGCCTTCTTATCTGCTAAGTATTTGGGGCAGTTCCGCTTTCAGTGACCCGTTCCCTTGCAATAAAAGCACTCAGTCTCAGGCTTGGGTCCATTCTTTGGCTTCTTCCCGGCAACTTGCTTACCGGGCGCGGCAACTCCTTTGCCGTCCTTCTTGAAGTTCTTCTTACCTTTGCCTTTCTTGAACTTAGTGGTTTTATTCACCATCAACACTTGATGTTCTTTCTTGATCAACCAGAGTACGTTCCGCACCAGATGGTACGGCAACCCAGTTCTGGAAGTCATGTTACTAGACCATGATGAACCTACGAACTATGAGGAAGCGATGTTGAGCCCAGATTCCGCAAAATGGCTTGAGGCCATGAAATCTGAGATGGGATCCATGTATGAGAACAAAGTGTGGACTTTGGTTGACTTGCCCGATGATCGGCAAGCCATCGAAAATAAATGAATCTTCAAGAGGAAGACCGACGCAGACGGTAATGTTACTGTTTACAAAGCTCGACTTGTTGCGAAAGGGTTTCGACAAGTTCGAGGAGTTGACTACAATGAGAATTTCTCACCGGTAGCGATGCTTAAGTCTGTCCGAATCATGTTCGCAATTGCCACATTTTATGATTATGAAATATGGCAAATGGATGTCAAAACTGCATTCCTGAATGGATATCTCAAAGAAGAGTTGTATATGATGCAACCAGAAGGTTTTGTCAATCCAAAAGGTGCTAACAAAGTGTGCAAGCTCCGGCGATCCATCTATGGACTGGTGCAAGCATCTCGGAGTTGGAATATACGCTTTGATGAGGTGATCAAAGCATATGGTTTTATACATACTTTTGGAGAAGCCTGTATTTACAAGAAAGTGAGTGGGAGCTCTGTAGCATGTCTGATATTATATGTGGATGACATATTGTTGATTGGAAATGATATAGAATTTCTGGATAGCATAAAAGGATACTTGAATAAGAGTTTTTCAATGAAAGACCTCGGTGAAGCTGCTTACATATTAGGCATCAAGATCTATAGAGATAGATCAAGACGCTTGATTGGACTTTCACAAAGCACATACCTTGATAAAGTTTTGAAGAAGTTCAAAATGGATCAGTCAAAGAAAGGGTTCTTGCCTGTGTTACAAGGTGTGAAGTTGAGTAAGACTCAATGCCCGACCACTGCAGAAGATAGAGAGAAAATGAAAGTCATTCCCTATACCTCAGCCATAGGATCTATCATGTATGCAATGCTGTGTACCAGACCTAATGTGTGCCTTGCTATAAGTCTAGCAGGGAGGTACCAAAGTAATCTAGGAGTGGATCACTGGACAGCGGTCAAGAACATCCTGAAATACCTGAAAAGGACAAAGGATATGTTTCTCATGTATGGAGGTGACAAAGAGCTCGTCGTAAATGGTTACGTCGATTCTAGCTTTGACACTGATCCGATGACTCTAAGTCACAAACCGGATATGTATTTTTATTGAACGGTGGAGCTGTCAGTTGGTGCAGTTCCAAGCAGAGCGTCGTGGCGGGATCTACGTGTGAAGCGGAATACATAGCTGCTTCGGAAGCAGCAAATGAAGGAGTCTGGATGAATGAGTTCATATCCGATCTAGGTATAATACCTAATGCATCGGGTCCAATGAAAATCTTTTGTGACAACACTGGAGCAATAGCCTTGGCGAAGGAATCCAGGTTTCACAAGAGAACAAAGCACATCAAAAGACGCTTCAATTCCATCTGCGATCTAGTCAAGGAGGGAGACATACAGATTTGCAAGATACATACGGCTCTGAATGTTGCAGACCCGTTGACTAAGCCTCTTCCGCGGGCAAAACATGATCAGCACCAGGACTCCATGGGTGTGAGGATCATTACTTTGTAATCTAGATTATTGTGACGCCCGAAGACCGACGTCCCAGAAGATTCCAGATGTTCCGGGTTCTCCCGTGTGTTTCATTTGTGCTTGCTCTATTTATTTTTGCATTGCATCATAGCATCATGTCATCATGTCATAAATCTTTTGCTTCTCAACTAAATAAATTGCATAGATCTTTTGATCTATTTAAATCGAGGGAAGAGTGACTTCTCTTTATAACATATCCTCCTAATATTATGGAGCTATTATAAATATATATTCCATTTGTTTGGAATTCACCAACACACACTTGCATATCTTCCCCATGCCTTTTCTTTCCCAATTCCTTACTTCCTAAACCTTGTCCTAATTCAAACCGTTTGAATTAAATTCAAATGAGTTTGAATTTTACTCTTGCATTCTTGCCTCTCCTAATTTTCATGGACCGTGGACATTTTTGTGAGTCCAGGGAATTTTACCCTATGCCCAATCTTTCCCGAAGCCTCCCTTTCTTTTCCATCTTTCTTCTTTTTTTCTGTTAAAGAAAATCAGTAGAAAAGGGAGAAGAAGAGGCCCATCCGCCGGCCTCTAAGGCCATCAGCCTTCTAGGTCCAAGGCCCAACTCTCTTCCAGCGCTAACCCTAGCCGCAACCCGTTTTCTCTCCTTCGACCGCATCGCTCTCTCGTCCCTTTCCTCGCGCCACCACTCTGCCTCGTCGCCCGAGGCCATCAATCTCTCAATCTCCCCAGCCCCTCGTCCCTCGACCTCTCCCTCTCGTCCCCTTTCGCAGCGCCGCACCATCTCCTTCGTGCCTGCAACTGGCTGCTCCGCCGCCCCGCCGCATCACCAGGGCGCGCCGGGCGCCCGGCCTCGTCCAGCCGCGACGCCACTTCCTCCAGCGCCGCCCGCCACCTCGCCTGGCTCACCGAGGGGAGGAGCCCCTCGAGCAGCCCGGCCGGCCAGGAGCCGCCGCCGTCGCCGCCAAGACCTCCTCCTCGAGGCCCCTGCCACTTTCTCCAGCGCCGCCCTGAGCAACCTCCAGTGCGCCGCCTCCCCTCCGCGCGTCCAGGCCACTGCCGCGTTGCCTCGCCTCTGCTTCATCTCCAGTGCGCCGCCTGCCCGTCACCATCAATGGCGTCACCACCGCCGGCGCACGCCCCCAGCGCATCGGCCTCCCTTGCACCAAGTCCAGCCCGTCGCTGTTGCCATTCCATGTGCCGCCCCTGTTCGTCTGCAGGGCACTCTACCGCCAAGAACGCCAAGTCCTCGACCTCCGTCGCCATCGGGAACGAGTCCCTCCGCCCGCAGATTTGGATGCGTCAAGTTCCTCAATGTGTGCATCTACCGTCGCCAAGACCCGAGACCCCAAGTACCACGACGACCTTTACGCCAAGTTCAACTACGTCCGACGACATGAACATCTTCGAAACGAGAACGACGACACGTCAAGTACCACTACCGTCGCCGAAGAACCGTGAACAAAAACGCCAATGTGTACGACTACCGTCGCCCCGGAAACGAGGGATTCGCCAAGTACCTCTCCGAAACGGAACGACTACTTCCCTCTACGAACGTGTACCACGACTCACGAGAACGACTACTTCCACTACGTCCCTCGACGACTCGAACCCCTCCGAGAACGCACGCTTCGAAGGTATACCCCGAGTCGAATGCCGATGTGGTGAACGAATGCTTGTTGTGTTGTATGAGATGAAGTACTTGTTTGCGCCGTGCCCGTTGTGCCCTCTTTTGATGTCGACCCGTGGGAACCGGGCAGCCGGGTTCACCCCACCTTTCATCTTGTTCGACTCGCTCACGCCACCTTTCTTTTGCACCGGTCTCTCCACGAGTTGCCGGTACCGATATGTTGCGTGGCATCATTTTCGGATTCGTTGCCGTGGCACCCTTTCCTTCCACCACGGTGACAATACTTCATATCTCCTCATGTTAACTTTTACAAAAAATTGCATAAAACTTGATCATGTCATCCGCATCATGTTAACAACATTAAAATGTGTGAATTGTTGTTTGCTTAAAATTGCTAAACATGCATATGGGGATTTTTCCAGAATTGTTGTTGTTATTTCCGGCCTCATTTAAAATGCCTAGATAGCTAGTTTACACTTGCTTCCTACCTTGCCATGTTTAGCATCCTATATAAACTTGTCTTGCATCATAGTCGGTTGAGCATATTGACATGTTGCTTGTGTTGTTTTTCTGTGCTTCCTACCTTGCCATGTATTGCTTCCTGTATAGACTTGTCATGCATCATACCTTACCATGTATTGCATCATATAGACTTGTGTTGTTTTCTGTGCTTCCTACCTTGCCATGTATTGCTTCCTGTATAGACTTGTCATGCATCATACCTTGCCATGTATTGCATCATATAGACTTGTGTTGTTTTCTGTGCTTCCTACCTTGCCATGTATTGCTTCCTGTATAGACTTGTCATGCATCGTACCTTGCCATGTATTGCATCATATAGACTTGTGTTGTTTTCTGTGCTTCCTACCTTGCCATGTTTTGCTTCCTGTACAGACTTGTTGTGCATCCTGTGTAGAACTGTTTTGCATCATACTTGGTTGAGCATATTGTCATGTCTCGTGTGGTGTGTTCACCGTGTTGCTTGTTTCTTTCCGGTTTGCTTCCCTCGTTAGCTTCGGGTTTGTTCCGGAGTTGTGAGGTTCTATTCGACTACTTCGTGGACCCGTTCTTCTTCCTTGCGGGATCTCAGGCAAGATGACCATACCCTTGGATACCTTTACTATCATTGCCATGCTTAGTGTCTCGATGCTATCGTTACATGTTGTGCTACCCATCTTATTGTCAGCCCTCTCCTTGTTGCCATGAAACCTCTAACCTTTGACACCTTCCTAGCAAAAACCATTGTTTGGCTATGTTACCCGCTTGCTCAGCCCCTCTTATAGCGTTGTGAGTTGCAGGTGAAGATGAAGATTGTTCCAGGAGGGAATTTGCTGTTGGAATATCACAATATGTCTAATATATATTAACACACCTATATACTGGGCATGGGTGGAAGGCTTGGCCTTTTGCTCGGTGTTTTGTTCCACTCATGCCACCTTAGGCGCCGATAAACCGGCATTATGTTCCTTGATTTTGCGTTCCTTACACGATGGGTATATGGGGACCCCTTGACACTTCGACTTTGAATAAAACTCCTCCAGCAAGGCCCAACATTGGTTTTAATTTGCCTCATATTAATAACTTAATTAATTAATTAAATTGCATAAGGGGGACGCTCCTTGGAGATTCTTTTCTACATAGCAGGGGGGGCCAGTGTTGATGGTGTTGGTCCCAAACGGGGGTCCTGCGGGGCTACCACAGGGAAACTCGAGGTTTGGTTTTACCTGTAGCATCACCCATCCGGTCGTGGCCTGAGACGAGATACGCGCGGCTACTATCAGGGTGTCGGCACGCCGGGAGGTCTTGCTGGACTTGTTTTACCATTGTCGAAATGTCTTGTGCACCGGGATGCCGAGCCTGATCGGATTTCCCTAAGATAAGGGGTGATGATATTATATTTATCACTTCAGCTAATCGTGAGAGCTTGTGATGGGCTAAGTTGGGACACCCCTGCAGGGTTATAATCTTTCAAAAGCCGTGCCCGCGGTTATGTGGCAGATTGGAATTTGTTAATGTCCGGTTGTAGAAAACTTGACAGATGATCCGAAGTAAAACACACAACTGTGTGAGGAACCGTGACTGTCTCTTTTCACTTTGAGAAGAGAACACGGTGGGGTTATGTTTGACTCGTAGGTAGTTCAGGATCTTTAGCGATCACTACTAGTTGTGACCGTTTGCGTAGATGCTCATCTTATTCTTGTACTCGTAAGCTAGCCACCATATTATGCTTAGCCGCTGCTGCAACCTCACCACTTTACCTCTTCCTACCCATAAAGCTTTGCTAGTCTTGTTACCCATGGTTATGGGATTGCTGAGTCCTCGTGGCTCACAGATACTACAACACCAGATGCAGGTTCAGCCGAGAATGATGCAGGAGCTGGTTCAAGTACTTCTCTGGGAGCTCGATGAAGAGAGTGGCCGTATGTTGTGACGTTTTCGACGATCAGTAGTGGTTTCTACTAGGGGCGATTCGGACCTGTGGCTTTATGTTTTGGTATCTTTCTTTTGGATCTTCGCCCGTAGTCGGGTTGTGATGTTTTGAATGATGTTTTGCTTATGTAATGTATTGTGTGAAGTGGCGAGTGTAAGCCAACTATCTACTTTTGCAATTTCATCCCTATTTTTACATGAGTCGTGCAAAGATACCAAACTTGAGATCATTCCAGAATGGGCTTATACCTTTAAGTCGTGCCTCGACACGTAGGAGGTATAGTCCCATCCTGGGCATTACAAGTTGGTATTCAGCGCCTTCTCCGACCTAGAAGCCCCCACTGATTGATCGAATCGTTGACGGTTGAGTCTAGGCACACACTTGAAAATGTTTTGAGTCCTATATATATATATATATATATATATATATATATATATATATATATATATATATATATATATATATATATATATATATATATATATATATATATATATATCGGAGAGTAGGATTTCTTTTGCTCCTCATCTCTTTTCACTCTGGTGAGGACTCTTGACGATTACTCTTGTCTCTTCTACTCTCAAAAATTCACAATTTTTTTTTAGGATCACGCGAGTATTGTTTGGATTGTTCCGATGTCTTTGTGACGAGAACATTGTTCTCGATGCCTCCTGTCATTTATGGGTTGTGGCAGTGCCCCGGGGAGTTGAGCTCCGAGTTGTTGTCGTCACAAATATATCGCATCAGTTCTGGAATACTTAAGACGGCCGACATCGAAAACTCTCCTATGCGGTTAGTGGCAAGATAACCCCGACATCACCCAGTACTGGGGAGGTAGTTCGGGAGTATTGCCATAGCTTGTATAGTAGATGCGTTTCGAAGGTCCGAGGTAAACGGTTTCCGGAAATAACTGGTTATGTGTTGAAGTATGGATACAGCTGGATGTAGGATTAGAGTTGTGTGCGCGATGCTTCCCCTGTATCCCCAACACCTGATTGCATAACTAGAAACTTTCGGAAATTAATAGGTGGGTTCATCTAGTAGCTCGTAGGCATTCTTCCAACGAATGCATGATATGGAGTTCGGGGTTCTACATTGAGTGAAGTGGTTTTATGGGCGTTGTTCCGATAGGGAGTTGCATCTTAAAGGGTCCTTGGCTATGTTGATCCGGGGATTGCAAAACCCTTTTGTAACACGTTCCATAAGCTTTCAGCACGAATATGTGGGACGAAGCTTATATCTCATATTTGTTCTATCTGCTCCTTGTTGTTTTTATTTACCTTTTGTTCTCCAAGTGGCTTCTCGACTAGTTGATGTACCCGCGGAATTCATTTGTTCAATTCTCTGTTCAGTTGAGATTGTGAAGATTATGTTGCAACATATCTATCCGTTGGTTTTGTTTTGATTCTGGTATTCGAGTTGCTTCGATGTCAAATGTTGATTCCATACCTTTCCTAATCGGGGTTCTCATATTTCTATGGGAGTGCTAATTCTTCTTGACCATCGAGATTTTCATGTTAATCCTTTCCAACCGGTGTGCCTTCTCTTCAAGTTATTCCATACGGACGCCGTTGAGAAATCTGACGATTGTCTGTTTCATTCATCCCAAGTTGTCTTTGTTTTTCCCCACCCTCCCACCCCTTTTCTTTATGGAGCTGGAATTCTAAATGAGTATCCATTTTATTCTTGTGATGCCTCTTCATCAATCTTCTTTAATGCTTCATCCAGTGATTTCTCGTGAATATGCTCAGGAAACTTCAAGTTCATCATTCTTTTGTTCTCAAATTCTGCCGGTGGATATAATTCAAGCTTGGTGTTGATCATATCTGTTCTTCTTTTTCCACATGTTTTCCGTGTTGGATTTTCTTATCCAAGGCTCTCTTATTCTTCACATCTCTTTATTCATATCCGGAGTGTTCAAGATATCTCAAAAGATTCGTGTTTCCACTCTTAATCCGTTCAAGCTATTTTGAGGATTATCATCTTATTCAAGCCATTTAATTCAACCGGTGCAATATCTCTTCAGCAATCTTTTTCAACGGTGATTTCTTTAGTGGGTCCTAACCCACAGGTCTTTTTCTAGGATCTTACCTGACTCTTCTAATTTTTCCGGAGTTATTCTAAAAATTCTTTTCAAAGTGTGACGTAAGTATGAATCCCATCAGTCACAGTCCTTCTCCAGGACCGCTTTCAAATTCTTTTTCATCATGGGTTCAACCTTTTAATTCTTCATTACAGAGGGCCTATACAATTCATGGTGGTGTATCTCATCGTCTTCTCAGATTTTGAAGACCCGAAGACGAGTTCCTCTTGAATCCTTATTCGTTCTTCCAAGATTCGTGGTTCTAGCTTCTTGTCATCCTCATTATTGTTTCGATTGTGAGGAATTATTTTCATAACCATCCGAAGCATTTCATGAATTCTTTTCTTTGTGATCCTCCGAAGGCCATCATTCCAGAATATTTCTTCGTTCTCAGTTTTCAACTTCGTTCTTCAAATATTCTTAATTGATGCCTCTTCGTTCGTCTCCATATTCTTCTGGTGCATCATTCAAGTACTCTTTATTCTGCTCGTGGTCCATTCGTTCTTTTGTATCTAAAATTGCCTCATGTATCTTCGTTCATTTTCTAAGTCTTCATGGTGGTTTGTTCTCTATCATCACTCGATTTCGATTTTTACGGTGGTTCGTTCAACATTCATTTCCCTTTGTCATCATATCAATTAATTCGTTCTTCTGAAATCCTACCGGTGATTCGTTGAATACTTTCTCAAATTTGTGCGAGATCTCTCTTTAATTCTTTCCAAGAAGAATAAGTAGTAGGCCAAATCCGCTGCTTGTCATCAATTTATTTTGATCAAGGACTTGTGTTGTTTTCTGTGCTTCCTACCTTACCATGTTTTGCTTCCTGTATAGACTTGTTGTGCATCCTGTGTAGAACTGTTTTGCATCATACTTGGTTGAGCATATTTTCATGTCTCGCGTGGTGTGTTCACCGTGTTGCTTGTTTCTTTTCGGATTGCTTCCCTCGTTAGCTTCGGGTTCGTTCCGGAGTTGTGAGGTTCTATTCGACTACTTCGTGGACCCGTTCTTCTTCCTTGCGGGATCTCAGGCAAGATGACCATACCCTTGGATACCTTTACTATCATTGCCATGCTTAGTGTCTCGATGCTATCGTTACATGTCGCGCTACCCATCTTATTGTCAGCCCTCTCCTTGTTGCCATGAAACCTCTAACCTTTGACACCTTCCTAGCAAAAACCATTGTTTGGCTATGTTACCCGCTTGCTCAGCCCCTCTTATAGCGTTGTGAGTTGCAGGTGAAGATGAAGATTGTTCCAGGAGGGAACTTGCTGTTGGAATATCACAATATGTCTAATATATATTAACACACCTATATACTGGGCATGGGTGGAAGGCTTGGCCTTTTGCTCGGTGTTTGTTCCACTCATGCCACCTTAGGCGCCGATAAACCGGCATTATGTTCCTTGATTTTGCGTTCCTTACACGATGGGTATATGGGGACCCCTTGACACTTCGACTTTGAATAAAACTCCTCCAGCAAGGCCCAACATTGGTTTTAATTTGCCTCATATTAATAACTTAATTAATTAATTAAATTGCATAAGGGGGACGCTCCTTGGAGATTCTTTTCTACATAGCAGGGGGGCCAGTGATGATGGTGTTGGTCCCAAACGGGGGTCCTGCGGGGCCACCACAGGGAAACTCGAGGTTTGGTTTTACCTGTAGCATCACCCATCCGGTCGTGGCCTGAGACGAGATACGCGCGGCTACTATCAGGGTGTCGGCACGCCGGGAGGTCTTGCTGGACTTGTTTTACCATTGTCGAAATGTCTTGTGCACCGGGATGCCGAGCCTGATCGGATTTCCCTAAGATAAGGGGTGATGATATTATATTTATCACTTCAGCTAATCGTGAGAGCTTGTGATGGGCTAAGTTGGGACACCCCTGCAGGGTTAAAATCTTTCGAAAGCCGTGCCCGCGGTTATGTGGCAGATTGGAATTTGTTAATGTCCGGTTGTAGAAAACTTGACAGATGATCCGAAGTAAAACACACAACTGTGTGAGTAACCGTGACTGTCTCTTTTCATTTTGAGAAGAGAACACGGTGGGGTTATGTTTGACTCGTAGGTAGTTCAGGATCTTTAGCGATCACTACTAGTTGCGACCGTTTGCGTAGATGCTCATCTTATTCTTGTACTCGTAAGCTAGCCACCATATTATGCTTAGCCGCTGCTGCAACCTCACCACTTTACCTCTTCCTACCCATAAAGCTTTGCTAGTCTTGTTACCCATGGTTATGGGATTGCTGAGTCCTCGTGGCTCACAGATACTACAACACCAGATGCAGGTTCAGCCGATAATGATGTAGGAGCTGGTTCAAGTACTTCTCTGGGAGCTCGATGAAGAGAGTGGTCATATGTTGTGACGTTTTCGACGATCAGTAGTGGTTTCTACTAGGGGCGATTCGGACCTGTGGCTTTATGTTTTGGTATCTTTCTTTTGGACCTTCGCCCGTAGTCGGGTTGTGATGTTTTGAATGATGTTTTGCTTATGTAATGTATTGTATGAAGTGGCGAGTGTAAGCCAACTATCTCCTTTTGCAATTTCATCCCTATTTTTACATGAGTCGTGAAAAGATACCAAACTTGAGATCATTCCAGAATGGGCTTATACCTTTAAGTCATGCCTCGACACGTAGGAGGTATAGTCCCATCCTGGGCATTACAATTATTAACTCTAGTTCAAGTGAGAGACTGAAGGAAATATGCCCTAGAGGCAATAATAAAGATGTTATTTGCATTTCCTTATATCATGATAAATGTCTTTTATTCATGCTAGAATTGTATTAACCAGAAACTTAGTACATGTGTGAATACATAGACAAAATAGTATGTCCCTAGTACGCCTCTACTAGACTAGCTCATTGATCAAAGATGGCTATGTTTCCTAGCCATAGACATGAGTTGTCATTTGATCAACGGGATCACATCATTAGGAGAATGATGTGATGGACTAGACCCATCCGTTAGCTTAGCACTATGATCGTTTAGTTTTACTGCTATTGCTTTCTTCATGACTTATACATGTTCCTATGACTATGAGATTATGCAACTCCCGAATACCGTAGGAACACCTTGTGTGCTATCAAACGTCACAACGTAACTGGGTGATCATAAAGATGCTCTACAGGTGTTTCCGAAAGTGTTCGTGGTGTTGGCATAGATCAAGAATAGGATTTGTCACTCCGAGTGTCGGAGAGGTATCTCTGGGCCCTCTCGGTAATGCACATCATAATAAGCCTTGCAAGCAAATGACTAATGAGTTAGTCATGAGATGATGTATTACGGAAGGAGTAAAGAGACTTGCCGGTAACGAGATTGAACTATGTATAGAGATACCGACGATCGAATCTCGGGCAAGTAACATACCAATGACAAAAGGAACAACGTATGTTGTTATGCGGTTTGACCGATAAAGATCTTCGTAGAATATGTAGGAGCCAATATCAGCATCCAGGTTCTGCTATTGGTTATTGACCGGAGATGAGTCTCGGTCATGTCTACATAGTTCTCGAACCCGTAGGGTCCGCACGCTTAACGTTTAATGACGATCGGTATTATGAGTTTATGAGTTTTGATGTACCGAAGGTAGTTCAGAGTCCCGGATGAGATCACGGACATGATGAGGAGTCTCGGAATGTCCGAGACGTAAATATTGATATATTGGACGACTATATTCGGACATCGGAAGTGTTCCGTAAAGTTTCGGAATTAACCGGAGTACCGGGAGGGGGCGGGGGGTTACCGGAACCCCTGGGGAAGCTATGGGCCTTAATGGGCCATAGGAGAAAGAGGGAAGGAAGTCCAGGGCTGGGCCACGCGCCCCCCACCCCTTGGTCCGAATTGGACAAGGAAGGAGGGGGGGCCGACGCCCCTTTCCTTCTCCTTCTCCCTCTCCTTCCTTCCCCCCTTCTCCCTTTTGGTAGTTCCTACTAGGAATAGGATTGCAATCCTATTCCTAGTAGGATTGCTCCTTCTTGGCGCGCCACTAGGGGCCGGCCGGCCTCCCCCTTGCTCCTTTATATACGGGGGCAGGGGGCACCCAAAGACACACAAGTTGAATTGTTTTAACCGTGTGCGGTGCCCCCCTCCACAGAAACACACCTCGGTCATACTGTCGCAGTGCTTAGGCGAAGCCCTGCGCCGGTAACTTCATCATATCCGTCACCACGCCGTCGTGCTGACGAAACTCTCCCGTGAAGCTCAACTGGATGAAGAGCTCGTGGGACGTCATCAAGCTGAACGTGTGCTGAACGCGGAGGTGCCGTATGTTCAGTGCTTGATCGGTTGGATCGCGAAGAAGTTCGACTACATCAACCACGTCACTTGACGCTTCCGCTCCCGGTCAACGAGGGTACATAGACACACTCTCCCTCTCGTTGCTATGCATCTGGTAGATAGATCTTGCGTGATCGTAGGAAAATTTTAAAATACTACGTTCCCCAACATCTCCTCCATCTTACAACTATAGAACTTGTCGGAGACTTCATATCTCTCGACTCGGGCATGAGCTTGGAAAACCATTTTTAGCTCTTGGAACATCTCATATGCTCCGTGCTGCTCATAATGCTTTTGGAGCCCCGATTCTAAGCTGTAAAGCATGCCGCACTAAACCAGGGACTAATCATCACTACACGACTGCCAGGCGTTCATAACGTCTTGAGTTGCTGGGAAAACGGGTGCATCACCTAGCGGTGCTTCAAGGACATATGCTTTCTTGGAAGCTATGAGGACGATCCTCATGTTACAGACCCAATCCGTATAGTTGCTACCATCGTCTTTCAGCTTGGTTTTCTCTAGGAACGCGTTGAAGTTGAGGGCAACATTAGCGTGGGCCATTGGATCTACAAGACATATTGCAAAGATTTTAGACTATGTTCATAGAAACTAAGTTCTTCTAAACAAATTTAATGAACTCCCACTCAGATAGGCATCTCTCTAGTCATCTAAGTGATACATGATCTGAATCGACTAGGCCATGTCCGACCATCACGTGAGACGGACTAGTCAACAACGGTGAACATCTTCATGTTGATCGTATCTTCTATACGACTCATGTTCGACCTTTCGGTCTTCCGTGTTTCGAGGCCATGTTTGTACATGCTAGGCTTGTCAAGTCAACCTAAGTGTATTGCGTGTGTAAATCTGGCTTACACCCATTGTATGCGAACGTTAGCGCCTATCACACCCGATCATCACGTGGTGCTTCAGAACAACGAACCTTAGCAACGGTGCACAGTTAGGGGGAACACAACTCTTGAAATTTCAGTGAGAGATCATCTTATTTAGTACCATCGTTCTAAGCAAATAAGATGTAAAACATGATAAACATCACATGCAATCAAATAGTGACATGATATGGCCAATATCATTTTGCTCCTTTTGATCTTCATCTTCGGGGCTCCATGATCATCATTGTCACCGGCATGACACCATGATCTCCATCATCGTGTCTTCATGAAGTTGTCTCGCCAAACGTTACTTCTACTACTATGGCTAATGGTTAGCAATAAAGTAAAGTAATTTCATGGCGTTTTCAATGACACGCAGGTCATACAATAAAACAAAGACAACTCCTTTGGCTCATGCCGATTGTCATACTCATCGACATGCAAGTCGTGATTCTTATTACAAGAACATGATTAATCTCATACATCACATATATATCATTCATCACATCCTTTTGGCCATATCACATCACACGGCACATGCTGCAAGAACAAGTAAAACGTCCTCTAATTGTTGTTGCAAGTTTTTACGTGGCTGCTCTAGGTTTCTAGCAAGAATGTTTCTTACCTACGCCAAAACCACAACGTGATATGCCAATTTCTATTTACCCTTCATAAGGACCCTTTTCATCGAATCCGATCCGACTAAAGTGGGAGAGACAGACACCCGCTAGCCACCTTATGCAACTAGTGCATGTCAGTCGGTGGAACCTGTCTCACATAAGCGTACGTGTAAGGTCGGTCCGGGCCGCTTCATCCCACGATGCCGCCAAATCAAGATAATACTAGTAGCGGCAAGTAAATTGACATGATCTACACCCACAACAATCTTGTGTTCTACTCGTGCATAGTAACTACGCATAGACCTAGCTCATGATGCCACTGTTGGGGATCGTTGCGGAAAATCAAAAATTTTCCTACGTATCACCAAGATCTATCTATGGAGTCTACTAGCAATGAGAGGGGAGTGTTGGAAATATGCCCTAGAGGCAATAATAAAAGATTTATTATTATATTTCCTTGTTCATGATAATCGTTTATTATCCATGCTATAATTGTATTGATTGGAAACTCAAATACATGTGTGGATAAATAGACAAACTTGAGGTCCCTAGTAAGCCTCTACAGGACTAGCTCGTTGATCAAAGATGACCGTGGTTTCCAGGTCATTGACATGAGTTGTCATTTGATAACGGGATCACATCATTAGGAGAATGATGTGATGGACAAGACCCAAACGTTAAACATAGCTTTTGATCGTATCAGTTATCGCTATAGTTTTCTGCATGTCAAGTATAAGTTCCTATGACCATGAGATCATGTAACTCACTGACACCGTAGGAGTGCTTTGTGTGTGCCAAACGTCGCAACGTAACTGGGTGACTATAAAGGTACTCTACAGGTATCTCCGAAGGTGTCTGTTGAGTTGACATGGATCGAGACTGGGATTTGTCACTCCGTGTGACGGAGAGGTATCTCCGGGCCCACTCGGTAATACATCATCTGAATGAGCTCAAAGTGATTAAGTAGTTAGTCACGGGATTATGTATTACGGCAACGAGTAAAGAGACTTGCTGGTAACGAGATTGAACTAGGTATAGAGATACCGACGATCGAATCTCGGGCAAGTAACATACCGACGAGACAAAGGGAACTGTATACGGGATTGCCTGAATCCTTGACATCGTGGTTCATCCGATGAGATCATCGAGGAACATGTGGGAACCAATATGGGTATCCAGATCCCGCTATTGGTTATTGACCTGGGAGTGTCTCGGTCATGTCTGCATAGTTTCCGAACCCGCAGGGTCTACACACTTAAGGTTCGGTGACGCTAGGGTTGTTAGTGAGAACAGTGCGTGGTTACCGAAGGTTGTTCGGAGTCCCGGATGAGATCCCGGACGTAACGAGGGTCTCCGGAATGGTCCGGAGACGAAGATTGATATATAGGATGAAAGGTTTCGGAGTCCGGAAGTGTTCCGGGGAGTATCGGGAAGACGGCGGATGACCGAAAGGGGGTTTCGGGGTCCCGGAAGGAGTTTCGGGCCTAATGGGCCACAAAGGGGAACACAACAGCCCTCATAGGGCTGTGCGCCCCCCTGGGCCCTCTCCTTGTGCGCCAAGGGGGGTGGACCCCCCTAGGGCTGCCGCACCCCCTTAGGCTTGGGGGGCAAGGCACCTGGGGGGGGGAACCCTAGCCCCAGGGGGCGCCGCCCCTTCCCATCTGCCCTGGCCGCCGGCCCCTAGGGGAAACCCTAGGGCGCCCCCTCCCCTCTACTCCCCCTATATAAAGAGAGGCAGAGGGAGGGCAGCCACACACGTTCGTGCCTCGGTGCTGCCCTCCCTCTCCCACATTCATCTTCGTTTTCCCGCGGTGCTTGGCGAAGCCCTGCTGGAATCCTCCACCACCATCTCCACCACGCCGTCGTGCTGCCGGTGTCTCCATCAACCTCTCCTTCCCCCTTGCTGGATCAAGAAGGAGGAGACGTCCCCGAGCTGTACGTGTGAAGAACGCGGAGGCACCGTTGCTTCGGTGCTAGGATCTTCGGCGATCTGAATCGCGGCGAGTACGACTCCATCAACCGCGTTCTTGAACGCTTCCGCTTAGCGATCTACAAGGGTATGTGGATCCAACTCTCCCCTTGTAGATGCATCTCCTAGATTGATCTTGTGAACGTAGGAAAAATTTTTGTTTCCCATGCAACGTTCCCCAACAGTGGCATCATGAGCTAGGATCTTGCGTAGATGCTTTCACGAGTAGAACACAAAAGGGTTTGTGGACGTTGATGTTTAGATTGCTTCCCTCCTTAGTCTTTCTTGATTCAGCGGTATTATGGGATGAAGCGGCCCGGCCAACTTTACATGTCCACGTACATGAGACCGGTTCCATCGACAGACATGTGACTTTTGTTGCATAAGATGGCTGGCGGGTGTCTGTCTCTCCTATCTTAGTTGAATCGGAATAGAACAAGGCGGTCCTTGTAGAAGGTTAAATAGCAACTTGAATATCACCGTTGTGGCTTTGCGTAGGTAAGAAGCGTTCTTGCTAGATACCCATAGCAGCCACGTAAAACATGCAACAACAATTTAGAGGACGTCTAACTTGTTTTTGCAGGGTATGTATGTGATATGATATGGCCAATGACATGATGAGATATATTTGATGTATGAGATGATCATGTTGTAATAGTTAATATCGACTTGCATGTCGATGCATACGGCAACCGGCAGGAGCCATAGGGTTGTCTTTAATTTTTGTATGACCTGCGTGTCAATCATTAAGCGCTATGTAATGCTTTACTTTATCGCTAAGCGGTAGCAATAGTAGTAAGAGCATGGTGGGCGCACGACAACCCCGATGGCGACACGATGATGGAGATCATGATGATGGGGATCATGGCGTGGCGCCGGTGACGATGGAGATCATGCCGGTGCTTTGGAGATGGAGATCAAAAGCACGAGTTGATGGCCATATCATGTCACTTATGATTTGCATGTGATGTTAATCCTTTTATGCATCTTATTTTGCTTAGGACGACGGTAGCATTATAAGATGATCCTTCACTAAAATTTCAAGATAAAATTGTGTTCCCCCCGAGTGTGCGCAGTTGCGAAGGTTCGTCGTTTCGAAGCACCACGTGATGATCGGGTGTGATAGACTCTACGTTCGCATACAATGGGTGCAAGCCAGTTTTGCACATGCAGAACACTCGGTTTAGACTTGACGAGCCTAGCATGTACAGACATGGCCTCGGAACACGGAAGACCGAAAGGTCGAGCATGAGTCATATAGTAGATATGATCAACATGTAGATGTTCACCATTGACACCACCTCATCTCACGTGATGATCGGACTTGGGTTGGTGAATCTGGATCATGTCACGCTCGAATGACCAGAGGGATGTCAATTTGAGTGGGAGTTATAAATAATTTGATTAGGTAATAACTCACTTATCATGAACAATAGTCTAAAATGTCTTTGCAAATCTTTTGTTGTAGATGGCTCGCGCAGTAGCTCCCCTGAATTTTAATGCGTTCCTAGAGAAAGCTAAACTGAAAGATGATGGGAGCAACTTTGTGGACTGGCTCCGCAATCTGAGGATCATCCTCACAGCTGCCCAAAAGGTTTATGTCCTAAATGCACCGCTAGGTGACCCCCCCCGCTCCTACAGCCACTGCAGACGTTTTGAACGCCTGGCAGTCGCGTTCGGATGACTATTCGATAGTGCAGTGTGCCATGTTGTACGGCTTGGAAGGAGGACTTCAAAGGCGTTTTGAACGTCATGGTGCATATGAGATGTACCAGGAGTTGAAGTTCATCTTTGAAAAGAATGCTAAGATCGAGAGGTATGAGACCACCGATAAATTCTTTGCTTGCAAGATGGAGGAGAATTCGTCTGTCAGTGAACACTTACTGAAGATGTCTGGGTACTATACCCGCATAGCTGATCTGGGACTTGCGTTCCCGGATGAGGCTATCATTGACAGAATTCTCCAGTCACTCCCGCCAAGCTACAAGAGCTTCGTGCAGCAGTACAACATGCAAGGGATGAATAAAACCATCGCCGAGCTGTTTTCAATGCTGAAAGTCGCTGAGGCAGACATCCAGAAGGAGTATCAAGTGTTGATGGTCAATAAAACCACCAGTTTCAAGAAGAATGGCAAGGGCAAGAAGGGTAACTCTAAGAAGGGTGGCAAAGCAGTTGCTAATCCAGTGAAGAAACCCAAGGCTGGGCCCAAGCCAGAGACTGAGTGTTTCTATTGCAAGGGGAACGGCCACTGGAAGCGGAACTGCCCCAAGTATCTGGCGGACAAGAAGGGGGCCAACAACAACAAAGGTATATGTGATATACATGTTATTGATGTGTACCTTACCAACTCTCGTTGTAGTGCCTGGGTATTTGATACCGGTTCGGTTGCTCACATTTGCAACTCCAAACAGGAACTGCGGAATAAACGGAGGCTGGCGAAGGACGAAGTGACGATGCGCGTGGGAAATGGTTCCAAGGTTGATGTGATCGCCGTCGGCACGCTCGCTCTTCGATTACCATCGGGATTAGTTATGAACCTGAATAATTGTTATTTAGTGCCTGCGTTAAGCATGAACATTATATCTGGATCTTGTTTGATGCGAGACGGTTACTCATTTAAATCAGAGAATAAAGGTTGTTCTATTTATATGGGTAATATCTTTTATGGTCATGCACCCGAAGTGAGGGGTTTATTCTTATTAAATCTCGATAGTGATGATACACATGTTCATAACATTGATGCCAAAAGATGTAGAGTTGATAATGATAATACCACTTTCTTGTGGCACTGCCGTCTGGGTCATATCGGCGTAAAACGCATGAGGAAGCTCCATGCTGATGGACTTTTGGAGTCTCTTGATTTTGAATCACTTGAAACATGCGAGCCGTGCCTCATGGGCAAGATGACGAGGACCCCGTTTTCAGGGACAATGGAACGGGCAAGTGACTTATTGGAAATCATACATACTGATGTGTGTGGTCCGATGAGTGTCACGGCGCGCGGTGGATATCGTTATTTTCTCACCTTCACTGACGACTTAAGTAGATATGGGTATATTTACTTAATGAAGCATAAGTCTGAAACTTTTGAAAAGTTCAAGCAATTTCAGAGTGAAGTTGAAAATCATCGTAACAAGAAGATCAAGTTCCTACGATCTGATCGAGGGGGAGAATATCTGAGTTATGAGTTTGGCAATCACTTAAGAAAATGTGGAATTGTTTCACAGTTGACGCCACCTGGAACACCACAGCGTAATGGTGTGTCCGAACATCGTAATCGAACCCTATTAGATATGGTGCGTTCTATGATGTCTCTTGCCGATTTGCCACTATCGTTCTGGGGATATGCGTTAGAGACAGCTGCATTCACTTTAAATAGGGCTCCATCTAAGTCCGTTGAGACAACACCGTATGAACTATGGTTTGGTAAGAAACCTAAGTTGTCTTTTCTCAAGGTTTGGGGTTGCGATGCTTATGTCAAAAGGCTTCAGCCAGAAAAGCTCGAACCCAAAGCGGACAAATGTGTCTTCATAGGATACCCAAAAGAAACTGTTGGGTACACCTTCTATCTCAGATCCGAAGGCAAAGTGTTTGTCGCTAAGAACGGATCCTTTCTCGAGAAAGAGTTTCTCTCGAAAGAATTGAGTGGGAGGAAGGTAGAACTTGATGAGGTTATTGAACCTCTGCTTCAACCAGAGAGTTGCGCAGCACAGAAAGATGTTTCTGTGGAGCCTGCAGCGGTTGAAGAGGAAGCCAATGATGATGATCAAGAAACTTCTGATCAAGTTACTACCGAGCCTCGTAGGTCGACAAGGGTACGCACTGCGCCTGAGTGGTATGGTAACCCTGTCTTGGAGGTCATGTTGTTAGACAACGGTGAACCTACGAGCTATGGAGAAGCGATGATGGGCCCGGATTCCGACAAATGGTTAGAGGCCATGAAATCCGAGATGGGATCCATGTATGAAAACAAAGTATGGACTTTGGAAGTATTACCTGAAGGGCGGAAGGCCATTCAGAATAAATGGATTTTTAAGAAGAAGACGGACGCTGACGGCAATGTCACCGTGTATAAAGCTCGACTTGTGGCAAAGGGTTTTTCACAAGTTCAAGGGATTGACTACGATGAGACTTTCTCACCCGTAGCGATGCTTAAATCCGTCCGAATCATGTTAGCAATAGCTGCATATTTCGATTATGAAATTTGGCAGATGGATGTCAAAACAGCGTTCCTTAACGGTTTTCTTAAGGAAGAGTTGTATATGATGCAACCGGAAGGTTTTGTCGATCCAGAGAATGCTGACAAAGTATGCAAGCTCCAGCGTTCCATTTATGGGCTGGTGCAAGCATCTCAGAGTTGGAATCTTCGCTTTGATGAGGTGATCAAAGCGTTTGGGTTTGTACAAGTTTACAATGAAGCTTGTATTTACAAGAAAGTGAGTGGGAGCTCTATAGCGTTTCTAATATTATATGTGGATGACATATTGCTGATTGGAAACAATATAGAATTTTTGGATAGCGTGAAGGGGTATTTGAACAAGAGTTTTTCAATGAAGGATCTCGGTGAAGCTGCTTTCATATTGGGCATCAAGATCTATAGAGATAGATCAAGACGCTTGATAGGACTTTCACAAAGTACATACCTTGATAAAGTTTTGAAGAAGTTCAAAATGGATCAATCCAAGAAGGGGTTCTTGCCGGTATTGCAAGGTACAAAGTTGAGTAAGACTCAATGCCCGGTGACTGCGGAAGATAGAGAAAAGATGAGTGTCGTCCCCTATGCTTCAGCCATAGGCTCTATCATGTATGCAATGCTGTGCACAAGACCAGATGTCAGCCTTGCCATAAGTATGGCCGGAAGGTTTCAAAGTAATCATGGTATGGATCACTGGACAGCGGTCAAGAATATCCTAAAGTACCTGAAAAGGACTAAGGAGATGTTTCTCGTTTATGGAGGTGATCAAGAGCTCGTCGTAAAGGGTTACGTCGATGCAAGCTTTGACACTGATCCGGATGACTCTAAGTCTCAAACCGGATACGTATATATTCTCAACGGGGGAGCGGTAAGCTGGTGCAGTTCCAAGCAAAGCGTGGTAGCTGATTCTACATGCGAAGCGGAGTACATAGCTGCCTCGGAGGCGGCAAAGGAAGGTGTCTGGATGAAGGAGTTCATGACAGATCTTGGAGTTGTGCCTAGTGCACTAAACCCAATGACTCTGTTTTGTGACAACACTGGTGCCATTGCTCTAGCCAAGGAACCAAGGTTTCACAAGAGGACCAGACACATAAAGCGACGCTTCAATTCCATCCGCGATTCAGTCAAGGAGGAGGACATAAGCATTTGCAAAGTACACACGAATTTGAATGTTGCAGATCCGTTGACTAAGCCTCTTCCACGGGCTAAGCATGATCAACACCAAGACTCTATGGGTGTTAGATTCATTACCTTGTAATGCTAGATTATTGACTCTAGTGCAAGTGGGAGACTGTTGGAAATATGCCCTAGAGGCAATAATAAAAGAGTTATTATTATATTTCCTTGTTCATGATAATCGTTTATTATCCATGCTATAATTGTATTGATTGGAAACTCAAATACATGTGTGGATAAATAGACAAACTTGAGGTCCCTAGTAAGCCTCTACAGGACTAGCTCGTTGATCAAAGATGACCGCGGTTTCCAGGTCATTGACATGAGTTGTCATTTGATAACGGGATCACATCATTAGGAGAATGATGTGATGGACAAGACCCAAACGTTAAACATAGCTTTTGATCGTATCAGTTATCGCTATAGTTTTCTGCATGTCAAGTATAAGTTCCTATGACCATGAGATCATGTAACTCACTGACACCGTAGGAGTGCTTTGTGTGTGCCAAACGTCGCAACGTAACTGGGTGACTATAAAGGTACTCTACAGGTATCTCCGAAGGTGTCTGTTGAGTTGACATGGATCGAGACTGGGATTTGTCACTCCGTGTGACGGAGAGGTATCTCCGGGCCCACTCAGTAATACATCATATGAATGAGCTCAAAGTGATTAAGTAGTTAGTCACGGGATTATGTATTATGGCAACAAGTAAAGAGACTTGCCGGTAACGAGATTGAACTAGGTATAGAGATACCGACGATCGAATCTCGGGCAAGTAACATACCTCGAGACAAAGGGAACTGTATACGGGATTGCCTGAATCCTTGACATCGTGGTTCATCCGATGAGATCATCGAGGAACATGTGGGAACCAATATGGGTATCCAGATCCCGCTATTGGTTATTGACCTGGGAGTGTCTCGGTCATGTCTGCATAGTTTCCGAACCCGCAGGGTCTACACACTTAAGGTTCGGTGACGCTAGGGTTGTTAGTGAGAACAGTGCGTGGTTACCGAAGGTTGTTCGGAGTCCCGAATGAGATCCCGGACGTAACGAGGGTCTCCGGAATGGTCCGGAGACGAAGATTGATATATAGGATGAAAGGTTTCGGAGTCCGGAAGTGTTCCGGGGAGTATCGGGAAGACGGCGGATGACCGAAAGGGGGTTTCGGGGTCCCGGAAGGAGTTTCGGGCCTAATGGGCCACAAAGGGGAACACAACAGCCCTCATAGGGCTGTGCGCCCCCCCTGGGCCCTCTCCTTGTGCGCCAAGGGGGGTGGACCCCCCTAGGGCTGCCGCACCCCCTTAGGCTTGGGGGGCAAGGCACCTGGGGGGGGGAACCCTAGCCCCAGGGGGCGCCGCCCCTTCCCATCTGCCCTGGCCGCCGGCCCCTAGGGGAAACCCTAGGGCGCCCCCTCCCCTCTACTCCCCCTATATAAAGAGAGGCAGAGGGAGGGCAGCCACACACGTTCGTGCCTCGGTGCTGCCCTCCCTCTCCCACATTCATCTTCGTTTTCCCGCGGTGCTTGGCGAAGCCCTGCTGGAATCCTCCACCACCATCTCCACCACGCCGTCGTGCTGCCGGTGTCTCCATCAACCTCTCCTTCCCCCTTGCTGGATCAAGAAGGAGGAGACGTCCCCGAGCTGTACGTGTGAAGAACGCGGAGGCACCGTTGCTTCGGTGCTAGGATCTTCGGCGATCTGAATCGCGGCGAGTACGACTCCATCAACCGCGTTCTTGAACGCTTCCGCTTAGCGATCTACAAGGGTATGTGGATCCAACTCTCCCCTCGTAGATGCATCTCCTAGATTGATCTTGTGAACGTAGGAAAAATTTTTGTTTCCCATGCAACGTTCCCCAACAGGGAGTGCATCTTCATACCTTTGAAGATCGCGATGCGGAAGCGTTACAAGAACGCGGTCGGTGGAGTCGTCTACGAAGCGATTCAGATCACGGCCGAATCCGATCTAAGCACCGAACAATGGTGCCTCCGCGTTCAACACACGTGTATCCCGGTGACATCTCCCGTGCCTTGATCCAGCAAGGAAAGACGGAGAGGTTGGGGAAGACTCCGTCCAGCAGCAGCACGACGGCGTGGTGGTGATGGAGGAGCGTGGCAATGCTGCAGGGCTTCGCCAAGCACCGCGGGAGAGGAGGAGTAGTAGGAAGAGGGGGAGGGCTGCGCCATGACTTGGGTGCTGCTGCCCTCCCTCCCCCCACATATATATAGGGGCCAGGGAGAGGGGGGCCAGCCCCCTCAGATGAGATCTGAGGAGGGGGCGGCGGCCAGAGGGGGGTGCCTTGCCCCCCAAGGCAAGGGGGCGCCGCCCTTAGGGTTCCCCCCAAACCCTAGGCGCCTTGGGCCCTTGGGGGTGGGGGGCGCACCAGCCCACCAGGGGCTGGTTCCCCCCTTTACTTGGTCCACTTGGCCCACCGAGCAGGTGGCCCCACCCGGTGGACACCCGGACACCTTCCGATGGCCCCGGTACAATACCGGTGACCCCCGAAATCATTCTGGTGACCAAAACGGGACTTCCCATATATAAATCTTCACCTCCGTACCATTCCGGAACTCCTCGTGACGTCCGGGATCTCATTCGGGACTCCGAACAACATTCGGTAACCACATACTACATTCCCTATAACCCTAGTATCATCGAACCTTAAGTGTGTAGACCCTACGGGTTCGGGAACCATGCCGACATGACCGAGACAGCTCTCCAGCCAATAACCAACAACGGGATCTGGATACCCATGTTGGTTCCCACATGTTCCACGATGATCTCATCGGATGAACCACGATGTCAAGGATTCAATCAATCCCGTATACGATTCCCTTTGTCTATCGGTATAGCACTTGCCCGAGATTCGATCGTCGATATACCGATACCTTGTTCAATCTCGTTATGGCAAGTCTCTTTACTCGTTCTGTAACACATCATCACGTGACTAACCCCTTAGTCACATTGAGCTCATTACGATGATGTATTACCGAGTGGGCCCAGAGATACCTCTCCGTCATACGGAGTGACAAATCCCAGTCTCGGTTCGTGCCAACCCAATAGATGCTTTTGGAGATACCCGTAGTGTACCTTTATAGCCACCCAGTTACGTTGTGACGTTTGGCACACCCAAAGCATTCCTACGGTATCTGGGAGTTGCACAACCTCATGGTCTAAGGAAAGGATACTTGACATTGGAAAAGCTTTAGCATATGAACTACACAACCTTGTGCTAGGCTTAGGATTGGGTCTTGTCCATCACATCATTCTCCTAATGACGTGATCCCGTTATCAATGACATCCAATGTCCATGGTCAGGAAACCGTAACCATCTGTTGATCAATGAGCTAGTCAACTAGAGGCTTACTAGGGACTCATTGTGGTCTAAGTATTCACAGATGCATTACTGTTTCCGAATAATACAATTAAAGCATGAACAATAGACAATTATCATGAACAAGGAAATATGATAATAACCATTTTATTATTGCCTCTAGGGCATATTTCCAACAATAGACAATTATCATGAACAAGGAAACACTCTCAAAGCAAGACAAGACCATCTTCAGGTTGTTAGCTTTGTTTTCATCTTTATCCAGGAAGAGAATGGTGTCATCTGCATACTGCAAACAGATGACACCCCCTGGAACAAGATCAGAGCAGAGACCCTTGATCAAATTATGAGAGGAAGCTTTATATAACATCCTAGTCAGAACATCTATCACTAAGTTAAATAGGAGGGGGGATATTGGATCCCCCTGCCTCAATCCTTTGTCAGTGGTGAAGAAGTTGCCTTCCACACCATTGATCTTAACCCCTACCGACCCTTGAAGAGTGATCTGCTTGATCCACCCAATCCAAGTGGGTCCAAAATTTCTCTTGTGTAGTAACTCTAAGAGGAAATCCGGATTAACTTTATCAAACGCCTTTTCATAATCTAATTTAAGAACTAGGCCAGGATTCCCAGATTTGTAAGTGGAGTGCAGCACCTCATGTGCAACACAACACTTTCCAAGATAAACCTACCTTTAATAAATGCAGATTGATTACTAGATGTGATTGAGATCAAGAGAGATCGATCGTGAGTAATACATCTTTGAGCCAAATGTGATTCAGATATGTAAGGATCTGTCTCATCCTATTAGCTTCAAGGACAGAGAGTGGGGTGGTCTCGGATTTGATAACAAGAGAGTCATATTCCTCAGTGAGGTCCCTCTTAATAATAACAATCACTTTTAGAACCGTCGACCATCTAGCGATGACTCCTAATAGAGGGAGAGATCGGTCGTGAGTAATACAACAGAGCCCTAACAGTCCGCGTCTGTGTTTTATGAGTGTATCCGTGTATATATGAGCGCCTGCGGCCGTACTGTGTTCTCAAAAAAGTAACATGGTTTCATGCAATGTATGCACGTCCTCTAGCTCAGCGGAGTATTGTTTCACACGTCTTCTAAGAGCATCTCCAGCCGTTGCGCCTCCAAGACGCGCCGGAAATCGCCGCTTGGGGGCGAGCCGACGCTAATTTCGGCTTGGGTGCCAGTGCGCCCCCAGCTGCCGCCCCCCAGGTCGCCCCCAGCCGCCGATATCGGCCCAGTTTTGGCGCTTTCAGCCCATTTTTGGCGCTGGATTGGCCCAATTTCCGGCGCAAAACGGCCACCTCTCGACGTGTTTCAGCGTCTATTGAAATAAAATCACAGAAGGAAGAATCTAGGCACAAATAAAATCATCACAGAAAATCAAATAGTTCACCACATAGTTCTACAAATTTATAGTTCAAACAAATAATAAAAACACTCATACTTCATTGCACGTCGAGCTAGGCATTGCCCTTGAGCCTCCATAGGTGCTCCACTAGATCCTGCTGCAGCTGATGATGCACCTGTGGGTCTCGGATCTCCTGACGCATGTTGAGGAAGACCGTCCATGTTGCAGGGAGCTGGTGATCCACTTCGGCTAGAGGACCCTGCCTGTAATATGGTTCAGTGTCAAACACTGGCTCTTCCTGCTCGCTCTCAATGATCATGTTGTGCAAAATGACACAACAAGTCATGATCTCCCACATTTGATCTTTCGACCAAGTCTTAGCGGGGTACCGAACAACAACAAATCGAGATTGGAGCACGCCAAATGCTCGCTCGACATCCTTCCTGCAAGCCTCCTGAACCTTCGAAAAGTGGGAGTTCTTGCCTCCTGGCACAGGGCTTGAGATGGTCTTCACAAATGTTGACCATCTCGGATAGATGCCATCTGCTAGGTAGTACCCCTTGTTGTATTGGTGCCCATTGATCTCGAAGTTCACCGAAGGAGAATGGCCCTCAACGAGCTTGGCAAAAACAGAAGAGCACATCAGCACGTTGATGTCATTGTGAGTTCCTGGCATACCAAAGAAAGCGTGCCAAATCCAGAGGTCCTGTGTGGCCACTGCCTCAAGTATCACACTGCAAGCTCCTTTGCACCTTTGTACATCCCCTGCCAAGCAAACAGGCAGTTCTTCCATGCCCAATGCATGCAGTCGATGCTTCCAAGCATACGAGGAAATCCTCTTGCTTCATTCTGTGTCAGGATCCGAGCAGCGTCTTCAGCATTGGATGATCGCAAGTACCTCGGTCCAAACACTGCCACCACATCCCTGCAGAACTTGTAGGTGCACTCAATGATCGTGGACTCGGCCATGCGCCCATAGTCGGCGAGTGAATCACCTGGAGCCCCGTATGCAAGCATTCTCATAGCTGTCGTGCACTTCTAGATTGAGGTGAATCCAAGTGTGCCGGTGCAATACTTCTTGCACCTGAAGTAGTTGTCGTAATCCCTGAGTTCATTGACAATCCCGAGGAAAAGCTTTCGGCCCATCCGATAACGGCGTCAGAAAACTTTGTCACCGTGCAGGGGAGCGTCGGCGAAGTAGTCGGAGTAGAGCATGCAATAGCCTTCGAGCCGATGCCGGTTCTTTGCTTTCCGTCGCCCCGGCGCCGAGCCCCCTCGCCTCGGCTTTGAATCGCCGGCAAGCAAGCCGGCCAGGGCGGCGAGGACCATGAGGTGCTCTTTGTCATGGGCGGCGGCGTCGGCTTCCTCCTCGAGCAACGCCGCGAGGCCTCCTCGTCGTCGGAGTCCATCGCGGCGGGGCAGGCAAAGCGCCGAACACCTAGCGGGCGTGGTGGGCGCAGAGTCGCCGGCACGAGCGCCGAAGCGGCGAGGGAAACCCGGGGAAAGTGACGTCGTGGGAATCTTTCTTTGTTTCCCGGCGAGGAATGGCGAGATAGCGGCGGCGGCGGCGGAGAGGTGGCTGGCGACGCCGGGATCGGCAAGGTGTCGGGGAAGGAGAGGGGAAAACAGGGGCGAATCAGTGCGACTTTTCGCCTGACAGTGGAGACCTGGGCGATTTTCCCTTCCGCCGGTGCCCCCGAGCGCCCCCCAGTGCGCCGGGTTCGGCCTGGGCGCGCCGGGTCAGAAGATGGGCCGAGCCGGCGGGTTTCGACGTCTTGGGGGCGCGACTGGGCCTTTTTTCGGCGGCGGCGCTAAAAAAAGCGGCCTGGGGGCGTCTTGTGGGCGCGGCTGGAGATGCTCTAACTATCTGAAAAAAATGAAGATTGAAACATATAGAACCAGTTTAAAAAAAAAGGGAACGACATATATTACGTAGGGGGTAGGGCGCAGAAATTAAATAGCTCGTAGAGTTTTATGTGCTTACGAATGGTTTCAGTACATACATTCTCTATATATGTACGTGTCCATGTTTCCGGTTTCTTTCGCCACCGCCGTTCCAACACCCAATCGCAAGTTGCCTACTCGACTGCTGGGCACGTGACGTACGGCTTACGGCTAGGGCACCGGGGACAGCCGCTGCGGGAGTAGCGACGGCAGACGGCGGCGGCGCAGGGCGACATCGACAGGCCAGGAGTAACAGGCTGTGTACGTCGTTAGTTGCGATCTATCGAGAACCGGCTGACGCCACAGGTCCGGGAGTCGATCCACTTCCTTTCCCCGCTGCTTCATCTCTTCAGGTCCTTTGCTCTTTTCTAATTTTGGGTTGGGGGTTTGGGGCATGTGTATTCTCCTTCCGTTTCAAAACATGAAGTGTGTTGATTTTTCACAAGAGCAGTTTTAGCATGGTCCCTCTTACCCCCTCTTTTCACATGAGAGGTAAGAGAGCATGTTAAAATTTGCCTTTTCAGAAAGGGTGAATATTTCCATGTTTGATGAAATTTGCCGTAAAATATGTCAATATCTACAACAATGAATAAAATCGAGATGGTTTATGTGTAAGTCGCGGTGCAGATACGTGAGGTCCGGAGACAGAGTTTTGTGGTCGGTTTGAGATGGTCAGGTGTTGTGAGTTTGTAAACCTTGATTGAACCTTTGGATCGATCACTTAACTTTGTCTACCAATCTCGTTGAATAAATGAACAGTTTTGCTAGAACTCATCTAACTGAGTTTTAGTTATATCCCATTCACTTTTATAGCCATTGAATGTGATGCTATAAGATACGTCTGTGCTGACGTGGGTTGGTGCTCATTTGTATATATTTTTTTGTTTTCTAGGTGAATGAGAACAAATTATGTCTCATCTAGATGAGTTCTGGGCACTCCCATAAATGAAATTGGGGGTGGGAGTTCGTTCATTAAAAATTGATACTATATATTTATTGTAGAATTTCTCTCTCTATGAACTTGATCAAAGTTAGTGATTTTAACTTTTGAACAGATGAATGCACCTTATCTTCTAAATCTTAGCTAGCCGGTACTAACTTTTTCCTCTCAATATGTAAGCATGTCACCTCATCATGCAATAAATGCTCACTTCACCATGCAACTATGCATAGCAAAAGGCCCACCTAAATATGCAAGCATGCATGAGAAATTTCATTCTGTTATGCTACTTATATTTATTAAATATTTTGCAACTATTACATAATTTCAGTTTTAGTTCTATCCTTACTCCTAACATTCATATTCCGTACAATCAAATATTATTGAAATATATTGCAAATATTCTCACAACAACGTGTAGAGTATCATCTACTCTCTCTGTAAACAAATGTAAGATATTTGGAAGTAGTAGTTTTAGAACGGTGCAGTGTATAGGAATCGATTCGTATGCGCATGGCAGTGACGTGTTAATTAATAAGTGGTATTGAAGATAAATTCTCTATACTTACAGGCACTCTTAAATCCTAACTCCACCACTGTCTGCAGGTCCTGGGCTCGTCATGCCGTTCGCCGGAGTATCTGTCATCTCTCATGGTAAGCTGCAATCTGCATCGGTCGTCGTGTGCGGCGCGGCCAGCGGCTACCATCTGTTCATTGTGGATGGCTACTCACGCGTCAAGGAGAACACACCCAACGGGAAGAGCATCAAGTCTAGGCCTTTTAGGGTGGGAGGCTACAGGTGGGTCGTCCTATACTCACCCAACGGCAAGCGCTCCCAAGACGTGGGCCACACTTCCATTACCCTCGCTCTCGATCAGGATGTTTCGCGCCATGTCAAGGTGCAGTTCGAGTTCAGTTTCATCGACCAGATCGACAAGCAGAAGTCGTCACGCATTCGTTCATCTGAAGTAGCCTCTCTTTCGACTGGCACCTCGTGCGGCCATCATAGGTGGATGAAGAGTGGGGACTTTGAGGCGTCGAGACATCTCAGGGATGACAATTTCATCATCCGATGTGATTTGTTTGTTGCCACGGCTGTCGGTAGCATTGCTCCCACCTCGACCATTGAGGTGCCCAAGCCGGACGTACTCCGGCAATTCGGAGATCTTCTTCAATCCAAGCTGGGTGTGGATGTGACGTTCGATGTCGGTGGCGAGACTTTCGACGCACATCGGTGCGTGCTTGCGGCACGGTCCTCGGTCTTCAGGGCGCAACTCTTTGGTTCCATGATGGAGGGCACTACTAGTGTCATCCACGTACAAGATATGGCACCAAGTCTGTTCAGGGCCTTGCTAACTTTCATCTACAATGACTCGCTGCCCAAGAGGGAGGTTGACAACATGGAGGAGGATGAAAATGAAGGAGACATGGATGAGGATGAGTCGGAAGAAGAATATGATGAAGAGGACAAACAAGTAACGTGGTTGCAGCACTTACTTGTAGCGGCGGATAGGTTCGATCTCCCAAAACTCAAGTTGATGTGCGAAGACGAGTTGTGTGAGCACCTAGGCACGAGCTCGGTGGCGACTATTCTTGATCTAGCTGAGCAGTACCGCTGTTGTCGCCTGAAGGAGGCGTGTGTGCAGTTCGTGCGAGTCTTGTCTCCCGCAAAGTTAAAAATCTTATTGGCGACCAAAGGGTGGAAGCATATAGCTAGAACCTATCCGGGTATTGTGAGCGAGATCATAGTAAAGCTTGCTTCCAAATACTACTGATCTACACGTCTTGCTACTTGGCTACCCAAAATGTTAGACCTTGTGCTAGGGAAACATCTCAGTGTTCATCACAATGAATGAATGGTCTTTACACTCAATGTTATGTGTTGGAATTATGTGTCCTACAACTATATTCAAATTACTTGGAATTGTTAATATCCGGAATACCTCATTGTGAAATTATAAATACATTTATGCATGGAATTACTTTACATGATTATCATGGAATTATCACTTGTTGGAATGTACTTAAGCTATATGCTTAAGGAAGCTGGTCGATTATCAGTGGAACACAATATGCTATATATATTGGAAAGAGTACCCGGGTACACTGATGATTGGAAGGAGCTAGGTCGTATAGTTAGATTACAGCCCTAATGTTGATCTACATAATTAGAGGAATTTACACTCTATAATGGCGCGTTGCTCACAAGTGCGTGCTCCGGGGACACAACGGGTAGAATCCGTGAACAGACAAATTTGATCGTGGTTGGTAATTTGATCTGGACTCTATTCGGGAAACTAGTTGGAAAGACTAGGAATCTTATCTGTATAAGAGGTGGACTCTTTGGAAAGGCAGTATAAGAAGGTCCCTACCCCCTAGCCTCGGAGATGCGAATTGTGAGCGGCACCACGGATAAGCGCAGAGGAATTAGGGGGTAGACCGCAAACCCTAAATTTCTAACATTGGTATCATGAGCAGGTTCAATCGCGGTCGTGACCCTAATCGCTTGCCGTCTCGGCACCATCGTCCATGGAATCCGCTGCCTACTCTGCCTCTACCGCTGGTCACCTTCGACGCCGACCCGAAGCCACCAAATTCTACAGCGATCGGGGATGAGCAGCGCCGTACGCACGGAATCGCCGCCGTGTCCCATGGCCGCTTGATCGCAAAAAGACTTCTGCAGCTCGTCTCTCGCATCGATCTGGTGATACATGATCCTGCTAATTATGCCGGGCTCTTCAACCATGCGCTACTGTGACAGATCCGTCAGTTACGTGAGCTTCTCCGCATGCTGTTCTGTGTTGATCCCATCTGTCGGATGCACCAGGTTTCTGATCTGGGAAATCTATTGGAGTCTTGTTAGAAGGGAGAGAGGGATTGGTGGAATAGTATGATGTATTGCTTGAGCCTCGTGGGCATATATATATAGGAGTACAAAGACCAACTTGGAGTACAAGACAAGGCAGGACCAAATCCTAGTCTATCCTATACTTCCTAATAATCCTTGTACTCAACATCCCCCCGCAGTCACAACGGTAGCGACGCAGACGGTGAGACTCGAGAAGAATCCGAAGGCAAGCCGACGGACACCCCCCACAGTCGGAACGGTCGACGCATCGCGGAGTCGTGGCTGGAGTGGAAGCCAGCAAGGTTGCTCAAGCAAGGCAGTAGCCCTTTGTGTCGTTTGTCGAGGTGGCCGAGAGCGTAGGGTGGTGGAGCCATGGTCGAGGTAGCCGTGCTAAGAATGTCGTGGTCGATGTCGAGTCGGGGTAACCGGTATCGAGAAAGTCGTCGTGGAGCCGCGGGCGCAAGGGGGCGCCGAGTTAGCATGGGCGCTGTGGTGTCGAAGTAGTGGTACGCCGGGAAGAAGATGTTGTTAACGACACGTCGCGGCGGGTTTGCCAAGCCCGGGGACACATCGTAGACGAAGGCACGCACCGGTGTTGCCAGCATCGGGCATGCATAGACGGAAGAAGACGAAGTTGACGAAGCGCCGACCAGGCTTGCCAGGCCCAGGGACACGTCGTGGATGAAGGCACGCATTGGTGTTGCCAACACCGGGCATACGTAGACGAGGGACCTGCACGAGCTGTACGCCATGTCGGAGAAGTCGGAGGGGCCAGTAGAGAAGAACTCGACGACGATTGCGGCGTCCATCGGCGCGGGACCGATGTCACCAACGGTGGTCGGAGTAGACGAAGTGGTCGGGGTAGATGAGGCGATGCTGGCGACGGGCTGGTGCTTGGAGGAAGACGAAGGGGGTGGACGGGTGCCGGCGGCGGCTACGAAGGTAGCGGCGACGGCGGCCAAAGAAGAGCGGCGGCAGCGGCCTGACGGCGGTGGCGGCGGCTAGGTTAGGAGTGCGGCGGCGGTGCTCGAAGTAGGCGAAGAACGCTGACAGCGTGACGAAGACCGGCGCGGACGATGGCGTTCCCGCGCCAAGGGAGATGGCCCGGTGTATACCACGGGAGGTCGACGCGCGGTGATGGCGGAGTGGACCGTGGGCCACGACGCTACGGCCCAAAGGGGCGACATACCGGAGGCAGGCGGGTCGGGGCGACGGCGGGAAGGCCTCAGGTCGGCGGCGAGGACCGCGGGCCGCGACGCTGCGGCCCGAAGGGGCGACGCAACGATGGTTCGCGAGTCGGTGCAACCGCGGGGACGGCCTCGGGGCGGCGGCGGGGACCTCGCATCGCAGCACTACGGCCCGAAGGAGCGACACAGCGGCGAAACATGAGTCGATCCAGCCGCGTGGAGAACCACGGGGGCGGCGACGCTGCGGCCCGACGGGGCGACGCAGCGGCAGCCCGATGCTCGATCGGCGGAGAGGCGCGCAGTACTCGGGACAATCTTTACGGGACCTGCGGAGGCGCGTGTGACCGACGGGCTAGGTCGATCACGCGGCGTAGATGAGGCGGATCGCGGCGGCGAGCGGGTGATCAAGTCGATCGCGCGCGAGGTCGGGGACGTCGCTCGGTGGAGGAGTGATGGCGGAGTTCGGGATGAGGCCGGCGATGACGGACGGCGTGGGACATCGTGCGACCGACACCCGGGCTGCCAAGCAGCGCCGGCGCCCGGGCAACAAGGCCCGAGCGACCAACGTAGTAGCGGCGCCCGAGCTGAGATAGTCGACGAGCCTGACGCCGCCGGAGACGAGGCCGGTGAGGTAGAATGCCGAGCCGCCGTGCAGATGCGGCGGAGGTGGGTGACGCGGATCGATGGACGGGCCGGCGCGCGAGCGACGGCTATGATTGGCCGTCGCATGGCGCGAGGCCGCCGGGTCGGGGCGATGCAGGTGTTCCGGTCGAAGCAGGGCGGTGACGGCCGGTGTAGGGCGACGGGCCGACCGACGCGCGGACGACGGCTGGCCCGGACGGACCGCATCGACTCGCGTGGCCGACGGGTCGGAGGAGAGGCCGGCTGGTCGTGCCGGGGTCGGAGTAGAGGCGCGTGTGATCGACGACGGCGGCGTGCGACGCAAACCGATCAAGAGTAGATCGAAAAACCAAAAAGAACAACGACGATCAAAACGAACGACGAGAGAGCGAAAAAACCTTGAGCAATGGCTCGGGAAAAAGACTCTCTAGGGCAGCCGGCCAACACGGTCGGCGGACGAACCCTAGGTACGGGCGGCGCGGCCCCCGGCGGCAGTCATGGAGGCCGACCGCCCCGGGGACGGCGCGCGGGTGCGGAAGCGTTGGCGGCTAGGGATTAGGATCGACTTGCTCTGATACCATGTTAGAAGGGAGAGAGGGTTGGTGGAATAGTTTGATGTATTGCTTGAGCCTCGTGAGCATATATATATATAAAAGTACAAAGATCAACTTGAAGTATAAGACAAGGCAGGACCAAATTCTAGTCTATCCTATACTTTCTAATAATCCTTGTACTCAACAAGTCTGACTCATATACAACAACCCACTCATGCACGTAGGTCAGGGGAGGAATCAGCCAAATCATCACAATTTTCTTGGCACGTGGATTGAGGAAGTAGTGTACTTCGTACATATACATCACCAGGAAATCTTGACTCCTTATTTCTTTTCTGGCTAAGCTGGGAATTCTTTCTAATCGTGCCTAGTTCACGTGGAGCGGAAATCAACCAGCAGGCCGGCCGGGCCGCAGCCGCAGCGTTCATGTTGCTGGAAGTTTTGCGTGTTGACCTCCTCGGATGCGACACGTGACCGTGGAAGGATGCCTGTAATTCATATGACTTGCCAGTTTGGATCTTCTGAAATTTTCGGGCTTGAAGCAAGGAATCTATTCGTAATATGTGCATATGCACGTCAAATTCTTCTGGTGTATTCTTCGCCGTGTTCTACAAATTGATTTTGGTAGCGCTTTATGTTCACGGTTTGGAAAAGGAAGTCAATTTTTTCTTTCTGCTGAAATAAAAATCATGTCATTTACATTCACGAACCGGAAAAGATATATTATATGCCACTGAAATTTAGTGCGATCTGGAATATATATTCTTTCTTGTCGCATCTGTCGGGAATACATATTGTTGGATATATATTGGTTAACTCTATGTGTAATTTATTAAAATAATTTAAAATAATTGATTTCTCAATTTAACTTCATTGCGATATGGGATATTATTTGCACTAGGGAGGAAGATGAAAACTCTCCGAGGGAAGGATCTGACCAATTTTTATTGGTTACACCTCGAAGAGGAAGATGTAATATTTTTTCAATGCAATCGGCAAAGTGGAAGGTATGTCTATAATTTGTATGCACGGAATTTTTTCATTTACGACTATTTAAAAAAAATGTGTTGTGCATTCTGGTTATCATTTAGCATGACATAATGTTACACTTCCATGCAAACAATTCCAAGGAAATGCTAAATAAACTTGGAGATGGAAATTATGCCCTCAAACATCTTTCTGGAGGAAAATTATTGTTGATGGATACGTTATTGTACTAACATTGCATGAGAAGGAATTAAAAAAAAAGGTGTCAATTATGACAATCACTTATTTATGGAGGAAGATGGGAACCACTCCATGGAAATTTAAGGAAATTCACTCTCACTTAACTGTATGCACATTATTAATACTTGCATTAAATATGTATAAGTCACTATTTTTTTTTCAAATAGTTGGATTGTGGGTTTAAGCTTCTATGTATTATATTGCTGGAAAACAATAGCAATTTTATTAGCATGCTAACAGTACCAAAGGAAATTATATATATATTGTGTGTTTTGTCATTACTGCCAAATCTTATACACTTTGGAATTGGAATTTTTCCCATGAAACTCCGTGGTGGAGGAAAAGTATTATTGTTATAGGACACTCTATATGCAACTTCAGTGTGAAGGGATTGCATTTATGGTTCTATCTTGGAACACATTGTTTATGAAATACTATTTGGAAAAGGAAGAGTGGAAATATTGCTCAATGATAAAATTAGTGCATTACAGAATTTCACACAATGGTCTATTCTTTCTTGATGGTTCATTGGAAGTTAGAAACCCGAATTGTTATTTGGGGAAGGTAACTCCATAGAGAGGAATGCTGATAATAGGAGCATATGCTTAGAATTTATTAATTTTGTCATGGACGACTTGGTCACTAGTTCTGGAATTCAAAACTTTAGTGGGAGGAATTTGGTTTTCTGAAACACGTATATAATAGGTATTTGAATAGCACACCTTTTCGAAGGTGGAAGGAGATAAAAAGCTTCACATTATTCTTTTATATATAATTACAGTAAATGTTTTCCACTCCCACTAGAGGTAGGATTGTTTATTTCATTTCGCTCATCAATTATTGCACTTTATATGGTTATATGTTTACTTTTCACTATACAAGTTGGAAGGTTTTATTGTGATGTTCAATTATTGTACTGAAGTGGAAACATTAGTTGATTAAAGAATATCCACTGATTGGTGAGGGAAGTACACTTGAAGAATATGCCAATTTAATACGTAAATAGCATGGAACTACTTTCCCCATCGTGATTTATTGTATACTTCACAATTGAGTGGAGGAATTGAATATCTTTGATACTCTCTTGTTTTGTTTTCCTGGAAGAAGCATAACATATTGCAGTTATACTATTTTTATCTACCACAGTCACTCCTTATGGTTTGTAGACTGGAAGGTAGTATTTTGTTTTGGAAGACTACAATACACTCACCAGGAATTTGCTAATGGTTATTCTAATGGATCAAGGGTATGTTTTTTGATATTGAAAAGGAAAACTGGTGGAAATTAAGTGGGAGCACAATATTGTTATGTATAATGGTGGAATTATTGGCAATTACACTATAATACAATCTTGACACCAAAGGAAACTACAAGTGAAACTCCTGACACTAACATGCTTAGGATAAGTGGGAGGAATTAGCTTGGAGTATCATGTCAGGATAATTGTTATGTGTTGTTGGAGGAAGCTACTCTAAAAATTTTAGAGGAAGTCTCTTAAAAAGGAAATATACTCACTCTTGCTATTCAATTCTTCACACAAAAGGGAATATACTTTGCGGAAACTCTCTCGCTCTCTCTCCTTGTTTTATGGAAAGAGGAACTAAAGAGATGTTTTGCTAATGGAACATATTAATGTATGGTCATATAACAAGCTTCACATCAATGGAATAGCATGTCATCTACAAATGCAAGTGTGAAATATTTTTCATTATTACTGTATATGTTAACATTGTTTTGTTGTTTGCAACGATAAAGTCACATTGATGGAAGTGAAAGCTTGGTCATGTTTAACTTTCATATGGAAGGAACGTTTGAAGCTTCCTATATTTTTAGGAGTGGAACAACGTAGGTTATTTTTGAAACGTTTCCGATGGAAAATTACAAACTTATTAAAGTACCTGGAACCCAACTCAGTGAGGAATTATGTTTGAACTCCCGAGGACAACGGGATAATAATGGTGTGGAAATTTACTGTATCTTTGTTATACAATCATACCTTAACTTTCGGAATTTATGTTGCATTCAAGTAGTGGAAGGAATGACGAGCAACTAAGGGAATCTCACACATCATATAAGATTGTGGAAAGTGCATCGCAACCTGTCACTTGTTCCGGAATTTATATTAAAGGTAAACACATTGAGGAAGGTATTACTATATCTGTGAGATGAGAAATAAGTCCAGGTACGCATATTCAATTATTATTTTCAGTACTAACATGGTGCAGGATCACTGACTGAAGTCAGGAATTTCTTTCAAAATATGGTTACTGATGGAACTTCATTTACTGATTGGATTGATATTTATGTGGTTTTCAAAACTTTATTCAACATGGTTATCATATATTTTGACTCAATGTGGAATTATTCAAATTATTGATATATGTGACTGGAAATAATTGATGCGGAATTTCACTCGAGGAAACAAAATACTCAAGGTGCCTATAAAGGTGGAATTACACTCGAGGAAATAATACTCGAGGCGCCGAGGACAGCTATGCTGGAATGATTAGGCGGAAACTAAAGGTCTCTAGAGATCTTAAGTGTCACAACAAGCAAACATATTGAGGGAAGGTATATTTCTTTGGATTTTCTACCTAGTATTAGTATGGTTGCTAGTCCCCTGACTAAGCTTCTTACTCAGGAGGTATTTGGTAAGCATGTTAATACTATGGGCTTACGGATATTTGAATGATCGTTTTGGACAAGTGGGAGATGTTGGAATTATGTGTCCTACAACTATATTCAAATTACTTGGAATTGTTAATATCCGGAATACCTCATTGTGAAATTATAAATGCATTTATGCATGGAATTACTTTACATGATTATCATGGAATTATCACTTGTTGGAATGTACTTAAGCTATATGCTTAAGGAAGCTGGTCGATTATCAGTGGAACACAATATGCTATATATATTGGAAAGACTACCCGGATACACTGATGATTGGAAGGAGCTAGATCGTATAGTTAGATTATAACCCTAATGTTGATCGACATAATTAGAGGAATTTACACTCTATTATGGCGCGTTGCTCACAAGTGCGTGCTCCGGGGAAACAACGGGTAGAATCCGTGAACAGACAAATTTGATCGTGGTAGGTAATTTGATCTGGACTCTATTCGGGAAACTAGTTGGAAAGACTAGGAATCTTATCTGTATAAGAGGTGGACTCTTTGGAAAGGCAGTATAAGAAGGTCTTTACCCCCTAGCCTCAGAGATGCGAATTGTGAGCGGCACCACGGATAAGCGCAGACGAATTAGGGGGTAGACCGCAAACCCTAAATTTCTAACATTATGTGCATGCATGGCTCCATTGATATGTATTCGATCAAAGTGGTACTTCCCTTTGCAAGTACTCATGTTTTTATTCTCAACAGAATTATCGTATTTAATTAGGGTTTTGAACCATTGATATGTATTCGATCAAAGTGGTACTTCCCTTTGCAAGTACTCAACAGAATCTTATCTGCATCGGTCGTCTCTGATGGTAAGCTGCAATCTGCATCGGTCGTCGTGTGCGGCGCGGCCAGTGGCTACCATCTGTTCATTGTGGATGGCTACTCACGCGTCAAGGAGAACACACCCAGCGGGAAGAGCATCAAGTCTAGGCCTTTTAGGGCGGGAGGCTACTGGTGGGTCGTCCTATACTCACCCAACGGCAAGCGCTCCCAAGACGTGGGCCACACTTCCATTACCCTCGCTCTCGATCAGGATGTTTCGCGCCATGTCAAGGTGCAGTTCGAGTTCAGTTTCATCGACCAGATCGACAAGAGAAGTCGTCACGCATTCGTTCATCTGAAGTAGCCTCTCTTTCGACTGGCACCTCGTGCGGCCATCATAGGTGGATGAAGAGTGGGGACTTTGAGGCGTCGAGACATCTCAGGGATGACAATTTCATCATCCGCTGTGATTTGTTTGTTGCCACGGCCGTCGGTAGCATTGCTCCCACCTCGACCATTGAGGTGCCCAAGCCGGACGTACTCCGGCAATTCGGAGATCTTCTTCAATCCAAGCTGGGTGTGGATGTGACGTTCGATGTCGGTGGCGAGACTTTCGACGCACATCGGTGCGTGCTTGCGGCACGGTCCTCGGTCTTCAGGGCGCAGCTCTTTGGTTCCATGATGGAGGGCACTACTAGTGTCATCCACGTACAAGATATGGCACCAAGTGTGTTCAGGGCCTTGCTAACTTTCATCTACAATGACTCGCTGCCCAAGAGGGAGGTTGACAACATGGAGGAGGATTAAAATGAAGGAGACACGGATGAGGATGAGTTGGAAGAAGAATATGATGAAGAGGACAAAAAAGTAACGTGGTTGCATCACTTACTTGTAGCGGCGGATAGGTTCGATCTCCCAAAACTCAAGTTGATGTGCGAAGACGAGTTGTGTGAGCACCTAGGCGCGAGCTCGGTGGCGACTATTCTTGATCTAGCTGAGCAATACCACTGTTGTCGCCTGAAGGAGGCGTGTGTGCAGTTCGTGCGAGTCTTGTCTCCCGCAAAGTTAAAAATCTTATTGGCAACCAAAGGGTGGAAGCATATAGCTAAAACCTATCCGGGTGTTGTGAGTGAGATCATAGTAAAGCTTGCTTCCAAATTCTACTGATCTACACGTCTTGCTACTTGGCTACCCAAAATGTTAGACCTTGTGCTAGGGAAACATCTCGTGTTCATCACAATGACTGAATGGTTTTTACACTCAATGTTATGTGCATGCATGGCTCCATTGATATGTATTCGATCAAAGTGGTACTTCCCTTTGCAAGTACTCATGTTTTTATTCTCAACAGAATGATCGTTTAGGGTTTTGAACCATGTGCTGATGTGACTGTGAAAATCAGTTTTATACTAGATAATACCATACGGTTCACAAGTATTGTCTGTGATTGAAACTACTTCTTCGTGATATTGTTAAAATCTTTACAGGTATTTTATAGATATAATTGTTTGTTATATAGTAGTACCAAAAATGCAAGTGAATATGTATTGTAATGTATGAAGATTGCAGCAAGGACTATTTCTTACAATGTGCTTCGAAACACTACCAACAAGATGTAAACTAAGAAACTCTACGCAGTTGACAGACATGATGACATGGGATTAACTGGATTTCGGTCGAGATCTATCTAACTAGTATTATCTGTCGGAGGCTCGTAGCCGTAGTCTCCGGCAGCAAACTTGTCCTCCGGATAGAACCTTGCAACAATTCGCTTCTCACCCCACCAGCTCCCACCCATCTCGGTCTTGAAAAGATTTGAGCTGTAGAGGCACGAGTACTCCAAGAAGACCCTCCCGACTCCAGCAACCACTGGACCGACATTGCCGGGGCAGGCTCGCGGGATGACCACATTCACCAGGTTGCCAAACATGCGTGCTTCTTCCTCGACATGCTCCAAAAAACGCACGTAAAGCTCATCTTCCTCGAGGCAGTGGTCCGGGAGCATCTCGGTCAGGCATACCACTTTCGTTGCTCCGTCTTTGTGAGGTAGACGGTGCTGCTCCTGCACGGTCTGATTAGGAGGATAATAAACGTGTACATAAGCACGTTCATCACCTGGAGGGAGTTGGTCGGGCCGAGGAAAGACTGGAGCGCCCCACTGCAAGAAGCCAGGCAGAATCAAGTTCATCAGCTAATCATATTAACACAAATCAAGGCAAAAGAAAACAGAGTATGCGTATATATGGTTTATTGTTGAGGTTGAGAAGAGAAACGAAAATAAGGAAGGAGCGAGGGGCTAACTAACCTGGTAGTGGCTGGGCGGCAGGGAGGGGTAGCTCAAGTTAGGGATCCTGTCGGTGGCCGTGCTATCAAGACAGCGGCGGCTCGCGATTCTGTCCTCGGTGTCAGCAACAAATTGGCTCTGATCTGAAGCAGAAGCACCTTGGCTCATCCTCCGCATGTAGTTCGGAGTCCCGAAGATCTCCTGCAAGCGATGCATACCCAAGTCGTCGTTGGTCGGCGGCGCCGGCGGGGAGGGGCTTCCATAGTTGGCCATGCGATCTTCGACACAGGGCGTCGCGCGTCGGCAGGCGTCAGGGTCGAGTAGTTGTCGTTGGTGATGCGATCGACGCGGCGGCAAGGCGATTCCGTCGGCCTCGGTTTCTTTTGTTGTTGTTGCGCCGGCCGGGTTGTTCACATATAAAGGCCCTATGGTCGGTACGGTGTGCGGAACCCGGCCGGTTTCGGTTCCATACCGTTTCCCTTTAGTAAACTGTTCCCTGAATTGTTTTTTTATGTAATCCTTGTTACGGAGTACTCTTTTCTAAAAAAAAGGGTTAGGGAGTACTCCCTCTCTAATTTCTAGGGTTTAGGTTTATTGAAATCAAAATAACATTACATCGTCCATGAGCTTAGTGAATATACAGTTCCTCCGGAAAAAATAATAATAGACAGTTCAAGGGCTCGTCATCCAGCTAAGTGAAGTCTTATTACAATAACATGAATTAGTTAGCACATGCATCGCTTGATTGGCAGAACAAAAACGATGTTTAAATGTGGCATTATAAAAAGAAGCTATGTCTACACATTCCGAAAATAGCTGATGTAGCATTCCATCATCTTGATTGCCCAGTACAAAAATCGATCACACTAGGGGAGTCAGATTCAGCATCTACTCGAGAGAATCCAAGCACATTTGGGTAGTTTAGGCTATCGTGTATTGCCATTGCTTCTTTGGTGATAACATCTGCGGCATAGGGAATATAAATTACAACGAGCCGCTTGAAAAGTACCTTTGTCATCCCTTGAAATCACTGTTGTTGCACCAACTCCTTCAAATTGGGCTGCATCAACATCATCCCTCAATAGGCCCGGACGCCCGTAAAGCCTTTCGGTTTGCCTTCGATTTGCAAGAAACCGGACGTCCGAATCGATGGGGTGCCGCGTTGGATGACAATTCACGTCCAAACCGCCCGGTCCAGATGGATGCGAGCAGTTTGAGAGTCGGCTTTGGAGCTGCCTTACAATGCCAAGCCTCTAACATGACCCCTGTGAAAGAGTGGATGAGGCAAATCCTCATCTGCTCTGCTACTACTGGCCTGGCCTCGACCGCGGGCAACAACAACTCGAGTGGCGTGAGACATCCCGAGAAACAAAGCCATAGAACAGACAAGGATGGAATCAACATCAACATAAGGATGCGCACGATGCCTCTCACATGACACACTAGTCCTCTAATAACGACTCGTGGCTCTCATTGCGCTTCACGGACGCCACATCTGCCGCTTGGATGCTTCTTCACGCCCCTGCTACTTGTCTGATGTCGCATAGGTTGCTGTAGGTGGGTCCTCTATAGGGGAACGCAGCAGAAAAAAAATCAATACGACGAGCACGCCCAAGATCACTATGGAGATGTATACACGGTTTGATCTGATCATTACCAACTCGAAGCGCAGCGGAAGTAAAGTCGATATTGATAGTTGGTGCAGATCCCCATAGTTAGGATTTACAATCTCCCAACTGCGAGGATGTACTCCCTCGTCTGCCCCTCAGACAGCCCTTCAGGAGGCGGTCGAACAGTTCCCCGAACGATGTCACAGACAGCCCTTCGGGAGGACCCTCAAATTCTTGATCTAGGCAAGCAGTACCACTGGTGTCGCCTGAAGCAGGCGTGCATGTAGTTTGTGCGACTCCTGTCTCCTGCAAAGTTACAAATCTATTTGCCGACCAAAGGCTGGAAGCATATAGGTAAAACATATCCGCATGTTGTGGACGAGCTCATAGTAAAGCTTGCTTCCAAATAACACGGATCTACCCGTCTTGCTACTTGGCTACACAAATGTTAGACTTTGTGCTAGGGAAACATTTGGTGTTCCTCACATTGAGTGAATGGTCTTTAGACTTAATTTTAAGCGCATGGCTTCATTGATCTGCATTCGTTCAAAGTGCTAGTTCCCTATGCAAGTACTCATGTTTATATTCTCAACAGAATGATCGTATTTAGGGTTTTGAACTATGTGCTAATGTGATCATGAAAAGCAGTTTTATACTAGATAATACTATACGGTTCACAAGTATTGTCTGTGATTGAAATTACTTCTTCACGCGAAGATGTCAACTAAGAAACTCTACGCAGTTGACATACATGACACGGGATTAATTGGATTTCGGTCCAAATCAATCTATCTAGTATTATCGGTCGGAGGCTCGTAGCCGTAGTCTCCGGCAGCAAACTTGTCCTCCGGATAGAACCTTGCAACAATTCGGTTCTCATCCCACAATCTCCCATCCATCTCGATCTTGCAAAGATTCGAGCTGTCGAGGCATGAGTACTCCAAGAAGACCCTCCCGACTCCCGCGACCACCGGATCGACATTACTGGGGCCGGGCCGCGGAACGACTACATTCACCAGGTTGCTAAACATGCATGCTTCTTCGTCGACATCCTCCAGAAAGCGCTCGTAAAACTCATCTTCCTCGAGGCGGTGGTCCGGGAGCATCTCGGTCAGGTATACCACCTTCGTTGCTCCATCTTCGTGAGGTACACGGTGCTGCTCCTGCACGGTCTGATTAGGAGGATAATAGACGTGTACATAAGCACGTTCATCACCTGGAGGAAGTTGCCTGGGAATGACCGTGGGCCACTTCAAGAAGCCAAGCAGAATCAAGTTAGTACTATGGCTGAAACACCCAGTTCATCAGCTAATCATATTAACACAAATCAAGGCAAAAAAAAAAACAGAGTATGCGTATATATGGTGCTTTGTTGAGGTTGAGAAGAGAAACGAAAATAAGGAAGGAGCGAGGGGCTAACTAACCTGGTAGTGGCTGGGCGTCAGGGACGGGTAGCTCAAGTTGGGGATCCTGTCGGTGGCCGTGCTATCAAGACGGCGGCTGCTCGCGATTCTGTCCTCGGTGTCAGCAACAAATTGGCTCTGATCTGAAGCACCTTGGCTGATCCTCCTCATGTAGTTCGGAGTCCCGAAGATCTCCTGCAAGCGATGCATACCCAAGTCGTCGTTGGTCGGCGGCGCCGGCGGGGAGTTGGCCATGCGATCTTCGACACAGGGCGTCGCGCGTCGGCCGGCGTCAGGGACGTCGTAGTCGTCGTTGGTGATGCGATCGACGCGGCGGCAAGGCGATTCCGTCGGCCTCGGTTCCTTCTGTTGTTGTTGTGCCGGCCGCCGGGTTGTTCACATATAAAGGCCCTATGGTCGGTACGGTGTGCGGAACCCGGCCGGTTTCGGTTCCATAGCGTTTCCCTTTAGCAAACTGTTCCCTGATTTTTTCTGTCAAAAAAAAATTTGTTCCCTGTTTTTCTCAAAAAAAAAAAATCAAACTGTTCCCCGAATTGTTTTTCATGTAATTCTTGTTATGGAGTACTCTTTTCTCAAAAGAAAAAAAGGTTAGGGAGTACCCCCTCTCTAAACTAACTAGCATTGCAATGTCCTCTTCTTCGTTTAAATAATATTCCTCACCCGACGAGAAATAGTCCACAAAAAAGGAGTCACACGAGCTCATCTACAATGCGAAAAATCACCGTCAAACTACTTTCCATCCCCCCAAAAAAACCTCAAGTTTCATCTTTTTTTACCTCCAGAAATTTCGTCAAACACCTTACTTGCAGGGTGGACGTAATCAGCCAGCTGCGGGTTGGGCAGCCGTCGGCGGCGATGGTTGCAGGCGGCGGCGACTGCATGGCAAAAGAGACGGGCGCACGTCGGCGGGAGATCCGCGCGCAGTCGGGCGGCTTCGCACGACCGGAAGAACAACCAAGGCTCGCAGCCGTCGGGCGGGTGGAGTGGTGCGCCTCCACTAACTCCGGCGGGGGGTCTAGGCTTGGATGAAGCCTACCCCATCGTAGACCTCGTCGGGGAAGGCGTTTAGTCCAGTCGTAGCCGCCGGTGAAGTTTCAATTCAGCAGCGGCCGAAAGTGAATCAGTGGCTTCGGACGGCGCACCGATGAGGCAGGCGGTGGGGGACGGGGGCTGAAATCACGGTGGGCGTTTTTTTACATCGGGCGGGGGGCGGCGGTGTCGATTTGAAGTGGATTTGGCTGACGGCAGAGTTGGGCGGCGGCGGCCGGTCGATTTGAAGTGGATTTGGCTGACGGCAGAGTTGGGCGGCGGCGGCCGGTCGCGCGGAAGGGGAAGGAAGTGGCAGTTGGGTGATTGGCAGGCGGACGCGTTTTTACATCTCCTCAAGCTGGAGATGCAAATTTGCACCGCGAAGTGGTATAGTTTACATCTCCGGGAGGTGGATATGTAATTTTTTTTGTATCTACATCATCTGTTGAAGCAGCGTTTTTTTATCTCCGAGATGCAAAAGGTAGTTATTTTTGAATCTATATCTTGTATTAGAGATGCTCTTAGGATGAAGTGCAGTGTACATCGTGCATCACTTGGCCTCACGGTAAAAAAGCGACGAATGAGATTTTTCATATGATGAAGTACATTGCAACATATGTAGAGCATCAGAGAAAGCCATAAAAGATCATCTAATATGATTGGAAGTATTGTCCATATTTTGAGTAGTACATGCTCTAGAACCGTTGCCTATGAATGAGGCCCTCTAGCCGATAGTAGCCAATTCACCGCACATGTGCATCTAAAATTTCAGAGAAATATAATCACAAAACATGTATTGAATTCAATCCAGTCTAGTGAGTTGTGTGAACGATTGAGCATAAAATTAAAATAATGCATATTTATTGAATTTTCAAAACAGGATAGTAAAATGGAGATTGTTTGTCTATTCAAAGTTTTGAAATAGTCTTACGAAAATAGGTCATGTTTGCTACCGATTTGGTATCAAGAGGAATTGAACAAATAAACATATAATATGTATGAAAGTTAAGTTCCATGTGGAAGGAAAAAAAGATGGGGGGTTGAGATGGCAGCAAGCATCGGGAGTGAGCCAGGGATCCTTGATCGAGTCAAAGGTGGTGCAAAGCCAATCACAAATCAAATCTACCTCTAGTATTCCAAAAAAGTCAATTACAGTTCGTACTAAAACTTGACACGAAAAATCACTTTAGTGTCAAAACTTGTGGCATACATTGAACCGGTGCTGCAACTTGGCTTTGATGTACATATACGGTGCACAACACGTTTGTATACAGACATGGTGTTGACTAGGCACGCCACGTCACATGGGACCCTGCTGTCAGCCAGGGAACAAAGGAGATAGGATGTTTGGCCAGTTATTTTGTGGAAAACGCCTCAGATGTTTTTCTTTTCAAAAAGGCCCATGAGGTGAGTCAGTCTATCTACCAGCGACCCAGAATTTATATAAATAAAAAGGCCGATGCTAGGCGCCGGTCTGGACCGGCGGAAGCGCGCGCCGGTCAGCTAATGACCGTTTGATCAAACTAATTTAAAATATAGAAAATAAAATTTAAAAGCATTAACACTTTTATATACTTCATTAATATTTTTTAGATGTGAACATTTTTAACTTATGTAAGCATTTATTAAAATATAGAAAAGAAAATTTAAAAGCATGAACACTTTTATATACTTCATTGATATTTTTTAGATGTGAACATTTTTAACTTATGTAAGCATTTATTAGAATATATAGAAGCAGAAAAAAGTTCTTAAAGCGTGAGCACTTTATATACTACGCTAATATGCTTGATGGAAATATATATAACACAGGATTATAATTTATAGTTTTTGTAAAAAAAATATAACAGTGCAAAAGGGGCGCAGGTTCTCCAGCCCGCTTAATTCTGAAATGATATATAAAGTGCGTATCAACTTTGAACAGAAAACTCTTCTTGAATCGTTGGTCAGGCGTATGCCCCGGCGTTCGCCAGTTCATGTGTTCGAATTCCCTCGCCATAATTTTTGCACATTATTTGTGGGGTTGCAGAAAGATGGAAGAAAAAAATTCCAAGGGGTTTTCTATAAAAATTATAGGCCACACGTTCCATCTCTTTCATTAAGTGGCTGACAGCGGTCCCATGCGATGTGGCACGGCTAGTCAGCAAATTATCCATACACAATACATGATTTACACCGTATGTGCACGTCAAAGCCAAGTTGCAGCACCAGTTCAATGTATGCCACAAGTTTTGGCACTAAAGCGATTTTTTATAACAAGTTTTAGCACTAGTGGTGTAATTAACTCTATCAAATGGCTACAAAGATCTACCTCTCATATATTTTTTTCTCCAAACCCTGAAGACCAAATTGATGAAGACGATCAAAATGAATGGTTGTCGCCAGCCATATCTGCAAATCTAACAGCCCAGGAACGACACACACGTCGTGACAGGAAAAATCCCTAAATTTGTTAGAATTTTCTCTTTAATATCAAGTAAAAAATATATATCAGAATTTACTTCTAAAAGATCCGATGAAGTTTGTGTTGATTGGTTGTCTAGATTTTCCATTCAACAGGTTTTAGAAGTTAATCAAGAGTTTTTTTTATGTATCATGCTTTTTTATAGGAAAATATGTATCATGCTTATGTCGACGACCCAATACCATGTATACTTGTGTCGAATTGAAGTGAGTCAAATTATAGCCCACGCACACTGAACTTGCATGTAATAGCTGTTTTCTAGGCAGCAAATAAAGTTGGTAAGAGCTTAAAAATCTTCATTGTATAAAAATAATTGATTCCGTGAATTACCTTCTGCTCAGCCATGTTTGATAAGTGCTGCCAAGTTGTCATTTTTTGCGTGGATAGATGGACCATGAAAGATTGATACTTGCTCGAAAACTTAAATGGCGTCGGGAGCACGTGTTGCCAGGTGAAGATAACTTGACGGTCGGTCATGCACACTCTAGTCGAAGACCAGTGAGAGGTGTTATACCGCCGCTGGCAATGATCTACCACATAACCACTTTCCCAAAGGTCCTGCAGCACAGTAGAACACAACATATGTTCAAAACCAGGCACTGGCACATCAGGAGTCCCTGAAAACTGACCTGGGAAATTGGAGGAAGAGGTAGGAGGCACGAACTGAGAGGGATAAGGAGAGTACGTAGTGAGGCATGTGTTGGCGGTAGAGGATCTGGCGGTGGGCGGATATACACCGTGTGAACCAGTGAGACGAATCCTGCGACATTGGCCAAGAAGCTCTCGCCCACGCCCTCCTTGATGTTGTTGGCAAAGTAGCTCTGAGCGGCGGCTGCGACGGTGACCCCGGTCGTGGATGGTGACTGGTCAAGGAGGGCAAGACTACGGTGCCGATGGAGGCAGATCTTGAGTATGGCAATCTCCGCTGCCGCTCGAGAGATGGGACATTGAGGGGATGGACAGAGCCGAATGCGCTGTGGAGGCGGCCAGATCGGAGATGGGATGGACGCATGGAGCTAGGGATGATCGGTGTCGGTACATTAGAAATAGAGAGAGAGAGATCATGGCCGGACGGGCTCTTGAAAAAAAATGGTAAGTGCCAGAGAGACATGATGTTGTTCCGCAACTCCGCCGGCGAGTCCGGTCCGAGGTTGCGGAGCGGTGGGCGAGCGTCGTAGACGAAGTAGTCGAACAAGCGAAAGTAAATTGACACAGGAAAATATGAGGAGACCAGCTTTATTAATCAATGATCAGGGGTTACAATGATTGCTCCTCGCTCTTTATATAGGGGTATGGGCCAAAGGGATAAGTACCCACTTAACGTAAAGCGGGGGAAACGGGAGGGGCTACCCCATGCGATACGCACGAGGCGCCGCCACGCCCTCGGTAGCCCCAGTTTCCCAACACTCCCCCTTGGGTAATTATCCGTATATCCATGCCTCAAAACTCCGAAAAACCCAGTGGGAAAAAATATGGAGAAAGAGCACATAGTATACGTTGTTGTATTGCACAAATTGCCTCGTTAAAAACCTCGTGTGAGAAACATCAGAAAAACTCACCCAAGGGAAAAAGAGTACAATCCACTCAACCATCATGTCGAGTACTCGATCATCGGGATTGAGATTTTAACGACGAGTTTGTGAAGTTTCTCCCCCTGAACCTTGCATCTCTCTAAGTCTCATCATACCGATTCCACGCACACACCTCTCTAAGGTTGATGCCGGTAATGATTTAGTGAACATATCAGCAAGATTGTCACAGGACTTAGTATGCAAAACTCTCACCTCGTTCAACTGCTGCAACTCATGTGCATAGAAGAACTTGGGACTAATATGCTTTGTGAGGTTACTCTTCACATAACCCATCTGAACTTGTGCAACACAAGCAGCATTATCTTCATAGATAATGGTAGGGGTTTGTACGGTGTTCAGTCCACATGTCTGCTGAATGTGGCCGATCATCCGCCGAAGCGATACGCATTCTTTTGACGCTTCGAATAGTGCCATGATTTCCGAGTGGTTTGTGGAAGTCGACACAAGAGTTTGCTTGGACGATTTCCAGGAAAACGCAGTTCCACCACAAAGGAAAACATACCCAGTCTGCGATTTGCAATCATGCGGGTCCGATAGGTACCCGGCATCGGCATAGCCTATAATAGATAGGTCTTGATTCCTCTTATAAAACAGGCCAAGATCTTTGGTCCCTTGCAGGTAACGGAAGACGTCCTTGACACCTTTCCAATGTCTTTTGGTAGGTTCAGAACTGTACCTAGCAAGCAAACTGACGGCGAACGCAATGTCTGGCCGTGTGCAGTTTGCGAGGTACATAAGTGCTCCAACTGCACTCAGGTAAGGAACCTCTGGTCCCAGAGTTTCCTCCCCCTCTTCCTTTGGCCTGAACGGGTCCTTGTCTGGCTGTAAAGATCTTCCGACCATCGGGGTCTTAGAAGGATATGCCTTATCAAATCCTAATCTTTCCAACACCTTCTGGGTGTAGGTCGACTGGTGCACTAGAATCCCATCAGGGGAATGTTCAAGTTGCAGACCTAGACAGAACTTGGTTTTACCCAAATCCTTCATCTCGAATTCCGACATCAGGTAGGAACTCGCTTCCTCAATATCCTCAGGTGTATCGATTATGTTTAAATCGTCCACGTACACCGAGATTATACAGAATCCATCTTGGGATCGCCGTATAAAAACACATGGGCAATCTTTATTGCTCGTGTAGCCCTTCTGATGAAGGAAATCGCTTAGGCGATTATACCACATTCTACCTGACTGCCGAAGTCCATATAGTGCCTTTTGAAGTTGGACACTGTATAGACTCCTGTTTGCTCTATCATGGTTCGGAACAGGGATACCTTCAGGAACCTTCATGTATATGTTCGAATCCAAGTTACCATACAGGTAAGCAGTGACAACATCCATTAATTTCATTTTCAAGCCCATGTTTACTGCCATCGAGATCAAGTATCTAAAGGTAACTCCATCCATTACCGGGGAATAAGTCTCCTCAAAATCGACACCTGGTCGTTGAGTGAACCCTTGAGCGACGAGCCTTGCTTTGTACCGTACTACCTTATTATTCTCATCTCTCTTTCGAACAAAAACCCACCTATGGCCAACAGGGCGAATGTGGGGAGGAGTTCGACACACTGGTCCGAACACCTTCCTTTTGTTGAGAGATAATAATTCGGCAGTGATTGCCTGCTGCCAATCTTTCCAATCTGACCTCTTCTTACAATCGGCGAGCGTGTTAGGCTCAGGGTCAAGATCTATGATTGAGGCAATTTTTGTAGCAAAGTTAATGTCGACAATCACCGTTGCTCGGTTCATGGACTCCCCCGTATAAATATAATTTATGGCCATTTCGTCATGGAGCGCTTCTGGCGCCAACACTTGCTCTACCAAATTTCCCATTATGGGAGCAAGGTCCTTTAGATTTCCCGCGCCGATGTGTGCGCACACATCTCCGCTGGGGGTTTCCCCTATGGGAAAGTTTAAGTCCGGAATTTTGTGCACTGAATTTTCCGTACTTGTGCCAGGTCTCGACTGGCTCCCCGTTTCACTTTGGGGTACTTTGGCGACAGGCTGTAATAAATCTCTCTTATCCTTTTTCGTCGGGCGTCCCCGAGTACTTGGGATTTGAGAAGCCGGATTTCGCGTCCTTTTAGGCCTTTGGACGGGAGCGGGTATACCATCATTTTTCTTCGGTATTTCAACCATTTCCGGTGCATTGCGCGCGTGCACATGCGATTTTGTCACAGTCTTTAAGTCACTAAAGTGGTCAGGCAGTTGATTTGCTAACGACTGCAAATCTATTATCTTTTGGACTTCTCTCTCTGTCTCAGCAGTGCGCGGGTCATGAGCGTGGATCCCCGTGGCTTGCCACGTGATTTCTCGACTTTTAGCATCAAGGGGTTGATTCTCTCCCCCTAAAGTCGGGAAAAAATCCTCGTCAAAGATACAATCAGCAAAACGGGCCGTATGACAGTCACCTGTCATGGGGTCCAGATACCTGATTATGGACACAGTCTCATAACCAACGTATATCCCCGACTTACGGAGCGGGCCCATCGCCGATCGCTGGGGTGGTGGTATTGGTACGTATACCTGGCAGCCGAACCTACGAAGGTGGGAAATTTTCGGTGCCGACCCTTGCGCAAGCTGAACAGGAGAGTGGATGTTGTAGGCCGACGGTCTAAAGTTGATGAGTTTGGCCGCGTGTAACACTGCGTGGCCCCAACATGTAGTTGGTAAATTACAACCCTGAAGGAGCGGTCGAGCAATGAATTTAATTCGTTTGATCAATGCCTCGGCAAGCCCATTTTGTGTATGGACATGCGGTACTGAGTGCTCAACTTTGATTCCCATTGCCATGCAATAATCATCGAACGCCTTTGAAGTAAATTCTCCGGCGTTGTCCATTCGAATAGACTTTATACGATAATCGGGGAAATTATTCCTCATTTGTATGATCTGAGAGATCAACTTTGCAAAGGCATGGTTCCGTGTTGACAGCAGGCAAACATTGGACCATTTAGAGGAAGCATCAATGAGCACCATGAAGTACCGAAACGGCCCCGTGAGGGGCTGAATTGGACCGCATATGTCCCCTTGGATACGTTCCAAGAACGCGGGGTTCATCCCTCACCTTGAGGGGCGATGGCCTAATGACTAACTTCCCCGTGGCGCATGCGGAGCATACGAAATCATCGGGATTCAGGAAGTTCTTGACATTAACATTATGACCATGCGAGTTGTTAATTATATTTCTCATCATCGTAAGTCCGGGGTGGCCTAACCTATCGTGCCAGAGGCAGAAGAGTTCAGAGCTTCTAAAAACAGTCTTGAGGGTAGTGTACACGGGCGGTGCTACTATTTTAGTGTAGTATAGCCCTGTGTCGAATGAAGGAAGCCTTTCGATAACATGTTTACCATTTGCATCCCGCTTTGTGATGAGTAGGCACTCCTTGCCGTTCTCGTCATCGGTCTCAATATGAAGACCATTGGCGCGGATGTCTCTAAAGCTCAAAAGAGTACGAGTCGACTCCGGGAACAACAACGCTTCATTAATGATCAAAGTTGTTCCCATAGGAAGTATGATAGTAGCTCGTCCGGAGCCAACTATGTTTGAACCGCAGCCGGCGATTGTCATAATACTTCCCGGAGATTTTTTAATAGACTCAAAATACTTAGTTTCTCGTAAAATGGTATGTGTGGTCGCGCTATCGGCAAGGCATGTTTCCTCCATTCGGGCGCCACACGCGTTCTAAAATATGACATCTAATTAATGTAATGAGGAAGACGCTACATTAATAATAAATGCACACATTTCAGAACATAACATACTATCATGAATAAATAATGGAATAAATGAATGGGATAAATGTCATCCAATCGCCAAAATAAAGAATAAGTTTGTGCTCTCATAGAGCTTACAACCAAATCGAATTTATTCGAATATATTGTATCAAATCACGGAATCCTGAGGACTAACAAGGGAAGCTAAGCAGACTCGGCAAAGAGGCCATTGATCTCAGCCTGGATCTCCATACTGGCGATCCCATCGTCGTTAGAGATCATCTTGGCTGCAGCATCAATGTCCAGTGGCGGCGCCGTAGGGGCGACCATGTGCTCAATCTCCATGGCAACGTTGGCGTCATTAGAGACCGCCAAAGCTGCCGCTATGGGCACATGTGGGGTCGCAACTATGGGCGCATGGGTCGGCGTAGGGATCATCACGGGTGCCGCCATGGGCGCCGGTGGTGCTCCCCCCTGAACCAAGGCGAGGTGCGTCTCACGCGCCTTTCGAGCCTTGTATGCATCCACGACCTCCTGCGGTGCGCGACACTGGCGGGAGAAATGCTCCACCGAGCCACAGCGGAAACAGTCCTGAGGCCTCTGCCCACCCTTGCCCGGCTTTTGCTGCTTAGCCTGAGCGGATGGTTGAGAGCCCTTCTTCTTGCCCTTGCGGCCCCTCTTCTTCTGTCGAGGCTTGCGGACTTTGAGAGCGTTCACCTCCTGGCTAGAACTCCCCCCTAGTGGTTGCGCGACAAAGTTCTTTTTCAGAACCTCGTCCTGCGCCTCTGCCACCTGGAGGACGTCAATCAACTCTGAATACCTCGTGTAGTTGCCCTGGCGGTAGTTCCGTGAGGACTGGACCGCGTCAGGGTGGAAAGTGGATAGGGTTTTCTCAATCTTCTGGGTGTCGGTAATCTCAGTACCACACAACCGAAGAGTCGTACAAATCCGGTGCAGAGCCGAATTGTACTCCCCAACCGTCTTGAAGTCCGCAAACCTCAGACGGATCCACTCTGCCTCTGCACGTGGCTTTACAGTGTACTTCAGCCGTTCAAACCACTGCTGAAGAGCGGTCCAAAGGCCAGAAGCACTCCGCTCAGCCATATACTCATCTTTCAGAGTAGGTGACAGGTGATGACGGAGAAAATGCAGAGCCTGCGCATTCTCAGGTTCAAACTTGGAATCAGTGGGGGCCAGCTGAGCCCCCTTACCGATCGCCCTCAGGAGGCTCTTGCCCTGGAGAAAGATCTCGCAGTCCGAGGCCCATGACAGGTAGTTCATCCCAGTCTGGGCCAACTCAGCAAACTCCTTGTTAACGATTCCGGCCATCTGCAATTTATGCAAAAATCATGAGATTACAGCAGGTAATCTTTTGCATAAATGCGATGTTGATAAACTTATTCAATAAAATGACGTTCCAATATTTAAAACATGCTATTATATGACTTACTAATTGATTAAGAGTGCTAAACAATTAATCTACAGCAGTAAAATCATATAATAATACCATGTTACAAAAGATAGCATGTTAAGCGCATCTAGTACGTGAAAAATAGCCCAAAAAATGAGTTCCCGAGGCATTTTTAAGCCCAAATACGCATTTTCAGCGAAAACAGACAGTTCCAGGGGCTTCTACGCGAAATATTACAGCAGGAATAAATTACGCGTAAAAACAGAGAACAGTAGGGGCTAAAATGCAAGTGTCCCGCGCTACAGCCAGCGCCACCCCCCTTTTTTTTATATATAAGGAGTGGCCCACAGCCGCGGCCCGTCCCGGCCCAGCCGCCAGTGCCTGGCCAGCCCACCCGTGCGGCCCACCCAGCCGGCCCACCCAAGGCGCGCTAGGTTTTCCTAGTGCCCGATGGGCAGGGCGGCGGCGGCGGCTCGCACGGCACGGCCGGCGGCCAGCGGCCAACATGGCTCGCGACGGCGCGGCCGGCGGCCAGCACGCGACGGCGCGGCCCGTGGCCAGCACGCGGCGGCGCGGCCAGCGGCCAGCACGCGGCGGCGCGGCCGGCGGCCAGCACGCGGCCAACGGCCAGCACGCGGCCAGCACGGGGCCATCGACCAGCACGCGGCCACCGGCCAGCACGCAGCCAGCACGGGGCCATCGGCCAGCACGCAGCCAGCACGGCTCGCGGCGGCCAGCGGCCATCAGCCTGGCTCGCCCGCGCGGCCGGGCCTGGCCAGCTCGCGCCCGCCCGGCACGCCAAGGCGCGGCGGCTGCAAGGCCAGCCAGCGAGGCGGGCGGCGGCCACGGGGCGGGCTGCGGGCGAGCATGCGCCAGCAGGACGCGGCGGCGACGAGCCGGCCGGCGGGACGATGGCTGTGGCGACGTCAACAGGACTGGTGCACAGATCTTCGTCGCGTTCTTCCGGAACATCGACGGCGCGTGGCACAGCAGGTGCGTTGCGGCGGTACCATGATCATCTGGATCACGATTTGTACCGACTCCCGTATAGTGTAGTCAACAAGTCTCTCTTGATCCAAAAACATCGACATTGGTCGGCGACGTATTCGTCAGCCAGTTCTTGGGAGAGAAATCCACACCATAGGTAGATTTATCCGAAAAAGAAACTAATCGCAAAAACGGAATCGTAGTAACGAGGGGAATCCATTTTTGCAAAAGATAGATCGGATCTTATACCTCCGCGTGAACGACGAAAGCCTGCTTGATGCAGGCTTGACGCAGGCTTGATGGAGAGTTGATGGAGCGAAGCGTGCTGATAACGTGTTCCGCAACTCCGCCGGCGAGTCCGGTCCGAGGTTGCGGAGCGGTGGGCGAGCGTCGTAGACGAAGTAGTCGAACAAGCGAAAGTAAATTGACACAGGGAAATATGAGGAGACCAGCTTTATTAATCAATGATCAGGGGTTACAATGATTGCTCCTCGCTCTTTATATAGGGGTATGGGCCAAAGGGATAAGTACCCACTTAACGTAAAGCGGGGGAAACGGGAGGGGCTACCCCGTGCGATACGCACGAGGCGCCGCCACGCCCTCGGTAGCCCCAGTTTCCCAACAGATGTAACAGGCAGAGGCGACTTACCATCACAGTGAGTGTTGAATAACCAACCATCATTCACCGACTTTGTAGTGAATAGTGCAGATAATATTCCATGACAAATTAAGTAGGCACATAATACTTCCATAATGGGATTTTCTTCTATGGTGTATGATGCGTCCTCAAAATTCTTTATTTGTTTCCTTAAAACTATTATTTATTTCCTAAAGAAAATTGCAATAATGGAAAGTATCGGTCGATTTGGGTAAGTTAGTAAAGTTAGATTCGTGATTGCGTGTACGTTGGGAAAGTGCTGATTTGTAAGGAAAGAGCTGAGGGGTAAATAAACCGATAAATAAGAAAACAACGTGGAGGGAGTGGTGGGAGGAGGGACAAAAAAACAAGACGAAGATGGAAGGTTGAGACGAAAAAACACGGATGAAGCAGAGACTTATCAAGTCGTTCCTTAGAAGTAGGGATATAAGGGCATTTAGATCACTAATTTCTAGGGTTTAGGTTTATTGAAATCAAAACAACGTTACATCGTCCACGAGCTTAGTGAATAGACAGTTCCCTGGGAACGACGGTGCGTTGCTATGGGCTATCCACAATATCTGTAACACCCGGATTCAACACAAAAACCTCATCCAATGACCTTTCCTTTTTCTGTCGGAACCTCTCATTCCCGACCAATTTCCCGCCGTAGCAAGACATTTCTCGTTGTTTTCTCGCTGGAGCCACCTCCTTTAAAAGCACATGATGTCCACCTCATCTTCATCGTGCATTGCAATAAGGATGATTTTTTTCCATGTTTACAATATAACAGAGTAGGTTAAACTAACCCACACTATTGACATAAAACAACAAATAACTAAGAGATCATTCTCAAAGGTCCGTTCAACTTTGCAAATTCAAATTAACTTTGGAGGAGAGTGGCAACTAACATTGGAGGAGAGTGGCAACGTGAACGTATTCCTAGTCATCAATAAGTTCCACCTTCATCCCACATATGCTAGAAGGGACAATTGTTGTTCTTCTCTTCCTCGTCTTTCCCTACATCTTCTACTCCTCGCCTCTTCGCCAACCTGTTTCATTGGCGTCAACCAGCACCACGTCAACATTAGTGTGTTCGTCACCGACGCCTCATCTTCTTCTTTCTCATTCCTCGTCAACTTTAGTTTTCGTTCCTACTTATTTCCTAGAATACTCTTTCTTTCCTTTTTTTCCTCTTATTATTTGGAACACTCACTATTTCTCCAACAGCATGCACCACTTGGTGGCTTTAGTTCTTTTTCCTTCTTGTTCTTGGAGCACTCTTTCTTTTTATTATAGCATGAACCACCTGGCCAGTGTTGCGTCGTGTTGTACTCACCCGCAAACATTTCCACAACCGTCAGCGTGTTGACATCCTGCAAAGCATAGACTTAACCCATCTTGGTGAACGCTAGATCACCCATGTCGCGAGCGCATGATGACCGTTGTCCGTGTTGGCAAGCGGTGCTCAGTGCTTGGCCATGTAGCTGAGGGCCCATTGAACGTTCTTGTCCACGAGCGCTTTCAAAATGATTCACCATAATTAACTGCTTGCTTAATTTATTAAGTACACAAAAAATTAACAACCTACCTAATTCTCTGCATGCCTAATTAACTACCAACCAAATCTAACCGATCTCCCAAAACTCAAGTTGATGTGCGAAGACGAGTTGTGTGAGCACCTAGGTCTGAGCTCGGTGGCGACTATTCTTTATCTATCCGATCAATGCCACTGTTGTCGCTTGAAGCAGGCGTGCGTGCAGTTTGTGCTCCTATTGCCGACCAAAGGCTGGAAGCATATAGCTAAAACCTATCGGCATGTTGTGGACGAGCTCATAGTAAAGCTTCACAAGTATAATACCATACGGTTCACAAATATTGTCTGTGATTTAAATTACTTCTTCACGATATTGTTAAAACCTTTACAGATATTTTATAGATAACTGTTTGTTATACAGTACAAAAATTGGAAGCGAATATGTATTGTAATGTATGGAGATTGCAGCAACGTTTTCTTACAATGTGCTTCGAAACACTATCAACAAGATGTCAACTAAGAAACTCTACGCAGTAGACATACATGACATGGGATTAATTGAATTTCGGTCTAGATCCATCTAACTAGTGCTATTCTGTCCCATAACACTAGTGTCAAAAAACGTCCTATATTATGGGACTGAGGGAGTATTATCAGTCGGAGGCTCGTAGCCGTAGTCTCCGGCAGCAAACTTGTCCTCGGGATAAAACCTTGCAACAATTCGCTTCTCATCCCACAATCTCCCATCCATCTCGATCTTGCAAAGATTCGAGCTGTCGAGGCACGAGTACTCCAAGAAGACCCTCCCGACTCCAGCGACCACCGGACCGACATTGCTGGGGCCGGGCCGCGGGACGACCACATTCACCAGGTTGCTAAACATGCATGCTTCTTCGTCGACATCCTCCAGAAAGCGCTCGTAAAACTCGTCTTCCTCGAGGCGGTGGTCCGGGAGCATCTCGGTCAGGCATACCACCTTCGTTGCTCCGTCTTCGTGAGGTAGACGGTGCTGTTCCTGCACGGTCTGATTAGGAGGATGATAGACGTGTACATAAGCACGTTCATCACCTGGAGGAAGTTGCCTGGGAATGACCGTGGGCCACTGCAAGAAGCCAGGCAGAATCAAGTTAGTACTATGGCTGAAACACCCAGTTCATCAGCTAATCATATTTAACACAAATCAAGGCAAAAAAACAGAGTATGCGTATATATGGTGCTTTGTTGAGGTTGAGAACAGAAACGAAAATAAGGAAGGAGCGAGGGGCTAACTAACCTGGTAGTGGCTGGGCGGCAGGGACGGGTAGCTCAAGTTGGGGATCCTGTCGGTGGCCGTGCTATCAAGACGGCGGCTGCTCGCGATTCTGTCGTCGGTGTCAGCAACAAATTGGCTCTGATCTGAAGCACCTTGGCTGATCCTCCGCATGTAGTTCGGAGTCCCGAAGATCTCCTGCAAGCGATGCATACCCAAGTCGTCGTTGGTCGGCAGCGCCGGCGGGGAGGGGCATCCATAGTTGGCCATGCGATCTTCGACACAGGGCGTCGCGCGTCGGCAGGCGTCAGGGACGGGTACTTGTCGTTGGTGATGCGATCGACGCGGCGGCAAGGCGATTCCGTTGGACGGGTTCCTTTTGTTGTTGTTGCGCCGGCCGGGTTGTTCACATATAAAGGCAAACTGTTCCCTGATCGGTACGGTGTGCGGAACCCAGCCGGTTTCGGTTCCATATCGTTTCCCTTTAGCAAACTGTTCCCTGAATTGTTTTTCATGTAATCCTTGTTACGGAGTACTCCTTTCTAAAAAAAAAGGTTAGGGAGCACTCCCTCTTTAAACTAATATAAGTGTTTTATTTCCAAAATTTAGGTTTATATATTGAAATCAAAACAACATTACGTCGTCCACGAGCTTAGTGAATAGAGAGTTCCCTCGAAAAAAAGACAGTTCGGGGGCTCGTCTATCCAGCTAAGTGAAGTCTTGTTTTTTTTTTGCCAGAAATTTCCGATATATTCATCTTCAATCATGACAGTAAAACGAATACCAGAAATAATAGAAATTACATCCAGATCCGTGGACCACCTAGCGACAACTACCAGCACTGAAGCGAGCCGAAGGCGCGCCGCCGTCATCGTCCCTCCGTCGCCGGAGTCGGGCATAACTTGTTGTAGTAGACAGTCGGGAAGTCGTCGTGTTAAGGCCCCGTAGGACCAGCGCACCAGAACAGCAGCCGCCGCAGATGGAGAATAACTACATCAGAAAGATCCAATCCGAAGACACGCGAACGTAGACGAACAACGACGAGATCCGAGCAAATCCACCAAAGATAGATCCGTCGGAGACATACCTCCATACGTCCACCAACGATGCTAGACGCATCGCCGGAACGAGGGCTACACGGGGAGACCTTTATTCCATATTCAGGGAGCCGCCGCCGTCTCGTCTTCCTGAACAGGACACAAACCCTAGCAAAACTGAAAGAAACGATTAAAAACGGAGCCCTCCCGCCAACCCTTGCCGAGATTCACCGCGCCCCCATGGTCCTAAGGCCACCGGAGAGGAGGCGGACCTGCGGCGGCGTCGGCGGGAGGCAAAAACCCTAACTTTTTATGGAGAAGGAGGAGGAGGAGGAGACGGCAGCGCTAGGACGATAATGACCAATTTTTTCAGATACGCACACAAGCAGCCAACAACTAGATATATCTCCTGGAACAAATCAAAGACACAAGTGAAGTCTTGTTACAATAACCGAAATTAGTTAGCACATGGGTCGCTTGATTGGCAGAACAAAAACGATGTTTAAATGTGGCATTATTATAAATCAAAGAAGCTATCTCTACACATTCCGAAAATAGTCGATGTAGCATTCCATCATCTTGATTGCCCAGTACAAAAATCGATCACATTAGGGGAGTCAGATGGAGCATCTACTCGAGAGAATCCAATCACATTTGGGTAGTTTAGCCTATCGTGTATTGCCATTGCCTCTTTGGTGATAACATCTGCGGCATAGGGAATATAATTACAACGAGCCGCTAGAAAAGTACCTTTCTCATCCCTTGAAATCACTCTTGTTGCATCAACTGTTGGAAATATGCCCTAGAAGCAATAATAAAATGATTATTATTATATTTCCTTGTTCATGATAATTGTCTGTTATTCATGCTTGAATTGTATTGTACGGAAACATCGATACGTGTGTGAATACATAGACCACAACGTGTCCCTGGTAAGCCTCTAGTTCCTAGCTCGTTGATCAACAGATGGTCACGGTTTCCTGACCATGGACATTGGATGTCATTGATAACGGGATCATATCATTAGGAGAATGATGTGATGGACAAGACCCAATCCTAAGCCTAGCACAAGATCGTGTAGTTCGTAATGCTTAAGCTTTTCCAGTGTCAAGTATCTGTTCCTTAGACCATGAGGTTGTGCAACTCCCGGATACCGTAGGAATACTTTGGGTGTGCCAAACGTCACAATGTAACTGGGTGGCTATAAAGGTACGCAACGGGTATCTCCGAAAGTGTCTGTTGGGTTGGCACGAACCGAGACTGGGATTTGTCACTCCGTATGACAGAGAGGTATCTCTGGGCCCACTCGGTAAGACATCATCATAATGAGCTCAATGTAACTAAGGAGTTAGTCACGGGATGATGGATTACGGAACGAGTAAAGAGACTTGCTGTGACGAGATTGAACAAGGTATCGGTATACCGACAATCGAATCTCGGGCAAGTATCGTACCGATAGACAAAGGGAATTACATACGGGATTAAGTGAATCCTTGACATCATGGTTCATCCGATGAGATCATCAAGGAACACGTAGGAACCAACATGGGTATCCATATCCCGCTGTTGGTTATTAACCGGAGAGTCGTCTCGGTCATGTCTACGTGTCTCCCGAACCCGTAGGGTCTACACACTTAAGGTTCAATGACGCTAGGGTTGTAGAGATATATGCACACGGTAACCCGAATGTTGTTCGGAGTCCCGGATGAGATCCCAGACGTCACGAGGAGTTCCGGAATGGTTCGGAGGTAAAGAATGATATATAGGAAGTCCAGCTTCGGCCATCGGGAGAGTTCCGGGGGTCACCGGTAGTGTACCGGGACCACAGGAACGGTCCCCGGGGTCCATCGGGTGGGGCCACCCATCCCGGAGGGCCCCGTGGACCGTAGGGGGAGGGGGACCAGCCCTTAGTGGGCTGGCGCAGCCCCCATGGGCCTCCCCCCATGCGCCTAGGGTTGAAACCCTAGGGTGGGGGCGCCCCCCTAGGCTTGGGGGGCAAGCCACCCCCCTTGGCCGCCGCCCCCCTAGGAGATTGGATCTCCTAGGGCCGGCGCCCCCCTGGCCCCCTATATATAGTGGGGGGAAGAGAGGGCAGCCGCACCTCAGCCCCTGGCGCCTCTTCCCCCCGTTACATCTCCTACTCCTCCCGCAGGGTCTCGGCAAAGCCCTGCAGCTTTTCCCGTTGCATCCACCACCACGCCGTCGTGCTGCTGGATCTCCATCAACCTGTCCTCCCCCCTTGCTGGATCAAGAAGGAGGAGACGTCGCTGTACCGTACGTGTGTTGAACGCGGAGGTGCCGTCCGTTCGGCGCTGGGATCATCGGTGACGAGGATCACGACGAGTACGACTCCATCATCCACGTTCCATCGAACGCTTCCGCTCGCGATCTACAAAGGGTAAGTAGATGCACTCCTTTATGCTCGTTGCTAGATGACTCCTTAGATTGATCTTGGTGAAGCGTAGGAATTTTTTTGAATTCTGCTACGTTCCCCAACAGTGGCATCTGAGCTAGGTCTTTGCGTAGCATCTTGCACGAGTAGAACACAAACAAGTTGTGGACGTTGATTTTGCTCAATTCTCTTGCCGCTACTAGTCCAATCTTGATTCGGCGGCATTGTGGGATGAAGCGGCCCGGACCGACTTTACACGTACGCTTACGTGAGACTGTTTCCACCGACTGACATGCACTAGTTGCATAAGGTGGCTGGCGGGTGTCTGTCTCTCCCACTTTAGTCGGATCGGATTCGATGAAAAGGGTCCTTATGAAGGGTAAATAGAAATTAACATATCACGTTGTGGTTTTGGCGTAGGTAAGAAACGTTCTTGCTAGAAACCTATAGAAGCCACGTAAAAACTTGCAACAACAATTAGAGGACGTCTAACTTGTTCTTTGCAGCATGTGCTATGTGATGTGATATGGCCAAGAAGATGTGATGAATGATATATGTGATGTATGAGATTGATCATGTTCTTGTAATAGGGAATCATGACTTGCATGTCGATGAAAATGACAACCGGCAGGAGCCATATGAGTTGTCTTATTTATTGTATGACCTGCGTGTGACTGAATAATGCCATGTAATTACTTTACTTTATTGCTAAACGTTAGCCATAGTAGTAGAAGTAACTTTTGGCGAGACGACTTCATGAAGACACGATGATGGAGATCATGGTGTCATGCCGGTGACAAAGATGATCATGGTGCCCCGAAGATGCACTAGTAGAAAACAGCGCATTGGTCCAGCCCATTAGCCCCGGTTCAATCTAGAACCGGGTCCAATGGGGGTACTGGACCCGGTTCGTGAGCCCAGGGGGGCGGCCGGGCCACGTGGGCCATTGGTCCCGGTTCGTCTGGACCTATTGGTCCCGGTTGGAGCTAAAAACCGGGACCAATGGCTCTTACTCCTGGCCCACCACTATTGGTCCCGGTTGGTGTTATGAACCGGGACCAAAGGCACCCCTTTAGTCCCGGTTTGTAGCACCAACCGGGACCAGTGAGTTGCCTATATATACCCCCTCACTCAAGAGCAGAGCTCACTGCTCTGTTTTTTTTCTGGCCGAGGGGGAGAGGGGTTAGTGGTGCTCTAGCTCACCTCCTATGCACACAACGTGTTCGGTGGAATGCCCGAGCCACACTAGTTAAGCTTTTCTCCTCTCGAAGCTCTATTTTCTCCGAGATTTGTCTAGGTTTAGCGGTCCGTCACGTCCCGTCCCCGTCTTCGCCGCCGTCGATCGCCCCCGCCGATCTCGTCACCGGCACCACCGTGGTGAGCCTCTTGTTATGTCCATGCTTTTCTTACTTTTATTATTGCTTGTTATTATTGCTTTAGATAGATATTTGTCTAATTTTCTTACGTTTATTATTGCTTGTTATTATATAGTGCGATGGTTTTGATATCCGCCCACGTGGGCCCTCGTCCAGTCTACGATTCGGATGTGGTATATTATCTTTAATTTATAACTATTTGTTTTAGTGCTTATGATAGTTATGCCGACCAACCTGACATGCATAGATGTTTTATTATGTCTAGGAGGTAGTTGAACCGGAAATTCCAACCGACCCTCTTGTGGAGAGGTTAAATTTAGTTGAAGAGGAAAACATTTCGTTAAAGAAAAAATTGGAAAAAATGGAGGAGGAGAAGATGGAATTGGAGTTGCATGTTGCGGAAGTTATCGATGATCACAAGATCAAGATGGACCCTATTGTCGAGAGGTTAAATTTAGTTGAAGAAGAAAACAAATTCTTGAAGGAAAAAATAAAAAAAATTGTGGACGAGAAGATGATATTGGAGTTGCATGTTGCGGATGTCGTCGATGATCACAAGATCAAGATGGATGCAATGCGGTTGAAGATTAAAAAGATTAGAAAATATGCCATTCATACCGAGGCTTGGTATCACTATGCCGTTGGATCAATTGTTACCTTGGTTGCGATTATGATAGCATTTGTTTTCGCGTTGAAATGTTTTACATAGTTTCGATGTGTATGGAGAGCTATATGTTGTTAGATGAGAACTATATATGTATGTACTTTGGTTTTAATGTGATGATGAACTTTTATCCATTTGGTCACTTAATTATCTATTTATGATGTTCTGTAATGGTTTTTGACACACTTAATTATATATAAATGCACGCAGATGAACCGTCAATGGATGTACGGTGACAGACACACCTCCGAGTACATTAAGGGCGTGCGTGAGTTTCTAAATGCGGCTGAGGCAAACAAGCAGAATGGTTTTATGTGTTGTCCATGCACTAAATGTGTGAATACGATGTCTTACTCTAACCGGAAAATCCTTCACTCCCACCTGCTTTACAAGGGTTTCATGCCACACTATAATGTTTGGACGAGGCACGGAGAAATAGGGGTTATGATGGAAGACGGCGAAGAAGAAGAGTACGATGACAACTATGTGCCCCCTGAATACGGTGATGCTGCAATGGGGGGAGCTGGTGAAGATCAAGAGGAACCAGACGATGTGCCCAATGATGCTGCAACGGGTGAAGCTGCTGAAGATCAAGAGGAACCAAATGATGATCTTCGCCGGGTCATTGTCGATGCAAGGACACAATGCAAAAGTCAAAAGGAGAAGCTGAAGTTCGATCGCATGTTAGAGGATCACAAAAAAGGGTTGTACCCCAATTGCGAAGATGGCAACACAAAGCTCGGTACCGTACTGGAATTGCTGCAGTGGAAGGCAGAGAATGCTGTGGCTGACAAAGGATTTGGGAAGCTACTGAAAATATTGAAGAAGAAGCTTCCGAAGGATAACGAATTGCCCGACAGTACATACGCAGCAAAGAAGGTCGTATGCCCTCTAGGATTGGAGGTGCAGAAGATACATGCATGCCCTAATGACTGCATCCTCTACCGCGGTGCATACAAGGATCTGAACGCATGCCCGGTATGCGGTGCATTGCGGTATAAGATCAGACGAGATGACCCTGGTGATGTTGATGGCGAGCCCGCCAGGAAGAGGGTTCCTGCGAAGGTGATGTGGTATGCTCCTATAATACCACGGTTGAAACGTTTGTTTAGAAACAGAGAGCATGCCAAGTTGATGCGATGGCACAGTGAGGACCGTAAGAAAGATGGGAAGTTGAGAGCACCCACTGACGGGTCGCAGTGGAGAAAAATCGAGAGAAAGTACTGGGAGGAGTTTGCAAAGGACCCAAGGAACATATGGTTTGCTTTAAGCGCGGATGGCATTAATCCTTTCGGGGAGCAGAGCAGCAATCACAGCACCTGGCCCGTGACTCTATGTATGTATAACCTTCCTCCTTGGATGTGCATGAAGCGGAAGTTCATTATGATGCCAGTTCTCATCCAAGGCCCTAAGCAACCCGGCAACGACATTGATGTGTACCTAAGGCCATTAGTTGAAGAACTTTTACAGCTGTGGAATGGAAACGGTGTACGTGCGTGGGATGAGCACAAACAGGAGGAATTTGACCTAAAGGCGTTGCTGTTCGTGACCATCAACGATTGGCCCGCTCTCAGTAACCTTTCAGGACACACAAACAAAGGATACCACGCATGCACGCACTGTTTAGATGACACTGAAAGTATATACCTGGACAAGTGCAGGAAGAATGCGAACCTGGGCCATCGTCGATTTCTTCCGACCAACCATCAATGTCGAAAGAAAGGCAAGCATTTCAAAGGCGAGGCAGATCACCGGAAGAAGCCCGCCATGCGTACCGGTGATCACGTACTTGCTATGGTCAATGATTTACACATAATCTTTGGAAAGGGCCCCGGCGCACTAGCTGTTCCGAATGACGATGAGGGACACGCACCCATGTGGAAGAAGAAATCTATATTTTGGGACCTACCCTACTGGAAAGACCTAGAGGTCCGCTCTTCAATCGACGTGATGCACGTGACGAAGAACCTTTGCGTGAACCTGCTAGGCTTCTTGGGCGTGTATGGAAAGACGAAATATACAGCTGAGGCACGGGAGGACCTGCAACATTTGCACGAAAAATACGGCATCCCTCCGAAGCAGTATGAAGGTCCTGCCAGCTATGCTCTTGCGAAAGAAGAGAAAGAAATCTTCTTTGAATGCCTGCTCAGTATGAAGGTCCCGACTGGCTTCTCGTCGAATATAAAGGGAATAATAAATATGGCAGAGAAAAAGTTCCAGAACCTAAAGTCTCATGACTGCCATGTGATTATGACGCAACTGCTTCCGGTTGCATTGAGGGGGCTTCTACCGGAAAACGTCCGATTAGCCATTGTGAAGCTATGTGCATTCCTCAATGCAATCTCTCAGAAGGTGATCGATCCAGAAATCGTACCAAGGCTAAGGAGTGATGTGGCGTAATGTCTTGTCAGTTTCGAGCTTGTGTTCCCACCATCCTTCTTCAATATCATGACACACGCCCTAGTTCATCTAGTCGACGAGATTGTCATTCTGGGGCCCGTATTTCTACACAATATGTTCCCCTTTGAGAGGTTCATGGGAGTCCCAAAGAAATATGTCCGTAACCGCGCCAGGCCAGAAGGAAGCATCTCCATGGGCCATCAAACAGAGGATGTCATCGGGTTTTGTGTTGACTTCATTCCTGGCCTTAATAAGATAGGTCTCCCTAAATCGCGGTACGAGGGGAGACTGACTGGAAAAGGCACGCTTGGAAGGGACTCAATAATATGCAGGGACGGATATTCTTGGTCTCAAGCACACTACACAGTTCTACAGAACTCTACATTGGTGACCCCGTATGTCGATGAACGCAAGAACAGTCTGCGCTCCAAACACCCGGAGCAGTGCGACGACTGGATTACACGTGAACACATCAGGACTTTCAGCAGTTGGTTGGAAACACGTCTCAGAGGTGACAACACTGTTTGTGATGAGTTGTACTTGTTGTCCAGGGGACCATCTTCGACTGTATTGATTTACAAAGGATACGAGATAAATGGGAATACATTTTACACGATTGTCCAAGATCAAAAGAGCACCAACCAAAATAGCGGTGTCCGCTTTGATGCAACAACCGAGAGGGGAAAGGACACATATTATGGTTACATAGTGGACATATGGGAACTTGACTACGGACATGATTTTAAGGTCCCTTTGTTTAAGTGCAAATGGGTCAATCTGTCAGGAGGTGGGGTACAGGTAGACCCACAGTACGGAATGACAACAGTGGATCTGAAAAATCTTGGATACACTGACGAACCGTTCGTCCTAGCCAATGATGTGGCACAGGTTATCTATGTGAAGGACATGTCTACCAGACGGAGAAAAAAGAAAAGATAAGGAAGCGAATACATCATACGATGAGCCAAAGCGCCACATAGTTCTTTCAGGAAAAAGGGACATCCTGGGAGTGGAGGGCAAGACAGACATGTCTGAAGATTATGAAAAGTTTCATGAAATTCCTCCCTTCAAAGTCAAGGCTGACCCAAGCATCCTGATAAACGATGAAGATTATCCATGGTTACGGCGCAATAAGCAAATGACACAAGCGAAGAAAAAGTGAAGAGTTTTTTCCGCAACTATTATGATGATACCATGCCAACTTTGTAACAAACGAGTATGATACCATTGTCCGTTTGTACTATTCAAATTTGCACTAACAGAAAGTTTGTAATTGGTTTTACCAGAAAGAATTAAAAAATAAAACAAAAAACAAAAGAAAATAAATAATGCAGAAAAAAAAACTTGCAAAAAAATAAAAAATAGCAACAATAAGTATTTCATTGTAAGTAGAAACAAAATAAAATAAATAAAGCAACAAAGAAAACAAATAATTTCAAATTTAAACTATTCAAATTTGAATACTACTTGCACTAACAGAAAGTTTGTAATTGGTTTTACCAGAAAGAATTAAAAAATAAAGCAAAAAACAAAACAAAAAAATAATGCAGAAAACAAAACAAAAAAATTGAAAAAAAATAGCAACAATAAGTATTTTATTGTAAGTAGAAACAAAATAAAATAAATAAAGCAACAAAGAAAACAAATAAATAAAAATAGCAACAGTAAGTATTTTGTTGAAAGTAGAAACAAAACTAAAAAATAAAGCAACAAAGAAAAAAAATAAAAAAATGCCACCTACTGGGCCCACACGGCCTGAATACAACTAGAAACCCAACCATGGGCCAGGATTCAGGCCCGTAGAAAGCCCAGCAAGCCCACAGGCAAATCAGTGTCAGTTTAGGCCCTTAGGCCTGCAGTTTAGAGGAGTTCGAGAGGAGAGAGGTAGCGGGCCTGAATACGACTAGAAACCCAACCATGGGCCAGGATTCAGGCCCGTAGAAAGCCCAGCAAGCCCACAGGAAAATCAGTGTTAGTTTAGGCCCTTAGGCCTGCAGTTTAGAGGAGTTCGAGAGGAGAGAGGTAGCGGGGCTTATAAACTGGTGCTGGCCTCTCTCAACTAGCGAGGTGGGACTAAACTTCCCACCGCACCGCAGCAAGGCCTTTCGTCCCGGTTGGTGGCACCAACCGGGACTAAAGGGTGGCATTAGTCCCGGTTGGTGGTTGAAACCGGGACTAATGCCCCCCTTTAGTCCCGGTTGCTGCCACCAACCGGGACTAAAGGCCCCTCCTTCCCGCCCTTTGGGCTGCTGAAAAGGGACCTTTAGTCCCGGTTGGTGGCGGCAACCGGGACTAAAGGGGTGTATTAGTCCCGGTTTCAGCCACCAACCGGGACTAATACAGCTCCTATATAACCACGACTTGCGAAATTTTGGGCAGTTTCCTTCTTCCGCGCCCCCGACGCCTCCCTCTCCTTCCCCGCCCCCGTCGCCCCGTCGCCGTCGCCGTCGCCGTCGCCCCCGACACCGCCCCGACGCCGCCTCGTCGCCGTCGCCCCGCCCCGCGACCCCGTTCCGCCCCGCCCCGCGCCGTCGCCGCGCCCCGGCCCGTCACCGTCGCGTCGCGCGCCCCGCCCCGCCGCCGCGCCCCGACGCCGCCTCGTCGCCGCTCCGCCCCGCCGCCTCGTCGCCGCTCCGCCCCGCCGCCGTCGCGCCGCCTAGCCCCGCCGCGCGATGTGAGGGCTCCCTTTTTTTATGTTTATATAAAATTGTTGTATATATATATAGTTGCTGTGTATATATATATGTATATATGTGTATATTTTTTTTATGTTTATATAAATTGTTGTATATATAGTTGCTGTATATATAGTTGCTGTATATATATATATTTTTTCTTAGGAATTTGCTAAATATATATGTTAAATATATATGTATGTGTATATAAATATATTTTTTCTTAGGAAGTTGCTGTATGTGATGTGTGTATGTGATGTATATATATGTGTATGTGGCTATATAGTTTTTTTTTTATATATGCTAAATATATATAGAAAGTTTTATGTATGCAAAAGTTACAAATTTAGAAAAAGAAGGATAGGAAAGAAGAAAATAAGAAAGAGGAAAGAAAGAAGAAGAGGAGAGGAAGAAGAGGAGAAATAAATAAGAAGAAGAAAAAAATAAAAAAAGAGGAGAAGAAGAAAGGAATAGAGGAGAAGAAGAGAAATTTTCTCTTCTTCTCCTCTATTCCTTTCTTCTTCTCCTTTTTTTCTTTTTTTTTCTTCGATCTTCTCCTCTAGCGGTTCCTTTTTTATTCTTCTTCCTCTTTTTTTTATCGGATATGTCTATGTCGATATACACCCTCCACGATAACTTCGACATTAGGGGGGGCCGGGGTCGAGGGTCGTCGAGGGACCGAGGGACCGGTCGAGAGATCGCCGAGGGGCCGAGGGTCGTCGAGGGGTCGAGAGGCCGAAGGTCGAGGGGTCGAGAGCTTGCCTAGCAGTCAGGGGTCTAGGGTTGTGGCTCGCCGAGCAGTCGGGGGTCTAGGGTTGTGGATCGCCGAGCAGTCGGGGGTCAAAGTATTGAAGAATTCCATGACTTCATCATTTGCCAGAAGTAACCGGGGCATTTTGGTACAATGTTATGCAAAGTTATTCTGGAACGGAGTTCCTGATAGAATAATCCGTCTTTTGTTGCGAATTATCCTATCTGGGACTCCGTTCCAAAATAACTTTGGAGAGCTTCGTACCATCATGCTACTGTTACTTTCGCCTAATGATGAAGTATTGGTTTTGTTGAATCCTTTGACACTCGACAAAATGTGAGATGAGGGGGTCTAGGGTTGTGG
>LR738713.1:690569817-690616935 GCA_902687465.1 Secale cereale
CCCAAAACCTCCAACCCCCCTCCCCTTTCAAAAAAAAAACAAAAACCACAGCCACAGAAATGCTAACGCGTGGATGCCTTTTGGTCCCGGTTGGTACCACCAACCGGGACTAAAGCCCCTCCTGCCTGGGCTCGGTGCACAGGCCACGTGGACACCCTTCTGCCCCGGTTCTGGATTGAACCGGCACTAAAGGGTTAGAGCATTAGTACCGACCCTCTTGTCCCGGTTCTGGAACCGGGGCTAAAGGCCCAAATGAACCGGGTCTGATGACCCTTTATCTACTAGTGATGGAGATCAAAGGAGAAAAATGATATTGGCCATATCATGTCACTTTATTTGATTGCATGTGATGTTTATCATGTTTATGCATCTTGTTTAATTAGAACGACGGTAGTAAATAAGATGATCTCTCACTAAAAATTTCAAGAATTGTGTTTCCCCTAACTGTGCACCGTTGCTAAGGATCGTTGTTCCGAAGCACCGCGTGATGATCGGGTGTGATAGGCTCTAACATTCGCATACAACAGGTGTAAGCCATATTTACACACACAATACATTTAGGGTTCACTTGACGAGCCTAGCATGTACAGACATGGCCTCGGAACACGGAAGACCGAAAGGTCGAACATGAGTCGTATAGAAGATACGATCAACATGGAGATGTTCACCGTTGATGACTAGTCCGTCTCACGTGATGATCGGACACGGGCTAGTCGATTCGGATCATGTATCACTTAGATGACTAGAGAGATGTCAATCTGAGTGGGAGTTCATTAAATTTGATTAGATGAACTTAATTGTCATGAACTTAGTCTAAATTCTTTACAATATGTCTTGTAGATCAAATGGCCCACGCTCATGTTACCCTCAACTTCAACGCGTTCCTAGAGAAAACCAAGCTGAAAGACGATGGTAGCAACTATACAGATTGGGTCCATAACATGAGGATCATCCTCATAGCTGCCAAGAAAACTTATGTCCTAGAAGCACCGCTAGGTGACGCTCCCGCCCCGGCAAACCAAGATGTTATGAACGCTTGGCAGTCGCGTTGTGATGATTACTCCCTGGTTCAGTGCGGCATGCTCTACAGCTTAGAATCGGGGCTCCAAAAGAGTTTTGAGCACCACGGAGCATATGAGATGTTCCAAGAGCTGAAAATGGTTTTCCAGGCTCATGCCCGAGTTGAGAGATATGATGTCTCCAACGCATTCTACAGCTGTAAGATGGAGGAAAATAGTTCTGTCAGCGAGCACATACTCAAGTTGTCTGGGTTGCACAACCACTTGTCTAAGTTAGGAATGAATCTCCCAGACGAAGCGGTCGTTGACAGAATCCTTCAGTCGCTCCCACCTAGCTACAAGAGCTTCGTGTTGAACTTCAATATGCAAGGGATGGAGAAGTCCATTCTCGAGGTGTATTCAATGCTGAAATCAGCGGAGGTGGAGATCAAGAAAGAGCATCAAGTGTTGATGGTGAATAAAACCACTAAGTTCAAGAAGGGCAAGGGTAAGAAGAACTTCAAGAAGGACGGCAAAGGAGTTGCCGCGCCCGGTAAGCCAGTTGCCGGGAAGAAGCCAAAGAATGGACCCAAGCCTGAGACAGTGTGCTTTTATTGCAAGGGAACGGGTCACTGGAAGCGGAACTGCCCCAAATACTTAGCAGACAAGAAGGCCGGCAACATCAAAGGTATATGTGATATACTTGTTATTGATGTGTACCTTACCAGCGCTCGTAGTAGCTCCTGGGTATTTGATACCGGTGCAGTTGCTCACATTTGTAACTCAAAGCAGGAGCTGCGGAATAAGCGGAGACTGGCGAAGGACGAGGTGACGATGCGCGTCGGGAATGGCTCCAAGGTTGATGTGATCGCCGTAGGCACGCTACCTCTACATCTACCCTCGGGATTAGTTTTAAACCTTAATAATTGTTATCTAGTACCAGCTTTGAGCATGAACATTGTATCTGGATCTCGTTTGATGCGAGATGGCTACTCATTTAAATCCGAGAATAATGGTTGTTCTATTTATTTGAGAGATATGTTTTATGGTCATGCCCCGCTGGTCAATGGTTTATTTTTGATGAATCTCGAACGTGATGATACACATATTCATAGTGTGAATGCCAAAAGATGTAAAGTTGACAATGATAGTCCCACATACTTGTGGCATTGCCGCCTTGGTCATATTGGTGTCAAACGTATGAAGGAGCTCCATGCAGATGGACTTCTAGAGTCTCTTGATTATGAATCATTTGACACGTGCGAACCATGCCTCTTGGGAAAGATGACTAAGACTCCGTTCTCCGGAATAATGAAGCGAGCGGCCAACTTATTGGAAATCATACATACCGATGTGTGCGGTCCAATGAGTGTTGAAGCTCGCGGAGGCTATCGTTATGTTCTCACCCTCACAGATGACTTGAGTAGATATGGGTATGTCTACTTAATGAAACACAAGTCTGAGACCTTTGAAAAGTTCAAGGAATTTCAGAATGAGGTTGAGAATGAACGTGACAGAAAAATAAAGTTCTTACGATCGGATCGTGGGGGTGAATATTTAAGTCATGAATTTGGCACGCACCTAAGGAACTGTAGAGTTGTTTCACAATTGACACCGCCCGGAACACCTCAGCGTAATGGTGTGTCCGAACGTCGAAATCGCACTCTGTTGGACATTGTGCGATCTATGATGTCTCTCACCGACTTACCGCTATCTTTTTGGGGTTATGCTTTAGAGACTGCCGCATTCACTTTAAATATCGCTCCGTCGAAATCCGTTGAGACGACACCGTATGAACTTTGGTTTGGCAAGAAACCTAAGCTGTCGTTTCTGAAAGTTTGGGGTTGCGATGCTTATGTCAAGAAACTTCAACCTGAAAAGCTCGAACCCAAATCGGAAAAATGAGTCTTCATAAGATACCCAAAGGAAACGATTGGGTACACCTTCTACCTCAGATCAGAAGGCAAGGCCTTTGTTGCCAAGAATGGATCCTTTCTGGAGAAAGAGTTTCTCTCGAAAGAAGTGAGTGGGAGGAAAGTAGAACTTGATGAGGTGACAGTCACCCATCCCGAACCGGAAAGTAGCGCAGCGCAGGAAATTGTTCCTGAGGTGCCTGCACCGACAAGGGAGGAAGTTAATGATGATGATCATGAAGATACGGATAAAGTTACTAGTGAACTTCGAAGGTCCACAAGGACACGTTCCGCACCAGAGTGGTACGGCAACCCTGTCATGGAAATCATGTTGTTAGACAACGGTGAACCTTCAAACTATGAAGAAGCGATGGCGGGCCCGGATTCCAACAAATGGCTTGAAGCCATGAAATCCGAGATAGGATCCATGTATGAAAACAAAGTATGGACTTTGGTGGACTTGCCCCATGATCGGCACGCCATAGAAAATAAATGGATATTTAAAAAGAAGACATACGCGGATGGTAATGTGACCATCTATAAGGCTCGACTTGTCGCTAAGGGTTATCGACAAGTTCAAGGGATTGACTACGACGAGACTTTCTCTCCCGTAGCGATGCTGAAGTCCGTCCGAATCATGTTAGCAATTGCCGCATTCTATGATTATGAGATATGGCAAATGGACATCAAAACAGCATTCCTTAATGGCTTCCTCAAGGAAGAACTGTATATGATGCAGCCGGAAGGTTTTGTCGATCCAGAGAATGCTAACAAGATATGCAAGCTCAAGCGCTCGATCTACGGGCTGGTGCAAGCATCTCGGAGTTGGAATATTCGCTTTAATGATGTGATCAAAGCGTTTGGCTTTGTACAGACTTGGGGAGAAGCATGTATTTACAAGAAAGTGAGTGGGAGCTCTGTAGCATTTCTCATATTATATGTGGATGACATACTGCTGATGGGAAATGATATAGAATTCTTGGAGAACATAAAGGCCTACTTGAATAAGAGTTTTTTAATGAAGGACCTTGGAGAAGCTGCTTATATATTAGGAATCAAGATCTATAGAGATAGATCAAGACGCCTCATTGATCTTTCACAAAGCACATACCTTGACAAGATATTGAAGAAGTTCAATATGGATCAATCCAAGAAAGGGTTCTTGCCTGTTTTGCAAGGTATGAGATTGAGCACAGCTCAGTCTCCGACCACGGCAGAAGATAGAGAAAAGATGAGTGTCATCCCCTATGCCTCAGCCATAGGTTCTATTATGTATGCCATGCTGTGTACCAGACCTGATGTGAACCTTGCCATAAGTTTGGTAGGGAGGTACCAAAGTGATCCCGGTATGGAACACTGGACAGCGGTCAAGAACATCCTGAAGTACCTGAAGAGGACTAAGGATATGTTTCTCGTTTATGGAGGTGATGAAGAGCTCGTTGTAAAGGGTTACGTCGATGCTAGCTTCGACACAGATCTGGATGACTCCAAGTCACAAACCGGATACATGTATATTTTGAATGGTGGAGCAGTCAGCTGGTGCAGTTGCAAGTAGAGCGTCGTGGCACATTCTACATGTGAAGCGGAGTACATAGCTGCTTGCGAAGCAGCGCAAGAAGGAGTCTGGATGAAGGAGTTCATCACCGACCTAGGAGTCATTCCAAGCGCGTCAAGCCCGATGACTCTCTTCTGTGACAACACTGGAGCTATTGCCATTGCCAAGGAGTCCAGGTTTCACAAGAAGACCAAGCACATCAAGCGTCGTTTCAACTCCATCCGGAATTATGTTCAAGATGGAGATATAGATATTTGTAAAGTGCATACGGATCTGAATGTCGCAGATCCGTTGAGTAAACCTCTTCCACGGGCAAAACATGATCAACACCAGAACTCTATGGGCGTTCGATTCATCACAATGTAACTAGATTATTGACTCTAGTGCAAGTGGCAGACTGTTGGAAATATGTCCTAGAGGTATTGTCTGTTATTCATGCTTGAATTGTATTGTAGGAAAACAGTGATACATGTGTGAATACATAGACCACAACGTGTCCCTGGTAAGCCTCTAGTTACTAGCTCGTTGATCAATAGATGGTCACGGTTTCCTGACCATGGACATTGGATGTCATTGATAACGAGATCACATCATTAGGAGAATGATGTGATGGACAAGACCCAATCCTAAGCCTAGCACAAGATCATGTAGTTCGTAATGCTTAAGCTTTTCCAGTGTCAAGTATCTGTTCCTTAGACCATGAGGTTGTGCAACTCCCGGATACCGTAGGAATACTTTGGGTGTGCCAAACGTCACAACGTAACTGGGTGGCTATAAAGGTACGCAACAGGTATCTCCGAAAGTGTCTGTTGGGTTGGCACGAACCGAGACTAGGATTTGCCACTCCGTATGACGGAGACGTATCTCTGGGCCCACTCGGTAAGACATCATCATAATGAGCTCAATGTGACTAAGGAGTTAGTCACGGGATGATGGATTACGGAACGAGTAAAGAGACTTGCCGTGACGATATTGAACAAGGTATCGGTATACCGACGATCGAATCTCGGGCAAGTATCGTAACGATAGACAAAGGGAATTACATACGGGATTAAGTGAATCCTTGACATCATGGTTCATCCGATGAGATCATCGAGGAACACGTAGGAACCAACATGGGTATCCAGATCCTGCTGTTGGTTATTGACCGGAGAGTCGTCTCGGTCATGTCTACGTGTCTCCCGAACCTGTAGGGTCTACACACGTAAGGTTCGGTGACGCTAGGGTTGTAGAGATATATGCACACGGTAACCTGAATGTTGTTCGGAGTCCCGGATGAGATCCCGGACGTCACGAGGAGTTCCGGAATGGTCCGGAGGTAAAGAATGATATATAAGAAGTCCAGTTTCGGCCATCGGGAGAGTTTCGGGGGTCACCGGTAGTGTACCGGGACCACCGGAAGGGTCCCGGGGGGTCCACCGGGTGGGGCCACCCATCCCGGAGGGCCCCGTGGGCCGTAGGGGGAGGGGACCAGCCCTTAGTGGGCTGGCGCACCCCCCATGGGCCTCCCCCCATGCGCCTAGGATTGAAACCCTAGGGGTGGGGGCGCCCCCCTAGGCTTGGGGGGCAAGTGATGGCTTCTCGCCCCTCGTTGGTTACCCCAAGTGGAAGGTTTGAGATGCAGTGTAGAGGTAATTTTCCCTTGGCAAAGATACCAAGGATCGATTTCCCCTGAGACTCCTAGTTTCAACAAGAAGGTGTCAACTGCTAACGGCGCCAGATATTAGCAATCAACTTGGACCTGTACACAAATACAAATAACTTTGCTCCCAACAAGTACAGAGAGGTTGTCAATCCCTCCAGCCTTGTCGTTTACAAAGGATCAAACGCAAGTGATAATGGTGATAGGTAAAACTGTAACTAGTATGTAAAAGCAGAAAGTAAATAGCGGATGTGATCAGTGATGGTAATATGGACCGGGGTCCCATGATGTTCACTAGTGATGTCTCTCTCCCAAAAGACGATAAAACAGCTATGTGAGGTAAACGAATTACAGCTGGGCAATTGACAGAATTATGTGTGCAAACCAATGCTAACTATGTTGCAAGAAAGGTAGACGTTCAAAGCATGGGCGGTACGCCAAGGCAAGTAGACCAAAATCGATCTGCATCTACTACTAATCATCCACCTTGAGATATCTATCCAGAACATCTCGCTGGTATTAAGTTGCGAGTCCCACCCATAGTGTAAACTCAAAGCAACAGACAACTGCATTAAAAGAACTTTGCGTAAAGTAAACAATCCTTGCACCCGCGAGTACAAGCACCGTTGTTTTCCCCCTTGTGGCAACAGCACATCCCCTAGGCTCATGTTTCTGTCACTCAAGCTAGTCATTGAGGGGCATGAACCCACAATCGAGCGTAACGTTTCCTCTTGGAGTCACTACCTACTACTTGGCCAAAGCAATAAATAGCAACGGAGAACATGCAAGAATTACTTACGAACATAAATATAAAAGAGGTAAATCAAATATATTACTCAAACACAATCTGAACATAATCTCACAATCCATCGGATCCCAGCAAACTCAACATAGCAACAGCATAAGGATTACATATGTGCCTCGATCATGTAGGGCAGCTCACGAGGTCTAATTAGTGAAGCACAAGAAGGGGAGGAGAACATCACATAGCTACTGGTCATGGACCCATGGTCCAAGGGAGACTACTCAGAACTCATCCGGGAGGCGTCCATGGTGGTGGAGAGGCTCCCGGTGGTGATCCTCCCCTCCGGCAGGGTGCCGGGAAGAGTTCTCCTGGTGCTCCCGATCTTGGAAGCGCGGCGGCGGCGGAACAGAGATGAGATCGCGAAAAAGGCTTCCGTCCTCGAGGGTTTCGGGACGCGTGTTAAATATATGCCAAAGGGGGGCATCAGCGGAGGCCTGGGGGGCCCAAGCGCCCCCCCGACGCGGCCAGGAGGGGGGCCGCGCCACCAGGGCTCCTGGAGCCCTGGTGGCCCCCCTCCGGCCCTACTTCGGCTGTGTGGAAGCTTCTGGAACGCTGATTTTTTATATAATTTTTCCGGGATTTTTCTGGCAGTTTTCGTGACGGGAAAACCTGAAATACAAAAACAGCAGAAAACAGAAACTGGCACTGGGGTGCACTGAGTTAATAGGTTAGTCCAAATATGATCAAAAGTGTATGGAAGTGTATAAATAACATAGCAATATCACACAAAAGAGGCATGGAGCAAGTAGAAATTATAGATACGTTTTAGACGTATCAACATCCCCAAGCTTAATTCCTGCTCGTCCTCGAGTAGGTAAATGATAACAAGAATAATTTCTGTGGTGACATGCTATTAACCATATAGGGCTTTTCATAGTCATATGACAAAAGCTTACTGAGACAATGAATCTGTAGTAATTAAGTTGCCTCATGAGAAAATCACAAAGAACTGAAAGTTTTACAACATGATACTGAAACATCAAATAGATTTGTAATGAGCATGGTGTGCAAATATGATAAAGTGATATCTCGCTTGCCCCCTTTAGTGAAGCAAAACATAAATGCAGGGGCACCTCCAAGGTTTAAGTGATGACTAGATACAATGATTTCAGAATAAACGATATCACAATCATGCAAAAGACAATGCTACTTTGGGACAATGCACATTACACTCAGAATGACAATCATGCTCTCAGTAGTTGGTGCTTTAAAAGAAGGTGGAGACTCTCGAACTGTGGCTTTTGTTGGCAAAGTTGAAAACCCGTAGTCGGAAACAAAGACAAAACATGTACCAGAGCTCTTGGTTTTAAAAACAGAGGTAATAAATTTTTTTTGGATTATGCATGTTCCGTCAACGAACGCTAGCAGACAACTCAATCACTTCTTGAGATGGACAAGTTTCGAGGAACGGCTCCCGAATGAGGACGATCACATCCTCTTAATCTTCTTTGTTTATCACTGCCAAAGTTTTCTGATTTCTCATGAACAAAGTGTGAAGGAGGGTTTGTTTGTTATATTAATTTTTGAGCCGGGCGCACTCTTTGCCAGTTCCTTCTCGCATTATGGGTTTGCATATTAGACATGCAATCCCGGGGTGAAGCTTGTCCAACTTAAAAAGATCATGAATTAACTACTACTTCCTCATGAACTAAAACAGAGGCACAACATAGGAATGCTTTTTTTTTAAATAATTTCGAGATGGTACATGAAAGTCTTCGTGAGGAATGGCAGGTAAATACCATGTATAGGAAGGTATGGTGGACTCATATGGCATAACTGGTTTAAAGGATTTTGGATGCACAAGCAGTCAGTCCGCTTAGTACAGGTGGAGGTTAGCAAAAGACTGGGAGCGACCAACTAAAAGAGCAATGACGGTCATAATCATGCAGAGCGACAAAGCAACATTGAATCAGGCATGGAAGTTATATCGCTACTCAGAAACAAAAGATCATCAAGGCTTGACAGACTTTCTTTACAGTCTTAAATATGCGTGAGCATACGCCAAGTCAATCAAAATAAATTCTTGAAGGAAGATATTACTAAACCACACCACATCATAGGCAAACAAATCATGTTGGTACTCCAATAACACATTGGGAACCCCCCAGCTATTTGAGACTAACCATAAGAAAACATGAACTACTAAGCACCATTATGCATGTAGCATTTTTTATCATAGACATATCGACTAATGCAACAGAAGCAAACTCTCTTAATAAGATAAGCATGATAAATAAAGAGAGTTCCAACGACCAACTAAACAAAAGCTCTTTAAAAAGATAAGCATGAAAACTAAGAGCTGAACATGATAGTAGCTATTGAAAGACAAAGAACATACACAACAAAGATAGACATGAAAATTCTATGTTGCGTTCTAGGTTGAAGTGGAGCGTGTTTCTCTCCCACACAAAGAAAGCTGAGTTCCGACTCGTTATGAAAAGCTAAAGAAAACTAAGAAGGAAACTAAAAGCAAGACGCTCCAAGCATAGCACATAACACATGAAGTGATAAAAATATAGTGGAACGAAAGACGAACTGATAATGTTGATGGAGAAGGGGATGCACGGGGGCATCCCCAAGCTTAGACACTTGAGTCTTCTTGAATATTTCTTGGGGGTGCATGGGGCATCCCCAAGCTTGAGCGTTTGACACTCCTGAATCTTTTTATCATCTTCCCTCGCACACTTGAAAACTCCCTTCATACATAACTCATCATAATCTGATTAGCGAGGTTAGTACCCATAATAATATAATTGTTCCTTGCTGTAAATAAGGATATTCTTGAAGGTCTACTGTTTCTCATGATTGCCAAAAGGTTTTTGCAAAGAAAAAGCAAGCTCAAGGTTTGCAAAATGAAGGAAAGGCAAAACATGACAGAATCTGTGAAAAACAGCACAGCAGGTAGTAAATGATTTTTTCGGGGCACTTCTGCAATTCTATCAAAATACTCAGAACAGACGCCCGAAAGACAATTGTATAGAGCACGCTGTCGAAAAAATTCAGACCAAAAAGATGATCTGGTGATTTTATACGAATTTTTCTATCCAAGGACAGAATCTGTTTCCTGGACAGCACGTCACAACTTTTGAACTTTCTTGCAATCAGAGGCTACACTTGGCACAAAGTTGAAAAGTAAAGATACAATGATGATGCTACTGTAGTAACAACATCAAGACACAACAAAAGAAAAATAAAATTTTATTCATGTGGGCTGCCTCCCAAAAGCGCTTTCTTTTATGCCTTTAAGCTAGGCATAATGCAAAGAGATCAAGTCTTATCAAGAGTAAAAGAATAGCTAGCCCGTATAACGGACTCAAAAGGTAACTTAATCTTCTTTCTAGGGAAGTGTTCCATCCCTTTCTTGAGAGGAAATTGGAATTTTATGTTCCCCTCTTTCATGTCAATGATGGCACCAACGGTGCGAAGAAAAGGACGTCCCAAAATAATTGGACAAGAAGGTTCACATTCAATATCCATAATAGTAAAATCAACGGGAATGTAGTTGTCATTGACAATGATAAAAACATCGTCGATCCTCCCCAAAGGTTTCTTTATGGAAGAATCAACAAGACGAACACCAAAATAGTAAGAATCAAAAGGTTTCAGTTTAAGCATATGATATATTCTTTTGGGCATAACGGAGGTACTAGCTCCAACATCACATAAAGCATAGAAAGAGAAGTTATTCAACTTAATTTTAATCATAGGATCCCAACCATCTTCTAGCTTTCTAGGTATGGAGGCTTCTACTCTAAGTTTCTCCTCCCTAGCTTTGATGAGAGCATTAGTGATATGCTTTGTGAAGGCAAGGTTAAGCGTGCTAGTGCGGGGATCTCTAGACATCTTGTGAGGGAAATCAATAACTTCGGTAAGAGTGCAATTATCAAAATCAAGGTCACTACTATCAAGTAAAGTGGTAGTGGTGTCCTTTAGGTTCACTTGTTTGGTAGTTTCTATAGTCATAGCATCACCATTAATAGGTCCGATGGGACCAGGAGTGCATTGGGTGCTAAGAGTTTGGATATCCTCAACAACTTGGATAGTAGCAACAGTGTGGTGGGTAGGAAGGCTCTTAATTCTATCTTCTTCCTCCTTTAGGGGTGCTACCACTTCGGGTTTAGCTGCCATTTGGTTTATCAAAGTGGCTTGTGTGTGGGACATATTGGAAACTTGGGCTCAGTGATAGTGAGCCTAGTCTGGAGGTTAGAAATCTCAATATTTAGGCTCTCTAATTGTCTACTAATGTCTTGCAAGATAGCAGTATGCTCATTTAATTGCCTCGAGAAGGTTTTGTTTTGTTCATATTGGGTGTTGATACGTCCAAAACGTATCTATAATTTCTGCTTGCTCCATGCCTCTTTTGGGTGATATTGCTATGATATTTATACACTTCCATACACTTTTGATCATATTTGGACTAACCTATTAACTCAGTGCACCCCAGTGCCAGTTTCTGTTTTCGGCTGTTTTTGTATTTCAGGTTTTCCCATTGCGAGAACTGCCGGAAAAATCCCGGAAAAATTATATAAAAAATCAGCGTTCCAGAAGCTACCAGGCACCCGAAGCACAGCTGGAGGGGGGCCACCAGGGCTCCAGGCGCCCTGGTGGCGCACCCCCCTGGGCCGCGCCGGGGGGGGGGGCGCCTGGGCCCTACGAGCCTCGTCTGATGCCCCCCTTTGGCATATATTTATACCGTCTCACGAAACCCTCGAGACGGGAACCCTTTTTCGCGATCTCATCTCTGTTCTGCCGCCGCCGCCGCTTCCAAGATCGGGAGCACCAGGAGAACTCTTCCCGGCACCCTGCCGGAGGGGAGGATCACCACCGGGAGCTTCTCCACCACCATGGACGCCCCTCGGATGAGTTGTGAGTAGTATCCCTTGGACCATGGGTCCATGACCAGTAGCTATGTGATGTTCTCCTCCCGTTCTTGTGCTTCACTAATTAGTCCTCGTGAGCTGCCCTACATGATCGAGGCACATATGTAATCCTTATGCTGTTGCTATGATGAGTTTGCTGGGATCCGATGGATTATGAGATTATGTTCAGATTGTGTTTCAGTAATATATTTGATTCACCTCTTTTATATTTATGTTCGTAAGTAATTCTTGCATGTTCTCCGTTGTTATTTATTGCTTTGGCCAAGTAGTAGGTAGTGACTCCAAGAGGGAACGTTATGCTTGATTGTGGGTTCATGCCCCTCGATGACTAGCTTGAGTGACAGAAACATGAGTCTAGGGGATGTGTTGTTGCCACAAGGGGCAAAACAACGGTGCTTGTGCCCGCGGGTGCAAGGATTGTTTACTTTACGCAAAGTTCTTTTAATGCAGTTGTCTGTTGCTTTGAGTTTACACTATGGGTGGGACTCGCGACTTAATACCAGCGAGATGTTCTGGATAGATATCTCAAGGTGGGTGATTAGTAGTAGATGCAGATGGATTTCGGTCTACTTACCTTGGCGTACCGCCCATGCTTTGAACCTCTACCTTTCTTGCAACTTAGTCAGCATTGGTTTGCGCACATGGTCCTGTGAATTGCCCAGCTGTAATTCGTTTACCTCACATAGCTGTTTTATCGTCTTTTGGGAGAGAGACATCACTAGTGAACATCATGAGACTCCGGTCCATATTACCATCATTGATCACATCCGCTATTTACTTTCCGCTATTTACTTACTATTGCAATTATACCTATCACTATTATCACTTGCGTTTGATCCTTTGTAAACTACAAGGCCGGAGGGATTGACGACCTCTCTGTACTCGTTGGGAGCAAAGTTATTTGTATCTGTGTGCAGGTCCACGTTGATTGCTAATATCTGGCGCCGTTAGCAGTTGACACCTTCTTGTTGAAACTGGGAGTCTCAGGGAAATCTATCCTTGGTATTGCCAAGGGAAAACTTCCGCTACACTGCATCTCAAACCTTCCACTTGGGGTAACCAATGAGGGGCGAGAAGCCATCAGGTGTGCATGTAATTCTTAGTGGCCTTCTCTATTTCTAAAAGTTTTTCATAACCAGGCAAGTCTCTATCTTTTTGGGTGGAGTTCTCGGTGCTAGGATAAGCATTGTTGTTCCCATAGGAATTAGAGGGGAACGGTCTAGGGTTGCTACCAAAATTGCTCCTATAAGCATTATTGTTGAAATTGTTTCTAGAGATAAAGTTCACATCTACTTGTTCTTGAGCAATCAAAGAATTTAAAGGAACATCACGAGGATCAACAGAAGATTGCTTCGAAAGTAGAGACATGATCAAGTCAACTTTTTCATTTAGGGAGGAAATCTCCTCGACAGAGTTTACCTTCCTACCTGTTGGAGCGCGTTCGGTGTGCCATTGAGAATAATTGGTCATCATATCATCGAGAAGCTTCGTGGCAGCACCAAGTGTAGTTGACATAAAGGTTCCTCCCGCGGCCGAATCTAACAAGTTCCGCGAGGTAAAGTTCAAGCCTGCATAAAAAGTTTGGATAACCATCCAAGTAGTCAAACCATGAGTAGGGCAGTTCTTGATAAGAGATTTCATGCGTTCCCAAGCTTGGGCAACGTGTTCATTATCCAATTGTTTAAAATTCATTATGTTACTTCTTAGTTGGATAATTTTAGCAGGTGGATAGTACTTTCCAATAAAAGCATCTTTGCACTTGTCCCATGAATCTATGCTATTTCTAGGCAAAGATTGAAATATTACCATCTATTTCTTGGTACTTTTGCATATCACAAAGTTCAACAAAATTGTTTAAGTGTAAAGCAGCATCATCTCCAGCACCGGAGAATTGATCTTTCATAACTAGATTCAGTAAAGCAGGTTTAATTTCATACGAAGGTGCTGAAGTGGCAGGTGTAGTGATAGGCGTGCAAATAAAGTCATCGTTGTTATGACTAGTGAAGTCACACAACTTGGTGTTCTCGGTGGAACCCATAGCAGCAAGCAAGCAAGATAACTATTTTTGTGATTTTCGATAAAAGATACTAAAGCAAAACTGAAAGGTAAACTAACAAGACTAAAAAGCAAAGGTAAAAGATAGCGTGCAACTCCCCTATCTTGAAGAGTGGAGTCCCCGGCAACGGGGCCAGAAAACTTTGCTTGATGGCTTCTCGCCCCTCGTTGGTTACCCCAAGTGGAAGGTTTGAGATGCAGTGTAGCGGTAGTTTTCCCTTGGCAAAGATACCAAGGATCGATTTCCCCTGAGACTCCTAGTTTCAACAAGAAGGTGTCAACTGCTAACGGCGTCATATATTAGCAATCAACTTGGACCTGCACACAAATACAAATAACTTTGCTCCCAACGAGTATAGAGAGGTTGTCAGTCCCTCCGGCCTTGTCGTTTACAAAGGATCAAACGCAAGTGATAATGGTGATAGGTAAAACTGTAACTAGTATGTAAAAGCAGAAAGTAAATAGCGGATGTGATCAGTGATGGTAATATGGACCGGGGTCCCATGATGTTCACTAGTGATGTCTCTCTCCCAAAAGACGATAAAACATCTATGTGAGGTAAACGAATTACAGCTGGGCAATTGACAGAATTATGTGCGCAAACCAATGCTAACTATGTTGCAAGAAAGGTAGAGGTTCAAAGCATGGGCGGTACGCCAAGGCAAGTAGACCGAAATCCATCTGCATCTACTACTAATCATCCACCTCTAGATATATATCCAGAACATCTCGCTGGTATTAAGTTGCGAGTCCCACCCATAGTGTAAACTCAAAGCAACAGACAACTGCATTAAAAGAACTTTGCGTAAAGTAAACAATCCTTGCACCCGCGAGTACAAGCACCGTTGTTTTCCCCCTTGTGGCAATAGCACATCCCCTAGACTCATGTTTCTGTCACTCAAGCTAGTCATCGAGGGGCATGAACCCACAATCGAGCATAACGTTCCCTCTTGGAGTCACTACCTACTACTTGGCCAAAGCAATAAATAGCAACGGAGAACATGCAAGAATTACTTACGAACATAAATATAAAAGAGGTAACTCAAATATATTACTCAAACACAATCTGAACATAATCTCACAATCCATCGGATCCCAGCAAACTCAAGATAGCAACAGCATAAGGATTACATATGTGCCTCGATCATGTAGGGCAGCTCACGAGGTCTAATTAGTGGAGCACAAGAAGGGGAGGAGAACATCACATAGCTACTGGTCATGGACCCATGGTCCAAGGGAGACTACTCACAACTCATCCTGGAGGCGTCCATGGTGGTGGAGAGGCTCCCGGTGGTGATCCTCCCCTCCGGCAGGGTGCCGGGAAGAGTTCTCCTGGTGCTCCCGATCTTGGAAGCGCGGCGGCGGCGGAACAGAGATGAGATCGCGAAAAAGGGTTCCGTCCTCGAGGGTTTCGGGACGCGTGTTAAATATATGCCAAAGGGGGGCATCAGCGGAGGCCTGGGGGGGCAGGCGCCCCCCTGGCGCGGCCAGGAGGGGGGGCGCACCACCAGGGCGCCTGGAGCCCTGGTGGCCCCCCTCCGGCCCTACTTCGGCCGTGTGGAAGCTTCCGGAACGCTGATTTTTTATATAATTTTTCCGGGATTTTTCTGGCAGTTTTCGTGACGGGAAAACCTGAAATACAAAAACAGCAGAAAACAGAAACTGGCACTGGGGTGCACTGAGTTAATAGGTTAGTCCAAATATGATCAAAAGTGTATGGAAGTGTATAAATAACATAGCAATATCACACAAAAAGGCATGGAGCAAGCAGAAATTATAGATACGTTTTAGACGTATCAGCAAGCCACCCCCTTGGCCGCCGCCCCCCTAGGAGATTGGATCTCCTAGGGCCGGCGCCCCCTGGCCCCCTATATATAGTGGGGGTGGGGGAGAGAGGGCAGCCGCACCTCAGCCCCTGGCGCCTCTTCCCCCCATTACATCTCCTACTCCTCCCGCAGGGTCTCGGCGAAGCCCTGCAGCTTTTCCCGTTGCATCCACCACCACGCCGTCGTGCTGCTGGATCTCCATCAACCTCTCCTCCCCCCTTGCTGGATCAAGAAGGAGGAGACGTCGCTGTACCGTACGTGTGTTGAAAGTGGAGGTGCCGTCCGTTCGGCGCTGGGATCATCGGTGATGAGGATCACGACGAGTACGACTCCATCATCCACGTTCCTTCGAACGCTTCCGCTCGCGATCTACAAAGGGTATGTAAATGCACTCCTTTATGCTCGTTGCTAGATGACTCCTTAGATTGATCTTGGTGAAGCGTAGGAATTTTTTTGAATTCTGCTACGTTCCCCAACATCAACTCCTTCAAATTAGGCTGCATCAACATCATCCCTCAATAGGCCCGGACGCCCGTAAAGCCTGTCGGTTTGCCTTCGATTTGCAGGAAAACGGACGTCTGAATCGATGGGGTACCACGTTGGATGACAATTCACGTCCAAACCGCCCGGTCCAAATGGATGCGAGCAGTTTGAGAGTCCGCTTTGGAGCTGCCCTTACAATGCCAAGCCTCTAACATGACCTCTGTGAAAGAGTGGATGAGGCAGATCCGCATCTGCTCTACTACTACTGGCATGGCCTCAACCGCAGGCAACAACAACTCGAGTGGCGTGAGACATCCCGAGAAACAAAGCCATAGAACAAACAAGGATGGAATCAACATCAACATAAGGATGCGCATGATGCCTCTCACACGACACACTAGTCCTCTAATAATGACTCGTGGCTCTCATTGCGCTTCACGGATGCCACATCTGCCGCTTGGATGCTTCTTCGCGCCCCTGCTACTTGCCTGATGTCGCATAGGTCGCTGTAGGTGGGTCCTCCTCCTGCCATCGTCTGGGTCACACTATCAGTCGTGACACAATGCAATCCTTGACTTTGTGAAATTAGGGAAATGGGAAGAGCCTATGTATGTACTCCCACTACTAGGGAAAACCTTATAGGTGAAGGCTTAACAGTAGCGTGGGTCTGTGTAACACACTACTGCAACTTTATAGCAGCGCGGGGGTGACGTATGCGCTACTGCTAGTATCTCTTAAGCGGTAGCGTGGGGTAGCCAAACGACGCTATTGCTAAGTGGTCCCCACATTACCCACTAGGCTACGCATAGTACCACCGCGGCTCATTGTATGTGTGCTACTGCAAAATAGGTAGCAGTAGCGCGGGGTGCAGACCGAGCGCTGCAACTAAGGTTGCACTAAGTCACATTGTGGGCTAAACAATCGATTGGGGCAAGCAACCCGAGAATCGACTCGGGGTGAGCGTGGCGCGCGGATGACTCAGGCATTGTGCGTTGGACGCGACACGAGCGGCATCCAGGAAAAAACCGTCGACGTGGCATGCAAGCTGGACCTGACAATTGGGACCTACCGGTCAGGACGCTCAAAAAAATTTAAGTAGGGTAAATTGTGGCAGACTTTTGCTAAATGAGGTAAAACGGATGAGATCTTGCTAAATGGGGGTAATTAGTGTCAAAAATGAAAATTTTGGGGATAAAAATGGAATTTACTCTTATTTTATCAAATTTAATCTTCATCAAATTAAGGTGATAACTTAATTATGTCGCATGCCCATGTTCTGGTTTGGTTTCCTAGAAGATAATACTCATGTCTTAGTAAGATAGTGGACATTTCTACTATTAAAAGTGTGCTTGATCTCACAAAAGATAGTACATTTTCCATGATTTGTATGGTACTCCCTCCGGTCCTTTTTACTCTGCATATTAGGTTTGTCTGAAGTCAACCTCATGCAACTTTGACCAAGTTTATACAAAAAATTATTAACATTCACATAACAACACCAATATCATTAGATCCATCTCGGAATATATATTCATATTATATTTATTAGATATTATAGATGCCAATAATTTCTAATAAAAATTTGGTCAAACTTAGCAAAGTTTGACTTTCGTCAAATCCAATGTGCAGAGTAAAAAGGACCGGAGGGAGTACATTGTAGATGGTTTTTGTAGTACATTTTTTTACCAATTTTCCTTGTATAAGTTGCAAAATTCTCGATGGGCATTATTTTTTAAGTCTCCACAAGGATGGACTAATTACCACTCTTATTTATTGCTTCATTTAATATAAGTTAAAAGAGTGAATGAGCTTTAGTTTCAGAAAAATAAAATGGTATAAGTCTCTAACAATATTTGTGTAAGATACACACACTCTACATTTCTCTGGAACACTTCTTGATATGAGAATATATAAATACACAATATACCGTTTATTAACCGATGAATGAATATGATTTTTTTATTTTTCTAATACTTAAGAGCTGAATGAAAATAATGTTTAGCAATGGCTGAAACTTAATTAAACAAAACTAACATAATTTTCTCCCTATAAACTTGGTAAAGTTAGTGATTTTAACTTCTGAAAAGATGAATATACCTTATCTTCTATACCTTAGCTAGCCCGTGCTAACTTTTTCCTCTGGATATGTAAGCACGTCACCTCATCACGCAACAAATGCTCACTTCACCATGCAACTATGCATAGCAAAAGGCTCACCTAAATTTGCAAGCATGCATGAGAAATTTCAGTCTATTGTGCTATTTATATTTATTGAATATTTTGCAACTATACAATAATCAAATACAATAAATCTTACATATTTTTCAGTTTTAGTTCTATCATTACTCCAAATATTCATATTCCTTACAATCAAATATTATTGAAATACATTGCAAATATTCTCACGACGACGTGTAGAGTATCATCTACTCCCTCTATAAACAAATGTAAGACATTTGGAAGTAGTAGTTTTAGAACGGTTAACGTGTATATGAATCGATTCATATACGCATGTCGTTGGCATGTTAATAAGTGGTATTAAAGATACTTTTTTCTCTAGTTACCCCACTCCAAAATTCTAATAAGCTGCAATCTGCATGGGTCGTCATCTGCGACGTGGCCAGCGGCTACCATCTGTTCATTGTGGATGGCTACCACTCATCGAGGAGAACACACCCAACGGGAAGAGCATCAAGTCTAGGCCTTTTATGGTGGGAGGCTACTGGTGGATCATCCTGTACTCGCCCAATGGTGAGGGCTCCCAAGACGCGGGCCACACTTCCATTACCATCGCTCTTGATCAGGTGTCATATCAAGGTGCAGTTCGAGTTCAGTTTCATCGACCAGATCGGTAATGTTAGATAATAACGAGATAAACGAGAGACAAGAGACATGGATTTAACGTGGAAACCCTTGCGGAAGAAAATCACAGACACACGAAGGCGCAATCACTATGAGGAGGAGTATTACAGGCTCGAGACGACAGGCCGTCTTAGGTGAGGACAAGTAAACGAGTTGTAGTCGTACACGTTGACGTCAACGGAAAAGCCCACACCTGTTGTACTACGTCTAGTCCAACATGGTATAATTTGGATCACAATTTAACAATCTCCACCTTGATCCAAATTCCCTCCAGTAGTCGAAGAAAGTGAATAACTCCATCCAAATCAGCATAAACACCTTGTGCGTCAAAGTCCATAGGACTAGTGAGAAATACCAACTAAGTCTGAGCAAAGCTCAAACTTATTGGCAGGAACTAGCTTTGGCATCATATCAGCAGGATTATCATGAGTACTTATCTTGCATACCTTCAAATCACCTTCAGCAACAACATCTCGAATATAGTGAAATCTGACATCAATGTGCTTCGTTCTCTCATGATACATTGGATTCTTTGTAAGATATATAGCACTTTGACTATCACTAAATACGGTAGGGCAAGATAAATCTCCACAAAGCTCAGCGTACAAACCTTTCAACCAGATAGCTTCTTTGCATGCCTCGGAAATAGCCATATACTCGGCATCAGTAGTGGAACAAGCCACAATAGACTGCAAAGTTGCTCTCCAACTCACAGCACAACCACCAATGGTGAAAACATAACCTGTGAGTGATCTTCTCTTATCCAAATCACCAGCAAAATCAGAATCAACAAAACCAACAAGTCCATCTCCAGTTTTCCCAAACTGTAAATAAGCATTAGAAGTACCTCGCAGGTATCTGAAAATCCACTGAACTGCTTTCCAATGCTCTTTTCCAGGATTAGCCATGTTTCTACTGACAACGCTCAATGCATATGATAAATCCGGACGGGAACAAACCATGGCATACATAAGTGAACCAACTGCACTCGAATAGGGAACTCTAGACATGTACTCAATATCTGCATCTGACTTAGGACATAAAGCTGATGATAATTTGAAGTGTGCAGCTAACGGAGTACTTACTGGCTTGGCATTATGCATATTAAAACGACGAAGAACTTTATCAATATATCCCTTCTGACTTAGATATACCTTTCGAGACGGCCTATCTCTGGATATTTCCATGCCAAAAAATTTCTTTGCTGCACCCAAATCCTTCATCTCAAATTCATTACTCAATTGCTTCTTTAGTTCATTAATATCTGACATACTCTTTGCAGCAATTAGCATATCATCAACATAAAGGAGCAAATAAATAGTTGAACCTTTGACAGTTTTCAAATAAACACAACTATCATAATTAGACCTTTTGAAACCTTGAGAGAGCATAAAGGTGTCAAATCTCTTGTACCACTGTCTAGGGGATTGCTTCAGTCCATAAAGAGATTTCTTTAACTTGCAGACAAGCTTTTCTTTTCCAGGAATAACAAAACCTTCAGGTTGTTCCATATAAATATCCTCTTCTAATTCTCCATGTAAGAATGCAGTTTTAACATCCAATTGTTCAAGTTCAAAATCGTTGATGGCAACAATACTGAGTAAAGTGCGAATAGAGCTATGCTTCACAACAGGAGAAAAGACTTCGTTATAGACAATACCTGGAATCTGACTGTAACCTTTAGCAACTGACCTTGCTTTATATCTTGTCTCATCATTAGGAGAAACACCTTCTTTCCTCTTGAAAACCCACTTGCAACGAATAGGTTTCTTCTCTCTAGGTAATTTTACTAAATCCCAAGTGACATTCTTTTCAAGTGATTCCATCTCATCATGCATAGCGGTCATCCACTTATTACTATCACCAGAAATAATAGCCTCGGAATATGAAGAAGGCTCAGCATTACCTTCAATTTCCTCTGCAACAGATAAAGCAAAAGAAACAATATTGCACTCCTCAATTAACCTTTTAGGTTTATCAATACCCCGCCTAACTCTGTCACGTGCAAGATTCCAACCGGATGGAACAATAGGCTGATTTGGAGTGGGAGTGACATGTTCATCATTAACGACGGGATCATCATGTGCATCGACAATTTCATTACCGGATGTATCACCTGAATCAATAACATGCTCCACCTGAACAGTAGGATGCTGAATAGTAGCCTGCTGTTCACTCTCAACGGGAACATTAGTAGATGTAACATCATGTAACATAGCAGATTCATTAAAGATAACGTTTCTGCTAATAACAACCTTCTGGGTTTCAGGATTCCACAATTTAAAACCTTTAACACCAGACTTATAACCAAGAAAGATGCACTTAACAGCCCTAGGCTCCAATTTTCCATTATCAACATGAGCATAAGTAGTGCAACCAAAAACTCTCAACTGTGAATAATCAATAGGTGAACCAGACCATACCTCAATTGGAGTTTTCTTATTAAGAGCAATAGATGGTGAACGGTTAATGAGATACCAAGCAGTGGAAGCGGCCTCAGCCCAAAAACGCTTATGCAAACCTGCATTGGACAACATGCAACGGGCTGTGGAAATAATGGTCCTGTTCATACGCTCAGCAACACCGTTTTGTTGAGGAGTATAAGGAACGGTGTAGTGTCTGACAATGCCTTCAGACTTGCAATAATTCTTAAATTGCTTAGAACATAATTCCATACCATTATCAGTGCGAAGTATTTTTACCTTCTTTTCAGTTTGTCTCTCAATCATAATCTTCCACTCCTTAAATGCTGAGAATGCTTGTCATTTATGCTTCAAGAAATAAGGCCAAACTTTTCTTGAATAATCGTCAATTATGGTCAGCATGTAACTAGCACCACCTAGTGACTTCTTGCGAGATGGTCCCCATAAATCAGAATGCACATAATCAAGAATACCTTCAGTTGTATGATTCGAAGTATTGAACTTCACCCTCTTGTGCTTGCCGAAGATACAATGCTCACAAAATTTCAATTTACCAGTTTCGTATCCTTTAAGAAGACCTCTCTTATATAACTCTGCCAAACCAAGTTCACTCATATGTCCAAGGCGCATATGCCAAAGGTTAGCAGCATCACAATCAGAATTCTTTGAAATAACTGGAGTAGCGTTACCTGAAATGGTAGAACCTCGAAGGTAATAAAGACCATTGGTTGAACTTAAGTCACCTTTCATCACAATAAGGGAACCTCTAGTGACCTTCAAAACACTATCTCCACCTGAATACTTGTAGCCCTTTGCATCAAGGGCACTCACAAAGATAAGATTTCTCTTCACGGAATATACCGAACATCTGTCGGAGTTCTGATTGTGCCATCAAACATCTTGATTCGAACGGAACCTATGCCTTCAATCTTGCATGGTGAATTATCAAAACCCAAAACGGAACCAGCAGCAGTAGTGGAATGAAAAGTAGTAAACCAATCTCTATGCGGGCACATATGAAAAGTACATGCAGTGTCAAGTACCCACTCATCATTGGTCTCAGCACGTCCAGCAGTAACGACAAGAGCATCATCGGAACAATCATCATGAGCAACATTAGCAGAATTTTCACCTTGTTTGTTACCTTTTCTCTTTTCTTTATTCTGCAACTTGAAACACTCGGAGATGTCATGCCCGTCTCTCTTGCAATATCTGCAATATTTCTTGTCTCTGGATTGCGACCGGCCCCTGTGGCCGTTCTTACTTTTGCCTCTGTTTCCATTATTGGAGTTCTTCTCCTTTGTCCTGCCACGAACAGATAATCCATCGGCTTGGGATGAACTCGAACCATCATGAGGCACCATTAATTTCATCTTCTCCTTAGAGTTCAAAGCTTCATAAACTTCATTAAGTGTGAGAGTATCACGACTATATAATATGGTGTCTCTAAAATTGGTATAAAAACTTGGTAGTGAACAAAGTAACATTAAAGCAGTATCTTCCTCTTCATACTTAACCTCCATTACAGCTAGATCGGATATGATCTCTTTAAATTCAGAAATATGATTCAAAACATTACCTCCCTCGGGTAACCTGTGCAGGAATAATTTTTGCTTCAGATGCATCTCGCTGGTAAGATCTTTTGTTATGCAAATACTTTCCAGCTTTAACCATAGAGCGGCGGCAGTTTTCTCGCTCAAAACTTCCTGCAAAATATTATTATGCAAATGGAGTTGAATTTGTGACAAAGCCTTACGATCCCTTCTTTTCTCATCAGCAGTCCAGTCCTGAATTCGGTCCTTCCCAAAACTATCCAGTGCATCATCATAGTCGGCCTGTGCCAACAATGCCCGCATCTTGACTTGCCATAGAGTAAATCTTGTGTCACGATCCAGCAGCGGAAGATCGTACTTCATGGATGCCATGAATCGATTAAATCTATGTACACAAAGTAGTACAAGCCAGTAAAAAAATTCGTGACAGAATTTAATATGCGGAGCAAACAGAACAAAGTAAATAGCACCTGAATGTAGCAGACGGACGGGGAAAAGAAAAAATTGAACTAGCAGTACTAGCCTCACGTATAGTAGTACTTGTAGCAGATTAGATCAAATCAGGTTTGCCCCTCGAGACTTGAGCCTTGTGATCCCACGTGGAGTAGCAACACCAGCATTTGTGAACAAAAGCAACTTTGGTGGATGTACTAGTAGCAGCGTAGGCTGGGCAAATTTGACTATTTTGACCTGTTGTGGCAACCAATTCACATAATGAACTGCTCGCGAAACTAATTCACAGCCGTAACCCTTTTGTGTAGCGCCTGCCACGACGGCGCTGCACCCTTCTGTGCATCGCCTGCCTTGGAGGCGTTGCACGCCTGTCCACCGTGGCAGTCCCCTGGCCCGCACCCGGCCGTGCAACGCCTCCCACTCAGGTGCCACACATTGTAATGTGCAGCGCCCCCGAGCCAGGCGCTGCACTAGCACTTGTCCCTTCGCCGCACGCAGGCCCAATCCCCACCCTTGCAGTTAACCCTTGCGGCTGCTGCATCCTCTCCTCCCCCCTTCTCAATCTCAATCCCAAAACCCTCAGATCTGAAGCTTTTGTCCGTGGATTTCTTCCCCCTTCGATCCTACAAGGTACACTCCCCCGATCCCCTTCTTTATATCCATACATTTTCTCTTTTTTGGAAGATTTGTGTAATTCTTTTTAGATTAGATTAGAATATTGCATATGTGGGATTTGTGATTTGTAGATGATTATGTTAGATGGTATTAGATGTTAGATGGTATTAGATGGTATTAGATGGTATTAGATGGTATTAGATTATGTTAGTGTAGTTAGTATTCAAGTAGTGTTAGTTTAGTTAGATGAGTTAGATGAATTTAGGAGAGGGGGAGGATGATGTTAGTGTAGTTAGTATTGAAGTAGGCTTAGTTAGTTAGTATGTATTGAAAAAACTCTTCTATGTTGGAAACCTACATTATGTTAGATGGTATTAGATGTTATTTTAGATGAGTTAGGATGTTATTTTAGATGAGTTAGATGTTATTTTAGATGGAAACCTACATTATGTTAGATGGTATTAGATGTTATTTTAGATGAGTTAGGATGTTATTTTAGATGAGTTAGATGTTATTTTAGATGGAAACCTACATTATGTTGGAAACTCTTCTATGTTGGAAACCTACATCGTGTTGAATACCTTTTTTCAAAAAAATTCAAATGGTTAGGATGACGGAGTGGCTTCTCGATGATCACCGGGACAAACAACACCGGTCTTACGCTATGTCCGTGGATCAACGGGTAATAATGAAATTTTCCGTTGTTAATTATTCCGTTAATTTTCGAACACATACCCCATATTTAATGATTTATTTGTTTTGCTTGTAGGAACTTGCACCTCTGAAGCTTTGGGCTCACAGAGTCAACCTTGGGTGGATGCGCTATGATGAGCGCTACACACCGTATGTTAGGGAGGCATGACTTCTCCCTTTCATTCAGTTGGTCAGCCGGTCGATGCCACCCAACAATGCTGCGGCACTCACCGCGCTCATTGATCACTGGAGGCCGGAGACGCACAGTTTCCATCTGCGGACCGGGGAGATGACGGTGACGCTTCAGGATATAGCAATGATCACCGGTCTTCCTGTCGATGGCATTCCTTTATGTATGAGCACTGATTCAGATGGGTGGCGCCAGCAGATGCAAGCCCTTATCGGCATGGTTCCTCCAGAGCCTCAGGAACCAGAAGCTGGAGGCAAGAAGAAGGAAAGAGTCGCAGCCGGTGCCCCTTACACCTGGATTACTACGCACTTTGGTACTTGCCCTTTGGAGGCTGATGAGGACACGGTGAGGACACATGCTCGTGTCTACATGTGGTATGTTATATCCAGGACTTTGTTTGCTGATGGCACATGCAAGAATGCTCCATGGATGTGGCTGAAGGCGTTGACCGTCTTCGATAGCAAATGGAGTTGGGGTTCGGCGACACTGGCTTACTTGTATAGACAGGTATGAAGTTTTTCATATTTCACCTCATTGGTACATGCTGAATGCGATCTTGCTTTTAATACGATCATGTTCTTTTTTATGTGCAGTTGGACGAAGCCAGTTGCAGGCTATCTGGAGGTATCGGTGGTTGTTTGCTCGCTCTTTCCCTATGGAGCTGGGAGCGTTTGCCGGTTGGACGACCGAAGACCGTGAAGTACGAGCCTTGGGAAGATAAACAGGACCCACTACGGCTCCCCACTTGGGCTTACAAGTGGGATGTGTTAAATGAGATGACGGATGATCCATCGGTCATGTACAAGCTCTACAGGAGCGAGATGGACGCCATCATGGCTGAGCAGGTTAGTCGATATTGCATAAGTTTTTATCATGCTTATATCTTAACTAGATATCAATTTTGCATTTTATCCCCTTTTGCAGGTTGTATGGGAACCGTATGGCAGTGGAGAGAGTTTTGGTAACCCTATTGAGTTCGTGCTGAATCCGATGTGCACTAGGGATAGGGAACTCTGGCATATGTGGTGTCCACTCATATGCAACTGGGCGGTCGAGGTTCACCTGCCACATCGGGTGTACCGCCAGTTTGGTTTGTTCCAGACATTCCCGCCGGAATGGGAGGACACGGACCGACTGCTACACGCGTAAGATATAACTAACCTTTAGCACCTAGATGCTTGTCGGCCTCATCGTTGGTTCTAATAGTATGTTTATAACTTCCAGGTTGGATAGGAAAAAGCAGCGCAAGATCAAGGACTGGGCCAAGCATCACAGGAAGTATGTTGTGTAGTGGCAGTATGCTGTTGATCAAGCTAGGCGCAACAAAGGAGCCCCGCTTCATGAGCACTGCCCGTTGGCGTTCAACAACTATCTCACATGGTTCCTTGCAAGAACCCGTGTGGAGGTATGCAAGCCGGCGTATGCTGAGGATATTTTGGAAGATCCCACCGTATTCGATGAGATAGCCCACCACGAGTACAACTCATTAGTTCGTAAAGGAAACTCAGTGATCCCTTCAGGCCCAATGATGAACTTTGTGGTATTTGCCCTTTACTCTTTTCCATTCGCACTATTTACATCTTTGCTTGCCTAACACGTTAATACCATTTGTGTTCATAGCGTGCCCAGATCAAGAAAGCAGCCGATGAGACCGATAGTATATTGGAAACAACCCCGGCTGGCAAAGACGATGGGGAAGGTGCCCTTCGAGCATTCCTTAAGGTTCACATCTCCTTCAAACTAGCACTTAACATGTGTTTGCACGTTCGTTCTCTCATTCACTTGTTCATGTTGCAGCACCAGGGCCAAAAGTTAAGGCGACTATCTAATCTTTTCGGTTGTCGTGACCCCGAGTACATATCACCAGAACGTTCTGGGTCGGCGACACCATCAGATCCTATTTCTGGCGATGGTAATCCTTTGGATGATGAGGATGTTGGTGTGGTCACCCAAGAGGTATGGCATTGCTAACTACATGCTCACGGTACGGTTGTTGTTGCATTGCTAACTACATGCTCACACACGGTCTTTCCTTAACTTTTGTTGATGCATAGGCTCCTGACAATATGGTCTTGGGGAAGTACAAGCCTCGTTCTGCAATCAAGTTAAAGCCTAGGAGGGAATACAAGAAATACACACCCGATGACTTTACCCAGAAAGGCAAAAGGGCGGTCGAAACCTCGCGGATGGCGGCTTTGGATGACTACTTGGATGACGATGAGGATGAGGAGGCGGAGCCGGAGCCGGAGCGGGTTCCTCTTCCTAGGAAGGTCAAGAAGACATGTGTGAAGAGGGGAGCAGGAGCTAGCAAGCGCGGAAGGAACTAGTCATATTTCTATATGTGTCTCTTTTTGTAATGTCGAACGCTATGTCGGACTTGTGTCTCTATTTCTATATGTGTTGAACTTGTCCTATTTCTATATGTGTTGAACTAGTCTCTATTTCTATATGTGTTGAACTTGTCTCTATTTTTATATGTGTTGAACTTGTCTCTATTTTTATATGTGTTGAACTTGTCTCTATTGTTGGCATTTGTCGAACTTGTCTCTATAACTATATTTGTTCTACTATTCATCACATGTGTGGCGCCTGCCACAGAGGCGCTGCACTGTACAGTGCAACGCCTGTCTGCCAGGCGTTGCACTATACAGTGCAGCGCCTCTGTGGCAGGCGCTGCATATGCCTGCATCTCTCCAGCAAACTTCTGTTGCTCTCTGGACAAATAGAGACATGTGCAGCGCCTGCCACAAAGGCGCTGCACTGTATAGTGCAACGCCTCTGTGGCAGGCGCTGCACATGCCTGTATCTCTCCAGAGAACAACAGAAGGTTCTGTTGTGATACAGGTGCAGCGCCTCTGTGACAGGCGCTGCACATGCCTGTATCTGAACAGAAGTTTCTGTTGTTCTCTGGAGAGATACAGGCATGTGCAACGCCTGCCACACAGGCGCTGCACTGTATAGTGCAACGCCTGTGCGACAGGCGCTGCACATGTCTCTATTTGTCCAGAGAGCAACAGAAGGTTCTGTTGTGATACAGGCATGTGCAGCGCCTGCCACAGAGGCGCTGCACTGTATAGTGCAACGCCTCTGTGGCAGGCGCTGCACTGTACTAACTTTTTTTTGCAAACTTAGAGAAGAAGACATAGTTGTTCACCACAAATACTACTTCACCACCAAATCGAGAAGGAGACATAGTTGTTCACAACCAAACTTAGTACTTCACGATACAACCAAATAAAGAAGGAGACATAGTTGTTCACAACCAAACTTAGTACTTCACGATACAACCAAATAGAGAAGGAGACATAGTTGTTCACAACCAAACTTAGTACTTCACGATACAACCAAATAGGGAAGGAGACATAGTAGGGCACATAAGGTGTTCACAAATGCATATAAAGTTCACGACATAGCTCTATTGCGTAGAGCAAGGCCCCTTTCCCTTCTTCTTCTTCCTCTCTTCTTCCTCTTCCTCCTCCCTTTTCCTTATGAGACGAGCCTCCTTAACCACCCTCTCCATGAACATCTGATTCTCCCTCTCTTTTTTTGCAGCTTCAAATGCCCAAAGCTTCTCACATTTCTCTTCAAAATCCTTCTGACGCTTCTTCGCTGCCTCCTCACATCTCCTAACCAAAGCTTGCTCCCTAGCTCGCATCGCCTCACTCGCTCTCTGTTTTTCCTCCCACTTCTTCTCAAGCTCCTCTTCCTTCTTCTTCTTTAGCTTGGCTGCATCCTCCTCTCTAAGCTTCTTCGCAGCCTTCTCCCACCATCCCGCCATATCATCTTCGCCATCCTCCTTCATTGTTGGTTTGTTGGGTTGGGAAGCCGCCATACCTACAATGAGTGAAACATAATGGTAAGTAAGGACAAATTATAGCCAATGTAAAACAAGAACATATGAAAAAGAAAACATATGAGAAAGATAACATATGAAAAAGAAAACATATGAAAAAGAAGACATATGAAAAAAAAAGACATACGGAAATGGTCCATCGAGGTATCCAACCATTCCTCTAAAACGAACTTGCCCTTGTCCTTCACCACGACCATGAGCTCTACCACCACCACGGCCTCTTGTAAGTCCAAGTTGCCGACCTCTTTGTTGTCTAGATCCTCTTTGGCTACCACTTGGTTGGCTTGGCACTTGTTGGCTACCACTTGGTTGGGTTGGCACTTGTTGGCTACCACTTGGTTGCATTGGCACTTGTTGGCTACCACTTGGTTGCATTGGCACTTGTTGGCTAGCACGTGGTTGCCTTCGCACTTGTTGCCTAGCTCTTGGTTGGCTTGGTACTTGTTGGCTACCACTTGTTTGGGTCCCTTGTGTAGCTCCTTGTTGACTTGTGCTTGCATCATTTTTCTTGGACCTTTTCCTTGGTTTGGGACATTTTCTTTGGTTGTGGCCTTGACCTTTGCACCGCCCACAACGTGAGCTTTCACGAGGCTCTTGGAATTGGTCGTTGCCCGCTTCGCGCCGGCCACCATGGCCCCATCCGTCCATGTCGCCTCTAAGACGCTTTGTCTTATGTCTACCCCGTTTAACAACCTTCAACTCCGGATCCGGCCATAGTTGAACTCCATGGTACTCCGGCCATTGTGATTGGTCCAAGTAAGGGTGAAAGCGGGGAGCCCATGTTTTCTTGACCGTCATGATTGAGAACTCCGACTCCCGCACGGTGCGTGGGTGGTTGATGTTCACATTCCGAACGCGACCGGCGGTATACAAGTGTGAGCAAGGGAGATGGAGCAACAATGGCCTTCCGCAAGTGCAATCACATTGTGTCAACGACACCTTGAAAGCCCGACCTCCGTGTTGCCGGCCATCGTTTGTGGTTCCTCCTGGCTCTTTCACTTCGTACTTCCACTCCTCATTGTCATATAATATAGCTTCTTCTGAGTCCGCCTTCCGTGATTGAAATACCAACCATTCATCAACCTTGGGTGGGAACTTGTACTTGTACTTGCGCGGGTTCTCACCCGCTATCTGTGCATCAGTTTCCATCGAGTACTTTAAAAAGTACGCATTCATCTTGTTAAATGTGTATTGAACTATTGCCGTCACGGGTAATCCACGTGCACCTTTGAGCACCCTATTGAAGCATTCGGCCATATTACTTGTCATTTGACCGTATCTCCGGCCATCTTCATCAAAAGCACGTGCCCATTTGTTCCGGTATTGAATGTGCCTATTTAGAAAGTCTTGACCCCCGGGATCAAGTTTTTTTGTGTGCGAGCAATTTGTTGTACAAATAGGCGAAGCGCTTGTCGGAGAAAGCGAGACAACAATCTTGAAGATCATCGGCCAACTCCTTAAGGCCACATGCCCTATAGAAGTTCGAACAAAAGTTCCTCATGCACCATCGATGGTGCAACGGTGCATGACCGGGAATGTCAATCTCCACCGCGTTAAGAATTCCTTGATGCCGATCCGATATGACACATATTTCCCTTTGGGCTGGTAACACCTTTGTCCTTAGAAGACGCAAAAACCACTCCCAGTTGTCGTTGTTCTCCACCTCAACCAAAGCAAATGCCGATGGCAACACCCGATTGTTGGCATCACTTGCTATCGCAACCAACAAGGTGCCCTTGTATTATCCGGTCAAGAATGTGCCATCAATGGCGATGACCGGCCTACAGTGTTCGAAAGCCCTCAAGCATTGCTCGAACGCCCAAAATGCACGGCCAAAGACTCGGACTTTCCTTCCTTCATGAACGGTTGTTTGGTGCCCATGAGGCTCGACAACATGAACCATGCCCGGGTTTGTTGTGGCCATGGCTAACAACAACCTAGGGATTCGGTTGTATGCTTCCTCCCAAGTACCATACATCATCTTGAATGCGGCTTGCTTCGCCTTCCATGCCTTGCCGTACTTCACCTTGTAATGAAATATGGCTTTCACAAGATCAATGACATGTTGGACGCTCATTGTTGGAAGTGTGGATATTGAGTTGGACAACCTGTAATCAATGAACTCGGACGTGAGTTGTCTGTGGCCTTCAGACACGATCTTGCCATCCACCCTTTTGCCTTGGCACATGTGAGTTGGCACACAACTCACTACATGCCAAGTTGGACCTCCTTTCCATGGTCTTGCACGCACAATCCATGGACATTTTTCATCTTCACTTGCACATGCAACCGTGTAGCGCACATTGATGTCCGAGTGCACCACCTTGTGTGGACGATAATGCGTAACCGAGTAGTTGTCCACCCACATCTTCAATTCCAACAAGGTCTCAAACTTAGACCCTTTAGCCATCCGGTTGTCGTCACCCATATCACGGTGAGAGCTTGGCCTAACACCGAGAGATACACATTGGCCACCATCTACCACGGCTTCATCCGCGAGACTAACATCCTTGAACAATTTAGTCCGATGATCCCAACGGAATACCTTCTCGAAAGCTTCGGCCTCCTTCACCGTGAACCCCTCCGCATCAACTTCTTCATCGGGACCATCGTCATCCGAGTCCGATGCATATGCACGGGAAAAAGGGATGGATTGGTCCATTGTCTCTTGCAAATGATATTTGTCGAGATAACCCACATTGTTGGCATGGAGATCAACTTCATTGTCATCGTCCGCATAATCATAATTGTCCTCTTCCTCTTGCAAAGCTTCATCTTGGTTGTTTGTAAACGGACTCAATGTTTGACGCACTTCTTGGGTCAAAGCAGGTTCATCAATTTCATCTCTCTTCAAGGGTGGTGGCCTACTATGAACCAAAGCAGGTTCATCAATTTCATCTCGCTTCAAGGGTGGTGGCCTACTATGAACCAAAGGAGGTTCATCAATTTCATCTCGCTTCAAGGGTGGTGGCCTACTATGAACCAAAGGGGAAGGTTCCCGGTTCAAGTCCAAATGCAAACTTGAATCAACCTTCTTCGTTGCAAATAACTCAAGAGCCTTGTCAAGTGATTCGGCCACCGTTTCCTTGTATGCAACCCAACGTTGCTCCGAGTTGACGCGCATTGTCTTCCAACGGACGTGCATTCCAAAGCCTACATTATGCCTTCCCTCCAACTCAACGATATCACTAAGATCCATCCAATTCAATTCTTTCCTAACTTGTTGCAAGAGCTCCGCATAGCTAGGACTACTATCAAACACAATGTCAAGCTCATCCGGGTCGGGTTCAATATTTCCTTTCAAAAATGCGTCTTTGTCCCCATGATGAACAAACACACATGTTCTTCCCATCCCTATAAGCATTCCAAAAACACAAGGTAACATTGCTTTCATGAGTACTAAATGCAAAGAATAACAAAGAATGGAAACCCTAATATATATATCAAACAACCCCATAACCATAACCCTAACCATAACCCTAACCATAACCATAACCATAACCTAACCCTAACAACAAAATAACATCACCCATAAGAACACACATAGAACACCCCAAATCACTAAATCTCACTTCTCCATTCAAATCACTAGATCCAAGCAAAACTAGCAACATTTGAGCAATTTGATAACATTTCTTGGATCAAAACAAGGGGATCGGAGGTGATTACCTTTAGGGAGGGCTTGACTCCGAAATCCACGGACAAATTCTTCAAATAAGCAAGATTTGAGAGAGGATTTGAGAGGGGAAGAGAGTGGGAGAGGGGCCTAAGCTCGGGTGGGGGAGTGGGAGAGAGTGTGGGTGGGGGAGTGGGGGTCCAGCACGGCTGCTGGATAAGTGGTAGTGCAGCGCCTGGCTCGGGGGCGCTGCACATTACAATGTGTGGCGCCTGAGTGGGAGGCGTTGCACGGCCGGGCACGGGCCAGGGGGCTACCACGGTGGACAGACGTGCAACGCCTCTAAGGCAGGCGCTGCACAGTAGGGTGCAGCGCCGTCGTGGCGGGCGCTGCACAAAAGGGTTACGGGAGTAAAATAGTTCCGCGGGCAGTTTATTCTGTGAATTGGTTGCCACAACAGGTCAAAATAGTCAAATTGGCCCGTAGGCTGATGTGCCTCCGGACTTGAAGCTGTACGTGGGAGCAGCACACCGGGGCTGCGTACGGAGCAGCAGAGGCAACTCGGCGGCTCGCGTGATGTGCGCCGTACGAACGGTCTCAGCGGCAGCAGAAATCGATCTGCCTCGGATCGACGGATCGCCCGGACGTGCGGCGGCACGCACGATGTAACCCTAATCTCTCGATCTCCAATCTCGTATACAAACCTCAGCTCTGTATACCACTTGTTAGATAATAACGAGATAAACGAGAGACAAGAGACACGGATTTAATGTGGAAACCATTGCGGAAGAAAACCACGGACGCACGAAGGCGCAATCACTATGAGGAGGAGTATTACAGGCACGAGACGACATGCCGTCTTAGGTGCGACTACGTGGGGTATATAAGAGGGCAATACATGAGAGTCCTTGGAGGACAAGTAAACGAGTTGTACTCGTACACGTTGACGTCAACGGAAAAGCTCACACCTGTTGTACTACGTCTAGTCCAACATGGTATAATTTGGATCACAATTTAACAGGTAAGCAGGACTCGGCATGCATTCACTTATCCGAAGTAGTCTCTCTTTCGACTCGCACCTCGTGTGGCCACCATAGGTGGATGAAGAGCGAGGACTTTGAGGCGTCGGGACATATCACGGATGACAGTTTCATCATCCGGTGCGACGTGTTTGTTGCGTTGGCCGTCGGTAGCATTGCTCCCACCTCGACCATTGAGGTGCCCAATCTGGATGTACTCCGGCAATTCGGAGATCTTCTTCAAACCAAGTGGGGTGTGCACGTGACGTTCGAGGTCGATGGCGAGACGTTCGCTGCGCATCGGTGTGTGCTTGCGACTCAGTCCTTGGTCTTCAGGGCGCAGCTCTTTGGCTCCTTGATAGAGAGTACTACTTGTGTCGTACACATAGAAGATATGGCACCAAGTGTGTTTAGGGCCTTGGTAACTTTCATCTACAATGACTCGCTGCCCAAGAGGGAGGTTGACAACATGGAGGAGGATGAAAATGAAGGAGACATGGACGAGAACGAGTCGGAAGAAGAATATGATGAAGAGGACGGACAAGTAATGTGGTTGCAGCACCTGCTTGTAGCGGCGGATAGGTACGATCTTCCAAAACTCAAGTTGATGTGCGAAGACGAGTTGTGTGAGCACCTAGGCGTGAGCTCGGTTGCCACTATTCTTGATCTAGCCGAGCAGTACCATTGTTGTCATCTGAAGCAGGCGTGCGTGCAGTTTGTGCTCCTATTGCCGACCAAAGGCTGGAAGCATATTGCTTAAACATATCCGCATGTTGTGGACGAGCTCATAGTAAAGCTTCACAAGTATAATACGTACCATACAGTTCACAAGTATTGTCTGTGATTGAAATTAGATATTTTATAGATAACTGTTTGTTATACAGTACAAAAATTGTAATGTATGGAGATTGCAGCAATGTTTTCTTACAATGTGCTTCGAAACACTATCAACAAGATGTCAACTAAGAAACTCTACACAGTTGACATACATGACATGGGAATAATTGGATTTCGGTCTAGATCCATCTAACTAGTATTATCAGTCGGAGGCTCGTAGCCGTAGTCTCCGGCAGCAAACTTATCCTCGGGATAAAACCTTGCAACAATTCGGTTCTCATCCCACAATCTCCCATCCATCTCGATCTTGCAAAGATTCGAGCTGTCGAGGCACGAGTACTCCAAGAAGACCCTCCCGACTCCAGCGACCACCGGACCGACATTGCTGGGGCCGGGCCGCGGGACGACCACATTCACCAGGTTGCTAAACACGCATGCTTCTTCGTCGACATCCTCCAGAAAGCGCTTGTAAAACTCATCTTCCTCGAGGCGGTGGTCCGGGAGCATCTCGGTCAGGCATACCACCTTCGTTGCTCCGTCTTCGTGAGGTACACGGTGGTGCTCCTGCACGGTCTGATTAGGAGGATAATAGACGTGTACATAAGCACGTTCATCACCTGGAGGAAATTGCTTGGGAATGACCACGGGCCGAGGAAAGCCTGGAGCGCCCCACTGCAAGAAGCCAGGCAGAATCAAGTTAGTATGGCTGAAACACAAACCCAGTTCATCAGCTAATCATATTAAAACAAACCAAGGCAAAATAACAGAGTATGCGTATATGCTTTGTTGGGGTTGAGAACACAAAGAAATTAAGGAAGGAGGTGCTAACATGGTAGTGGCTGGGCGGCAGGGACGGGTAGCTCAAGGTTGTCATGCGTTCAAGGCTGCGGCGTCTCGGGATCCTGTCGGTGGCCGTGCTATCAACGCGGGAACGGCTCGCGATTCTCTCCTCGATGTCAGCATCAAGTTGGCTCAGATCTGAAGCACCTTGGCTGATAATGAACACGCGCCGTACAGTCCCCTCCTGCTGCAAGCCATGCAAAGTCAATTCGTCGCTGGTCGGCGGCGCCGGCGGCGCCGGCGGGGAGGGGTTTCCATAGTTAGCCATGCGATCTTCGACACGGGGCGTCGGCCGGCGTCAGGGACGTCGTAGTTATCGTTGGTGATGCGATCGACGCGGCAGCAAGGCAATTCCGTCGGCCGGCCCTGGTCAGTTCCCGTTGTTGTTGTTGTTGGGCCGGCTGAGTTATTCACATATAGAGGCCCGATGGTCGGTACGGTGTGGGGAACCCGGCCGGCTTCGGTTTCGGTTCCATACAGAATTTCCCTTATTTTGCGATGTCAGTTTTCTGTCTTCCCAAACGGGTTTGCAAAGAAATGAGTTCGGCTGCAAAAAAAGGCTTTTCCAGAATTTCCTATGTGGGTCGTGTGTTGTGGCCCAGCAAAGTCAACCCACTTATTTTTCTGCCTACTCATCTATGAAAATTCTATTTTCCGCACGGCGCGACAAATAATAGGATCTTCGCACAGGACACACAATAATGGGCTGGCCCATTTTTCTTTGTTTCTGTGTTTTACTTTTACTAGTAGGATTGCACGTACAATGCACCTTTTAACTCCATTACATAATTAACAAAACGGTTGTCTGGGTTTAGATAGTTTTTCTTAAGAGATTGAATGATCTCAATCTGTGTTTCTGTGTTTTACTTTTACTAGTAAGATTGCACGTACAATGCACATTTTAACTCCATTACATAATTAACTAATTTCTTTAAATGATCTCTTCTCTTCAATATAATTTATTGAATGTTTTTCTTAAGAGATTTGCTTTCTAGTCATACTTTAAAGGACATAGATTCTTTTTTGTTGCCGTGGACAGGGATCTTGCATTCTTAGAACATCGGCATAGGTCCTTTGCCGTCGGCATAGATCAATGCCGACGGCTGCCATCGGCATAGGCCCGTCGGCGTAGATCACGTCAGCGTAGTCTTGTCAGACCGTTGGCGTAGTTTAGCCGTCGGCATAGTTTAGCCGTCGGCAGTGTTTTTCGCCTGATGGCAACGGACGGCGCCGTCAAAAGCGGTGACGATACACGAGACGACACGTGGCAGAGATATGCCGAAGGCCAAGCCGTCGGCATATCTCTGCCACGTGTCGTCCCGTGGTACCTCCTGGTGGCACGGCTATGCCTACGGCATAGTTTTCATCTATGCCTACGGCAAAGCCGTCGACATAGATGTAGATTACATCTATGTAGGCATAACCGTGCCACGTGGCGTCACCTGGTTCTTTCTGGCGGCAAGGCTATGCCTACGGCCAAAATCTATGCCGACGGCTTTGCCGTAGGCATAGTTTTTTTTCCTGTTTTATCTTTTTCAATTCATTTGACAGCATTTCAAAGTAGAATAATATGGGATTATGCAGAAATATGACAGTTCATCATCTAAACATACTCAAGTTCATCATCATCATTTAAACATAGTCAAGTTCATCATCTAAAGATCATCACCGGCGAAAGTTCATGAACATAAAAGTAGTGCAAGACATGGAACATCATAAAAGTAGGAACATGAAAGGTATGGCACGACGGCCACATGCACGGGTATCATCATCGACATCAAGCAAGACCACCACCGCCAAAACCACCATCTCCGCCAAAACTAGCACCGCCAAGACCACCTCCGTCAAAACCACCTCCGCCAAAACCACCACTCTGCTAGATCGGAGTGACTGGGGTCGAGGAAGCAGGAGTCGAGCCACCGGTCCCCTACGTGTATGAGAGAAGATTCTAACGGTAAATATGGTATGATAGTGTTGAATGAACCTTGAACTAGTTTGTCAGTAGTTAGGCAAATGTACTAACCGGACTATCACTGCCTAGTGCCACCCATTCATCAAACGTGGGAATGTGTGGGGGTTCTCCCGCAGGTGGTAGTGGTGGTCCCATTTGTGGTGGATCCGTGCGGTTACTCCAAGACGCCAACATAGCCTGGATGTTAGTTAAACAAGCAAACTAAAAGGTCAGAAGGAATAAAAGTGCAAAAATTTGGCTATGTTTTAAGAGGGCAAAACTAACCGCCATCATCTGACGGTTGTAATCATCGTTTGCCTTCACTCGTTGCAAGTACTCTCGCACCTCGAGATTCCTATGCTCGACAAAGGCCTTATATGCCTACATAATTTAGGTTGTTTCTAAGTGAGCAATGCTGAAAATAAACTGAGAATGCTAGAGAGAGAAAGATAAAGGGGAAGTACTTACAGCATGCTGGCGGGCTAAGGGAGTCTGTGAACGCCCCGTACTCTCTAACTGGCTCGGGTTGCTAGCCCGAAGCCGTGTGTACGAGATCGAAGGAGTGATCAAGCCATCGAAACACGTATACCGGCCATGTGACTTCCCCTGGATGGCCCCACCGCCGTGTCGTCGATCTGAGACTGGGCGACCTCAGCAACAGGAACATCAGGATGCAACATGTGATAGTTCTGAGTGTAAGACTCCAGATGCTCCTCGGTCTTGCCATAGTACTAGCTCTCGCCGTCCTTGCGATCACTCTGCTCACAGGCCATCTTCCATGACTCCATGTCTGAGAGCGGCCTCTTCAACTTGTCCTCCCGCGCCGTCAAATAGAAGTTAGCCATACATAAGAACATGACTGTAAAGAAGAACAAAAATGCATCATGCATATAGACATCATGCATATAGATATACCTTCATGGCCTTGAAGCCCCAGTGGTTCCTGTTTCCTTGGCCGTGTGTCTCGTCTTTTCCACGGTTAGCCCGGCCCTTGCTGCTCTTGGCAGCAAACTCTGCATCGTCACCGAGCCACCTATCCACCAAACTCGCCCATCCGTCATGCCTTGCATAGCACCAACGAGGAACAACCTATGCAAAATTTGGAAGCATGACATGTGAGCACGAAACATATAGTTGACTGCTTGAAACATTGAAAAGTCAGTAATAGTTACCTTCATGAACTGCTCCCTGTTCAAGGTAAGTCGTTGCCTCTGCGCTTGAGTTTTGGTCATCTTTTGTTGCAGGTAGATGTGGTAGTACTGCGAGACGGCAACCCAGCGCACCTCGTACTGCAACTGACGAGCTTTCTTCTTCGCACCCACAAGCAAGACCACATCGGCTTGGGCCTTGTGCTCATCACGAACTCTATAGAGTTGCTGCAATCATGCATAAACCAGAAGCAAACAAGGCATGAGTTGAGTGATTCAATGATAAACTATGAACGAAACTTAAGACAAGTGATTCAGAAGAGAACTTACCCAAAATTTGGTGATCACGGCCTTAGCGGCCGTCCCATACTCCGCGTTGGTGGAAGCCTTGTAGTGGGCCCAGCTCGTGGCCAAAACCCGCAGCTGCGGCTCCCTGTCTGGCCGCGGGCAGAATAGGCCAGGCCAAAACTCCTTCAACAGGACAGTGATAAGGCCGTTCGGTTTACGGCCCTTTCCGTGAAGGTTCCAGTTACTGCAAAAGAATCAAAGGGTTGCCATGTGTACAATAAGAAAATGTTGTCATGTGTTGAAAATATGACTGAGAGGCACTTACTCTGGCCCCGCAGGTTCAATGAGCCACTTGTGCGCCTCGATAGAAGGTGCTGTAGGTAGTCCGGCATTACCACGCAGCCACCACTTCGAAGCACTCGGTGGCAAGTCACTCCACAACTCGGGGTCAACCTCCCCTCCACCCTCCTCGCCCTCCTCCTCACCCTCCCCCTCGGCCTCCTCCTCCTCGACCTCCTCCTCCTCGACCTCCTCCTCCTCGGCCTCCTCCTCCTCACCCTCCTCCTCCTCGCCATCAGGAACATACTCCTCTTCCTCAGACTCAGAAGGTGCCTCAGTATAGGAGGGCATCGAAGAAGACCCTCCTATTTCGGACATGGCCCGGAGTTTTTTGCCCCGGCTGCCTCTCCCCCCACCTCCTCCTCCTCTAGGGGCTCTGCCCCCACCCCCTCCTCCTCTAGGGGCTGCTCCCCCGACCCCTCCACCTCCCTGTGAGGTGTCATCCTCGCGTAGTCGGGAGGGAACCTTGTGGGCTCGTCCACTCTGAGTAAGTCCTTTGAATTTACCGAGGAAACTGGCGCCGCTGGACTTGCCCATAATTAGCAAACCTGCATTGAGAAGGGAATAAACAATTAGTAAGGATATCAAATAAACAACATACATGAAAGAATATTAATAACATATGAGCACATTAAGCACATATTGTAATGATAATTAAAAGAACTTACATTTTCTAGAACCCGTATGAATCATCGCTATTGTAATCTATTTGTCGACCGGTCTCATCATCACTATCACACATATCTTCTTCATTGTCTGACGGAGGTGGAGGCTCTTCCTCATCGTCAGCATCTTCATTCAACTTTCCAAGCATAATTATGTCTCTTTGATTCAGAACTGCCTCACCATCAATTCGTGTGTCATTTGGGTCCAGGTCAACATAACCCAAGTCATCATCCTCGTTGTTTCGGGTCACATCATCATGTTCCTCTTGAAAGAACACTCCCTCGTATGTCATGGGGTTTATGTTGTAGTAATCATCATCATTCGGGTCCAGTAGCTTACCATGTGGCGACACCTTGAACACAACTTCCCAACCCTTTAGGTACTCTTTCTGGCATGGGTAAGGCAGATAATATACTTGTGTGGCCTGGGTAGCAGCGATAAAGAGATCAGCTCCGGCATAGACGGTTGATGGTTTAACTTCAACTAAACCAACATAAGGCGTATGTCTCAGACCCTTTTTGGGGTCGAACCATCGGCATTTGAACACAGTGAGACTTAGGGGTTCACGACCCCGTTTGAATGTAAGCTCGTATATTTTAGCTACCCTTCCGTAGTAATCTACTTTTTTATCTCCTTCAGTGAAGACTCCAGTATTTATGGTTTTGGGATCAGGCCGACTGTTCTGGTGCTCCTCTCACTAGTGCAGGTTCCATAACCGGCACTAAAGTGTGGGCACTAAAGCCCCCCGCCCTTTAGTACCTGTTCAGCACGAACCGGTGCTAAAGGGCAACCACGTGGCACGAGCCAGCTCCGGGGGCCGGGAGCCCTTTAGTACCGATTGGTAAAACCAACCGGTACTACAAGGTTTGGGGGGGTTTGGTTTTATGATTTCTTTTTCATTCAATTTTGTGTTTTCCATTTAATTCTGTTTCTTTTGCTGGTATTTTACGATACTACACATTGTACACGTTATATATATATATATATATATATATATATATATATATATATATATATATATATATATATATATATAGAATTTCTAGTAGAACCAATCATATATATATCATCAAATGTCTCACAAACCACCAATTCACACATACACACATGTATAGCTATATACAATTTCTCCTACATGTTGCCTTCGGAGCCAGTGACATTAGCCTAATTGGTGCCTTCGGAGCACGATGACAATTGGAAGTGGTTCATGGGGGCGGTAGCGGGTAATGGTATTCTCCCTTTGGATATATGACCTGGTCGAGCAAAAATCCCGCTATGTCCTCTTGAAGTGCTTCTACGCGCTCCGTTTCTAGGAGCTTGTCCCGCACCTCCGTGAACTATTAAGAAGGAGATCAATATGCATGTTAATTAGTTGTGTGACTAGATATCGATAATGGTGTAAAAATTGTGAATAGTGTTCTGACAAACGTACCCATTCCTGTCTTTGAGATCCGCTCCTTTCGGACGCCATCATGCGAATGTTCTCGCAAACGCAGTATGCACACAGATCAGTCCCCTGCACCTGCTTCAGGGCCTTTACGAGAATGGAATTTGATCAGATAATAATTAATCAAGCATGTAATTAAAGAGATAATGGCAGCTAGCTAGCTAGCTATAGTACTACTTAATTACTTACCTTGGGTCAAAACCATTGCAGTCTTTGTTTCCATTCACCTGGAGTGACGCTGATGAACCTTGCCCAAGCCCTGCCCGCCGACGAAGAAAATGAATAAATGGGTTATTAAATAGTTCATACCAGGAAATGACGAACTAAATAGGTCGAGATATATAGTTAATAATGATTGAAATTACATGTTGACTATCCCAAACAAGATGGTGTAGTCACTTTGTTTTTTAAGTAGTGAGTCGAGTACTTCAATTATTCCGGCGTCAACTTTAATGATACACAAGATCGAGTGAAATCTGCATGCACATACGTTTGGATGTCTTAATTAAGCGGACATATGTAAGCAAAAACATGTAGCTAGCTAGTAGGCAAAAACAGAGAATTTGTAGTACAAGACAGTGTGACTCACTGGAAGTTGTAAGGGAGTAGTATATCTTCATTGTATTTGAGGCACTTCAAGAACTCTAGCATGCTGTCCTCTACATGCTTTTCATGATATTTATCTATTTTCCATGTGTATTCATTAACGGTGTTTGGGTCAATGAACCCAATGCCATAGCGTCCACCTTTTTTCATTTCATACATCTTCATCCTGCATAATACCACAGAAAATAATATAGTAAGGATAATTACAGGTAAATGATTGATCAAAAGGATCACTACATCTAGCTTGAGACTTAAATTACAGAAAGAAATCACTTACAGACAATAGCAACTGACGATAGATTTGTCGAGTGCGTCTTGATTGTATAACTGAAACAGTTCATTATACTCAACGGCCACAGCTTTCTGATGGTAGTAATGATCCTTCTTTACTTCCACCATGAGGGACTCTCGATTGGAACTCTTGGTAATGTCCATGTACCATTGATGCAATTCATACATTCTCGTTGGGAGCTTCTTGACCTCGTCTGGCTTGACCAAAGGTTCGCCCCGGACATATTTCTGTTTTATTTCCTCCTCTGTAAGCACAGGCATGGGCTCGATCTCGAGGAGTTGTCCAACAGTGATGTTGAGAATTTTAGCCTACATTATATGCTCCTCGGTTATTACCACATTGCCCACCTCGGGAATGTAAACTGTTTGCCCACAATAATATTGGGTGCGTGTACTCTCACGTGTTGTTGGCACAACAAGCGAGGGGATCGATTGCGCCGCCTATTTTCCCAGCTGGGGAACGGTTTTCCCGCATTTTTTGACAGCTGCTTGTTGTTTGCTCGAGCTCGAGCTCGCCTCCTTCTGTAGACATGCTCGATTTAAATTCCTGATGTGGCGCTCATAGTCTGTGTCAATAGGCTTGGGAGCTGGTGGTTGAGCCATACGGATGAAGTGGTCAATCTTTTCCTCAGGCACTTTCTCCCTTGGCGGCGGTGGAGGTTTCGGTCCAAAATGGGCGTCCACTTCTGCCCGCACTATGACCTTGGTTTGCTCCTCGGTCCTGTCGTAAGCCCTCTGAGGATCAGTGAGGCTTGGACCATATTTATATCGCTTGCCTCCGCCTGTACTTCCTATACTGCCTCGACTCATACCGCTATGCACCATAACTGCGGGGTGTCTCTTCTGCAATTGCTGAGGCGGCGGAGACGGCTGACGGGGCTGAGTTGGACAAGGAGGAATGGCATGAAGCTATGCCGGACCTGGAGGAGGAGTGGCCTGAAGTTGTGCCGGACTTGGAGGAGGAGTGGACGTCTGACGCTGTGTCGGACTTGGAGGAGGAGTGGCCTGACGGTTTGCCGGACTTGGAGGAGGAGGAGTGGCCTGACGCGTTGGTGGACTTGCAGGAGCAGGAGTCTGCTGACTTGGTGGCGGACTTCGACGAGGAGTCGGCTGACGCGGTGTCGGTGGCCTTCGAAAGATGATGCAATCCTTTCTCCATAGGATGATACGATGTTTGGCCTCTCCGAGTGTGTGCTCCTCGTCACCTCCAGGAATGTCAAGCTCTAGCCCCGAATATTGGTCCACCACCTCATCAACCAAGACACGAGCATAGCCTGCTGGAATCGGGTTGTAATGGAAGGTTGCCTCGGGGGGATTTGTAAAAGCAACGGCGTCCGCCACCTTCATGGATATGTTCTTCATTTTAAAGTGTAGCTCGCAGGTAGTGTTCTCCATGATGTCATCCACGGGGTATCTATCCAGCATTGCGTCGCCCGGGGCGGAACCCACGCTTCTTCTCGACATGGATGGGGTGGTGGTATCCAATGCTGGATCATCCGCTAGCTACTAAAGCTGCTGAGACCCCCTTTGATGGCTAAATGAGTCGATCTGCTCCTGCTGTCGCTAGAATTTGACTGCCAAGTCCGCGTGCTTTGATTCCAGGCCTTGAAGGCGTTCATAGTCCAGCTTCCTCTGCTCCTCCTCCATCTTCCTCTGCTTGTCCTCCGCAATCTTCCTTCTCGCACGGGTTCTGTACTCGGCTTTCCAGTCCTAAAACCCCTCATACCACGGAATAGCGCCCTTGCCTCGTGTTCTTCATGGGTGTTCAGGATTTCCCAGGGCACGCGTAAGCTCGTCGTTCTCTCTGTTGGGCTGGAACACCCCCGATCGAGCCTCTTCTATTGCAACAAGTATCTTATCGTCGCTTCCGTTCAGACATGCCTTCGTCGAAACATTGCCTGTCTTCGGGTCCAACTCCCCCCCATGCGCGTAGAACCAAGTCATGCACCTGGGGGGCCAGCTCCTAGTAACCGGAGTGACACCTGCATTCTCCATCTCTTTCTCAAACTTATCCCACTTAGGCATTGCCACCGCGTAGCCACCTGGCCCCAGCTTATGGAACTTATCCTTTTTTTCGGCATTCTTCTTGTTTATTCTCGACCGTTCCTTAGCTAATTTTGAATCCTTGAATTTCACGAAATCGTCCCAATGGGCACTTTGCTTCTCTAGTGTTCCCTCGAATACTGGAGTCTTCCTTCCTCGTACTTGTCCCATTCACGATTCTTGTGGTTCTTGAATGCAACCGCCATCTTCCTAAGAGCAGCGTCCTTGACTTTCTGCACATCTGCTTCTGTGAAATGATCTGGTAGGGTTAAATGTTCCATGAGAGTATCCCAAAGCATACTTTTTTGTCTGTCGTCGACAAAAGTAAGATCTAGACGTGGCTTTTCTGGCTCTCTCCATTCTTGAAGGGGGATCGGGAGTTGGTCCTTCACAAGAACTCCGCACTGACAAACGAACTTGTCCGCAATCTTCTTAGGCGCTAATGATTCGCCATTAGGCCTGATTGCCTCGATATTGTACTTTACGCCCTCCTTCAACTTTTTGTTCGGGCCTCGTTTCGTCCTGTTGCCTGAAGATTTGCTCGATCCGGATGGCTGAAAGAAGAAAGATCGATTCGTTAATATATCTTCAACTCATTTAAAACATGTGATGATCACCAGATGTGCATGCTTATATAAATATATATACCTCGCCGGTCTTTGTTGTTTCAAGATCAACATTTTCTTCATCATCATCATAATCGTAGTTCTTGACTTCATCAATTCGGTCGTCGCGATCGAATATCATATCACCCTCTCCGGTGTTGTTTAGAAATTCGGAGCCGTCATAATCTTCTTCATTCTGATCATCATCTGGCCCGCGAGGATGGCGTATCATATCGAACAGGGTCTGTTCTCCCTCTATGCCGGTATTGTCCGCCATAGCTTTTATTTAACTAATCCAAAAGAAATATAAAACAATTTAGTATTCAAATTACATCGTCTCGAATAATAGATATAATCTCGAATACATCGTCTCGAATAATAGATATAATCTTGAATACATCGTCTCGAATAATATATAATCTCGAATACATCGTCTCGAATAATATATAATATCGAATACATCACTGGCTAGGTAGCTAATAAAGATCGAATACTACAGAAGAATCTAGGACACTCGCGGTTCCTGCGGCGCGGGCGGTGGACACCCAAAGAGAAGGAACCCTCACAGGATCATAGCTGAAGTGAGATCCCTAAAGAAACTGCCAGGTATTGGAGAACCTGCCGCCCTCTAACGCAACCATGTAGCGATGGACGTGCTCGTCCTCCTCCCTGACACGGTGACGTACCACCTCCGGCAGGGCCGGCTCCCTCCGCACCGAAACTGGCCCACGCGAACGCCACCAAACGAGATCAGGGTCGACGACGGGACCCGGGGCCGGGTTCCTTATCAAGCGGCGCGCCCCTCCAGGCAGCACCTCCCAGTGCCAGCCCGGCGGAGCCCAGTCCCGGACATGGGTCAGCCGGACGTCGTCGCGGACGGGTCGACGGTGAGGATGTAGGCCGGGCATCATCGAGAACAAATACTAGCTATATGCCCGCAAAAAGTAACATTTTTTTAATGATTGGATTTTGATAACTAAAATTTATAGCATTTCTATATAACTAAGATTTCTATAACATTTCTAACAATGCTATATAACTAACATTTCTAATATTTCTATAACTAAAAAACAGAAAAAAAAATTATAACATTTCTATATATATAACTAACATTTCTAATATTTCTAGAACTAAAAAAAATTCTAACTTTTTTATAAATATTTCTATAACTAAAAAACAGAAAAATTTCTAACAATTCTAACTTTTTTATAATTATTTCTATAACTAAAAAATAAAAAAAAATGTATGTGTGTGTGTGTGCTCACCGGCGAGGCGAGAGGCGACGGGGACGGCGATGGGCGCGGCGACGTCGACGGCGACGGGCGCGGCGACGACGGGGACAGGGACGGGGCGGCGACGACGGGGACGGGGACGTACGGGCCGGGGCGGCAACGACGGGGACGGGGACGACGCGGGACGGGCCGGGACGGGGCGGCGGTGACGACGGGGACGACGGGGACAGGGACGACGGGGCGGCAACGACGGGGACGGGGCGACGACGAGGGATATGGAGACAGGGGCGGCGGGCGACGGTGCAGAGGAGAAGAAGCAGATGAGAAACTGAAATTTTTGAAGTGTTTTCTTATATAGGATGAACCTTTAGTAACAGTTGGAGCCACCAACCGTTACTAAAGGCCTGTTTTGGCCAGGCCAAGCGGCGGGAAGCGCACCCCCTTTAGTACCGGTTGGTGGATCCAACCGGTACTAAAGACACCCCTTTAGTACCGGTTGGTGCCACGACCCGGTACTAAAGGGGGTGCGCTGGCGCAGGTGCGGTGCGACAAGTTTAGTCCCACCTCGCCGAGCGAAGGGCAGCCGCACTGGTTTATAAACCACGCCGCGGCTGCTCCTTCGAGCTCCTCTCTACTGCAGGCTTGTGGGCCTAACTTTGCCGTGCTGCCCTGTGAGTCTGCTGGGCCTTTATGGGCCTGCAAATACAGGCCCAGGGCCTTGCAGGCCCACTGAGTAGCGCGCAAACAATTTTTTTATATGGTATTTCATTTTACATCTAACTAACATTTCTATATCTAAAATTTATCTATCTAACATTGCCGCAAATATATCTAAAATTTCTATCTAACATTTCTATATCTAAAATTTTATATCTAACTAACATTTCTATATCTAAAATTATCTAACAAACAGTTTATATCTCATTTAACTCTCTAAAAACAAATCAGTAAATGAAGGAAAATACCAAATAAATTCAGAAAGGGTTGATAATTGATTCTGTGGATTTGAATGGTGCATTTTGAACACACAACAAGTCTGGAGTTCAAAAAAGTTCAAAAAAATGCAATGCCTTTGTAACATATGAGTTTTCGTCCTAAACCCTGATACCTCGAAAGAGATTGTCCATTTTGTACACGAAGTGCATCCAGTTTTTGCCGTGACCCTCTCTACTTTTTTGCACATGCCATGTGGGTGAAATGATGATACCATGCCAAGTTTCAACCTTTTCAGACTTCAATTTGTAGTGCTTTTCAATTTCACGGTCATTTAGCTCTCTCAAAACAAATCAGTAAATGAATGAAAAATACCAAATGAATTCAGAAAGGGCTGATAATTGATGATGTGGATTTGAATGGTGCATTTTGAACACACAAAAAGTCTGGAGTTCAAA
>LR738713.1:690616945-690626964 GCA_902687465.1 Secale cereale
TTTTCAATTTCACGGTCATTTAGCTCTCTCAAAACAAATCAGTAAATGAATGAAAAATACCAAATGAATTCAGAAAGGGCTAATAATTGATGATGTGGATTTGAATGGTGCATTTTGAACACACAAAAACTCTGGAGTTCAAAAAATGCAATGCCTTTGTATCATATGAGTTTTCGTCCTAAACCCTGATACTTCGAAAGAGATTGTCCATTTTGTACACGAAGTGCATCCAGTTTTTGCCGTGACCCTCTCTACTTTTTGGCACATGCCATGTGGGTGAAATGATGATACCATGCCAAGTTTCAACCTTTTCAGAGTTCAATTTGTACTGCTTTTCAATTTCACGGTCATTTGGCTCTCTCAAAACAAATCAATAAATGAATGAAAAATACCAAATGAATTCAGAAAGGGCTGATAATTGATGATGTGGATTTGAATGGTGCATTTTGAACACACAAAAAGTCTGGAGTTCAAATAAGTTCAAAAAAGGCGCAATGCTCGTTAATTAGCTTCAAGCCTTTCGGAAGAGTGTACAAAGCACCGCACATAGCTCTGTGCAGTCTACACTATTCCTCAAGGTTTGAAGCTAAGCAACGTGCAGGTGAACATTGCGCCTCTCCCACATTGTCTGTGCACTCAAGGCTTATAAACCGCTCCTAGTGCCTCTCTCTTCGTGAGGTGGGACTAAAAATCAGCTTACTAAGATACTCTAGTACCGGTTCATGCCATGAATCGGTACTAAAGGTGTTGGAAATATGCCCTAGAGGCAATAATAAAAGTATTATTATTATATTTCCTTGTTTATGATAATTGTCTGTTATTCATGCTTGAATTGTATTGTACGGAAACAGCGATACATGTGTGAATACACAGATCACAATGAGTCCCTGGTAAGACTCTAGTTACCAGTTCGTTGATCAACAGATGGTCACGGTTTCCTGACCATGGACATAGGATGTCAGTGATAACGGGATCACATCATTAGGAGAATGATGTGATGGACAAGACCCAATCCTGAGCATAGCACGAGATCGTATAGTTCGTAATGCATAAGCTTTTCAGTGTCAAGTATTTATTCCTTAGACCATGAGGTTGTACAACTCCCGGATGCCGTAGGAATACTTTGGGTGTGCCAAACGTCACAACGTAACTGGGTGGCTATAAAGGTACGCATCGTGTATCTCCGAAAGTGTTTGTTGAGTTGGTATGAACCGAGACTGGGATGTTGCCACTCCGTATGACGGAGAGGTACCTTTGGGCCCACTCGGTAAGACATCATCATAATGAGCTCAATGTGACTAAGTAGTTAGTCACGGGATGATGGATTACGGATCGAGTAAAGAGACTTGCCATGACGAGAGTGAACAAGGTATCGGGAATACCGACGATCGAATCTCGGGCAAGTACCGTACCGATGGACAAAGGGAATGACATACGGGATTGAGTGAATCCTTGACACGGTGGTTCATCCGATGAAGATCATCGAGGAACACGTGGGAACCAACATGGGTATCCAGATCCCACTGTTGGTTATTGACCGGAGAGTCGTCTCGGTCATGTCTGCGTGTCTCCCGAACCCGTAGGGTCTACACACTTAAGGTTCGGTAACGCTACGGTCGTAGAGATACATGCACGTGGAAACCCGAAAGTTGTTCGGAGTCCCGGATGAGATCCCGGACGTCACGAGGAGTTCCGGAATGGTCCGGAGGTAAAGAATGATATATAGGAAGTCCAGTTTTGGCCATCGGGTGATCTCCGGGGGTCACCGGGAGTGTCCCGGGACCACCGGAGGGGTCCCGGGGGTCCACCGAGTGGGGACACCCATCCCGGTGGGGCCCCTAGGCCGCAAGGGGGAAGTGACCAGCCCTAATGGGCTGGCGCACCACATGGGCCCTCCTCCCCATGCGCCTAGGGTTGAAACCCTAAGGGGGAGGGGGCGCCACTTGCCTTGGGGGGCAAGGATTCCCCCCTGGCCGCCGTCCCACCCTGCAGATGCCATCTGCAGGGCCGACGCACCCCCCTGCCCCTCTATATATATGTGGGGGGGGGGAGAGGGCAGCCGCACCCTTGCCCTGGCGCCTCTCCCCCTCCCGTCACACCTCCATCTCCTTAACGCAGGACGCCCGGCGAAGCCCTGCAGGAATCTCCACTGCATCCACCACCACGCCGTTGTGCTGCTGGATCTCCGATGACCTCTCCTCCCCCCTTGCTGGATCAAGAAGGAGGTGACGTTGCTGTACCGGACGTGTGTTGAACGCGGAGGTGCCGTCCGTTCGGCGCTAGATCATCGGTGACGAAGAACGCGAAGAGTACGACTACTTCATCCACGCTTCTTCGAAAGCTTCCGCTCGCAATCTCCGTAACGGTATGTAGATGCACTCTTATTTGCTCGTTGCTAGATGTCTCCTTATTTGGATCTTGGTGAAAGCGTAGAATTTTTTTGAATTCTGCTACGTTCCCCAACAAAAGGTGCCTAGCCTGACAACAGCCTGACACAGCATCATTTGTACCGGTTCGTGGCATGAACCGGTACTAGAGGTTGCCCACGAACCGGTACTAATGATCTCCGCCCGCCTAGCCGTTGGAACCGGCTCTAATGGTCACATTAGTGCCGGTTCTGTTACAAACCGAGACTAATGTGCTTCACATTAGACCCTTTTTCTACTAGTGTCTGTATGGAAGCGATACCCATTCACATCATACTTTTGGCATGTCATGCCGGTAGGGTCAAAACCCATGGAAACCCATCTCAATTCTTCATCCATTGATTTGTTCGGATCATTTCCCTACAAGTTTAATTGAAATTATAGGGTGCACGAGTTTAATTGAAATAGGTAATAGGGAAGTGTGAAAAATTACTTTCTCCATGAACCACGCAACAAATTTTTTCCTTCCATCAGCACCTTTTCGGAGAAGAGCAAGTGCCTCCGCTTCAGTAGGAGGCAGCATTCCCGTCCACTCTTCATCAACAAATTGACTACAATAAGAAAAACGGTATAAAAACTAGGCAAAGTGAACATAACGAATTGACTAAAAGAATGGTGCAAAGGCATTACCTCATCCACTCATCCTCAACTTCCTTGATGTTGTGCAAGATATAGAACATGACATCCTCCCACTCATCTCCTGGCATGAGATAAGGTGTCGAGCATCCAGCCCTGCCACCTTGCCCGATGAATAGAAGCAACTTGGGTTTATACTTGCACTAGTAGAAAACAGGGCTTTGGTCCAGGCCTGTCCAGCCCATTATCCCCGGTTCAATCAAGAACCGGGACCAATGGGGGCATTGGACCCGGTTCGTGAGCCCAGGGGGCCGGCCGGGCCACGTGGGCCATTGGTCCCGGTTCGTCTGGACCTTTTGGTCCCGGTTGGTGTGACGAACCGGGACCAATGGGTCTTGCTCCTGGCCCACCACCATTGGTCCCGGTTGGTGCGACGAACCGGGATCAAAGGCTCCCCTTTAGCCCCGGTTCGTATCACCAACCGGGACCAATGAGGTGCCTATATATACCCCCTCACGCAGGAGCAGAGCACACTGCTCTGTTTTTTCTGGCCGAGGGGGAGAGGGCTTGGTGGTGCTCTAGCTCACCTCCTATGCACACAACGTGTTCGATGGAATGCTCAAGCCACACTAGTTAAGCTTTTGTCCTCTCGAAGCTCTATTTTCTCCGAGATTTGTCTAGATTTAGCGGTCCGTCACGTCCCGTCCCCGTCTTCGCCGCCGTCGATCGCCCCCGCCGATCTCGTCACCGGCACCACCGTGGTGAGCCTCTTGTTATGTCCATGCTTTTCTTACTTTTATTATTGCTTGTTATTATTGCTTTAGATAGATATTTGTCTAATTTTCTTACGTTTATTATTGCTTGTTATTATATAGTGCGATGGTTTTGATATTCGCCCACGTGAGCCCTCGTCCTGTCTATGATTCGGATGTGGTATATTATCTTTAATTTATAACTATTTGTTTTAGTGTTTATGACAATTATGCCGACCAACCTGACATGCATAGATGTTTTATTATGTCTAGGAGGTAGTTGAACCGGAAATTCCAACCGACCCTCTTGTGGAGAGGTTAAATTTAGTTGAAGAGGAAAACATTTCCTTAAAGAAAAAATTGGAAAAAATGGAGGAGGAGAAGATGGAATTGGAGTTGCATGCTGCGGAAGTCGTCGATGATCACAAAATTAAGATCGACCCTATTGTTGAGAGGTTAAATTTAGTTGAAGAAGAAAACAAATTCTTGAAGGAAAAAATAAAAAAAATTGAGGACGAGAAGATGATATTGGAGTTGCATGTTGTGGATGTCGTCGATGATCACAAGATCAAGATGGATGCAATGCGGTTGAAGATTAGAAAGATTAGAAAAGATGCCATTCATACCGAGGCTTGGTATCATTATGCCGTTGGATCAATTGTTACCTTGGTTGCAATTATGATCGCATTTGTTTTCACAATGAAATGTTTTACATAGTTTCGATGTGTATGGAGAGCTATATGTTGTTAGATGAGAACTATGTATGTACTTTGGTTTTAATGTGATGATGAACTTCTATTAATTTGGTCACTTAATTATCTATTTATGATGTTCTGTAATGGTTTTTGACACACTTAATTATATATAATGCATGCAGATGAACCAGCAATGGATGTACGGTGACAGACATACCTCCGAGTACATTAAGGGCGTGCCTGAGTTTCTAAATGCGGCTGAGGCAAACAAGCAGAATGGTTTTATGTGTTGTCCATTCACTAAATGTGGGAATACGATGTCTTACTCTAACCGGAAAATCCTTCACTCCCACCTGCTTTACAAGGGTTTCATGCCACACTATAATGTTTGGACGAGGCACGGAGAAATAGGGGTTATGATGGAAGACGACGAAGAAGAAGAGTACGATGACAACTATGTGCCCCCTGAATACGGTGATGCTGCAATGGGGGGAGCTGGTGAAGATCAAGAGGAACCAGACGATGTGCCCAATGATGCTGCAGCGGGTGAAGCTGCTGAAGATCAAGAGGAACCAGATGATGATCTCCGCCGGGTCATTGTCGATGCAAGGACGCAATGCGAAAGACAAAAGGAGAAGCTGAAGTTCGATCGCATGTTAGACGATCACAAAAAAGGGTTGTACCCCAATTGCGAAGATGGCAACACAAAGCTCGGTACCCTACTGGAATTGCTGCAGTGGAAGGCAGAGAATGCTGTGGCTGACAAAGGATTTGAGAAGCTACTAAAAATATTGAAGAAGAAGCTTCCGAAGGATAACAAATTGCCCGACAGTACATACGCAGCAAAGAAGGTCGTATGCCCTCTAGGATTGGAGGTGCAGAAGATACATGCACGCCCTAATGACTGCATCCTCTACCGCGGTGCATACAAGGATCTGAACGCATGCCCGGTATGCGGTGCATTGCGGTATAAGATGAGATGTGATGACCCTGGTGATGTTGACGGCGAGCCCGCCAGGAAGAGGGTTCCTGCGAAGGTGATGTGGTATGGTCCTATAATACCACGGTTGAAACGTTTGTTTAGAAACAGAGAACATGCCAAGTTGATGCGATGGCACAGTGAGTACCGTAAGAAAGACGGGAAGTTGAGAGCACCCGCTGACGGGTCGCAGTGGAGAAAAATTGAGAGAAAGTACTGGAAGAAGTTTGCAAAGGACCCAAGGAACGTTTGGTTTGCTTTAAGCATGGATGGCATTAATCCTTTCGGGGAGCAGAGCAGCAATCACAACACCTGGCCCGTGACTCTATGTATGTATAACCTTCCTCCTTGGATGTGCATGAAGCGGAAGTTCATTATGATGCCAGTTCTCATCCAAGGCCCTAAGCAACCCGGCAACGACATTGATGTGTACCTAAGGGCATTAGTTGAAGAACTTTTACAGCTGTGGAATGGAAAGGGTGTACGTGCGTGGGATTAGCACAGACAGGAGGAATTTGACCTAAAGGCGTTGCTGTTCGTGACCATCAACGATTGGCCCGCTCTCAGTAACCTTTTAGGACAGACAAACAAAGGATACCACGCATGCACGCACTGTTTAGATGACACTGAAAGTATATACCTGGACAAATGCAGGAAGAATGTGTACCTGGGCCATCGTCAATTTCTTCCGACCAACCATCAATGTCGAAAGAAAGGCAAGCATTTCAAAGGCGAGGCAGATCACCGGAAGAAGCCCGCCATGCGTACCGGTGATCACGTACTTGCTATGGTCAATGATTTACACGTAATCTTGGGAAAGGGCCCCGGCGCACTAGCTGTTCCGAATGACGCTGAGGGACACGCACCCATGTGGAAGAAGAAATCTATATTTTGGGACCTACCCTACTGGAAAGACCTAGAGGTCCGCTCTTCAATCGACGTGATGCACGTGACGAAGAACCTTTGCGTGAACCTGCTAGGCTTCTTGGGCGTGTATGGAAAGATAAAAGATACAGCTGAGGCATGGGAGGACCTGCAACGTTTGCACGAAAAAGACGGCATGCCTCCGAAGCAGTATGAAGGTCCTGCCAGCTATGCTCTTACGAAAGAAGAGAAAGAAATCTTCTTTGAATGCCTGCTTAGTATGAAGGTCCCGACTGGCTTCTCGTCGAATATAAAGGGAATAATAAATATGCCAGAGAAAAAGTTCCAAAACCTAAAGTCTCATGACTGCCACGTGATTATGACGCAACTGCTTCCGGTTGCATTGAGGGGGCTTCAACCGGAAAACGTCCGATTCGCCATTGTGAAGCTATGTGCATTCCTCAATGCAATCTCTCGGAAGGTGATCGATCCAGAAATCGTACCAAGGCTAAGGAGTGATGTGGCGCAATGTCTTGTCAGTTTCGAGCTGGTGTTCCCACCATCCTTCTTCAATATCATGACACACGTCCTAGTTCATCTAGTCGACGAGATTGTCATTCCGGGGCCCGTATTTCTACACAATATGTTCCCCTTTGAGAGGTTCATGGGAGTCCTAAAGAAATATGTCCGTAACCGCGCTAGGCCAGAAGGAAGCATCTCTATGGGCCATCAAACAGAGGATGTCATCGGGTTTTGTGTTGACTTCATTCCTGGCCTTAATAAGATAGGTCTCCCTAAATCGCGGTACGAGGGGAGACTGACTGGAAAAGGCACGCTTGGAAGGGACTCAATAATATGCAGGGACGGATATTCTTGGTCTCAAGCACACTACACAGTTCTACATAACTCTACATTGGTGACCCCGTATGTCGATGAACACAAGAACAGTCTGCGCTCCAAACACCCGGAGTAGTGCGACGACTGGATTACATGTGAACACATCATGACTTTCAGCAGTTGGTTGGAAACAGGTCTCAGAGGTGAAAACACTGTTTGTGATGAGTTGTACTTGTTGTCCAGGGGACCATCTTTGACTGTATTGATTTACAAAGGATACGAGATAAATGGGAATACATTTTACACGATTGTCCAAGATCAAAAGAGCACCAACCAAAACAGCGGTGTCCGCTTTGATGCAACAACCGAGAGGGGAAAGGACACATATTATGGTTACATAGTGGACATATGGGAACTTGACAACGGAAAGGTCCCTTTGTTTAAGTGCAAATGGGTCAATCTTTCAGGAGGCGGGGTACAGGTAGACCCACAGTACGGAATGACAACAGTGGATCTGGAAAATCTTGGGTACACTGACGAACCGTTCGTCCTAGCCAATGATGTGGCACATGTTATCTATGTGAAGGACATGTCTACCAGACCGAGAAAAAGAAAAGATAAGGAAGCGAATACATCATATGATGAGCCAAAACGCCACATAGTTCTTTCAGGAAAAAGGGACATCCTGGGAGTGGAGGGCAAGACAGACATATCTGAAGATTATGAAAAGTTTCATGAAATTCCTCCCTTCAAAGTCAAGGCTGACCCAAGCATCCTGATAAACGATGAAGATTATCCATGGTTATGGCGCAATAAGCAAATGACACAAGCGAAGAAAAAGTGAAGACTTTTTTCCGCAACTATTATGATGATACCATGCCAACTTTGTAATAGACGAGTATGATACCATTGTCCGTTTTGTACATGCACATGCTATGCCAACTTTCAGAGTTCATTTCAAAACTATGAATTTAGGTCGAATTTTCTCTATATATGTTCATTTTTTTAGTAAAGTTAACCACAAACTTGTGATTGACACAAATTTCAAAGAATTCAAATTTTAATTATTCAAATTTGAAAACTAATGGCACTAACAGAAAGTTTATAATTTTTCTAAAACTAATGGCACTAACAGAAAGAATTAAAAAATAAAGCAAAAAATAAAAGAAAATAAATAATGCAGAAAACAAAACAAAAAAACTTGCAAAAAAATAAAAATAGCAACAATAAGTATTTTGTTGTAAGTAGAAACAAAATAAAATAAATAAAGCAACAAAGAAAACAAATAATTTCAAATTTAAACTATTCAAATTTGAATAGTACTTGCACTAATAGAAAGTTTGTAATTGGTTTTACCTAAAGCAATAATATTCACAAAGAAACTCTAAATACAGCAAAAAACAACTTAGAAATAAATAAAGCAGAAAAGGAAAAAAATAAAAAAAATGGACGCTGCCCAGTGAGCCTGCAAGGCCTACAGCCCAGGATGCAGCTGGACTATAAGGCCCAGCAAGCTCACAGGACAGCGCGCAGAGTTAGGCCCAGAAGCCTGCAATAGAGAGGAGTTCAATACAGCCACCGCAGTGGGGCTTATGAACCACTCCCAGCCCCTGTCAACTAGCGAGGTGGGACTAAAGATTTTCGCCGCGGGGCAGGACAAGGGCTTTGGTCCCGGTTGGTGGCAACAACCGGGGCTAAAGGGGGGGCATTGGTCCCGGTTCGTGGCACCAACCGGGACCAATGCCCCCCTTTAGTCCCGGTTGGTGCCACCAACCGGGACCAAAGGTCTCTCCTTCCTGCCCTTTGGGCTGCTGAAAAGAGACCTTTGGTCCCGGTTGGTGGCACCAACCGGGACTAAAGGGGGGCATTGGTCCCGGTTGGAGCCACGAACCGGGACCAATGCCCTGGGTATATAAGTGGCACTTAGCAATTTTCAGTTTCCAATCTCATTTCCCCCCGCTGAGCTCTCGTCCCCGTCGCCCCTGCGCCGTGCTCGCCATCGCCGTCGCCCCGCGCCCTTGCGCCGTGCCCGCCGTCGCCGTCGACCTGTCCTGTCGCCCCGCGCCGTCGCCCCGTCGCTCCTCGTCGCCGGCGCCCTCTGCCCCCGCGCTCCTCGTCGCCGGCGCCCTCTGCCCCCGCGCTCCTCGTCGCCGGCGCCCTCTGCCCCCGCGCTCCTCGTCGCCGGCGCCCTCTGCCCCCGCGCTCCTCATCGCCGGCGCCCTCTGCCTGCCCCTGCGATGTGAGGAGAAATAAATATGTGATATAATATGTTTTTTTTTCATATGTGATATAATATGTATATATATTTGTATGTGTATATATATAGTTGCATATATGTGTATATGTTTATGTGTATATAGTTGTTGTATGTGATGTATATGTGTATGTGGCTATATTTTTTTTATTTTTCTTAGGAATTTGCTAAATATATATGTTAAAAATGTTTTTTTTCATAGAAAGTTTTTTGTTTATATATAGAAAGTTACAATTGTGATGTATAGTTGCTGTATGTGATGTGTATGTGTATGTGGCTATATAGTTTTTTGGTTATATATGCTAAATATATATAGAAAGTTTTATATATGCAAAAGCTACAAATTTAGAAAAAGAAGGATAGGAAAGAAGAAAATAAGAAGAGGAAAGAAAGAAGAAGAGGAGAGGAAGAAGAGGAGAAATAAATAAGAAGAAGAAAAAAGAAGAAAAAAAAGAGGAGAAGTTTCTCTTCTTCTCCTCTATTCCTTTCTTCTTCTCCTTTTTTCCTTTTTTTTTCTTCGATCTTCTCCTCTAGCTGTTCCTTTCTTCTTCTCCTCTTTTTTTTTCTTCTTCTTCCTCTTCTTTTTTTTTATCGGGTATGTCGTTGTCGATATACCCCCTCCCCGATAACTTCGAC
>LR738713.1:690627890-690647187 GCA_902687465.1 Secale cereale
GCTTCGTACCATCATGCGCCTGTTACTTTCGCCTAATGATGAAGACATGGTTTTGTTGAATCCTTTGACACTAGACAAAATGTGACATGAGGGGGTCTAGGGTTGTGGATCGCCGAGCAGTCGAGGGTCGAGGGGTCGAGAGGTTGCCTAGTGTCAAAGTATTGAAGAAATCCATGACTTCATCATTTGCCGGAAGTAACCGGGGCATGTTGGTACGAAGTTCTGGAAAGTTGTTTTGGAACGGAGTTCCTGATAGGATAATCCGTCTTTTGTTACGAATGATCCTATCTGGGACTCCGTTCCAAAATAACTTTGGAGAGCTTCGTACCATCATGCGCCTGTTACTTTCGCCTAATGATGAAGACATGGTTTTGTTGAATCCTTTGACACTAGACAAAATGTGACATGAGGGGGTCTAGGGTTGTGGATCACCGAGCAGTCGAGGGTCGTCCAGGGGTCGAGGGTCGAAGCGTTGTCGAGGCCACCCGAAACCCTAGAGAAGCAGCGTCGAGGCCACAAATTAATATATATGATTCCTTACTGTGATTAGCTAGCTAGTTCTACGTTTACCATTACTATATCCATCTGTCATGTTTGAATAATAATTGGCATGTTGTAAATATTTGTAGAAACTATGGACGACAAAACCCGAGACGAAGCACAAGAAGCGATGTTGATGGACATAATCGCAGACGGACAAGATGCTGTCTTGTCGTTTCTCAACGACACCAATGAGCTGCTTGAAAGAGAGGAAGATCTAGGCTATGATATTGATGGATCCGGTGACCCAATGCACATGGAAGAAGTAGACCGTGAGGATGGCTCTGGTGACCCAATGCCGGTGCAAGAAGGAGACCGTGATGCTGGCTCCGGTGATTGAACCGAGTACGGCCAGCAGGTTTATATATTAGTTAAGCCTGAGCTGACTAGTTAATTGATGCATTCATTAACTCTCGTCTTTGTTCTTTTTTCTAGCCCTCCGGATCGAGCAAATCTTTGGTAAAGAGACGAGGCGCGAAGAAACAGTTGAGGTCGGATGAAAAGTTTGAGATCACAGAAATCTCGCGCACCGGCAAACCGATTGAACCCATCCGGACAAAGAACGCATTTGTTAATTAGTGCGGGGTTCTGGTTAGGGACAAGATCCCGATCAGCATCCATCAATGGTTAAAGCCGGCTGCAGAAGACGCTCAGGTGTCTTATGTCACTGATATGCAGAAAGAAGATCTTTGGACTGAGCTGAAGTCAAATTTCACCCTACCGCCAGAGGCTGATCCGGCGAAGCCAGTTACAGAGGATTTAATCAAGTCTTTTGCTCTTACGAAGATGATAGAACTATTCAGGGCGTGGAAGAAAAAACTGAATAAGTTTGTCCGCAAAAAAGAGACTCCAGAATTCGTGGGCATATATGAGAAGATCAGAGATGACTGGCCCGCATTTGTGGCCTATAAGATATCGGAAAAGAGTAAGAAGATGTCGGCGACAAACCAGAAAAATGCTGCGAAGAAGATGCATCACCATTGCACGGGGTCAGGTGGCTACCTCAGAGCCCGGTCTAAGTGGGCCAAGGTTGAGAATGATCTGCTTCAGAAAGGGATCGAACCTGTCACATCCCTAGTTAGCACTTGCATTAGGACTAGCTAGAGTGTGCATCATGTCTACTTATCAAAGAAAATTGAAATGGGAATGACAGAAAACCCAGCACGCCTCTCCTAACAACTAGGGTTTGATAAATTTTTTTCCAATGTACCCAAAATGCCCTTCAAAAATGTTCATCATTTCTGCCTTGGTCCTAAACCTCTGCCAAAAATGGTGCACAATTTTCTAGGACATCTAAGGGCTCTGGATTAAATCATATGGTATTTGTATTTGGGCATTTAAATGCTATAAAATATTTTAAATGCTCAAATAATCATAAACTATAATGTTCCATACTGTTCATATTATATACAGTGGGCATGACAAGTTTTATGAGTTATAAAAATGTTCTGGCATTTTTATTAATTAAACAAAGTTGCAAAAGAAATGAAACAGAAAAGAAATAGGAAAGAAAAGAAAGAGAGAAAGGACTTACGTGGAGCCCAGCACTGTTGCAGGCCGGCCCAGCCCACTAGCGCCGCTTCTGTCGCCTTCCTCCTCGCGCCATAAGGCAGCGCGCGTGGCCACCGCGCGCCGGCACGCGCCCGGCCACCTCCAGCCTGCCTGCCTGCGTCCCCGACGGCCTGGACGCCTCCCTGCGTCGCCACGCAGCTGCCCCGACCTCCCTCTCTTTTCCCCTCGTCCTCCTCTCCTTCCCCTGGCTCTCTCCCTCTCTTCACCGAGGCCGCCCGTCGCCGCCGTTCGCCGTTGCCGCACTTAGAGCCTTCCCCTTGTCCCGTGAGAGTGTCCAGAAGGATCGCCGCGACGCCCTCTTCCTCCTCGCTGAGCCACGGATCGCCGGGAGCCCTGCAACGCCTTCACGTCGTCGTCCCCAACCTCGGATCGCCGGAGCACCTCGCCGTCGATTAAGGAGCTGCAGAGCATCCCCGACCTCTCCGTCGAGCTCGCTAGCACCGCTGTGAGCCCCTACGTCGAATCCCTTCCTCCCCCGCCTCGTTTGCACCGCGTAGCTGCTGCTCCGCTGATCACCGAAACCCGCCGCCGCCGTGCTTGCCGCCGGTGATGCTCCGGTGACCATTTGGTCACGGACGCACGTCCATCTCGCTCGCCGCAGCACGTAGATGAGCTAGGTGCCACGCACGCATCGCCTAGGCCACCGCAGCCGCGTCTCCACACACGCCCGAACGCCGGCCGCCGCTGTCGAGCTCATTGCCGTCGCCTCCGGCCACCACAGGCCCGGCGACCACCACCATTCGACGCGCATCGACGAGGGCACTCCAACGCGCCCAACCGCGGCTCGAACCGTGCCCTGTAGACGTTTTCCGAAGCTCGCCGCCGTGTTTGGCCTCGCCTGCGTCACTTCGCCGGCGAGTTTGACTCGTCTGACCGGGGGCTTGACCACCCCTGGGTCACTGACGTGTGGGCCACCCCTCCTCTAATTAGCTAGTTTAATTAAGTAAATGCTAATTAAATTAGTTAATTAGTTTAGTCACTGACCTGTGGGCCCAGACCCCACTAACGGCTAATTAGTTCCTAGATTAACACTAATTAACTTTGCTAATTAGCTATGACACTGACATGCCGGGCCCACATGTCATGTTTGACCTGGACCAGCTCCTGTTGACCTGCTGACGTCAGCATGAGGTCATGCTGACACAGTAAAGGATTTTCTGGGATTTTTAGATTTAAAATAATTCAGGAAATTCCAAAAAATGCCTAAACTTCAAAAAATCATATAAATTCAAAAGTAGCTCGGATGAAAATAATTCATATATGAAAAATGATCAGAAAAATCCAATCTTTCCAATGGCACTGTTTTCATGCATGTTTGAGCAAGTTAACGTTGCTGTATACATTAAAACATGATAATGCACTTAATTAAATAATAGTTTGAATTCCAATTTGAATCTTTGATTCAAATAGGCTCAAACCCTTCTGGTTATAGTTGCATTAGCCCAAAACACATGCATCTTGCCATGTCATGAGCATGCATCGTATTGTTGCATTTGTTTGTTTAATGATTGTATCGCCGGTATTCTCCGTGTTAGGTCCTGCTCCCGAGGATACTCCCGCGTATCCAGCTGAAGAGCAGTACCCGACAACCACTCTGTCAGGCAAGCAATCATTGATCATTCCGATACAAACCCATCTTCTCGCTCCTGCTCTTTTTTACTGCATTAAGGCAACAGCGTGTGAACTGCTACTTGCTGCGGTAGTTGAACCCTATTCCCTTGCATGACCTGTCATTGCCACAGTAAATAGTTGAAACCCACTAGCATGTGTAGGAGTTGATTGAGCCATGTGATGTGTGATCCACCATGCTATTTGCTTATGTTGCCTGCTATGCTTAGAGTTGTGTCTGGTCTGGTTCATCTGGGTGATGGATCAGAGTGAAATGTGTTGGGGAACGTAGTATTTTAAAATTTTCCTACGATCACGCAAGATCTATCTACCAGATGCATAGCAACGAGAGGGGAGAGTGTGTCTACGTACCCTCGTAGACCGGGAACGGAAGCGTCAAGTGACGCGGTTGATGTTGTCGAACTTCTTCGCGATCCAACCGATCAAGCACCGAACGTACGGCACCTCCGCGTTCAGCACACGTTCAGCTTGATGACGTCCCACGAGCTCTTGATCCAGTTGAGCTTCACGGGAGAGTTTCGTCAGCACGACGGCGTGGTGACGGATATGATGTGTTCACCGGCGCAGGGCTTCTCCTAAGCTCCGCGACGGTACGACCGAGGTGTGATTCTGTGGAGGGGGGCACCGCACACGGCTAAAACAATTCAACTTGTGTGTCTTTGGGTGCCCCCCTGCCCCCGTATATAAAGGAGCAAGGGAGGAGGGGCCGGCCAACCTCTATGGTGCGGCTAGGGAGGGGACTCCTACTAGGAATAGGATTGCAATCCTATTCCTAGTAGGATTCACCGAAAGGAAGAAGGGGGAAAGGAATAGGAGAGGTGGCGCCCCCCCAATCCTAGTCCAACTAGGATTCCTAGGTGGGGGCGCCGGCCAGCCCTATGGGCTGCCTCTCTCTTTCCCTTTAGGCCCACTATGGACCATCCCCTCTCGTAGGGGGTTCCGGTAACCCCCTCCGGCATTCCCGATAAATCCGAAACTTTTCCGGTATACTTCCGGTGTCCGAATATAGCCGTCCAATATATCAATCTTTATGTCTCGGACATTCCGAGACTCCTCGTCATGTCCGTGATCTCATCCGGGACTCCGAACTACCTTCGGTACATCAATACTCATAAACTCATAATACCGATCGTCATCAAACGTTAAGCGTGCGGACCCTACGGGTTCGAGAACTATGTAGACATGACCGAGACTCATCTCCGGTCAATAACCAATAGCGGAACCTGGATGTTCATATTGGCTCCTACATATTCTACGAAGATCTTTTATCGGTCAGAACCGCATAACAACATACGTTGTTCCTTTTGTCAAACGGTATGTTACTTGCCCGAGATTCGATCGTCGGTATCTTTATACCTAGTTCAATCTCGTTACCGGCAAGTCTCTTTACTCGTTTCTGTAACACATCATCTCGTGACTAACTCATTAGTCTTTTTGCTTGCAAGGCTTATTGTGATGTGTGTTACCGAGAGGGCCCAGAGATACCTCTCCGACACTCGGAGTGACAAATCCTAATCTTGATATATGCCAACACCACGAATACTTTCGGAGACACCTGTAGAGCATCTTTATGATCACCCAGTTACGTTGTGACGTTTGATAGCACACAAGGTGTTCCTACGGTATTCGGGAGTTGCATAATCTCATAGTCATAGGAACATGTATAAGTCATGAAGAAAGCAATAGCAGTTAAACTAAACGATCATAGTGCTATGCTAACGGATGGGTCTTGTCCATCACATCATTCTCCTAATGATGTGATCCCGTTGATCAAATGACAACTCATGTCTATGGCTAGGAAACATAACCATCTTTGATCAATGAGCTAGTCTAGTAGAGGCATACTAGGGACATACTGTTTTTGTCTATGTATTCACACATGTATTAAGTTTCCGGTTAATACAATTCTAGCATGAATAATAAACATTTATCATGATATAAGGAAATAAATAATAACTTTATTATTGCCTCTAGGGCATATTTCCTTCAGTCTCCCACTTGCACTAGAGTCAATAATCTAGCTCACATCGCCATGTGATTTAATACCGATAGTTCACATCGTTATGTGACCAACACCCAAAGGGTTTACTAGAGTCAATAATCTAGTTCACATCGCTATGTGATTAATACCCAAGAGTAATAAGGTGTGATCATGTTTTGCTTGTGAGAGAAGTTTAGTCAACGGGTCTGTCATATACAGATCCCTATGTATTTCGCAAATTTCTATGTCTACAATGCTCTGCATGGAGCTACTCTAGCTAATTGCTCCCACTTTCAATACGTATCCAGATTGATACTTAGAGTCATCTGGATTTAGTGTCAAAGCTTGCATCGGCGTAACCCTTTACGACAAACTCTTTATCACCTCCATAATCGAGAAATATTTCCTTAGTCATCCAATTACTAAGGATAATTTTGACCGCTGTACAGTGATCTACTCCTGGATCACTATTGTACCTCCCTGTCAAACTCTTGGCAAGGTACACAACGTGTTTTGTACACAGCATGGCATACTTTATAGAACCTATGGCTGAGGCATAGGGAATGACTTTCATTCTCTCTATATTTTTCTGCCGTGGTCTGGCTTTGAGTCTTACTCAACTTCAAACCTTACAAGTCAGGCAAGAACTTCTTCTTTGACTGATCCATTTTGAACTACTTCAAAATCTTATCAAGGTATGTACTCATCGAAAGTCTTATCAAGCGTCTTGATCTATCTATATAGATCTTCAATATGTAAGCAGCTTCACCGAGGTCTTTCTTTGAAAAACTCCTTTATGCTTTCCAGAAAATTCTACATCATTTCCGATCGACAATATGTCATTCACATATACTTATCAGAAAGGTTGTAGTGCTCCCACTCACTTTTTGTAAATACAGGCTTCTCCAAAAGTCTGTATAAAACCATATGCTTTGATCACCTCATCAAAGCGTATATTCCAACTCCGAGATGCTTGCACCAATCCATAGATGGATCGCTGGAGCTTGCATAATTTGTTAGCACCTTTTGGATCGACAAAACCTTCTGGTTGTATCATATACAACTCTTCTTTGATATATCCATTCAGGAATGTAGTTTTGACATCCATTTGCCATATTTCATAATCATAAAATGCGGCAATTGCTAACGTGATTCGGACAGACTTAAGCATCGCTACAGGTGAGAAATTCTCATGGTAGTCAACTCCTTGAACTTGTTGAAAACCTTTTGCAACAAGTCGAGCTTTGTAAACAGTAATATTACCGTCTGCGTCGGTCTTCCTCTTGAAGATCCATTTATTTTCGATGGCTTGCCGATCATCGGGCAAGTCAACCAAAGTCCATACTTTGTTCTCATACATGGATCCCATCTCAGATTTCATGGCTTCAAGCCATTTTTCGGAATCTGGGCTCATCATCGCTTCCTCATAGTTCGTAGGTTCATCATGGTCTAGTAACATGATTTCCAGAACTGGGTTGCCGTACCACTCTGGTGCGGAACGTACTCTGGTTGATCTACGACGTTCAGCAGAAACTTGATCCGAAGCTTCATGATCATTATCATCAACTTCCTCACTAATTGGTGTAGGAATCACTGGAACAATTTCCTGTGATGTACTACTTTCCAATATGGGAGAAGGTACAATTACCTCATCAAGTTCTACTTTCCTCCCACTCACTTCTTTCGAGAGAAACTCTTTTTCTAGAAAGGATCCGTTCTTAGCAACGAATATTTTGCCTTCGGATCTGTGATAGAAGGTGTACCCAACAGTCTCTTTTGGGTATCCTATGAAGATTTACTTCTCCGGTTTGGGTTCGAGCTTATCATGTTGAAACTTTTTCACATAAGCATCGCAGTCCCAAACTTTAAGAAACAACAACTTTGGTTTCTTGCCAAACCACAGTTCTTAAGGCGTTGTCTCAACGGATTCAGATGAGGCCCTTAGTTAACGTGAATGCAGCTGTCTCTAATGCATGACCCAAAACGATAGTGGTAAATCGGTAAGAGACATCATAGATCGCACTATATCCAATAAAGTACGGTTACGACGTTCGGACACACCATTATGCTGTGGTGTTCCGGGTGGCGTGAGCTGTGAAACTATTCCACATTGTTTTAAATGAAGACCAAACTCGTAACTCAAATATTCTCCTCCACGATCAGATCGTAGAAACTTTATTTTCTTGTTACGATGATTCTCTACTTCACTCTGAAATTCTTTGAACTTTTCAAATGTTTCAGACTTGTGCTTTATTAAGTAGATATACCCATATCTGCTCAAATCATCAGTGAAGGTCAGAAAATAACGATACCCGCCGCGAGCTTCAACAATCACTGGTCCGCATACATCAGTATGTATGATTTCCAACAAATACGTTGCTCGCTCCATAGTTCCGGAGAACGGAGTTTTAGTCATCTTGCCCATGAGGCATGGTTCGCAAGCACCAAGTGATTCATAATCAAGTGATTCCAAAAGTCCATTATTATGGAGTTTATTCATGCGTTTTACACCAATATGACTTAAACGGCAGTGCCACAAATAAGTTGCACTATCATTATTAACCTTGCATCTTTTGGCTTCAATATTATGAATATGTGTATCACACGATCGAGATCCAACAAACTATTTTCATTGGGTGTATGACCATAGAAGGTTTTATTCATGTAAACAGAACAACAATTATTCTCTAACTGACATGAATAACCGTATTGCAATAAACATGATCAAATCACATTCATGCTCAACACAAACACCAAATAACAGTTATTTAGTTTCAACACTAATCCCGAAAGTATAGGGAGTGTGCGATGATGATCATATCAATCTTGGAACTGCTTCCAATATACATCGTCACTTCATCCTTTAACTAGTTTATGTTCATTATGCAACTTCCACTTCGAGTTACTACTTTTTAGCAACTGAACCAATATCAAATACCGAGGGGTTGCTATGAACACTAGTAAAATACACATTAATAATCTGTATATCAAATATACCTTTGTTCACTTTGCCATCCTCCTTATCCGCCAAGTATCTAGGGCAGTTCCACTTTTCGTGACCATTTCCTTTGCAGTATAAGCACTTGTTTCAGGCTTGAGTTTAGCTTTGGGTTTCTTCACGGGAGTGACAACTTGCTTGTCATTCTTCTTGAAGTTCCCCTTTTATTCCTTTGCCCTTTACTTGAAACAAGTGGTCTTGTTAACCATCAACACTTGATGCTTTTTCATGATTTCTACCTTCGCCTACTTCAGTATCGCGAAGAGCTGGGAATACCTTTCATCATCCCTTGCATATTATAGTTCATCACGAAGTTCTACTAACTTGGTGATAGTGACTAGAGAACTTTGTCAATTACTATCTTATCTGGAAGATTAACTCCCACTTGATTAAAGTAATTGTAGTACCCAGACAATCTGAGCACATGCTCACTGGTTGAGCTATTCTCCTCCATCTTGTAGGCAAAGTACTGTCAGAGGTCTTATACCTCTCGACACGGGCATGAGTATGAAATACTAATTTCAACTCTTGGAACATCTTATATGCTCCGTGGCGTTCAAAACGTTTTTGAAGTCCCGATTCTAAGCCGTAAAGTATGGTGCACTAAACTATCAAGTAGTCATCATATCGAGCTTTTGTCAAAACGTTCATAACGTCTGCATCTGCTCCTGCAATAGGTCTGTCACCTAGCGGTGCGTCAAGGACATAATTCTTCTGTGCATCAATGAGGATAATCCTCAGATCACGGAACAATTCCGTATCATTGCTACTAACATCTTTCAACTTGGTTTTCTCTAGGAACATATGAAAAATAAACAGGGAGCAACATCGCGAGCTATTGATCTACAACATAGATATGCTAATACTACCAGGACTAAGTTCATGATAAATTAAAGTTCAATTAATCATATTACTTAAGAACTCCCACTTAGATAGACATCCCTCTAGTCATCTAAATGATCACGTGATCCAAATCAACTAAACCATGTCCGATCATCACGTGAGATGGAGTAGTTTCAATGGTGAACATCTTATGTTGATCATATCTACTATATGATTCACGCTCGACCTTTCGGTCTCGAGTGTTCCGAGGCCATATCTGTATATGCTAGGCTCGTCAAGTTTAACCCGAGTATTCTGCGTGTGCAAAACTGGCTTACACCCGTTGTATTTGAACGTAGAGCTTATCACACCCGATCATCACGTGGTGTCTCGGCACGACGAACTTTCGCAACGGTGCATACTCAGGGAGAACACTTATACCTTGAAATTTAGTAAGGGATCATCTTATAATGCTACCGTCGTTCTAAGCAAAATAAGAAGCATAATAAGATAAACATCACATGCAATCAAAATATGTGACATGATATGGCCATCATCATCTTGTGCTTTTGATCTCCATCTTCAAAGCACCGTCATGATCACCTTCGTCACCGGCTTGACACCTTGATCTTCATCGTAGCATCGTTGTCGTCTCGCCAACTATTGCTTCCACGACTATCGCTACCGCTTAGTGATAAAGTAAAGCAATTACATGGCGATTGCATTTCGTACAATAAAGCGACAACCATATGGCTCCTGCCAGTTGCCGATAACTTTACAAAACATGATCATCTCATACAAAACCGTATAACTCATCATGTCTTGACCATATCACATCACAACATGCCCCGCAAAAACAAGTTAGACATCCTCTACTTTGTTTGTTGCAAGTTTTACGTGGCTGCTACGGGCTTTAGCAAGAACCGTTCTTACCTACGCATACAAAACCACAACGATGTTTCGTCAAGTATGTGCTGTTTTAACCTTCACAAGGACCGGGCGTAGTCACACTTGATTCAGCTAAAGTGAGAGAGACAGACACCCGCCAGTCACCTTTAAGCAACGAGTGCTCGTAACGGTGAAACCAGTCTCGCGTAAGCGTACGCGTAATGTCGGTCCGGGCCGCTTCATCTCACAATACCGCCGAAGCAAAGTATGACATGCTGGTAAGCAGTATGACTAGTATCGTCCACAATCTCATTGTGTTCTACTCGTGCATATTATCTACGCATAGACCTGGCTCTGATACCACTGTTGGGGAACGTAGTATTTTAAAATTTTCCTATGATCACGCAAGATCTATCTACCAGATGCATAGCAACGAGAGGGGAGAGTGTGTCTACGTACCCTTGTAGACCGGGAGCGGAAGCGTCAAGTGACACGGTTGATGTTGTCGAACTTCTTCGCGATCCAACCGATCAAGCACCGAACGTACGGCACCTCCGCGTTCAGCACACGTTCAGCTTGATGACGTCCCACGAGCTCTTGATCCAGTTGAGCTTCACGGGAGAGTTTCGTCAGCACGACGGCGTGGTGACGGATATGATGTGTTCACCGGCGCAGGGCTTCTCCTAAGCTCCGCGACGGTACGACCGAGGTGTGATTCTGTGGAGGGGGGCACCACACACGGCTAAAACAATTCAACTTGTGTGTCTTTGGGTGCCCCCTGCCCCCGTATATAAAGGAGCAAGGGAGGAGGGGCCGGCCAACCTCTATGGTGCGGCTAGGGAGGGGACTCCTACTAGGAATAGGATTGCAATCCTATTCCTAGTAGGATTCACCGAAAGGAAGAAGGGGGAAAGGAATAGGAGAGGTGGCGCCCCCCAATCCTAGTCCAACTAGGATTCCTAGGTGGGGGCGCCGGCCAGCCCTATGGGCTGCCTCTCTCTTTCCCTTTAGGCCCACTATGGACCATCCCCTCTCATAGGGGGTTCCGGTAACCCCCTCCGGCATTCCCGATAAATCCGAAACTTTTCAGGTATACTTCCGGTGTCCGAATATAGCCGTCCAATATATCAATCTTTATGTCTCGGACATTCCGAGACTCCTCGTCATGTCCGTGATCTCATCCGGGACTCCGAACTACCTTCGGTACATCAATACTCATAAACTCATAATACCGATCGTCATCAAACGTTAAGCGTGCGGACCCTACGGGTTCGAGAACTATGTAGACATGACCGAGACTCATCTCCGGTCAATAACCAGTAGCGGAACCTGGATGTTCATATTGGCTCCTACATATTCTACGAAGATCTTTTATCGGTCAGAACCGCATAACAACATACGTTGTTCCTTTTGTCAAATGGTATGTTACTTGCCCGAGATTCGATCGTCGGTATCTTTATACCTAGTTCAATCTCGTTACCGGCAAGTCTCTTTACTCGTTTCCGTAACACATCATCTTGTGACTAACTCATTAGTCTTTTTGCTTGCAAGGCTTATTGTGATGTGTGTTACCGAGAGGGCCCAGAGATACCTCTCCGACACTCGGAGTGACAAATCCTAATCTTGATCTATGCCAACACCACGAATACTTTCGGAGACACCTGTAGAGCATCTTTATGATCACCCAGTTACGTTGTGACGTTTGATAGCACACAAGGTGTTCCTACGGTATTCGGGAGTTGCATAATCTCATAGTCATAGGAACATGTATAAGTCAGGAAGAAAGCAATAGCAGTTAAACTAAACGATCATAGTGCTATGCTAACGGATGGGTCTTGTCCATCACATCATTCTCCTAATGATGTGATCCCGTTGATCAAATGACAACTCATGTCTATGGCTAGGAAACATAACCATCTTTGATCAATGAGCTAGTCTAGTAGAGGCATACTAGGGACATACTGTTTTGTCTATGTATTCACACATGTATTAAGTTTCCGGTTAATACAATTCTAGCATGAATAATAAACATTTATCATGATATAAGGAAATAAATAATAACTTTATTATTGCCTCTAGGGCATATTTCCTTCAAAATGATCATACCGATAAAGAGAGGGAAGTGTGAAATATGCTTGGTAAAGGTATCGATGAAAGGCCATGTAGGAGTACGTGGTGGGTTGTTTCATTGGAATCATCCATAGGACCCGAGATCTGTGTGTGTGATTCAAGTTACAGTTACTACCACACATTGGGCCCTGAAATATGACCCCGCTCGACTTATCGACTGCCATGTTCTTTGTCCAGGAGTTGCAACTAGTTTCTGGTGTTTGTAGTTTACTGGTGGTCGTGCACAGCGCTGACCCTCGGGGTGGGCTGTGATGCGACAGGTACGTGGCACGGTGTACCGGTTGCCCATTTGGTGACTCGGGAACCCTGTACACATCGTTTGGGGCCGTGAGCGACACCCCGGCCGGATCTCCCCACGGATGGAACCCAAATAGGCGATAAACCTGGACGAGAGACTTGAGTGGTTGGTTAGGTCGTGGTCTACACCCACATCGGCTTTCGCTTGAAGTCTGCCGAGCATATGTCGTGTGCAGACGCTAAGTGGTGAAAACATGTGTGAAGAAGTACACCCCTGCAGGGTTATCAATCTATTCGAATAGTCGTTGTTCGCGGTACGGACTACTTGGTTACTCTTACAGTTCAAAGACAAGTTGATGGATAGTACTAAAAGCCTCAAGATAAGTGTTAGTGCCATGGATGGCCCTTCCGTAGGATGACGGAAGAGGATCCTCGGTAGTGTATTGTTGTGGTGAGTAGAGGACTCGTGTTCGTAATAACATCTTGCAATCCGTTGAGAGTTGTAGTATAGGTTAGCCAAGAGTCAAAGCTGGCTTTCTGCTATAAACTCCACTGCCCCCTGTTGATAATGTTGCATGTATGATAGGTTCTGTGGTAAGACTTGCTGAGTACCTTTGTACTCATGTTTGCTTAATAACTGTTGCAGAGGAGAACCCTGCCCCTGCCGATGGGTTTTACATAGACGTTGACGTCGACGAGTAGCTTGACACCCAGACGGAGATCTGGAGCTTGTGAAGGGCCTTGTAGATAGTCAGGCTACACCAAGCCTGTTTTACTTTCTAAGTTGTCTGTACTCAGACATGTAGCTTCCGCTTGTGCTTGTATGACTGTATGACTTGAGTGTTGGGTCATGTGACCCCTACCTGTATGGATATGTTATGTATGGCTCTTGGAGCCTCTTAAATAAAGTACTTGAGTCATAGAGTTCTGTTGTGATGCAATGTTGTATTTGCACATATTGAGCATATTGTGTGTATGATTGAAATGCTTGGTATGTGTGGGATCCGACACCTAGTTGTTTTTCTTTGGTAGCCTATCTTACAGGGAAATGCCTCCTAGTGTCTCCAATGAGCCTTGGTAGCTTGCTACTGCTCGGAACACGTAGGCTGGCCGGCATGTGTCCTTCTTCGTTCATGTGTCTGTCCCTTAGGGGAAATGTCACGCGTTGTTCCTTTAAGTCCATGTAGCTTGCTACGACTTGGGTTCATACGTTGATGACCGACACGTTCGTTGCTGGGTCATGGATGCATGTCTCTGTAATTTAGTGCCACTTTTGGTTTATAACTAGCCATGTCGGCCCGGGTTCTCTGTCATATGGATGCTAGCGACACTGTCATATACGTGTGCCAAAATGCGCAAACGGTTCCAGGCCAGGTAAGGTGGCACCCGTGGGGTTACCGTGCGTGAGGCCGCAAAGTGATATGACGTGTTACAGCTAGATCGGTGTGACTTAGGATCGGGGTCCTGACAGCGTTGGCATCAGAGCTGGACTGCCTGTAGCTTTCTCAAGCCAAACTGGTCGATGTTGAGTCTAGAGAAATTCTTAGTTATATGTAGGGGAATTGATTGTGGAAGGGAACGTAAGGCTCTTTTTACTCCTTTACCTTATGCCCTTCTGATCTGAGTCAGTCTATTCTTTCTACGGGGTTTTAGGACTAGGCCTCTTATCCTTACTAGGTTCACGTGTTACTAATCCGTAGACTCTTAGGATTGTTGGTTTCAAGCCTCAGTTCAGTTTCTATCCTTTTAGTATGATGATTGTTGGACCCGGAACCTTGATATGGAATTGTTGAGTGGCTATGCTATCATTTGTATGATGTCTCAAATCTTTGTTTGAGCATTTACAGTTGTTATGCTGCCCGATTTCTTCCAGAAACACTAATGCCTTTGCATTATTTCGTGTTTCAGATGTCTGGCCGCACCCCTCACTAAGTGGTTCGTCTGACTCGATGCATTAATGTGCCCGGACACACGGCCATGCTAGTCCGTGTGCTGACTGAGACCGGATATCGATGGTATCCTGAGTACACCGTGGAGGAACAGTACCGGGATTTCAATCAGAGTCAGTATTTCTGCACAGTCCGGATATACCCCTCATATCCCGGAGCTAACGACCCCATCCATTGGTCTTATGGACTCGGGGTTACCATCGAGATGGCAGTGCAGGATGCCGCCTATTCGATGATGACCATTCTCCGGGCTAGGCATGCCCTGTTGCTGAACACCGAGTTCTGTTACATGCCAGCCTCACTTCCCGGAGAGGAAGGCTATTACACTGGTCTGTATACTGATGCTGCTCATAAAGAGCCACTGCTTCAGACTACTGTTCAGATGCTGGAGGATAGGGACCGTGAGGTCCGTGCCCTCCGAATGGAGCTGTATAACACTTGAGCCGCCCACTGGACTACCTTGACACGGCTTGCACCTGCTGTGCACGCCGGATATCTGGACATGCGGGATTTGTACCCCGTGCGGACTCGTCTGCCTGATCGCATGGATTGGCGTGACGTTGGGGGTATTACACCTCCACATGGGCGTCGGTTACCACCAGCATCGGGACCGAGGCCACATCCATGTCCTTATGGTCCACAGCCTTCGAGCGCTCGCGAGTTTCAAGATCCGTCTGTTCCACTTCCAGGCTACGGTGGTAATCTTTACGAAGATTACTATGGGAATGTCTGAGCTAGACCGTGGTAGTAGTAGCATTGTAGTAGTTGTATTTCCACAGTCCTGCGCGTCTTGTGGAATATGACTTAGTGTGTACTGAGTTCCGGAGGTGTAGTTAAATAATGTATAGGAGCTTGGAATGCATCTGATGGGATGTATCGTCTTTCACCGCAGTTGTACTTTATCCTTGGCTTGTACTAAACTATGTATGGTGTGTATGACCACTGGTGTATATATAGCAGTTTCTATATTACCATGTCGTACGGATGAACATCTCTGCATTCCGTGTCATCCATTACATTCTGCACTTCTATGTCAAATTTTTGCCATCCTTGTCGAAACCGTTGTTTTGTTTTCTTAGGATGGTCAACACTCGCAACACTCCTGCTGCTCAGGAGCAGGGTGAGGCTAGTGAGGCTAGAGATGGGATTTTGCCCCAGCCACCCTCCTTGGCGGAAGTTATGCTCGAGGCAGAACGGAACAAGAGAGATACCAACCGTCTGCTGGAACGCATAGAGCAGAACACTGGGTTCCGTCAGAGGAATGGCGTGGTGTCAATCAATGACTTTATCAAGATGTGCCCACCGAAGTTCCATCACTCCACTAAACCTCTAGATGCGGATGATTGGCTACGTAGTATCACCCATAAGCTACACTCTGCCCGTGTGGCCGAAGCTGACAAGGTTACCTACGCCGCCTACCATCTTGAGGGCCCTGTCAGTCTTTGGTGGGAAAACTTTGAAGCTATGCGTCCTGCTGGCCAAATCACTACTTGGGTTGAGTTCAGTGAGGCATTCCGTGAACATCACATTCCGGAAGGTCTCATGGATCGCAAGCGGGAGGAATTTTGCAATTTCACCCAGGGCCGGTTAACTGTGGATGGCTATAGTCGCGAGTTTCGCAACTTGGCACGCTATGCACCTGAGGAAGTATCCACCGATGCCAAGAAGCAGGCGAGGTTCCGCAAGGGACTCAGCCCTGAACTCCGCCGAGATCTACGTCTGCACGAGTGCACTTCCTTCCAGAAGCTGGTAAACAAGGCTATCAGTGCTGAAACGGGCCGGACCGACTTCGAGGCCACACGCAAGCATACTCGAGACTTTGGTTCCTCATCCGGCTCTGGCTCTCACAAGCGCCGTGTGTGGGTTCCTAACACTGCTCTGCCACCCAAGTACATACCGAGGCCATTCTATGAGGCGCCTCGCCCAACTCAACAGTATGCACCTGCTAAGACCTATGGAGGATCACCTCCCAACTTTGCTCCACGCACTAGCACTGTGACTTGCTTCAACTGTGGAGAACCGGGACACTACATGCGTGAGTGTCCTCAGAACCAACCAGGAAAACCCGTTGGCCGTGGTAAGCCAACCGGCAAGGTGAATTATGTCAAGCCAATCCCCACTGCACGTGGTCATGTCAACTATGTCTCTGCTGAGGAAGCTTATGAGGATCCTAACGTCGTCCTTGGTATGCTTCACATAAACTGCCATCCGGCATCTGTTCTTTTCGATACTGGAGCATCACATTCGTTCATATCTGAGAGCTATGCTCGAATGCACAACATGACTTTTTGTGACATGCCTACTTACATGGTTATTCAATCTCCTGGTTCAAAGTGGCAAACCTCTAGGGTAAGCCATGGAAATGAAATCCTTGTCGATAGACTTGTTTTCCTTGCATCTCTAATCGCTCTCAAGTCCTCGGACATAAATATCATTCTGGGTATGGATTGGATGACAACTCATTACGCCAAAATTGATTGCTATACTAGGACCGTTCAACTTACACATCCATTCGGCAAGATAGTCAATGTCTTGACCCGAATGGCTGAGCGTCAGCTCTACTCTCTTAATGCCAGCCCTCTACCAGAACTCGAAGATATCCCGGTAGTCCGTGACTTTCCGGATGTTTTTCCAGAAGAACTGCCAGGAATTCCACCTGACAGAGATGTCGAGTTTGTGATAGATCTTATTCCAGGAACTATCCCAATCTCTAGGAGACCTTATAAGATGGCACCACTAGAATTAGCTGAGCTAAAGAAACAAGTCGATGAGTCCTTGCAAAAAGGTTTCATCCGTCCTAGTTCTTCCCCTTGGGCTTGCCCCGTCCTCTTCGTCAAGAAGAAGGATGGAACGGAGCGGATGGTTGTAGATTACCGACCTGTCAATCTGGTCACCATAAAGAACAAGTATCCGCTCCCCAGGATCAACGACCTGTATGATCAGCTCGCTGGATCCTCAGTCTTCTCTAAAATGGATTTGAGGTTGGGTTACCATCAAATCAAAATCAAGAACGGGGACATTCCTAAAATGGCTTTTGTTACTCGTTATGGCCAATATGAGTACACCGTCATGTCCTTCGGGTTAACCAATGCCCCAGCTACCTTTTCCCGGCTAATGAATTCTATATTCATGGAGTACTTGGATAAATTCGTCGTGGTATACCTCGATGATATACTCATCTATTCCAAGAACAAGGAAGATCATGCCGAGCATTTAAGGCTGGTATTGACGAAACTTCGAGAGCACCACCTTTATGCCAAATTCTCTAAATGTGAATTTTGGTTGCCGGAAGTAACCTATCTAGGTCATGTGATCTCTGGCAAGGATATTGTTGTCAATCCCGAGCGAGTTCAAGCCGTCCTTGATTGGACTCCCCCTGAATCGGTCAAGCAAGTTAGGAGTTTTCTTGGCTTAGCGAGCTATTGCCGACGCTTTGTCGAGAATTTCTCCAAGGTTGCCAAACCTCTAACTCAGCTCCTCAAAAAGGATAAAAAGTTTGAGTGGACCCCACAATGTGAGTCCAGTTTTCAGGAACTGAAAATACGCCTGACATCTGCACCTATACTGGTACCACCAGACTTTTCCAAGGATTTTATAATCTATTGCGACGCCTCGCGACAAGGACTAGGTTGCATACTCATGCAAGATCGTCAAGTGATTACATACGCATCTCGACAGTTGCGTCCACATGAGGATAACTATCCTACTCATCATCTAGAGCTTGCAGCTGTAGTCCATGCACTCAAAACATGGCGACATTACCTCCTTGGTAATCGCTGTGAAATCTTCACTGATCATCAAAGTTTGAAATACATCTTCACCCAACCGGATCTAAATCTCAGGCAAAGACGTTGGGTTGAGTTGCTCATAGATTACGACTTAGGAATCACTTACACCCCTGGAAAGGCCAATGTCATGGCTGATGCGCTAAGTCGTAAGTCTTATTGTAACAACTTAATGCTACAACAAGGGCAACCACTTCTCCACGAGGAATTTTGTAAGCTTAACCTTCACATTGTTCCTCGAGGATTCCTTTCCACCATGGTGGCGAGACCTACCCTTATGGATCAAATTATAGCTGCCCAGAAGCGGGATAAAGGTATATCCCGACTCCAAGAGAGCATTGCTAGCGGACTCGCTAAAAGCTTCTCTATGGATGATCGAGGTGTTGTTTCCTTCCCAAGAACCACCATCTACGGCAGTTAATCCTTAAGGAGGCTCATGAATCTCTGATACGTCCAAAACGTATCTATAATTTCTGCTTGTGACATGCCTCTTTTGGGTGATATTGCTATGATATTTATACACTTTCATACACTTTTGATCATATTTGGACTAACCTATTAACTCAGTGCACCCCAGTGCCAGTTTCTGTTTTCGGCTGTTTTTGTATTTCAGGTTTTCCCATTACGAGAACTGCCAGAAAAATCCCGGAAAAATTATATAAAAAATCAGCGTTCCAGAAGGTTCCCGGTAGCCAAAGTAAAGCCGGGGGGGCACCAGGGCTCCAGGCGCCCTGGCGGCGCGCCCCCCTGGGCCGCGCCGGGGGGG
>LR738713.1:690647247-690667297 GCA_902687465.1 Secale cereale
GGGGGGGGGGGGGGGGGGGGCGCCTGGGCCCCCCTAGCCTCGTCTGGTGCCCCCTTTGGCATATATTTAGACCGTCTCCCAAAACCCTCGAGACGAAAACCCTTTTTCGTGATCTCATCTCTGTTCCGCCGCCGCCGCCGCTTCCAAGATCGGGAGCACCAGGAGAACTCTTCCCGGCACCCTGCCGGAGGGGAGGGTCACCACCGGGAGCTTCTCCACCACCATGGACGCCTCCCGGATGAGTTGTGAGTAGTCTCCCTTGGACCATGGGTCCATGACCAGTAGCTATGTGATGTTCTCCTCCCGTTCTTGTGCTTCACTAATTAGTCCTCGTGAGCTGCCCTACATGATCGAGGCACATATGTAATCCTTATGCTGTTTCTATGATGAGTTTGCTGGGATCCGATGGATTATGAGATTATGTTCAGATTGTGTTTGAGTAATATATTTGATTCACCTCTTTTATATTTATTTTCGTAAGTAATTCTTGCATGTTCTCCGTTGTTATTTATTGCTTTGGCCAAGTAGTAGGTAGTGACTCCAAGAGGGAACGTTATGCTTGATTGTGGGTTCATGCCCCTCGATGACTAGTTTGAGTGACAGAAACATGAGTCTAGGGGATGTGCTGTTGCCACAAGGGAGAAAACAACGGTGCTTGTGCCCGCGGGTGCAAGGATTGTTTACTTTACGCAAAGTTCTTTTAATGCAGTTGTCTGTTGCTTTGAGTTTACACTATGGGTGGGACTCGCAACATAATACCAGCGAGATGTTCTGGATAGATATCTCAAGGTGGATGATTAGTAGTAGATGCAGATGGATTTTGGTCTACTTACCTCGGCGTACCGCCCATGCTTTGAACCTCTACCTTTCTTGCAACTTAGTCAGCATTGGTTTGCGCACATGGTCCTGTCAATTGCCCAGCTGTAATTCATTTACCTCACATAGCTGTTTTATTGTCTTTTGGGAGAGAGACATCACTAGTGAACATCATGGGACCCCGGTCCATATTACCATCATTGATCACATCCGCTATTTACTTTTCTGCTTTTTACTTACTATTGCAATTATACCTATCACTATTATCACTTGCGTTTGATCCTTTGTAAACTACAAGGCCGGAGGGATTGACAACCTCTCTGTACTCGTTGGGAGCAAAGTTATTTGTATCTGTGTGCAGGTCCACGTCGATTGCTAATATCTGGCGCCGTTAGCAGTTGACACCTTCTTGTTGAAACTGGGAGTCTCAGGGAAATCGATCCTTGGTATTGCCAAGGGAAAACTTCCGCTACACTGCATCTCAAACCTTCCACTTGGGGTAACCAACGAGGGGCGAGAAGCCATCAAGCAAAGTTTTCAGGCGCCGTTGCCGGGGACTACACTCTTCAGGATAGGGGAGTTGCACGCTATCTTTTACCTTTGCTTTTTAGTCTTGTTAGTTTACCATTCAGTTTTGCTTTAGTATCTTTTATCGAAAATCACAAAAATAGTTATCTTGCTTGCTTGCTACTATGGGTTCCACCGAGAACACCAAGTTGTGTGACATCACTAGTCACAACAACGATGACTTTATCTGCACACCTATCACTACACCTGCCACTTCAGCACCTTCGTATGAAATTAAACCTGCTTTACTGAACTTAGTCATGAAAGATCAATTCTCCGGTGCTGGAGATGATGCTGCTTTACACTTGAACAACTTTGTTGAACTTTGTGATATGCAAAAGTACCAAGAAATAGATGGTAGTATTGTTAAGCTTAAGCTTTTTCCTTTCTCTTTGAGAGGAGGAGCTAAAATTTGGTTTCAGTCTTTGCCTAGAAACAACATAGATTCATGGGACAAGTGCAAAGATGTTTTTATTGGAAAATACTATCCACCTGCTAAAATTATCCAACTAAGAAGTAACATAATGAATTTCAAACAATTGGATAATGAACACGTTGCCCAAGCTTGGGAACGTATGAAATCTCTTATCAAAAACTACCCTACTCATGGTTTGACTACTTGGATGGTTATCCAAACTTTTTATGCAGGCTTGAACTTTACCTCGCGGAACTTGTAAGATTCGGCCGCGGGAGGAACTTTTATGTCAACTACACTTGGTGCTGCCACGAAGCTTCTCGATGAGATGATGACCAACTATTCCCAATGGCACACCGAACGCGCTCCAACAGGTAGAAAGGTAAACTCTGTCGAGGAGATTTCCTCCCTAAATGAAAAAGTTGACTTGATCATGTCTCTACTTTCGAAGCAATCTTCTATTGATCCTCGTGATGTTCCTTTAAATTCTTTGATTGCTCAAGAACAATTAGATGTGAACTTCATCTCTAGAAACAATTTCAACAACAATGCTTATAGGAGTAACTTTGGTAGCAATCCTAGACCGTTCCCCTCTAATTCTTATGGGAACAACAATGCTTATCCTAGCACCAAGAACTCCACTACTGAACTGGAGATTATGCTTAAAGATTTCATCACTACCCAAAAAGCTTTTAATAATAGTGTAGAAGAAAAACTAAACAAACTAGGTGATCTCTCTTCGAAGGTAGACAATTTAGCCAATGAGGTAGAATTGCTTAAGATTAGAACTTCTCCTCTTGAGGAGAGGAAGGTCACTCCTATTAATGCTATTCAAGTGCAGATTAATGAAAATATTAGGATGATGGCTAAACTTAAAGAGAGATGGGCTAGAGAAAGGGAGGAAGAAGATAGAATTAAGAGCCTTCCTACCCACCACACTGTTGCTACTATCCAAGTTGTTGAGGATATCCAAACTCTTAGCACCCAATGCACTCCTGGTCCCGATGGACCTATTAATGGTGATGCTATGACTATAGAAACTACCAAACAATTGAACCTAAAGGACACCACTACCACCTTACTCGATAGTAGTGACCTTGATTTTGATAATTGCACTCTTACCGAAGTTATTGATTTCCTTCACAAGATGTCTAGAGATCCCCGCACTAGCATGATTAACCTTGCCTTCACGGAGCATATCACTAATGCTCTTATCAAAGCTAGGGAGGAGAAACTTAGAGTAGAAGCCTCCATACCTAGAAAGCTAGAAGATGGTTGGGATCCTATGATAAAAATTAAGTTGAATAACTTCTCTTGCTATGCTTTATGTGATGTTGGTGCTAGTACCTCTGTTATGCCCAAAAGAATATATGATATGCTTAAACTGAAACCTTTTGATTCTTGTTCTTTTGGTGTTCGTCTCGTTGATTCTTCCATAAAGAAACCTTTGGGGAGGATCGACGATGTTCTTATCATTGTCAATGATAACTATGTTCCCGTTAATTTTACTATTATGGATATTGAATGTGAACCTTCTCGTCCAATTATTTTGGGACGTCCTTTCCTACGCACCGTTGGTGCTATCATTGACATGAAAGAGGGGAATATAAAATTCCAGTTTCCTCTCAAGAAAGGGATGGAACACTTCCCTCGAAAGAAGATTAAGTTACCTTTTGAGTCCGTTATACGGGCTAGCTATTCTTTTACTCTTGATAAGACTTGATCTCTTTGCATTATGCCTAGCTTAAAGGCATAAAAGAAAGCGCTTTTGGGAGGCAGCCCAATGAATAAATTTATTTTGTTTTTGTTGTGTCTTGATGTTGTTACTACTGTAGCATCATCATTGTATCTTTGCTTTTCAATTTTGTGCCAAGTATAGCCTCTGATTGCAAGAAAGTTCAAAAGTTGTGACGTGCTGTCCAGGAAACAGATTCTGTCCTTGGATAGAAAAATTCGTATAAAATCACCAGATCATCTTTTTGGTCTGAATGTTTTGGACAGCGTGCTCTATATAATTGTCTTTCGTGCTTCTGTTTTGAGTTTTTTGATTAGAGTTGCAGAAGTGCCCCGAAAAAATCAATTACTACCTGTTGTTCTGTTTTTCACAGATTCTGTCCTGTTTTGCCTTTCCTTCATTTTGCAAACCTAGAGCTTGCTTTTTCTTTGCAAAAACCTTTTGGCAATCTTGAGAAATAGTAGAACTTCAAGAATATCCTTATTTCCAGCAAGGAACAATTATTTTATTATGGGTACTAACCTCGCTAATCATATTATGATGAGTTATGTATGAAGGGAGTTTTCAAGTGTGCGAGGGAAGATGATAAAAAGATTCAGGAGTGTCAAACGCTCAAGCTTGGGAATGCCCCCGTGCACCCCCAAGAAATATTCAAGGAGACTCAAGCGTCTAAGCTTGGGGATGCCCCCGTGCATCCTCTTCTCCATCAATATTATCAGTTCGTCTTTCGTTCCACTATATTTTAATCACTTCATGTGTTATGTGCTATGCTTGGAGCGTCTTGCTTTTAGTTTTCCTTTTAGTTTTCTTTAGCTTTTCATAACAAGTCGGAACTCAGCTTTATTTATGTGGGAGAGGAACACTCTCCACTTCTACCTAGAACATAACATAGAATTTTCATGTCTATCCTTGCTGTGTGTGTTCTTTGTCTTTTAATAGCTACTATCATGCTTAGCTCTTAGTATTCATGCTTATCTTTCTAAAGAGCTTTTGTTTAGTTGGTTGCTTGAACTCTCTTTATTTATCATGCTTATCTTATTAAGAGAGTTTGCTTCTGTTGCATTGGTTGATATGTCTATGATAAATATGCTACGTGCATAATGGCGCTTAGTAGTTCATGTTTTCTTATGGTTAGTCTCAAATAGCTGGGGGGTTCCCAATGTGTTATTGGAGTACCAACATGATTTGTTTGCCTATGATGTGGTATGGTTTAGTAATATCTTCCTTCAAGAATTTATTTTGATTGACTTGGCGTATGCTCACGCATATTTAAGACTGTAAAGAAAGTCTGTCAAGCCTTGATGATGTTTTGTTTCTGGGTAGCGATATAAACTTCCGTGCCTGATTTAATGTTGCTTTGTCGCTCTGCATGATTATGACCGTCATTCCTCTCTTAGTTGGTCGCTCCCAGTCATTTGCTAACCTCCACCTGTACTAAGCGGACTGACTGCTTGTGCATCCACATTCTTTTATACCAGTTATGCCATATGAGTCCACCATACCTTCCTACATGGTATTTACCTGCCATTCCTAACGGAGACTTGCATGTGCCATCTCGAAATTATTCAAAGAAAAAGCATTCCTATTTTGTGCCTCTGTTGAAAGTTCATGAGGAAGTAGTAGTTAATTCATAATCTTTTTAAGTTGGACAAGCTTCACCCCGGGATTGCATGTATAATGTGCAAACCCATAATACGAGAAGGAACTGGCATTGAGTGCGCCCGGCTCAAAATTAATATAACAAACAAACCCTCCTTCACGCTTTGTTCATGAGAAATCAGAAAACTTTGGCAGTGATAAACAAAGGAGATTAAGAGGATGTGATCGTCCTCATTCGGGAGCCGTTCCTCGAAACTTGTCCATCTCAAGAAGTGATTGAGTTGTCTGCTAGCATTCATTGACGAAACATGCATGATCTAAAAAAAATTATTACCTCTTTTTTAAAAGCCAAGAGCTCTGGTACATGTTTTGTCTTTGTTTCCGACTACGGGTTTTCAACCTTGCCAACAAAAGCCACGGTTCGAGAGTCTTCACCTTCTTTTAAAGCACCAACTACTGAGAGCATGATTGTCATTCTGAGTGTAATGTGCATTGTCCCAAAGTAGCATTGTCTTTTGCATGATTGTGACATCGTTTATTCTGAAATCATTGTATCTAGTCATGACTTAAATCTTGGAGGTGCCCCTGCATTTATGTTTTGCTTCACTAAAGGGGGCAAGCGAGATATCACTTTATCATATTTGCACACCATGTTCATTACAAATCTATTTGATGTTTCAATATCATATTGTAAAACTTTTAGTTCTTTGTGATTTTCTCATGAGGCAACTAAATTACTACAGATTCATTGTCTCAGTAAGCTTTTGTCATATGACTATGAAAAAGTCCTATATGGTTAATAGCATGTCACCACAGAAATTATTCTTGTTATCATTTACCTACTCGAGGACGAGCATGAATTAAGCTTGGGGATGTTGATACGTCCAAAACGTATCTATAATTTCTGCTTGCTCCATGCCTCTTTTGGGTGATATTGCTATGATATTTATACACTTTCATACACTTTTGATCATATTTGGACTAACCTATTAACTCAGTGCACCCCAGTGCCAGTTTCTGTTTTCGGCTGTTTTTGTATTTCAGGTTTTCCCATTACGAGAACTGCCAGAAAAATCCCGGAAAAATTATATAAAAAATCAGCGTTCCAGAAGGTTCCCGGTAGCCAAAGTACAGCCGGGGGGGCCACCAAGGCTCCAGGCGCCCTGGCGGCGCGCCCCCCTGGGCCGCGCCGGGGGGGGGGGGCGGCTGGGCCCCCCAAGCCTCGTCTGGTGCCCCCCTTTGGCATATATTTAGACCGTCTCCCAAAACCCTCGAGACGAAAACCCTTTTTCGCGATCTCTTCTCTGTTCTGCCGCCGCCGCCGCTTCCAAGATCGGGAGCACCAGGAGAACTCTTCCCGGCACCCTGCCGGAGGGGAGAATCACCACCGGGAGCTTCTCCACCACCATGGACGCCTCCCGGATGAGTTGTGAGTAGTCTCCCTTGGACCGTGGGTCCATGACCAGTAGCTATGTGATGTTCTCCTACCGTTCTTGTGCTTCACTAATTAGTCCTCATGAGCTGCCCTACATGATCGAGGCACATATGTAATCCTTATGTTGTTGCTATGATGAGTTTGCTGGGATCCGATGGATTATGAGATTATGTTCAGATTGTGTTTGAGTAATATATTTGATTCACCTCTTTTATATTTATGTTCGTAAGTAATTCTTGCATGTTCTCCGTTGTTATTTATTGCTTTGGCCAAGTAGTAGGTAGTGACTCCAAGAGGGAACATTATGCTTGATTGTGGGTTCATGCCCCTCGATGACTAGTTTGAGTGACAGAAACATGAGTCTAGGGGATGTGATGTTGCCACAAGGGGGAAAACAACGGTGCTTGTGCCCGCGGGTGCAAGGATTGTTTACTTTACGCAAAGTTCTTTTAATGCAGTTGTCTGTTGCTTTGAGTTTACACTATGGGTGGGACTCGCAACTTAATACCAGCGAGATGTTCTGGATAGATATCTCAAGGTGGATGATTAGTAGTAGATGCAGATGGATTTCGGTCTACTTACCTCGGCGTACCGCCCATGCTTTGAACCTCTACCTTTCTTGCAACTTAGTCAGCATTGGTTTGCGCACATGGTCCTGTCAATTGCCCAGCTGTAATTCGTTTACCTCACATAGCTGTTTTATCGTCTTTTGGGAGAGAGACATCACTAGTGAACATCATGGGACCCCGGTCCATATTACCATCATTGATCACATCCGCTATTGACTTTTCTGCTTTTTACTTACTATTGCAATTATACCTATCACTATTATCACTTGCGTTTGATCCTTTGTAAACTACAAGGCCGGAGGGATTGACAACCTCTCTATACTCGTTGGGAGCAAAGTTATTTGTATCTGTGTGCAGGTCCACGTTGATTGCTAATATCTGGCGCCGTTAGCAGTTGACACCTTGTTGAAATTGGGAGTCTCAGGGAAATCGATCCTTGGTATTGCCAAGGGAAAAATTCCGCTACACTGCATTTCAAACCTTCCACTTGGGGTAACCAACGAGGGGCGAGAAGCCATCAATCTCCTCTCACAATTCATCCCGGTAGTACCAAAATGTATCAGGACCTACGTCAGAGATTCTGGTGGACTAGGATGAAGAGAGAAATCGCTCAATTCATTGCTAACTGCGACGTTTGTCGTCGAGTCAAAGCAGAGCATCAACGGCCTGCTGGCACCCTTCAACCTTTAGCTATTCCTGAATGGAAATGGGACAAGGTCAGTATGGACTTCATTACCGGGTTTCCCAGGACCAGGAGAGGGAATAATGCTATCTTCGTCGTTATCGACCGCCTCTCTAAAGTAGCTCATTTCCTGCCTGTTCGGGAGAGTATTACCGCTAGCCAGCTAGCAGACTTGTATGTCTCTCGGATAGTATCACTTCATGGTGTGCCGTTGGAGATTAACTCAGACCGTGGAAGTCTTTTCACTTCACGATTTTGGGAAAGTTTCCAGAATGCCATGGGAACTCATCTCTCTTTCAGTACTACCTTCCATCCCCAGTCAAGTGGTCAAGTGGAATGAGTCAATCAAATTCTGGAAGACATGCTTCGAGCCTCTGTCATCTCTTTCGGTATGGATTGGGAGAAGTGTCTCCCATTTGCCGAATTCGCTTATAACAATAGTTATCAAGCCAGCCTGGGTAAAGCCCCCTTCGAAGTTCTATATGGACGAAGGTGTCGAACACCTCTTAACTGGTCAGAAACCGGGGAAAGACAATTCTTTGGCCCGGATATGATCCAGGAAGCAGAAGAGCAAGTTCGCATCGTTCGTGAGAAATTGAATATAGCCCAGTCTCGCCAGAAGAGCCAATATGATAGTCATCATAAGGCTGTGACTTTTGAAGTCGGCGATAAGGCTTACCTTCGGGTTACTCCTCTTAAGGGAACCCATCGCTTCGGTATGAAAGGCAAATTGGCCCCTCGTTACATCGGTCCTTTTCGCATTCTTGCCAAACGAGGAGAAGTTGCCTACCAATTGGAACTACCTCCGCACCTATCCAGAGTTCATGACGTGTTCCACGTTTCTCAACTCAGGCGTTGCTTCTCGGACCCTATCCGCGGAGTGGACCACGAAACGCTTGATCTCCAGGACAATCTCACATATCGAGAATACCCCGTTCGTATCCTTGATCAAACCGAGCGCACCACTCGACGCCACAATATCAAGTTTCTCAAGGTTCAATGGTCACATCATTCCGAGAGTGAAGCTACTTGGGAAAGGGAGGATCGTCTTCGACTTGAGTACCCCACCCTCTTTCCGGAGGAACCCGAATCTCGGGACGCGATTCTTTTAAGTGGGGGTGAGTTGTCACATCCCTAGTTAGCACTTGCATTAGGACTAGCTAGAGTGTGCATCATGTCTACTTATCAAAGAAACTTGAAATGGGAATGACAGAAAACCCAGCACCCCTCTCCTAACAACTAGGGTTTGATAAAATCTTTTCCAATGTACCCAAAATGCCCTTCAAAAATATTCATCATTTCTGCCTTGGTCCTAAACCTCTGCCAAAAATGGTGCACAATTTTCTAGGACATCTAAGGGCTCTGGATTAAATCATATGGTATTTGTATTTGGGCATTTAAATGCTATAAAATATTTTAAATGCTCAAATAATCATAAACTATAATGTTCCATACTGTTCATATTATATACAGTGGGCATGACAAGTTTTATGAGTTATAAACATGTTCTGGCATTTTTATTAATTAAACAAAGTTGCAAAAGAAATGAAATAGAAAAGAAATAGGAAAGAAAAGAAAGAGAGAAAGGACTTACCTGGAGCCCAGCACTGTTGCAGGCCGGCCCAGCCCACCAGCGCCGCTTCTGTCGCCTTCCTCCTCGCGCTAGAAGGCAGCGCGCGTGGCCACCGCGCGCCGGCACGCGCCCGGTCACCTCCAGCCTGCATGCCTGCGTCCCCGACGGCCTGGACGCCTCCTTGCGTCGCCACGCAGCTGCCCCGACCTCCCTCTCTTTTCCCCTCGTCCTCCTCTCCTTCCCCTGGCTCTCTCCCTCTCTTCACCGAGGCCGCCCGTCGCCGCCGTTCGCCGTTGCCGCACTTAGAGCCTTCCCCTCGTCCCGAGATAGTGTCCAGAAGGATCGCCGCGACACCCTCTTCCTCCTCGCTGAGCCACGGATCGCCGGGAGCCCTGCAACACCTTCACGCCATCGTCCCCAACCTCGGATCGCCGGAGCACCTCGTCGTCGATTAAGGAGCTGCAGAGCATCCCCGACCTCTCCGTGGAGCTCGCTAGCACTGCTGTGAGCCCCTACGCCGAATCCCTTCCTCCTCCGCCTCGTTTGCACCGCGTAGCTGCTGCTCCGCTGATCACCGAAACCCGCCGCCGCCGTGCTTGCCACCGGTGATGCTCCGGTGACCATTTGGTCACGGACGCACGTCCATCTCGCTCGCCGCAGCACGTAGATGAGCTAGGTGCCACGCACGCATCGCCTAGGCCACCGCAGCCGCGTCTCCACACACGCCCGAATGCCGGCCGCCGCTGTCGAGCTCGTTGTCGTGGCCTCCGGCCACCACAGGCCCGGCAACCACGACCATTCGACGCGCATCGACGAGGGCACTCCAACGCGCCCAACCGCGGCTCGAACCGTGCCCTGTAGACGTTTTCCGAAGCTCGCCGCCGTGTTTGGCCTCGCCGGCGTCACTTCGCCGGCGAGTTTGACTCGTTTGACCGGGGGGTTGACCACCCCTGGGTCACTGACGTGTGGGCCACCCCTCCTCTAATTAGCTAGTTTAATTAAGTAAATGCTAATTAAATTAGTTAATTAGTTTAGTCACTGACCTGTGGGCCCAGACCCCACTGACAGCTAATTAGTTCCTAGATTAGCACTAATTAACTTTGCTAATTAGCTATGACACTGACATGCCGGGCCCACATGTCATGTTTGACCTGGACCAGCTCCTGTTGACCTACTGACGTCAGCATGAGGTCATGCTGACGCAGTAAAGGATTTTCTGGGATTTTTAGATTTAAAATAATTCAGGAAATTCCAGAAAATGCCTAAACTTAAAAAAATCATATAAATTCAACAGTAGCTCGGATGAAAATAATTCATATATGAAAAATGATCAGAAAAATCCAATCTTTCCAATGGCACTGTTTTCATGCATGTTTGAGCAAGTTAACCTTGCTGTATACATTAAAACATGATAATGCACTTAATTAAATAATAGTTTGAATTCCAATTTAAATCTTTGATTCAAATAGGCTCAAACCCTTCTGGTTATAGTTGCATTAGCCCAAAACACATGCATCTTGCCATGTCATGAGCATGCATCATATTGTTGCATTTGTTTGTTTAATGATTGTATCACCGGTATTCTCCGTGTTAGGTCCTGCTCCCGAGGATACTCCTGTGTATCCAGCTGAAGAGCAGTACCCGACAACCACTCTGTCAGGCAAGCAATCATTGATCATTCCGATACAAACCCATCATCTCGCTCCTGCTCTTTTTTACTGCATTAAGGCAACAGCGTGTGAACTACTACTTGCTGCGGTAGTTGAACCCTATTCCCTTGCATGACCTGTCATTGCCACAGTAAATAGTTGAAACCCACTAGCATGTGTAGGAGTTGATTGAGCCATGTGATGTGTGATCCACCATGCTATTTGCTTATGTTGCCTGCTATGCTTAGAGTTGTGTCTGGTCTGGTTCATCTGGGTGATGGATCAGAGTGAAATGATCATACCGATAAAGAGAGGGAAGTGTGAAATATGCTTGGTAAAGGTATCGATGAAAGGCCATGTAGGAGTACGTGGTGGGTTGTTTCATTGGAATCGTCCATAGGACCCGAGATCTGTGTGTGTGATTCAAGTTACAGTTACTACCACACATTGGGCCCTGAAATATGACCCCGCTCGACTTATCGACTGCCATGTTCTCTGTCCAGGAGTTGCAACTAGTTTCTGGTGTTTGTAGTTTACTGGTGGTCGTGCACAGCGCTGACCCTCGGGGTGGGCTGTGATGCGACAGGTACGTGGCACGGTGTACCGGTTGCCCGTTTGGTGACTCGGGAACCCTGTACACATCGTTTGGGGCCGTGAGCGACACCCCGGCCGGATCTCCCCACGGATGGAACCCAAATAGGCGATAAACCTGGACGAGAGACTTAAGTGGTTGGTTAGGTCGAGGTCTACACCCACGTCGGCTTTCGCTTGAAGTCTGCCGAGCACATGTCGTGTGCAGACGCTAAGTGGTGAAAACATGTGTGAAGAAGTACACCCCTGCAGGGTTATCAATCTATTCGAATAGCCGTTGTTCGCGGTACGGACTACTTGGTTACTCTTACAGTTCATAGACAAGTTGATGGATACTACTAAAAGCCTCAAGATAAGTGTGAGTGCCGTGGATGGCCCTTCCGTAGGATGACGGAAGAGGATCCTCGGTAGTGTATTGTTGTGGTGAGTAGAGGACTCGTGTTCGTAATAACATCTTGCAATCCGTTGAGAGTTGTAGTATAGGTTAGCCAAGAGTCAAAGCTGGCTTTCTGCTATAAACTCCACTGCCCCCTGTTGATAATGTTGCATGTATGATAGGTTCTGTGGTAAGAATTGCTGAGTACCTTTGTACTCATGTTTGCTTAATAACTGTTGCAGAGGAGAACCCTGCCCCTGCTGATGGGTTCTACATAGACGTTGACGTCGACGAGTAACTTGACACCCAGACGGAGATCTGGAGCTTGTGAAGGGCCTTGTAGATAGTCAGGTTACACCAAGCCTGTTTTACTTTCTAAGTTGTCTGTACTCAGACATGTAGCTTCCGCTTGTGCTTGTATGACTGTATGACTTGAGTGTCGGGTCATGTGACCCCTACCTGTATGGATATGTTATGTATGGCTCTTGGAGCCTCTTAAATAAAGTACTTGAGTCATAGAGTTCTGTTGTGATGCTATGTTGTATTTGCACATATTGAGCATATTGTGTGTATGATTGAAATGCTTGGTATGTGTGGGATCCGACACCTAGTTGTTTTCCTTTAGTAGCCTATCTTACAGGGAAATGCCTCCTAGTGTCTCCAATGAGCCTTGGTAGCTTGCTACTGCTCGGAACACGTAGGCTGGCCGGCATGTGTCTTTCTTCGTTCCTATGTCTGTCCCTTAGGGGAAATGTCACGCGTTGTTCCTTTACGTCCATGTAGCTTGCTACGACTTGGGTTCATACATTGATGACCGACACGTTCGTTGCTGGGTCATGGATGCCTGTCTCTGTAATTTAGTGCCACTTTTGGTTTATAACTAGCCATGTCAGCCCGGGTTCTCTGTCATATGGATGCTAGCGACACTGTCATATACGTGTGCGAAAATGCGCAAACGGTCCCAGGCCAGGTAAGGTCGCACCCGTGGGGTTACCGTGCGTGAGGCCGCAAAGTGATATGACGTGTTACAACTAGATCGGTGTGACTTAGGATCGGGGTCCTGACAGAACCAGAGACAATGAACTGGCCAGACCGTTGCCGGACTTGGTTCTTCGGGGCTGGCGGAACCTTGGACCCTGTATCAGGGAGGTGCATTTGGACGGACAAGCAATTGGAAATACCACTCAAGAAGCTTCGTTTCTATATCAAAGCAGCGCAGCAAGGGACGATCTTTCCCGACAGAGAGAACGACGAGCTCACAATGGCCCTCGGGAATCCTGAGAACCCTGGAAGGACACGAGGCACGCCAGGCTCCGTTCCGTGGAGTGCTGGGTTTCCGGACGCAGGCGGTTACAAATGCCACGAGAGGAGGGAGAAAATACAGCAGACCGAACTGCAGGCGCTGCGCGCCAGAATACAATCGATAGAGGAACGAGAAGCAAATCGGGACAAAAGAACTGCCGAAGCTTCCCCCGAAGCTACCCCGCCATCTCAGCAGAGAAGCGGCGTGGCTTCCACCGAGCTGCTTCAGCCGGAGCATGTCTTGACGGCTACTGCCAGCTATCCCGTGGATGCTATCACGGAGGTACAAAATTGCCACCTTATGACGCAGTGGATAAATATGAAGGTCAAGGCGGCTGCTGGCTCTGTTTATCCTACTGGACCCGGCGCAACTTTTCACTGCCGGCCGATTCCAGAAGGATATGCTAGGGTGATGGTGGATGAAATAACGGAGGGATTTGAGGAGCTCCAGCTTGACCACCCTACCGGTGAAGGGGAGACTTGGCTGGGTTCTTCACTGAAGACTCCATGCCTATGGTGGAAGGACCTCATCAACATTCTCAACTGGACGCCTCCACCACCTCCTCCTCCTCCGGCGAGTCAGGGCACTCCGCCTCCTCCACCGCCTCCTCCACCGCCCCCTCCTCCGGCGAGTGACGATCAGGGCACTCCGGCTCCTTCTCCGGCGCGTGGCGGCACTCCGCCTCCTTCTCCGCCTGCGCCGGCGCTCCCGAGCAGCCAGCCTCGTCCTTCTCCGCCTAGTCAGCAAGGACGGAAGAGACCTGCCGCCGCTCCGGCTGCTCCTTCTCCGGCGCGTAAGCAAGGAAAGAAGACAGCCGCTTCGTCTGGTCTGCCGACGTCTAGCAGTACAACCAGAGGTGGGAGGCAATACAGATTCGGTCCTTCTCTCACGCCTCTAGAGAAGTTACCATACTAGAGGTCCGACGAGGAAAACACGAAGATCGCTGAAGGCGAAGTGAAGGACTGGCTTGAAGGGTTGAAAGCACAGAGACATCCACCTCCGGAGGAGAATATAGATCCGGTGAAAGCAAAGCGCACTCTTGCTGCCCTGAAGAAACCAGCGAAAAGTCAGCCGAAGGACAACTATGACCGCATTATTGAAAAGTCATTTCACGAAGCGAAGCGGTCGGGAATTACTAAAAGTGATCAAAGGTTAGCAGAAGGACGAGCTGGGAAACAAATTGCCCAGCTCGGCGAACAAGCGGACCAATCGTGCCCCCCGCTCAAGGTGTGTAGCGACATGGTCGCTAATGATCCGAGGATGGTGCCCGATTATAGCAATCTTGGAGATTACCTGTCCGACGATGTACATTATGATTTCTTGGAGGTGCAGATACAAAGATACGAGTACGGGAAGCCTCTCGTCAAAAATGAAGGATCTCTATCAACGAATATGCGAAGATTGCATGATTGGTACTTGAAAATCTGCAGAGAGTCTGGGGGGAGGGATAGTTTGTATGTGAGAGTTAAACTGGAGCATGACCTCGTTGGAATTGAACTGTTGCCTATTGCATTTGAGGAGTTCTATCAGTTTTTCAATCAATTGGCCCTCGATAAAGCAACGGTCACCTGCTACTGTCTGTAAGTAGTACTACTTCTGTCATTAAGTCTCTCTATATAGCTCAGCTCTTTCATTGCATGTATTTATAATTATCCTCACTATATTATGCAGATTGAAGATCGTCGAATTGAAGAAAAAACAAGTCGGTGATATAGGGTTCATTAACACATATCTCATAGATGCAACCGAGGTTGAATTTCGTGCCTCAGATACCGAGGCCAACTTGCTGCGATCGTTTGTGATAAATGAAAACAAAGATATAATACTCATTCCTTACAACTTCAAGTGAGTGTTACTGTCTTGTCCATATTCGGTTTCCCTTATATATTAGTCAAGGTTATAGTAATGTAATTGATGAGTTCATGCATGCGTGCGCAGGTTCCACTATATTCTCCTAGAGATTAAGCTTGAGCAGGGAGTAGTAACTGTCTTGGACTCTAAACGAAAAGATCCCAAGGAGTATGCGGACATGACTCAAATGCTTGAGAAGTAAGTTAAATCGATCATTATCCACCATGCATATCAGCAACTTTGTTCATTTCTGATATCAAGTAATTGTTTTCTTTGTCTGGCAGGGTTTGGAGAAAATTCACCAAAAAAGCTCCGGGACTGCCGAAGAAGCTGGAATTTAGACACCCGAAAGTATGTACTATATAGTAGCATGTTCCGCGCATCTCCAATATATTGATTCAAGCGCTAGTTTCATCAATACCATTTGTCATTCTTGCTTATCAGTTTGATTGACCTCTATTTCTTGTAAACTGGTTGTGGCATGAACAAGGGAATGATTTCTGTGGATACTACATTTGCGAGTCCATCTGCCACACGACCTGTGAGCGGGGCTACTCTGAAGCACAATATGTATGTATGTATTGACCCCCTTCTTCAAATTAGATGTTTCGGATGCGGAATGAACTCCTAGCACCAGATCGTCTGCGAGAAATTCAAGAGGAATTGGCGGCATTCTTCCTTGAACACGTGATCGCGCCAGACGGAGAATACTATGTGGACCATGCGTCCATCGTATAGGAGATTATATTTGTAAGAGATAATTATTGTATATATGTACCCGTTAGTGTCAGATAGATATACGAGAACTTGTTGTTCGACCAATCTCTCGGAGAAGGAGAGGTGGTCGATATTACTTCTCTCTGTATGCATATATATGTTGATTACGATCTTCTGTTTCCTTGGTTTGCTTACTAGCTAGCTAGCTAGCGTGTCTAGTCCTCTCTATACGTATGTGTAGTACGTAGCGTCGACCAAGCACGAACATGAGAGAGGAAACTTTTCTCTATTAATTACCTAGCTAACACAATATATGAAACACCTAAATTAACCCCCCAAAACCTCCAACCCCCCCTCCCCTTTCAAAAAAAAAACAAAAACCACAGCCACAGAAATGCTGACGCGTGGATGCCTTTTGGTCCCGGTTGGTGCCACCAGCCGGGACAAAAGGCCCTCCTGCATGGGCTCTGCGCACAGGCCACGTGGAGACCCATCTGCCCCGGTTCTGGATTGAACCGGGACTAAAGGGCCAGGGCATTAGTACCGACCCTTTAGTCCCGGTTCAAGAACCGGGGCTAAAGGCCCTAACGAACCGGGTCAGATGTCCCTTTATCTACTAGTGTTGGGTTCTTCTGTGTTGTATCGAGACACCTTATTGTGCAACGTGGGAACATGGTCCGGATAGTAGGCTGTCCTGAGGTCTGCCACCTCCTCTACGATAACTGCCTCGGCTATGGAAGCTTCAATCTTAGCTTTGTTTCCACATTTCTGTCTTTGATGCTTGTCCTGTCTCTCAAGGCCGTACTGCCAACGATTCTGCACAGGCCCCCCCAATAATACCTCGTTCGCGAGGTGCAAAATAAGATGTGTCATCGGAGTAAAGAAGCCTGGCGGGAAGATCTTCTCTAGCTTGCATATCAACTCCGGCGCCTTCTTATGCATTTCTTTTATCTTCTCAGGACATACTTCTTTAGCACAAAGCGTGCAGAAGAAATGGCTTAACTCCACAAGCACACGCCAGACACGCTCGGGAACATAGCCCCGAACTATCACCGGCATAATCCGCTCAATCCATACATGATAGTCATGACTCTTGAGCCCGGTCACTTTGCCCATTGAAAGATTGACCCCATTACTTATATTTGACGCATAACCATCAGTAAACTTCACGACGTGTTTCAGCCACTTCAATGCCTCCATCTTATGATCCTTTTTAAGTACGAAATCAGCATCTGGCTTGAACCAAGATTTTCGACTGCCCGTGGGAGGCTGCATGTGTAGACGTGGTCTATCACATATATTATGTTGATCGACTCTAGCATTAACATTATATTTTGTCTTATCAGGAATGTTGAGGATCGTGCAAAAAACGGACTCTGCAACATTTTTTCGGTGTGCATCACGTCGATGTTGTATGGAAGTTTGAGGTCCTTAAAATAGGGAAGCTGCGTGAAGGGGGTAATGTGAGTCCAGTTGTGCGTCTCACCATAAGCTTCAAAACTTTTTTCCCTTTACCATTTCCTTTGCCCTCGCCCTCGTCTTCGCCCGTGGCTTTGCCTTTGCCTTTGCCTTTGCCCTTCCCTTCGCCGATAGGCTTAAGAGCTTTCAGCTGAGCAAGCACATCCGCACCAGAAAACGTTGGAATCGCGTTTACTTCATGGACAACTTTGCCTTTTGTGAAGTTCTTCTTGTCTTCCCTATCAGGATGGTCTGGAGGGAGGAACTGTTGATGCAGGTCAAAGGCAACATACTTGCCACCCATCTTCAGCCAAATCAAGGCCTGCATGCACACTGGGCAAGGCATCTTTCCACTTGTACACCATCCGCAGAACAGGGCATAGCTGGGAAAGTCATGCATGCAATACTGTAGCCAAACTTTCATCAAGAAATTTTTCTGCAGATGCCATTCGTATGTCAACCTCGGGAAGTACCAAGAATGGTGCAAATCATCCACCAATGGCTGCATAAACATACTCAAATTCTTCCCCGGATATTCAGGCCCCGGAATTATAAGCGACAGGAACATGGTCTTGCGTTGCATTATGGCGCCGGGAGGGAGAGCGGAATAACAAATACGGGCCAGCAGCTGTATGAATTAGACGGCATACCATATGGATTGAACCCATCACCTGTTATAGCAATTCTGACATTCCCAGCCTCGGCTGCTTCCTCCGGGTACTCTATATCGAATGACTTTCATGCTTCACCTTCTGATGGATGTACAATTTTGTTTGGATTGTAGCTTTTCCCTTCTTTGTGCCACTTCATCATTTTGGCAGACTCCTCGGTGATGAAAAGGCGCTGCAGTATTTTTTATGAAATCAAGATACCGAAGAACCTTCACAGGGATTTTTAGCTGCCGCTTCTGACCATGTTTATCGACCACCTCAATATACCGAGAGGAACCGCACTTCCTACAGTAGTTGTCATCCGCATACTCATGCCTAAACAAAAGGCAATTCTTTGGACAAACAAGTATTTTCTCATAGTCCATGGAGAGCGCCTTCATGATTTTCTTCATAGCGTACATGGTTTTCGGCAGTTCATGGCCCTCAGGCAAGCTGTTAGCCCATACTCCCAGAAATGCTTTGAAGCAACCTCGGCTACAACCGTACTCAGCCTTGACTGCCATCAGTTGCGAGATGACATCCAGCACAGACAGCTTGGCACCCTCATAGAGAGGTTTCTTTGACAAGGCCAAGATTTCCAGGAAGGCCTTTGCGGTTTCCTCCGGCTCCTCCGGTTCATTCGCTGAATGTGATGGAGGTGTCGGATGTGCAGCAAAGACATCATCTAGCATGTCTCTAACCCCATCGTCCTCATAGCCAGCGACACGTTGTCGTATCACCTCCACTCTACCACGGTCCCTCTGGGCAAAGTTTATCGGCATATTAAAGTTGGGCATAAATCCATTCGTGCGAAGGTGATTAGTCATCTCACTCTGATCTCTGCGGATACGTCTCTTACATCTGGCACACGGGCATTCTGGCACTATCCTCGTTTGTCTACGGAATATCTCTTTCAAAAACACATCAGTTTTCTCGACCCACTCTGTTCTTACTTCATTCCGACGGAAAAACCCACTATACATCCACTGATTATCTACCATCTCTGCTTTATTGGAAGCCACACAACAAAATTAAGGATTCATTTAAATTACTCACATCAATATTTTATTTTTTAGGGTATGGACGAGAAACAACATTTAATCCACCTACATCTCAAATAGGTAAAGATGGGTCCTAATCCCACCCGAGAATGTGTAAATTGAGTACGTTGTCCATGCTCTACCCCATTCCGAGACAAAATTTCGGCAGCACCTCCCCGCTGTTCTCCAAATACACGTCTCGGCAAAATGCCGAGAGAATGTGCATCCGGAGAACAACGGGGAGGCGCCGCCGAAATCCTGTCTCGGAACGGGGTAGAGCATGAACAACGTACCCAATCTACACATCCTCGGGCTGTCCGTGGAAAGCGCTGGACAATCCGAAAGAGCTCTGGTGATAAATATGCAATTGAATGCATATTTATCGATACAACCCTTTCGAACGGGAGACGCCTAGGTTACGCGACTTTAGAATGAAAACAAGTGACATGCTTAAAACAGCATGGGAGGTGAAGGTGGATTCATACCTCACCCTCCGCGATAGAGGGTAGTCGAACCGTGGCGAGATGTCAGGGACCAACAACTCCGATGACGATCACAACAGCCACAAATCCTGTAATTACCACCGATTGAAAATTTTAGACCATCACATCTCATCCATCACATCACATCTCATTGACAATTCTTCAAATTTTAACATTCATCTATATCTAGAAAAACTATCTTTCAATATACTTCATAAAACATATATCCATCAAATCCATCTCATCCATCTATCTTTCAATATACTCCACAAAACTTATATCCATCACATCGAGTATGTATCTAAAACTACACAAAACATAGAAAAAATGCACCAAACATATTTTGTATTCACAATTTAACACATATATCCAATTCATCCATCTATCTAACTATCTATTCATGTATCTAACTATCTATTTTTATCTATCCACCTATCTACAAAAAATGTACAAAAAAGCCAAAAAAAGCCTCACCGAGGGGAGGGCCGGACCGAGCTCGACGAGGGCGAGGCGGGCGGGGCGACTGGGCGGGCGGGGCGGCC
>LR738713.1:690667370-690731963 GCA_902687465.1 Secale cereale
ACTGGAGGCGGGGAGGGGCGCGGGTGGAGCAGCTGCCGGACGACGGGGAGCGGCGCGGGAGGAGCGGCGGCGGGTGGGGCGGCGGGCGGGCGGGGGCTGGTGGGCGGGCGGGGTCGAGGTAAGAGATTGAGGTGAATGAGTGGACGCCGCCGAATCGGCTATGGATAAGGCAAACTATGCCGACGGCTTTGCAGTCGGCTTAGGTTACGACGCCACGTGGCACCTATGTCGACGGCTTTTTTTTTTGCATTTTCATATTATTTTTTTATGTATTATTATTTGATTAACTTACATGTAGCATGTGTAAACCTAAGCTGTCGTTTCTGAAAGTTTGGGGTTGCGATGCTTATGTCAAGAAACTTCAACCAGAAAAGCTCGAACCCAAATTGGAAAAATGCGTCTTCATAGGATACCCAAAGGAAACGATTGGGTACACCTTCTACCTCAGATCCGAAGGCAAGGTCTTTGTTGCCAAGAATGGATCCTTTCTGGAGAAAGAGTTTCTCTCGAAAGAAGTGAGTGGGAGGAAAGTAGAACTTGATGAGGTGATAGTCACCCCTCCCGAACCGGAAAGTAGCGCAGCGCAGGAAATTGTTCCTGAGGTGCCTGCACCAACAAGGGAGGAAGTTAAGGATTATGATCATGAAGATACCGATCAAGTTACTACTGAACTTCGAAGGTCCACAAGGACACATTCCGCACCAGAGTGGTACAGTAACCCTGTCATGGAAATCATGTTATTAGACAACGGTGAACCTTCGAACTATGAAGAAGCGATGGCGGGCCCGGATTCCAACGAATGGCTTGAAGCCATGAAATCCGAGATAGGATCCATGTATGAAAACAAAGTATGGACTTTGGTGGACTTGCCCGATGATCGGCACGCCATAGAAAATAAATGGATATTTAAGAAGACGACGGACGCGGATGGTAATGTGACCATCTATAAGGCTCGGCTTGTCGCTAAGGGTTATCGACAAGTTCAAGGGATTGACTACGACGAGACTTTATCTCCCGTAACGATGCTGAAGTCAGTCCGAATCATGTTAGCAATTGCCGCATTCTATGATTATGAGATATGGCAAATGGACGTCAAAACGACATTCCTTAATAGTTTCCTCAAGGAAGAGCTGTATATGATGCAGCTGGAGGGTTTTGTCGATCCAGAGAATGCTAACAAGGTATGCAAGCTCCAGCGCTCGATCTACGTGCTGGTGCAAGCATCTCGGAGTTGGAATATTCGCTTTAATGATGTGATCAAAGCGTTTGGTTTTATACAGACTTGGGGAGAAGCCTGTATCTACAAGAAAGTGAGTGGGAGCTCTGTAGCATTTCTCATGTTATATGTGGATGACATATTGCTGATGGGAAATGATATAGAATTCTTGGAGAGCATAAAGGCCTACTTGAATAAGAGTTTTTCAATGGAGGACCTTGGAGAAGCTGCTTACATATTAGGCATCAAAATCTATAGAGGTAGATCAAGACGCCTCATTGGTCTTTCACAAAGCACATACCTTGACAAGATATTGAAGAAGTTCAATATGGATCAGTCCAAGTAGGGGTTCTTGCCTTTTTTGCAAGGTATGAGATTGAGCACGACTCAATCCCCGACCACGGCAGAAGATAGAGAAAAGATGAGTGTCATTCCCTATGCCTCAGCCATAGGTTCTATCATGTATGACATGCTGTGTACTAGACCTGATGTGAACCTTGCCATAAGTTTGGTAGGGAGGTACCAAAGTGATCCCGGTATGGAACACTAGACAGCGGTCAAGAACATCCTAAAGTACCTGAAGAGGACTAAGGACATGTTTCTCGTTTATGGAGGTGACGAAGAGCTCGTCGTAAAGGGTTACGTCGATGCTAGCTTCGACACAGATCTGGATGACTCCAAGTCACAAATCTGATACGTGTATATTTTGAATGGTGGAGCAGTCAGCTGGTGCAGTTGCAAGCAAAGCGTCGTGGCGCATTCTACATGTGAAGCGGAGTACATAGCTGCTTGCGAAGCAGCGCAAGAAGGAGTCTGGATGAAGGAGTTCATCATCGACCTAGGAGTCATTCCAAGCACGTCAAGCCCGATGACTCTCTTCTGTGACAACACTGGAGCTATTGCCATTGCCAAGGAGCCCAGGTTTCACAAGAAGACCAAGCACATCAAGCGTCGTTTCAACTCCATCCGGAATTATGTTCAAGATGGAGACATAGATATTTGTAAAGTGCATACGGATCTGAATGTAGCAGACCCGTTGACTAAACCTCTTCCACGGGCAAAACATGATCAACACCAGAACTCTATGGGTGTTCGATTCATCACAATGTAACTAGATTATTGACTCTAGTGCAAGGGGGAGACTGTTCGAAATATGCCCTAGAGGCAATAATAAAAGGATTATTATTATATTTCCTTGTTCATGATAATTGTCCGTTATTCATGCTTGAATTGTATTGTACGGAAACAGCGATACATGTGTGAATACATAGACCACAATGTGTCCCTAGTAAGCCTCTAGTTACTAGCTCGTTGATCAACAGATGGTCACGGTTTCCTGATCATGGACATTGGATCTCATTGATAACGGGATCACATCATTAGGAGAATGATGTGATGGACAAGACCCAATCCTAAGCCTAGCACGAGATCGTATAGTTCGTAATGCTTAAGCTTTTCCAGTGTCAAGTATTTGTTCCTTAGACCATGAGGTTGTGCAACTCCTGGATACCGTAGGAATACTTTGGGTGTGCCAAACGTCACAACGTAACTATGTGGCTATAAAGGCACGCAACGGGTATCTCCGAAAGTGTCTGTTGGGTTGGCACGAACCGAGACTGGGATTTGTCACTCCGTATGACGGAGAGGTATCTCTGGGCCCACTCGGTAAGACATCATCATAATGAGCTCAAAGTGACTAAGGAGTTAGTCACGGGATGATGGATTACGGAACGAGTAAAGAGACTTGCCATGACGAGATTGAACAAGGTATCGGGCATACCGACGATCGAATCTCGGGCAAGTACCTTACCGATAGACAAAGGGAATAACATACGGGATTAAGTGAATCCCAGACATCGTGGTTCATCCGATGAGATCATCGAGGAACACGTGGGAACCAACATGGGTATCCAGATCCCGCTGTTGGTTATTGACCGGAGAGTCGTCTCGGTCATGTATGCGTGTCTCCCGAACCCGTAAGGTCTACACACTTAAGGTTCGGTGACGCTAGGGTTGTAGAGATATATGCACACGGAAACCTGAATGTTGTTCGGAGTCCCGGATGAGATCCCGGACATCACGAGGAGTTCTGGAATGGTCCGGAAGTGAAGAATGATATATAGGAAGTCCAGTTTCGGCCATCGGGAGAGTTCCGGGGGTCACCTGGAGTGTCCCGGGACCACGGGAAGGGTCCAGGGGGTCCACCGGGTGGGGCCACCCATCCCGGAGGGCCCCGTGGGCCGTAAGGGGAAGGGGGCCAGCCCCTAGTGGGCTGGCGCACCCCACATGGGCCAACCCCCATGCGCCTAGGGTTGAAACCCTAGGGGTGGGGGCGCCTCCCTATGCCTTGGGGGGCAAGATACCCCCCTGGCCGCCGCCCCCCTAGGAGATTGGATCTCCTAGGGCCGGCGCCCCCCCTGGCCCCCTATATATAGTGGGGGGGAGAGAGGGCAGCCGCACCCCAAGCCTCTGGCGCCTCCCCCCCCCCCCTGTCACACCTCCAACTCCTCTCGCAGGGTCTCGGCGAAGCCTTGCAGCTTTTCCCGTTGCATCCACCACCACGCCATCGTGCTGCTGGATCTCCGTCAACCTCTCCTCCCCCTTTGCTAGATCAAGAAGGAGGAGACGTTGCTGTACCATACGTGTGTTGAACGCGGAGGTGCTGTCCGTTCGGCGCTGGGATCATTGGTGACGAGGATCACGGCGAGTACGACTCCATCATCCACGTTCCTTCGAACGCTTCCGCACGCGATCTACAAAGGGTATGTAGATGCACTCCTTTATGCTCGTTGCTAGATGAATCCTTAGATTGATCTTGGTGAAGTGTAGGAAATTTTTTGAATTCTGCTACGTTCCCCAACAGTGGCATCTGAGCTAGGTCTTTGCGTAGCATCTTGCACGAGTAGAACACAAACAAGTTGTGGGCGTTGATTTTGTTCAATTCTCTTGCCGTTACTAGTCCAATCTTGATTCGGCGGCATCGTGGGATGAAGCGGCCCGGACCGACCTTACACGTACGCTTACGTGAGACTGGTTCCACCGACTGACATGCACTAGTTGCATAAGGTGGCTGGCGGGTGTCTGTCTCTCCCACTTTAGTCGGATTGTATTCGATGAAAAGGGTCCTTATGAAGGGTAAATAGAAATTGACATATCACGTTGTGGTTTTGGCGTAGGTAAGAAACGTTCTTGCTAGAAAACCTATAGAAGCCACGTAAAAACTTGCAACAACAATTAGAGGGCGTCTAACTTGTTCTTGTAGCATGTGCTATGTGATGTGATATGGCCAAGAAGATGTGATGAATGATATATGTGATGTATGAGATTGTTCATGTTCTAGTAATAAGGAATCACGACTTGCATGTCGATGAAAATGACAACCGGCAGGAGCCATAGGAGTTGTCTTAATTATTATATGACCTGCGTGTCACTGAATAACGCCATGTAATTACTTTACTTTATTGCTAAACGTTAGCCGTAGTAGTAGAAGTAATAGTTGGCGTGACGACTTCATGAAGTCACGATGATGGAGATCATGATGATGTAGATCATGGTATCATGCCGGTGACAAAGATGATCATGGTGCCCCGAAGATGGAGATCAAAGGAGCAAAATGATATTGGCCATATCATGTCACTTTATTTGATTGCATGTGATGTTTATCATGTTTATGCATCTGGTTTACTTAGAACGGCGGTAGTAAATAAGATGATCTCTCACTAAAAATTTCAAGAATTGTGTTCCCCCTAACTATGCACCGTTGCTAAGGATCGTTGTTCCGAAGCACCACGTGATGATCGGGTGTGATAGGCTCTAACGTTCGCATACAACGGGTGTAAGCCAGATTTACACACGCAATACACTTAGGGTTCACTTGACGAGCCTAGCATGTACAGACATGGCCTCGAAACACGGAAGACCGAAAGGTCGAACATGAGTCGTATAGAAGATACGATCAACATGAAGATGTTCACCGTTGATGACTAGTCCGTCTCACGTGATGATCGGACACGGACTAGTCGATTCGGATCATGTGTCACTTAGATGGCTAGAGAGATGTCAATCTGAGTGGGAGTTCATTAAATTTGATTAGATGAACTTAATTGTCATGAACTTAGTCTAAATTCTTTACAATATGTCTTGTAGATCAAATGGCCCACGCTCGTGTGATGGCTTCTCGCCCCTCGTTGGTTACCCCAAGTGGAAGGTTGAGATGTAGCGTAGCGGCAAATTTCCCTTGGCAAAGATACCAAGGATCGAATCCCGTGAGACTCTGAGGGTCGACAAGTAGGTGTCAATGGCGCCAGAAACTTAGCAGTTGACGGGACCTGCACACAGATACAGATAACTTTGCTCCCAATGAGTACAGAGAGGTTGTCAATCCCTCCGGCCTTGTTGTTTACAAAGGATCAAACACAAGAGATAATAATGATAGCTATGACTGCAACAAGGAAATAAAAACAGGAAGTAAATAGAAGGTGTGATCAGCGGTGGTAATATGGACCGGGGTCCCATGATGTTCACTAGTGATGTCTCTCTCCCAAAAGACGATAAAACAGCAAAGCGAGGTAAAGAAATTACAGCTGGGCAATTGACAGGATTATGTGCGCAAACCTATGCTAACTATGCTGCAAAGAAAGGTAGAGGCTCAAAAGCATCGGCGGTACGCCAAGGCAAATAGACCGAAATCCATCCGCATCTACTACTAATCATCCACCTTGAGATATCTATCCAGAACATCTCGCTGGTATTAAGTTGTGAATCCCACCCAAAGTGTAAACTCAAAGCAACAGACAACTGCATTAAAAGAACTTTGCGTAAAGTAAACAATCCTTGCACCCGCAAGTACAAGCACCGTTGTTTTCTCCCTTGTGGCAACAGCACATCCCCTAGACTCATGTTTCTATCACTCAAGCTAGTCATCAGGGGGCATGAACCCACAATCAAGCATAACGCTCCCTCTTGGAGTTACTACCTACTACTTGGCCAAAGCAATAAACAGCAACGGAGAACATGCAAGAATTACTCAAGAAAAAAGATATAAAAGAGGTGAATCAAATATATTACTTGTAATGCCCCGGATGTAATACTTTCCCTTTTTGGGTATATAATATATCTCCGGCTTCATCTATTTCCATTCCGGGTTCTTGTCTTTCGGGTTTTCGTCGTTTTGTTGTGTGAGTGTGTGGCATTCATTCATATCATGTAGACATGTGCATCGCATTGCATTTGTGTTGTCGGTTGCATCCGGTTCCGCGTGTTTCTTCCCGTTGTCCGTTTCGCGTTCCGGAGCTCCCTCACGTGTCCGTGACGTCCCGTAGGCCTACTTTGTTGTTTGGGCGTTTAACGTTACCGGTGTGCCGCGAGGTTGTTTTGTGTGTTGTTGTTTTGTTGTGTGCAACCCGCCTCTCAAATCTCGTCTCGTTTGGACTCCGTTGGTTTTTCCATCCGTTGTACGTGTGGGTCCAAAGTGCCTTCACTTCGTGTCCCGGAAACACCCCTACTGCAGTCTTTTATCTCCTCCTAGGCCTTTTAAATCTACCCCCGCGATCGGATCCGTCGGATCGCGATCGGAGGGCTCCTAGCACCCCCAACTCTCCAAACCCTAGCAAATCTGCTATTTATAGACCCCCCTAGGTCCATTTTGGCATCCTACCTTCCTCCACCTACCTCTAGATCCCTCCCCCTCATTTCTTTCCGTGCTTGGCCTTCCTCCCGAGGGAAACCAGCTCCGTCGCTAGATCCCTCGATCGGCGCCAAGTCAACAGCCGCCGTCGCCTCTCGAAACAACCCTGTCGCCTCCTCGATCGGGTCTCCAGGTCGGCCTCCTGGGTCGAGGTCGCCTCCTGGGGCCCGCCTCACCGCGACGGGCCATCGCCTCCTCAGCATCCGGTCGGGAGGCTGGACCACATCCCCGATCCGCCTCCCTCCGGGCCTCCCCTTCGCCTCTTGGGCCGAGCCCAGCCGCCTGCCAAGTCTCCAGCCGCCACCGAGTGCCCCTGGCCGGATCGCGCGCTCCGCAGCACCGGGCCGCCTCCGCTCGCTGGGCCGCGCCGCCGCCCCGCTCCGCAGCACCGGGCCGCCTCCGCTCGCTGGGCCGCGCTGCCGCCCCGCTCCGCAGCACCGGGCCGCCTCCGCTCCCGCGGGCCGCCGCCGCAAAGGGCCCAGCGCGCCAGGCCGCCGCGCGCAGCTCCAACCGGGCCGGCCCACTCCGTTTTCCCCCTGATCCAGATCTGTTCTGAGGTTGCCCCGATTTCACTAAGTCCCTGTTTTGTTAATCTCTGATGCAATGTTTGACCTGCTCTAACTTTTTGCCTGCTGCTCCGTTTTGCGCGTGTAGCATGTCCAGACGTTCGTGGAGACTTCCTCTATGTTTTACCTGTTGTTGTCATGCATGTTAGAGATCATCTAGGTGCTTGTTTTGCTGTTGCAAGAGTGCATCATGATATAAACTGCTGCTAAGTGATGTTTTTATGCCACCTTTGCCATGTGATATCTTTTAGCCCGTTTGTCCGATTGATGCAAATGACATGTCCACGTGTTCGTCTTACCATGATCTACGTGTTGTATGTGATAGGTTGCATGGTAGATTTATTATTGCCTTGTTATCATCGTTGCAAAGTGCCATGTGGCTGTGATGTGTTTTCACTTGTTATGAAATGCCTTCTTGTTGAGCTCGTTGCTATCGTTGTGGTTACCTACATGAAGCATGCTTGTGTGTTTCGGGATCACCTTCATGTGTACTTTGATGAGGTCCTTGCCTCTTGCCATGTTTAGTTTCGAGGTGACTTAAACATGCTCCTTTTGATGCTATGATGATATTGCTGTTTAGGACTTAGTGGTTTTTCACTAAGTTTGAAATCTGTAACGTTCCGATGCCATGTTCGTGTGATGTTCTAGGACAAAGCATGATAGTTTTGGAGTGGTTTTTGATTGTTCCTTGTAGTATATATTGTTGTCTTTCCATTCATGTCCTCACATGTCTATTTATGTGGCTGTAGCATGTTTATCGTTTGCTCCAAAGTTTCAATAAAATTCTGCTGCCAGAATTTTATTGTCAAGTTCAATATGTCCAAGATCATTGCTATTGATCCGTGGCTCCGTTGGGGGTGCACCTTTGGACTTAGTTGCTGTAGTATATGTCTAGTTTGTGTTCATGCCCTTTGCCATGATATTTGAGTGCTGTAGCTTAATTATTTTGAGCTCCGAAGTTGCTATGATGCTGTTATTTTCAGCTTTCGCTCAAATCTTGTTTCGGGCATAACTTTTAGCCCGTAACTCCGATTTCAGCGAATCTTATATCAAACTTGATTGTTTTTTCGTGTAGATTAATAATATCAGATTGTTATCTTGTTTTGAGGTGTTTTGCTTGAGTGATATTTTACGTGCTCCGTGTGCATCCTTAGTGCATCCATCATGCATTCATCTTTTTCGAGTGCGCATTGCATCTTGTTGATTGGTGCTTGGTGTGATTGTTTTGTTTAGAGCCGGAAGCTGAGTCTGAGTTCGAGTACGAGCGCGAGGTTTCCAACGAGGTTGAGCACGAGGACCCTTCTTACGATCCGAACGACTTCTCTTCAGGCAAGATGACCGAACCCCGATAACATTACTATCTTTGCCTATTGCTAGTAGTCTCGATCTATAGTTTTGCCTCGATGCCCATGATCTTCTTGTCAGCCTCCTACTTGTAAACCATTGCCATGTTTAACCAACCTACCTATGCAAACCGTTGCTTGGCTAAGTACGCTTCGCTCAGCCCTTCTTATAGCATTGCTAGTTGCAGGTGAAGATCGAAGATGCTTGCTCCATGTTGAAGTTTGGTTGGGTTATATCACACTATATAAATGCTTAAATGAAATCATCTATATATTGGCAAGGGTGGAAGGCTAAGCCTTTTGCTTGGTGATTTGTTCCACTCATGCCGTTAGGAACCGTATAAGCCGGTATTATGTTCCTTGATTATGCGTTCCTAACACGGTTGGGGTGTATGGGACCCCCTCGATAAACCGCTAGGTGCTAAGTCTTTTCCAGCAAGTCCCAACATTGGTACTATTTGCCTAATAACAAACTAAACTTGCATAGGGAGTTATAAACCCTTTTTCTTAATCAACAACCCCGGGCCAGTGCTCCACATGAGTGTTGGTCCTAAACGGGGAGCCTGCGGGGCCACCTCGAGGAAACTCGAGGTTTGGTAAAAACCCGTAGCTTCGCCCATCCGGTCGTGTCCTGAGACTTAGATACGCGCGGCTACTATCAGGGTGTCGACACGCCGGGAGGATTTGCTGGATTAGCCTTACCTTAGTTCGGTATATCTTGAGCACGGGATTCCGAGGATACTCGGGTCTTCCCACTTTGGAGTTGCGACTCCACGGATCGTGGGCTTGTAATGGGTCAAGTTGGAACACCCCTGCAGGGTTTGAACTTTCGAAAGCCGTGCCCGCGGTTATGTGGCAGATGGGAGCTTGTTAATTCCGGTTGTAGATAACTTGACACAATGTTTCTAATACACTACCAGCGTGTGTTCCGTGACTGTCAATTTCCGAATAGGGATTCGGGAGTTGAACACGGAGGGGTTATGCTTGTTGAGCTTGTAGCTAGGATCACTTCGTGATCACTCCTCGCCGAGGCCTTCTCTTCTCGCTCTCACTTACGTAAGCTAGATGCTAGTTGCTGCTGCAGACACTTATTCTTTTCTTCAGCATTTTCCTCACCCAAAGGATTTGATAGTCTTGTTACCCGGAGACGGGATTGCTGAGTCCTCTGTGGCTCATAGTTACTTCACACACCAGATGCAGGTCCAGCTGTTAGCTATCCAGGTGATGGCACCGAGCTGGATTGGGAGTACGACGAGGAGCGTAGTCGGTACTATGTGCGATACCCGGATGATCAGTAGTGGAGACTCTTACTAGGATTCGATCCGCCTGTGGTTTATTTATCTAAGTTTGGTACTTTGACATTTGGATTTTTCCCTTAGAGGGTTGTGATGTTCTTAATGTATGATGTTTGAGACTTGTACTATAATTCTGTGACGTGGCGAGTGTAAGCCAACTATTTTCTGTTTACTATCCCCTCTTTTACATGAGTTGTGCAAAGATTACCAAACTTGAGATCATTCTAGGATGGATTTATGCCTTTAAGTCGTGCCTCGACACGTAGGAGGTATAACTCCATCCTGGGCATTACAAGTTGGTATTCAGAGCCTTCTCCGACCTAGGAGCCCCCACTGTTTGATCGAATCGTTGACGGTCGAGTCTAGGCACACACTGAAAATTTTTTGAGTCCTATATTATATCGGAGAGTAGGATTTCTTTGCTTCTCATCCCCTTTCTCTCTGGTGAGGACTCCTGACGACTACTCTTGTCTCTCCTATCTTCAAAAATTGCACAAATTTTTTTTAGGAATCCCGCGAGTATTCTGGGATTGTTTCGATGTTATTGTGACAAGGATATTGTTCTCGATGCCTCCTGTTACCGAGGAGTTGAGCTTCGGGGTATCATTGACACAAGCATATCGCGGCAGTACTAAATACTTAAGACGGCCGACATCGAAAATCTCCCCTATATGGCCAGTGGCAAGATAACCCCGACATCACCCAGTACTGGGGAGGTAGTTCGGGAGTATTGCCATAGCTTGTTATAGTGGATGCTTTTCGAAGGTCCGAGGTACACAGTTTCCGAGAAAGACTGGTTAAGTGTTGAAGGATGGATACACCTGGATGTAGGTTTAGAGTTGATTGCGCGGTGCTTCCCGTGTATCCCCAACACCTGATTGCATAACTGGAATCTTTCGGAAATCTATAGGTGGGTTTTATCCAGTAGATCGTAGGCATTCTTCCAACGAATGCAGGTTAGTGAGTTCGGGGTTCGACATTGAGTGAAGGGGTTATATGACCGATGTTACTATCAGGAGTTGCATCTTAAAGGGTCCTTGGCTATGTTGATCCGGGGATTGCAAAACCTTTTCGTAACGCGTTCATATGCTTTCAGCACAAAGATGGTAGAACGAAACTCCTCTCTTGTGTTTGTTCCCGTCCGTACCTTGTTGTTTTCTTATTTTATCCTTTTGTTCCCTATGTGGCTTCTCGTGAAGATTGATGTTATCATTTAACTGAGAAATTCATTCGTTCCTCTTTTTCGGATGATTTCATTCATTCTATTGTTCGAATGATTATTGTGAAGACTTGCTGCAATTCATTCCATTGATTCAGCTTATTCCTTTTGTCAATAAATTGCTGATTCGTGGTCATCTCTTACAGGATGGCTCCGAAAAAGGTTCCCAATGCTAACCCAGAGGTGGAAGAGGTCCCAGATCATCCTCCTTCCCCTCCTCCTCCGCCTGAGGCTTGGAGAGCAATTATGCAGACTACAACTCAGAACACCCAGTTGATGATGCAGATGATGCAAGCTAATCAAGCTAATCAGGGTATTCCAGGGAATCAAGGCAACTTCTTCTAGCAGCACCATGCTACTCTTAACCAGTTCTTGGCCAACAATCCTAAAGCTTTCAGTTACTGTGTCGACCCTCTTGATGCTGAAGATTGGCTAACCGATATCAAGAAGCATCTTGAGTGCAGTAACGTGAAGGAAGATGATTATGTGAAGTTTGCAGCCTTCCAACTGAAAGATCAAGCAGCTGACTGGTGGCAGCAGTACAAAGACTCCAGGCCGGGTCAAGTGATCTCTTGGGAGAATTTCTGCAAGGATTTCCGTTCGCACCACATTCCTACAAGTGTCATCGAGGGTATGCGTGAGCAATTCCGCAACCTGAAGCAGGGCTCCATGACAGTCTATCAGTATAATGTCAAGTTCCAAAACCTCGCTCGCTATGCTAAGCAAGACATTCCTGATGCCAAGAGTAAAATCTATCAGTTCCGTGGAGGTCTCAAAGATGAACTTCAGCTTGCTCTCACTTTGTTCGAGCCCGATGAATTCGACAAGTTCTATAACATGGCTTTGAAACAAGAAGCAGCTCAGCTTAAGATGGAGGCTTCTAAGAAGAGAATTCGAGATGTTGTTCACTCTTCCTCATCGTCTCAGTTGGCTGCGAAACAATAGAAATTCTGGCTTCCTCCTCCTCCAGTGATTCGAGCTCCATACAACAACTCCAACAACAAGAACTCTAGTGGTCGTGGTTTCTCCCACCCACCCAACCCAAGCAACCAGTCGAAGAAGCAGTTTCAGTCTCAAGGCTCCAAGTCAAGTGGCTCTCATTTCCGTCCTCTCTCAGAAATGACTTGCAACAAATGCACTCAGAAAGGTCACTATGCCAACAGATGTCCGAATCCGAAGCGTCTTCCACCTCCTCCACCTGTGAGTTCAGCTATTGTCAGGCATGATCCAAAGGCAGCAAGGGTCAATCTGATGAATGCAGCACAAGCGGAGAATTCTTCTGATGTCATTTTGGGTAACCTTCCAGTGAACTCTATTCCAGCTAAAGTGTTATTTGATTCGGGTGCATCATGATCTTTCATGTCTCAATCATTTGCATCCAAGCACAATATTGCCACTTCAAATTTGCCTCAGAGGTTGGAAGTCATTTCTCCGGGGAGACGTATGTCTTCTACGGTCTATGCTCCGGATGTTTCTATTCGCATGGGAGATTATCGTTTATGGCTAAACCGGTGGTTCTTGGTAATTCTGACATTGACCTCATCCTCGGAATGGATTGGCTTTCTCAGCATGATGCTCACATTGATTGTGCTCAAAACGAAGTCAAGTTGACTCATTCTGATGGAGATGTGATTATCTTCGCCTCCAGGGATAACACTATCCGGCTTTTCTCTCTCAATGATAAGGGCGAAATTAATGCCATAAATCAAATTCCGGTGGTGAACGAATATCAAGACGTCTTTCCTGAAGAACTTCCAGGCATGCCTCCACACCGTCAGGTGGAGTTTGTCATTGAACTCGAGCCGGGCACTGAGCCTGCTTGCCGGCGTCCGTACAAGCTCTCTCCGGATGAATTGAAGGAATTGAAGAAGCAGCTTGATAAGCAGGAGAGTATGGGTCTCATCAGACCGAGTACGTCTCCGTGGGGCTGTGGTGTCTTATTTGTCAAGAAGAAAGATTGCACGGAGCGTCTCTGTGTTGACTACCGGCCATTGAACAAGAAGACGATTAAGAACAAATATCCGCTCCCCAACATCAACGAACTCTTTGAGCAGCTCAAAGGAGCTAAAGTGTTCTCTAAGCTTGACCTCCGAATGGGCTATCATCAAATTCGCATTCGCGAGGAAGACATTCCCAAGACGGCCTTCAGAACGAGCTACGGCTCATACGAATATACCGTCATGTCCTTCGGTCTCGCCAATGCTCCTCCTACCTTTTCAAGGATGATGCATTACATCTTCAACCCCTATACTGGCGTTTGTGCTTGTGTATCTGGATGATATTCTGGTGTTTTCCAAGAATGAAGAAGATCACGAAAAGCACTTGCGTCTGGTCCTTGATCGACTCCGAGAGCATAAATTCTATGCCAAGTTCTCCAAGTGCGAGTTTCGGCTCGATAAGGTTTTGTACCTGGGCCACATCATCTCAGCTGACGGTATTGCGGTTAATCCCGAGAAAGTTGAAGCAATTGTCAACTGGGAAGCTCCTCAGAACGTCAAGCAGCTCCGCAGTTTTCTGGGTCTTGCCAGCTATTGCAGAAGGTTTGTGGAGAACTTCTCCAAGATTGCCAAGCCTCTTTCCAACATGCTTCAGAAGAATGTCAAATACTTTTGGTCTCCAGAGTGTGAATTGGCATTCAAAACCCTCAAAGATAAGCTTGTCTCTGCTCCAGTTCTGACTCCTCCGGATGAATCCAAGCCCTATGAAGTTTTCTGTGATGCGTCTCTTCAAGGTCTTGGTGGTGTGCTTATGCAAGATAAGAGAATTGTGGCATACACTTCTCGTCAGCTCAAGCCAAGTGAGAAGAACTATCCCACACATGATCTCGAGCTAGCAGCTGTGGTACATGCTCTGATTACGTGGAGACATCTGTTGTTGGGCAGAAAGGTCGACATCTTCACCGATCACAAGAGCTTGAAGTACATCTTCACACAGCCGCATCTGAACCTCCGTCAGACTCGTTGGGTCGAAATGATCCAAGAGTATAATCCCAGCATTGAATACACTCCTGGCAAGGCGAATGTGATTGCAGATGCTTTGAGCAGAAAGGCATATTGCAACAGCCTTCTTATCAAGCCATACCAGCCTGAGCTTTGTGAAGCATTCAGGAAGCTCAACCTCCAAGTTGTTCCGCAGGGTTTTCTTGCAAATCTCCAAATTGCTCCTACCTTGGAAGATCAAGTCCGTGAGGCCCAGCTCAGTGATACCATGGTGAAGAAAGTGAAACATGGGATTGCAAAGGGCACTCCAAAATACAAGTGTTTCCATGTGGATGAGAGAGATACCTTGTTCTTCGAGGACAGACTCGTTGTTCCCAAAGGTGATCTCAGGAAGCTCATAATGGAAGAAGCCCATGATTCTCTCCTTTCCATTCATCCTGGCAGTTCCAAGATGTACCAAGACCTCAAGCAGTCTTACTGGTGGACACGCATGAAAAGGGAGATTGCCCAATTCGTGAATGAATGTGATGTATGCAGAAGAGTGAAAGCAGAACATCAACGTCCAGCCGGTCTTCTCCAACCTCTTCCTATCCCCGAGTGGAAGTTCGACCACATTGAAATGGACTTCGTCACTGGCTTTCCTAAATCCAAGCGAGGAAATGATGCTATCTTTGTGGTGATTGACAAGCTTACCAAAGTCGCTCACTTTCTTCCAGTCAAAGAATCAATCAATGCAGCTCAACTTGCAGAGCTGTACACTTCCTGAATTGTGTCCCTACATGGCATTCCTCAAGTGATATGCTCAGACCGTGGAAGCTTGTTCACATCAAGGTTCTGGGACTCCTTTCAGTCCGCCATGGGCACGAAGATCAGGTTCAGCACTTCCTTTCACCCTCAGACTAGTGGTCAAGTCGAGCGTGTGAATCAGATTCTAGAAGACATGCTCAGAGCCTGTGTCATCTCCTTCGGCATGAAATGGGAAGACTGCCTTCCATTTGCCGAGTTCTCTTACAACAACAGCTTTCAAGCAAGTGCAGGCAAAGCACCCTTTGAAATTCTCTATGGCAGAAAGTGTCGTACCCCTCTCAACTGGTCTGAAACAGGCGAACGTCAACTTCTTGGCAATGACTTGATCTCAGAAGCCGAAGAAATGTGCAAAGTCATACGTGAGAATCTCAAGGCCACTCAGTCGCGTCAGAAGAGCTACTATGACGGAAAGCATCGTGATTTGGCTTTCGACATCGGTGATCATGTCTATCTCCGAGTTTCTCCGATGAAAGGAACCCAAAGATTCGGTATCAAAGGAAAACTTGCTCCTAGATACGTCGGGCCTTTCAAGATTCTTGGCAAAAGAGGCGATCTAGCCTATCAGCTTGAGCTCCCTCCCAACTTTGCAAATGTTCATGATGTCTTCCATGTGTCTCAACTTCGCAAATGCTTCAAGGCACCTGAGCGCATGATTCCGTTTGAGGAGATTGATCTTCAACAAGACATGTCCTACCGAGAGCATCCAGTTGCCATTCTCGAAGAAACTGAACGCAAGACCCGCAACAAGTCCATCAAGTTTCTGAAAGTCAAGTGGTCACATCACACCGACCGAGAAGCTACCTGGGAACGAGAAGATCATCTTCGTTCCGAGTACCCTTCCTTTTTCCAGTCCTAGATCTCGGGACGAGATCTTTTTGTAGTAGAGGAGAGTTTGTAATGCCCCGGATGTAATACTTTCCCTTTTTGGGTATATAATATATCTCCGGCTTCATCTATTTCCATTCCGGGTTCTTGTCTTTCGGGTTTTCGTCGTTTTGTTGTGTGAGTGTGTGGCATTCATTCATATCATGTAGACATGTGCATCGCATTGCATTTGTGTTGTCGGTTGCATCCGGTTCCGCGTGTTTCTTCCCGTTGTCCGTTTCGCGTTCCGGAGCTCCCTCACGTGTCCGTGACGTCCCGTAGGCCTACTTTGTTGTTTGGGCGTTTAACGTTACCGGTGTGCCGCGAGGTTGTTTTGTGTGTTGTTGTTTTGTTGTGTGCAACCCGCCTCTCAAATCTCGTCTCGTTTGGACTCCGTTGGTTTTTCCATCCGTTGTTCGTGTGGGTCCAAAGTGCCTTCACTTCGTGTCCCGGAAACACCCCTACTGCAGTCTTTTATCTCCTCCTAGGCCTTTTAAATCTACCCCCGCGATCGGATCCGTCGGATCGCGATCGGAGGGCTCCTAGCACCCCAACTCTCCAAACCCTAGCAAATCTGCTATTTATAGACCCCCCCTAGGTCCATTTTGGCATCCTACCTTCCTCCACCTACCTCTAGATCCCTCCCCCTCATTTCTTTCCGTGCTTGGCCTTCCTCCTGAGGGAAACCAGCTCCGACGCCAGATCCCTCGATCGGCGCCAAGTCAACAGCCGCCGTCGCCTCTCGAAACAACCCCGTCGCCTCCTCGATCGGGTCTCCAGGTCGGCCTCCTGGGTCGAGGTCGCCTCCTGGGGCCCGCCTCACCGCGACGGGCCATCGCCTCCTCAGCATCCGGTCGGGAGGCTGGACCACATCCCCGATCCGCCTCCCTCCGGGCCTCCCCTTCGCCTCTTGGGCCGAGCCCAGCCGCCTGCCAAGTCTCTAGCCGCCACCGAGCGCCCCTGGCCGGATCGCGCGCTCCGCAGCACCGGGCCGCCTCCGCTCGCTGGGCCACGCCGCCGCCCCGCTCCGCAGCACCGGGCCGCCTCCGCTCGCTGGGCCGCGCCGCCGCCCCGCTCCGCAGCACCGGGCCGCCTCCGCTCGCTGGGCCGCGCCGCCGCCCCGCTCCGCAGCACCGGGCCGCCTCCGCTCCCGCGGGCCGCCGCCGCAAAGGTCCCAGCGCGCCAGGCCGCCGCGCCGCAGCTCCAACCAGGCCGGCCCACTCCGTTTTCCCCCAGATCCAGATCTGTTCTGAGGTTGCCCCGATTTCACTAAGTCCCTGTTTTGTTAATCTCTGATGCAATGTTTGACCTGCTCTAACTTTTTGCCTGCTGCTCCGTTTTGCGCGTGTAGCATGTCCAGACGTTCGTGGAGACTTCCTCTACGTTTTACCTGTTGTTGTCATGCATGTTAGAGATCATCTAGGTGCTTGTTTTGCTGTTGCAAGAGTGCATCATGATATAAACTGCTGCTAAGTGATGTTTTTATGCCACCTTTGCCATGTGATATCTTTTAGCTCGTTTGTCCGATTGATGCAAATGACATGTCCACGTGTTCGTCTTGCCATGATCTACGTGTTGTATGTGATAGGTTACATGGTAGATTTATTATTTCCTTGTTATCATCGTTGCAAAGTGCCATGTGGCTGTGATGTGTTTTCACTTGTTATGAAATGCCTTCTTGTTGAGCTCGTTGCTATCGTTGTGGTTACCTACATGAAGCATGCTTGTGTGTTTCGGGATCACCTTCATGTGTACTTTGATGAGGTGCTTGCCTCTTGCCATGTTTAGTTTCGAGGTGACTTAAACATGCTCCTTTTGATGCTATGATGATATTGCTGTTTAGGACTTAGTGGTTTTTCACTAAGTCTGAAATCTGTAACGTTCCGATGCCATGTTCGTGTGATGTTCTAGGACAAAGCATGGTAGTTTTGGAGTGGTTTTTGATTGTTCCTTGTAGTATATATTGTTGTCTTTCCATTCATGTCCTCACATGTCTATTTATGTGGCTGTAGCATGTTTATCTTTTGCTCCAAAGTTTCAATAAAATTCTGCTGCCAGAATTTTATTGTCAAGTTCAATATGTCCAAGATCATTGCTATTGATCCGTGGCTCCGTTGGGGGTGCACATTTGGACTTAGTTGCTGTAGTATATGTCTAGTTTGTGTTAATGACCTTTGCCATGATATTTGAGTGCTGTAGCTTAATTATTTTGAGCTCCGAAGTTGCTATGATGCTGTAATTTTCAGCTTTCGCTCAAATCTTGTTTCGGGCATAACTTTTAGCCCGTAACTCCGATTTCAGCGAATCTTATATCAAACTTGATTGTTTTTCCGTGTAGATTAATACTATCAGATTGTTATATTGTTTTGAGGTGTTTTGCTTGAGTGATATTTTACGTGCTCCGTGTGCATCCTTAGTGCATCCATCATGCATTCATCTTTTTCGAGTGTGCATTGCATCTTGTTGATTGGTGCTTGGTGTGATTGTTTTGTTTAGAGCCGGAAGTTGAGTCTGAGTTCGAGTACGAGCGCGAGGTTTCCAACGAGGTTGAGCACGAGGACCCTTCTTACGATCCGAACGACTTCTCTTCAGGCAAGATGACCAAACCCCGATAACATTACTATCTTTGCCTATTGCTAGTAGTCTCGATCTATAGTTTTGCCTCGATGCCCATGATCTTCTTGTCAGCCTCCTACTTGTAAACCATTGCCATGTTTAACCAACCTACCTATGCAAACCGTTGCTTGGCTAAGTACGCTTCGCTCAGCCCTTCTTATAGCATTGCTAGTTGCAGGTGAAGATCGAAGATGCTTGCTCCATGTTGAAGTTTGGTTGGGTTATATCACACTATATAAATGCTTAAATGAAATCATCTATATATTGGCAAGGGTGGAAGGCTAAGCCTTTTGCTTGGTGATTTGTTCCACTCATGCCGTTAGGAACCGTATAAGTCGGTATTATGTTCCTTGATTATGCGTTCCTAACACGGTTGGGGTGTATGGGACCCCCTCGATAAACCGCTAGGTGCTAAGTCTTTTCCAGCAAGTCCCAACATTGGTACTATTTGCCTAATAACAAACTAAACTTGCATAGGGAGTTATAAACCCTTTTTCTTAATCAACAACCCCGGGCCAGTGCTCCACATGAGTGTTGGTCCAAAACGGGGAGCCTGCGGGGCCACCTCGAGGAAACTCGAGGTTTGGTAAAAACCCGTAGCTTCACCCATCCAGTCGTGTCCTGAGACTTAGATACGCGCGGCTACTATCAGGGTGTCGACACGCCGGGAGGATTTGCTGGATTAGCCTTACCTTAGTTCGGTATATCTTGAGCACGGGATTCCGAGGATACTCGGGTCTTCCCACTTTGGAGTTGCGACTCCGCGGATCGTGGGCTTGTAATGCGTCAAGTTGGAACACCCCTGCAGGGTTTGAACTTTCGAAAGCCGTGCCCGCAGTTATGTGGCAGATGGGAGCTTGTTAATTCCGGTTGTAGATAACTTGACACAATGTTTCTAATACACTACCAGCGTGTGTTCCGTGACTGTCAATTTCCGAATAGGGATTCGGGAGTTGAACACGGAGGGGTTATGCTTGTTGAGCTTGTAGCTAGGATCACTTCGTGATCACTCCTCGCCGAGGCCTTCTCTTCTCGCTCTCACTTACGTAAGCTAGATGCTAGTTGCTGCTGCAGACACTTATTCTTTTCTTCAGCCTTTTCCTCACCCAAAGGCTTTGATAGTCTTGTTACCCGAAGACGGGATTGCTGAGTCCTCTGTGGCTCACAGTTACTTCACACACCAGATGCAGGTCCAGCTGTGAGCTATCCAGGTGATGGCACCGAGCTGGATTGGGAGTACGACGAGGAGCGTAGTTGGTACTATGTGTGATACCCGGATGATCAGTAGTGGAGACTCTTACTAGGATTCGATCCGCCTGTGGTTTATTTAGCTAAGTTTGGTACTTTGACATTTGTATTTTGCCCTTAGAGGGTTGTGATGTTCTTAATGTATGATGTTTGAGACTTGTACTGTAATTCTGTGACGTGGCGAGTGTAAGCCAACTATTTTCTGTTTACTATCCCCTCTTTTACATGAGTTGTGCAAAGATTACCAAACTTGAGATCATTCTAGGATGGATTTATGCCTTTAAGTCGTGCCTCGACACGTAGGAGGTATAACTCCATCCTGGGCATTACATTACTCAAACACAATCTGAACATAGTCTCATAATCCATCAGATCCCAGCAAACTCAGCAAAGCAACAGCAGAAAGATTACATATGTGCCTCGATCATGTAGGGCAGCTCACGAGGTCTAAACCATGAAGAGCAAAGAGGGGAGGAGAACATCAGATAGCTACTGATCATGGACACATGGTCCAAGGTGGACTACTCACGACTCATCCGGGAAGCGTCCATGGTGGTGGAGAAGCTCCCGGTGGTGGTTCTCCCCTCCGGCAGGGTGCCGGGAAGAGTTCTCCTGATGCTCCCGATCTTGGAAGCGCTGCGGCGGCGGAACAGAGGCGAGATCGCGAAAAAGGGTTCTGTCCTCGAGGGTTTCGGGACGAGAAGGATATATATGCGAAGGGGGGCAACCAGAGGCGGAGCAGGGGCCCCAAGCGCCCCCCTGGCGCGGCCAGGGGTGGGGCCGCGCCAGGTGGCCGCCTGGGCCTCCCCTGGCTCCCCTCTGGCCCATCTTTGGTTCTTCGCGAAGCTTCCTGTACGCTGATTTTTCCTATATTTTTCCTGGAATTTTTGGAGCACTTTTAATATGGGGGAAACCTGAAATAGAAAAACAGCAGAAAACAGGAACTGGCACTGTGGTGCACTGAGTTAATAGGTTAGTCCAAATATGATCAAAAGTGTATGGAAGTGCACCAATATCATAGCAATATCACACAAAAGAAGCATGGAGCAAGAAGAAATTATAGATACGTTTTGGACGTATCAACATCCCCAAGCTTAATTCCTGCTCGTCCTCGAGTAGGTAAAAGATAACAAGGATAATTTCTATGGTGACATGATACCAACCATATAAGAACTTTTTAAGTAAAGCAATCAAGGCATGTAATTCAATTCAAGTCATAACAGGCAAGAGTCTATATTAGCATTGTAACAAGCAACATAAGAACATAAAGGTGCAAGAGCTCTCGCTGTCCGTGACTCGAATGTCTCCAAATGGTGTTTGCGTGCAAGAAAGGGGATAGGGATATACGAGAGAGTAAAACATAGTTTTTGTATTGTTGAGAACTTAATCTACTAAAGTTTCACAGTTGGTCTTCTTTGGAATCTTATCTTGACTCATCCCCAGACCACTAGCCAGGTACAGGTCAAAATGATCCACTCCCTTTCGATATTTTGAGCACTCATGCAATGGATGAGCGTAAGCAAGAAAGTTGACACTTAGGATGGCAAAGAGAGAAAAATGATGAAGGGGGAAGACAAAAAAGGTGTCAAAGGCTCACATCAATGAGGACAATCATAGGCGAGAGAAAGCCAAATGATAGATATGATGTGAGGAGTAGGGATTGCCATGCAACGGATGCACATATGAGCTAAGGTAAGCTCTCCAATGGAACTAGTGGGGGTGCATCCAACTTGCTCGCTCAAGAAGACCTAGAGTTCTTTTGAGGAGGCTCATCATTGGAATATACAAGCCAAGTTCTATAGTGTGAAGGTCCCCACATAGCTATATGCATGAATGATAATCTCTATGGAGTACAAGGTATAAGATGAAGTACGAGTGTGGATCTCTCAAAAGGAATAGTAGTGTGCCCCCTTCTCTCTTTTTACTTCTTTTTCTCTTTTTCTATTTTTTTTATTTTTTTGTGGCCTCAATGGCTCTTTCTATTTAACTCTCATTTGTCCTCTTTGGGATCTTTTGATTTTGTCCTCTTTGGGATCTTTTCCTCACTTTAGGGGCAACACTCTATGTATTACAAGAAGTATAGAAGATCTTTCACACTTTACAAAAGTACTCAACATAAAGAAAATGAAACTATCATGATGTATGCAAATGTATGCCTCTGCCGGTGTAGCAGGATATGCAATGATACTAGCGCGTCATGTAGCAATGATTAGGGCAAGGCCCAACTAGCATGCGGCTCATCGATCAAGCAAAAAGCATGTATGACATGAAGATCAAGTCATGAGAAGATGGATGTTGCATGGCAATGTATCTCGGAAAGGCTATGGAAATGCCTTGATAGGTAGGTATGGTGGCTGTTTTGAGGAAGGATATAATGAGGCTTATGATGACAGAGCGTATCGTGCCAAGGATTTGGATGCACCGGCGAAGTATGCGCCAACTCTCGAGGTGAGAAAGGGCAATGCACGGTACCGAAGATGCTAGAAAAATATGGCTAGGTGGAAGTGTCAACTTTCGAATACTCACATTAGTCCGAAGAACTCATGCACTTATTATCGGTAACTCTCAATCTAATTAGGAGGTTCACAAAGAGACAAGTACCCCGAGGAGGAGTGTATGGGGGTTTGGTTATCCTTGCGCATCCTCGACTCATGGTACGTGAGTGTACTCTAATATTCGATCCCTCCAAAGATTAGTGATCCATCTAGTAGCTAAAGTTCTCAACTATTTTGTAGGTTTTCGAAAATAAACATGGATTGCCCAAAATACGACATCTATCACTAATAGGCTAAAGCTCTTGACACCAAAAGTTCAGACATTACTCATGGCAATACCTCAAAACTATTGCAAGTTACTACTAAAATTAAATAGCAACCTCAATTACCTACTTTAAGTTAAGACACACAACTCAGTGCAGCAGGCAAACTCTCTTAACAAGATAAACATGAAAAATCAAGAGAGTTCAGCAACCAACTAAACAAAGGCTCTTTAAAAATAAAAGCATGAAAACTAAGAGCTAAACATGACAACAGCTATGGAAAGACAAAGAACACACACAGCAAAGATAAGTATGAAAATCCTATGTTGTGTTCTAGGTTGAAGTGGAGCGTGTTTCTCTCCCACACAAAGAAAGCTGGGTTCTAACTTGTTATGAACAACAAGCAAAGCTAAAGAAAACTAAAAAAAGAAACTAAGAGCAAGACGCTCCAAGCATAGCACATAACGCATGAAGTGATAAAATTATAGTGGAACGAAAGACGAACTGATAATTGTTGATGGAGAAGGGGATGCATGGGGGCATCCCCAAGCTTAGACGCTTGAGTCTTCTTGAATATTTCTTGGGGGTGCACGGGGGCATCCCCAAGCTTGAGCGTTTGACCCTCCTGAATCTTCTTTTATCATCTTCCCTCGCACACTTGAAAACTCCCTTCATACATAACTCATCATAATCTCATTAGCGAGGTTAGTACCCACAATAAAATAATTTTTCCCTACTGGAAATAAAGATAATCTTGAAGAGCTACTGTTTCTCAAGATTGCCAAAAGGTTTTTGCAAAGAAAAAGAAAGCTCAAGGTTTGCAAAACGAAGAAAAGGCAAAACAGGACAGAATCTGTGAAAAACAGACCAGCAGGTAGTAAATAATTTTTTCGGGGCACTTCTGCAACTCAAATCAAAAAACTCAGAACAGACGCTCGAAAGCCAATTGTATAGAGCACGCTGTAAAAAAAAATTCAGATCAAAAAGATGATCTGGTGATTTTATTAGAATTTTTCTGTCCAAGGACAGAATCTGTTTTCTAGACAGCACGTCACAACTTTTGAACTTTCTTGCAATCGGAGGCTAAACTTGGCACAAAGCTGAAAAGAAAAGATACAACGATGATGCTACTGTAGTAACAAACATCAAGACACAACAAAAGCAAAATAAAACCTAATTCATTGTGGGCTGCCTCCCAAAAGCGCTTTCTTTTATGCCTTTAAGCTAGGCATGATGCAAAAAGAGAAGATCAAGTTTTATCAAGAGTAAGAGAATAGCTAGCCCGTGTAACGGACTCAAAAGGCAACTTAATCTTCTTTCTAGGGAAGTGTTCCATCCCTTTCTTGAGAGGGAATTGGAATTTTATATTCCCCTCTTTCATGTCAATGATAGCACCAACGGTGCGAAGAAAAGGACGTCCCAAAATAATTGGACATGAAGGTTCACATTCAATATCCATAATAGTAAAATCAACGGGAACATAAATGTCATTGATAATGATAAGAACATCGTCGATCTTCCCCAAAGGTTTCTTTACGGAAGAATCAACAAGACGAACACCAAAAGAACAAGGATCAAAAGGTTTCAATTCAAACATATCATACATTATTTTGGGCATAACGGAGGTACTAGCTCCAACATCACATAAAGCATAGCAAGAGAAGTTGTTCAATTTAATTTTGACTATGGGATCCCAACCATCTTCTAGCTTCCTAGGGATGGAAGTCTCAAGCTTGAGCTTTTCTTCCCTAGCTTTGGTAAGAGCATTGGTGATATGCTCTGTGAAGGCAAGATTAAGTGTGCTAGTGTGGGGATCTCTAGACATCTTGTGAAGAAAACCAATAACTTCAGAAAGGGTGCAATTATCAAAATCAAGGTCACTACTATCAAGTAAAGTGGTAGTGGTGTCCTTTAGGCTCACTTGTTTGGTAGCTTCTATGGTCATAGGAGTTTCTTCTTCTACGGTTGAGGTCATAGCATCACCATTAATAGGTCTAATGGGACTAGGAGTGCATTGGGTGCTAAGAGTTTGGATATCCTCAACAACTTGAATAGTAGCAACAGTGTGGTGGGTAGGAAGGCTCTTAATTCTATCTTCTTCCTCCTTCAGGGGTGCAACCACTTCAGATTTAGCTGCCATTTGGTTTATCAAAGTGGCTTGTGTGTGGGACATATTGGAAACTTGGGTCTCAGTGATGGTGAGCCTAGTCTGGAGGTTATAAATCTCAATATTTAGGCTCTCCAGTTGTCTACCAATGTCTTGCAAGATAGCAGTATGCTTATCTAATTGCCTCGAGAAGGTCTTGTTTTGTTCATATTGGGTGCACATGTAGTTCTTAGTGGCCTTCTCTATTTCTAGAAGTTTCTCATAACTAGGCATGTCTCTATCTCTAGGGGTGGAGTTCTTGGTGCTAGGATAAGTATTGTTGTTCCCATAGGAATTAGAGGGGAACGGTCTAGGGTTGCTACCAAAATTACTCCTATAAGCATTGTTATTGAAATTGTTTCTAGAGATAAAGTTCACATCTACTTGATCTTGAGCAATCAAAGAATTTAAAGGAACATCATGAGGATCAATAGAAGATTGCTTTGAAAGTAGAGACATGATAAAGTCAACTTTTTCATTTAGGGAGGAAATCTCCTCGACATAGTTTACCTTCCTACCTGTTGGAGCGCGTTCGGTGTGCCATTGGGAATAATTGGTCATCATCTCGTCGAGAAGCTTCGTGGCAGCACCAAGTGTAGTTGACATAAATGTTCCTCCCGCGGCCGAATCTAACAAGTTCCGCGAGGTAAAGTTCAAGCCTGCATAAAAAGTTTGGATAACCATCCAAGTAGTCAAACCATGAGTAGGGCAGTTCTTGACAAGAGATTTCATGTGTTCCCAAGCTTGGGCAACGTGTTCATTATCCAATTGTTTAAAATTCATTATGTTACTCCTTAATTGGATAATTTTAGCAGGGGGATAGTACTTCCCAATAAAGGCATCCTTGCACTTGTCCCAAGAATCTATACTATTCCTAGGCAAGGATTGAAACCAGATTTTAGCTCCTCCTCTCAAGGAGAAAGGAAAAAGCTTAAGCTTAACAATATCACCATCTACTTCTTTGTACTTTTGCATATCACAGAGCTCTACAAAATTATTTAAGTGCAAAGCAGCATCATCTCCAGCACCGGAGAATTGATCTTTCATAACTAGGTTCAGCAAAGCAGGTTTAATCTCATAAGAAGGTGCTGAAGTGGCAGGTGTAGCAATAGGCGTGCAGATAAAGTCACACTACAACAGGAACCCCCCTTCGGCAACACATCAATGTGTTGTTGTATGTCCATATATGCGTTGCTAAGGCCTACACCAACGGATTATTATGTGTTGTCGTTGGTGGTGTTGCTAGGGTCTACTACAATGTATATCAATGCGTTGGTAAACACCATGTAGAAGCGTTGTAAGGTAGCAACATATACAGTTAGAGTCTAACAACACTTCACATGCGTTGGTGGCTACCATCATTGCAACGACTAGAGGCTCCAGTAAAATAGCATGAATAACTGATGAAGTTCTTTTATACTTTGCCATCCACAATTATTAGTTCAATATATATAGTGTATAGGAGGCAGAATACAACAAACGAAAAGATCTCATATATTAAATCAACTATGTTGCATTACACTGAACACCATCCAAACATTACAAGATGTGAGCTATCTACCAGTGGAAAAATTCTTGATCTTCCAATCAACTATAATGTTTGAAATATTTTCCTAAAAATGACACTCTAATTATCCTCATTCTCTGCCTCGCAATCAACACCTGAGCCATGCATCATCCATTTATTTCGGCAATCTACAAAAACAAATAATGAGACGAGTAACTTACGGTGAGAAAATCATGTTAATAGAGCACAAAAATATAGAGGGGCAACATACAAATGTTGAAGGCCATCACATTTGTAACATTGCACACGGAAAAGTGGAGAAATATCCTACATCTTACACATTTTTGATCCTCAATTGAGTTCAAGTAAACCTTGAAGCAAACATACAATGTAAGATATGAGGTACTTCCTTTGAAAAAAGACATGTGCTGACATACCACACAACCTTCATTTTCATAGAGAGATCTGCAGTTCTCCTGAGCAAATAGATGCAAGGTTTCAACAAATTAAAAATACTTTAGACTCAAAGAAACAAAATAAGTATAGTTAAAAAGGAACAATATAAGCATCAATTTAAAAAGGGAAAAATATAAGCATCAAGTACAATATACTATATACAGTTGTACAAATGGATGTCATGTGTCTCGTGAAATTATGTCATGAATATCTGGTTATTATTTGTGAGTTACGTGAAGGTCACATCTTAAGTGGATTTTGAGTTAACTTCTTCTGAGCGCTCCTTAATCTCTTCCTTCCTACTCAATGGTTAGATTTTAGTACAACAGTAGCAAGGCAAATTTTAGATTTTTAGTACAACAATGCAAAAATTTAGTAACAAGATAATTTAGTAAAACAAGGTAAATTTTAGAACAAAAGTAATAGAGTAAACTTTAGAACAAGAAGTCTAACTATCTTAAAAAAATTGGATACAAGTCTCTCCAACCTACAGGACCCTTAGCAACTCCGTATTTAATTGTACAGGTCGGTTTAGTACAATATTTACATCAGCATAAAATCTACATGGGCTGTCATAAGATATCGGACGTCGCATTGCATCAAAATGGGATAAGTAGTAATGTCGATTATTTGGAAGGAAATTACGCACTTCTTCGCTAAAATATCATCAACACGTGATTTTTTAGAATATATATGAGACATTTGATATTTCTACATAAGCGCACGCGTACAAACAAATTAATATTTGAGGGAAAGCTAGAAGAACTTACACAAACTTTTCAGCGTCCCAGCTGTAGACATCTCACAACTGTTCACCTTGGCAGTCATCTTTTCTTTTCTAGATTGGGCAACATCTCCGCAATCTATAAACCAAAGCCAGGTTGTGGCACCATCTTCAGTTTATGAAAGATGTTTTGCAATCAAAATGGCCCAGTGCCGTTTACTATGCAAAGTAGGGTGCATTACCTTGAGCATATTTGTGTTTACTCAACTCCTAATCTGAGAAATTGACCCAAGAAGAACCTATGAGACATAAATATTTCATGGTCTTTAGAAGAATCGGATACTAATTGAAGGAAGTTGGGAGCCAATAACATGTCGAATACCACAAGTTCTGAACTTTTGATTGAGTAATTGGAGCACGGAAATCTTACAGGGTTATGACTCGAGCACTGAAGTTCTCACTAAAACAAGTCAAGAAACAACAAAACGTGTTAAAGTCATAGTATACCATATTCCTACATACAGTAACTTCACCGTCTTAAATCCTATGGGAACGAAGAACCTTACAATGTAAGAACGTAAAGGACGAAACCAATACCGTTGTTTTATCTCGCGGAGTTAGCACTGATCAAGGGCGGCTTGAGCAGGTCGGCAGCTACACAACATGTGGGCATGACGAGAAAAGCTACAATGTTGCTTGTCGTCGCTAGTTAATTATGCAGTGCTGCCTCCACACCATTCTTCAAGCACTTCAATGAAAATATCAAACAAAAACTTCACGCTGAATTCAGCAGGCAGATCAACAATTGAAACTGAGTTAGTGAGTTGGAAAATAAGGGAGACAATGCAGTCGACACAATATTTTGGTAACTCACAGCCATCCTGTAGCCTTGATGTTCATCGACTGGATGCAATCCAACAAATACGCACACACCTGTTGGCCTCAGTTTTATAACCTGCAAGGGAAAATGAAATTACGGATTATATATATAGTCAAGAGGACTATTAGGACGGACATCTGAGACTTATTCTTAAGGTATTACACAATGTGTGACAGGGAAATTTTTAAGGATGCATCCACACACATAACAGCAAGAAAGAACTACTAAGAAAAAAGGACGCATGCATTCTTTGAGAATTAATACATACGGACAAGTGGTTAATAACTACAATACATTACAATAGATTAACCCAACTAGAAACGACTGTCCTGCATGTGCAGAACTAGATAGCACACAGAGATATGCAAGAACGAAACTGAAATACCTAGAATCATGAATTGAATTTTTTTAGCCTTGTTATCCAGCTGTGAAGTACGACACCGCGGCGTCTAACACTAGGCAGCGTAGATCACAGTCATGATTTCCAGCAAAGAATCGACCATGGCACGAAGGCCATGTTACCACAAAGCACCAGAGAGGGCACTAGTAGAGGAGCAGTTGCCTTACCAAACCGTCGATGTCGAAGGCAAGGTAGCAGAGGCGGAGCAGCACTGTCGAGCCCGAGCCGGTAGCCGCGGATACGGAGACACGAGCTAGAGGGCTATGCAGGAGTCGCGCCGGCGACCCATGGCGGCTAGGGTTCCTACAGGGGCATGTGCGGGACCGCGGCGGTCGTCGCGGTGGCGGAGGGGAGAGGACTGAGGGGCAGCCGGGATGGTGAGATAAATTGCGGGAGAGCACCAGAGCTTGTCGGAATTGGTGGTGCCACTCGGCGTCATGGTCATGGAGCTCAGGTGAGAGGGGAATCAGGGGAGGGGAGGACAGAGATTGCGCATAGGAAAAACTAGGTGGTGGTGCGTGTACAGGGAGGTTAGATATTTTCTAGGGAGAGGTGGTTAGCGCTAAGTAGGGGATGTGGGATAAGTACGGGTGGTGGGAGGTTGAAACAAACAACACATATTTGTGTATCGTTGGTAGATATGCGTTGGTATAGGTAGGTTTTTGTTGTAGTGTCATTGTTGTTATGACTAGTGAAGTCACACAACTTGGTATTCTCGGTGGAACCCATAGCAGCAGCAAGCAAGATAACTATTTTTGTGATTTTTGGTAAGGGACACTAAAGCAAAAACTGAAAGGTAAACTAACAAGACTAAAAAGCAAAGATAAAAGATAGCGTGCAACTCCCCTATCTTGAAGAGTGGAGTCCCCGGCAACGGCGCCAGAAACTTGCTTGATGGCTTCTCGCCCCTCGTTGGTTACCCCAAGTGGAAGGTTGAGATGTAGCGTAGCGGCAAATTTCCCTTGGCAAAGATACCAAGGATCGAATCCCGTGAGACTCCGAGGGTCGACAAGTAGGTGTCAACGGCGCCAGAAACTTAGCGGTTGACAGGACCTGCACACAGATACAGATAACTTTGCTCCCAACGAGTACAGAGAGGTTGTCAATCCCTCCAGCCTTGTTGTTTACAAAGGATCAAACACAAGAGATAATAATGATAGCTATGACTGCAACTAGGAAATAAAAACAGGAAGTAAATAGAAGGTGTGATCAGCGGTGGTAATATGGACCGGGGTCCCATGATGTTCACTAGTGATGTCTCTCTCCCAAAAGACGATAAAACAGCAAAGCGAGGTAAACAAATTACAGCTGGGCAATTGACAGGATTATGTGCGCAAACCAATGCTAACTATGCTGCAAAGAAAGGTAGAGGCTCAAAAGCATGGGCGGTACGCCAAGGCAAGTAGACCGAAATCCATCTGCATCTACTACTAATCATCCACCTTGAGATATCTATCCAAAACATCTCGCTGGTATTAAGTTGCGAATCCCACCCAAAGTGTAAACTCAAAGCAACAGACAACTGCATTAAAAGAACTTTGCGTAAAGTAAACAATCCTTGCACCCGCAAGTACAAGCACCGTTGTTTTCTCCCTTGTGGCAATAGCACATCCCCTAGACTCATGTTTCTGTCACTCAAGCTAGTCATCAGGGGGCATGAACCCACAATCAAGCATAACGCTCCCTCTTGGAGTTACTACCTACTACGTGGCCAAAGCAATAAACAGCAACGGAGAACATGCAAGAATTACTCAAGAACAAAGATATAAAAGAGGTGAATCAAATATATTACTCAAACACAATCTGAACATATTCTCATAAGCCATCAGATCCCAGCAAACTCAGCAAAGCAACAGCAGAAAGATTACATATGTGCCTCGATCATGTAGGGCAGCTCACGAGGTCTAAACCATGAAGAGCAAAGAGGGGAGGAGAACATCACATACCTACTGATCATGGACCCATGGTCCAAGGTGGACTACTCACGACTCATCCGGGAAGCGTCCATGGTGGTGGAGAAGCTCCCGGTGGTGGTTCTCCCCTCCGGCAGGATGCCGGGAAGAGTTCTCCCGATGCTCCCGATCTTGGAAGCGTTGCGGCGGCAGAACACAGGCGAGATCGCGAAAAAGGGTTCTGTCCTCGAGGGTTTCAGGACGAGAGGGATATATATGCGAAGGAGGGTAGCCAGAGGCGGAGCAGGGGCCCTAGGCGCCTCCCTGGCGCGGCCAGGGGTGGGGCCGCGCTAGGTGGCCGCTTGGGCCTCCCCTGGCTCCCCTCTGGCCCATCTTTGGTTCTTCGCGAAGCTTCCTGTACGCTGATTTTTCCTATATTTTTCCTGGAATTTTTGGAGCACTTTTAATATGGGGGAAACCTGAAATAGAAAAACAGCAGAAAACAGGAACTGGCACTGTGGTGCACTGAGTTAATAGGTTAGTCCAAATATGATCAAAAGTGTATGGAAGTGCATCAATATCATAGCAATATCACACAAAAGAAGCATGGAGCAAGCAGAAATTATAGATACGTTTTGGACGTATCATCATGTCACCCTCAACTTCAACGCGTTCCTAGAGAAATCCAAGCTGAAAGACGATGGTAGCAACTATACGGACTGGGTCCGTAACCTGAGGATCATCCTCATAGATGCCAAGAAAACTTATGTCCTAGAAGCACCGCTAGGTTACGCTCCCGCCCCGGCAAACCAAGATGTTATGAACGCTTGGCAGTCGCGTTGTGATGATTACTCCCTGGTTCAGTGCGGCATGCTCTACAGCTTAGAATCGGGGCTCCAAAAGCGTTTCGAGCACCACGGGGCATATGAGATGTTCCAAGAGCTGAAAATGGTTTTCCAGTCTCATGCCCGAGTTGGGAGATATGATGTCTCCAACGCATTCTACAGTTGTAAGATGGAGGAAAATAGTTCTGTCAGTGAGCACATACTCAAGTTGTCTGGGTTGCACAACCGCTTGTCTCAGTTGGGAATGAATCTCCCAGACGAAGCGGTCGTTGACAGAATCCTTCAGTCGCTCCCACCTAGCTACAAGAGCTTCGTGTTGAACTTCAATATGCAAGGGATGGAGAAGTCCATTCCCGAGGTGTATTCAATGCTAAAATCAGCGGAGGTGGAGATCAAGAAAGAGCATCAAGTGTTGATGGTGAATAAAACCACTAAGTTCAAGAAGGGCAAGGGTAAGAAGAACTTTAAGAAGGACGGCAAAGGAGTTGCCGCGCCCGGTAAGCCAGTTGCCAGGAAGAAGCCAAAGAATGGACCCAAGCCTGAGACTGAGTGCTTTTATTGCAAGGGAACAGGTCACTGGAAGCGGAACTGCCCCAAATACTTAGCAGACAAGAAGGCCGGCAACGTCAAAGGTATATGTGATATACATGTTATTGATGTGTACCTTACCAGCGCTCGTAGTAGCTCCTGGGTATTTGATACCGGTGCAGTTGCTCACATTTGTAACTCAAAGCAGGAGCTGCGGAATAAGCGGAGACTCGCGAAGGACGAGGTGACGATGCGCGTTGGGAATGGTTCCAAGGTCGATGTGATCGCCGTCGGCACGCTACCTCTACATCTACCCTCGAGATTAGTTTTAAACCTTAATAATTGTTATTTAGTACCATCTTTGAGCATGAACATTGTATCTGGATCTCGTTTGATGCGAGATGGCTACTCATTTAAATCCAAGAATAATGGTTGTTCTATTTATTTGAGAGATATTTTTATGGTCATGCCCCGCTGGTCAATGGTTTATTTTTGATGAATCTCGAACGTGATGATACACATATTCATAGTGTGAATGCCAAAAGATGTAAAGTTGACAATGATAGTCCCACATACTTGTGGCATTGCCGCCTTGGTCATATTGGTGTCAAACGTATGAAGAAGCTCCATGCAGATGGACTTCTGGAGTCTCTTGATTATGAATCATTTGACACGTGCGAACCATGCCTCTTGGGCAAGATGACCAAGACTCCGTTCTCCGGAACAATGGAGCGAGCAACCAACTTATTGGAAATCATACATACCGATGTGTGCGGTCCAATGAGTGTTGAGGCTCGCGGAGGCTATCGTTATGTTCTCACCCTCACAGATGACTTGAGTAGATATGGATATGTCTACTTGATGAAACACAAGTCTGAGACCTTTGAAAAGTTCAAGGAATTTCAGAATGAGGTTGAGAATCAACGTGACAGAAAAATAAAGTTCTTACGATCGGATCGTGGGGGTGAATATTTAAGTCATGAATTTGGCACGCACCTAAGGAACTGTGGAATTGTTTCACAATTGACACCGCCCGGAACACCTCAGCATAATGGTGTGTCCGAACGTCGAAATCGTACCCTGTTGGACATGGTGCGATCTATGATGTCTCTCACCGACTTACCGCTATCTTTTTAGGGTTATGCTTTAGAGACTGCTGCATTCACTTTAAATAGGGCTCCGTCGAAATCCGTTGAGACGACACCATATGAACGTTGGTTTGGCAAGAAACCTAAGCTGTCGTTTCTGAAAGTTTGGGGTTGCGATGCTTATGTCAAGAAACTTCAACCTGAAAAGCTCGAACCCAAATCGGAAAAATGCGTCTTCATAGGATACCCAAAGGAAACGATTGGGTACACCTTCTACCTCAGATCCGAAGGCAAGGTCTTTGTTGCCAAGAATGGATCCTTTCTGGAGAAAGAGTTTCTCTCGAAAGAAGTGAGTGGGAGGAAAGTAGAACTTGAGGAGGTGATAGTCACCCCTCCCGAACTGGAAAGTAGCGCAGCGCAGGAAATTGTTCCTGAGGTGCCTACACCGACAAGGGAGGAAGTTAATGATGATGATCATGAAGATACCGATCAAGTTACTACTGAACTTCGAAGGTCCACAAGGACACGTTCCGCACCAGAGTGGTACGGTAACCCTGTCATGGAAATCATGTTGTTAGACAACGGTGAACCTTCGAACTATGAAGAAGCGATGGCGGGCCCGGATTCCAACGAATGGCTTGAAGCCATGAAATCTGAGATAGGATCCATGTATGAAAACAAAGTATGGACTTTGGTGGCTTGCCCGATGATCGGCACGCCATAGAAAATAAATGGATATTTAAGAAGAAGACGGACGCGGATGGTAATGTGACCATCTATAAGGCTCGGCTTGTCGCTAAGGGTTATCGACAAGTTCAAGGGATTGACTACGACGAGACTTTCTCTCCTGTAGCGATGCTGAAGTCAGTCCGAATCATGTTAGCAATTACCGCATTCTATGATTATGAGATATGGCAAATGGACGTCAAAACAGCATTCCTTAATGGTTTCCTCAAGGAAGAGCTGTATATGATGCAGCCGGAAGGTTTTCTCGATCCAGAGAATGCTAACAAGGTATGCAAGCTCCAGCGCTCGATCTACGGGCTGGTGCAAGCATCTCGGAGTTGGAATATTCGCTTTAATGATGTGATCAAAGCGTTTGGTTTTATACAGACTTGGGGAGAAGCATGTATCTACAAGAAAGTGAGTGGGAGCTCTGTAGCATTTCTCATATTATATGTGGATGACATATTGCTGATGGGAAATGATATAGAATTCTTGGAGAGCATAAAGACCTACTTGAATAAGAGTTTTTCAATGAAGGACCTTGGTGAAGCTGCTTACATATTAGGCATCAAAATCTATAGAGATAGATCATGACGGCTCATTGGTCTTTCACAAAGCACATACCTTGACAAGATATTGAAGAAGTTCAATATGGATCAGTCCAAGAAGGGGTTGTTGCCTATTTTGCAAGGTATGAGATTGAGAACGGCTCAATCCCCGACCACGGCAAAAGATAGAGAAAAGATCAGTGTCATTCCCTATGCATCAGCCATAGGTTCTATCATGTATGCCATGTTGTGTACCAGACCTGATACGAACCTTGCCATAAGTTTGGTAGGGACGTACCAAAGTGATCCCGGTATGGAACACTGGACAGCGGTCAAGAACATCCTAAAGTACCTGAAGAGGACTAAGGACATGTTTCTCGTTTATGGAGGTGACGAAGAGCTCGTTGTAATGGGTTACGTCGATGCTAGCTTCGACACAGATCTGGATGACTCCAAGTCACAAACCGGATACGTGTATATTTTGAATGGTGGAGCAGTCAGCTGGTGCAGTTGCAAGCAGAGCGTCATGGCGCATTCTACATGTGAAGCGGAGTACATAGCTGCTTGCGAAGCAGCGCAAGAAGGAGTCTGGATGAAGGAGTTCATCACCGACCTAGGAGTCATTCCAAGCGCGTCAAGCCCGATGACTCTCTTCTGTGACAACACTGGAGCTATTGCCATTGCCAAGGAGCCCAGGTTTCACAAGAAGACCAAGCACATCAAGCGCCGTTTCAACTCCATCCGGAATTATGTTCAAGATGGAGACATAGATATTTGTAAAGTGCATACGGATCTGAATGTAGCAGACCCGTTGACTAAACCTCTTCCACGGGCAAAACATGATCAACACCAGAACTCTATGGGTGTTCGATTCATCACAATGTAACTAGATTATTGACTCTAGTGCAAGTGGGAGACTGTTGGAAATATGCCCTAGAGGCAATAATAAAAGGATTATTATTATATTTCATTGTTCATGGTAATTGTCTGTTATTCATGCTTGAATTGTATTGTACGGAAACAGCGATACATGTGTGAATACATAGACCACAATGTGTCCCTAGTAAGCCTCTAGTTACTAGCTCGTTGATCAATAGATGGTCACGGTTTCCTGACCATGGACATTGGATGTCATTGATAACGGGATCACATCAATAGGAGAATGATGTGATGGACAAGACCCAATCCTAAGCCTAGCACGAGATCGTATAGTTCGTAATGCTTAAGCTTTTCCAGTGTCAAGTATTTGTTCCTTAGACCATGAGGTTGTGCAACTCCTGGATACCGTAGGAATACTTTGGGTGTGCCAAACGTCACAACGTAACTGGGTGGCTATAAAGGTACGCAACGGGTATCTCCGAAAGTGTCTGTTGGGTTGGCACGAACCGAGACTGGGATTTGTCACTCCGTATGACGGAGAGGTATCTCTGGGCCCACTCGGTAAGACATCATCATAATGAGCTCAAAGTGACTAAGGAGTTAGTCACGAGATGATGGATTACGAAACGAGTAAAGAGACTTGCCATGACGAGATTGAACAAGGTATCGGGCATACCGACGATCGAATCTCGGGCAAGTACCGTACCGATAGACAAAGGGAATAACATACGGGATTAAGTGAATCCCTGACATCGTGGTTCATCCGATGAGATCATCGAGGAACACGTGGGAACCAACATGGGTATCCAGATCCCGCTGTTGGTTATTGACCGGAGAGTCGTCTCGGTCATGTCTGCGTGTCTCCTGAACCCGTAGGGTCTACACACTTAAGGTTCGGTGACACTAGGGTTGTAGAGATATATGCACACGGAAACCCGAATGTTGTTCGGAGTTCCGCACGCGATCTACAAAGGGTATGTAGATGCACTCCTTTATGCTCGTTGCTAGATGACTCCTTAGATTGATCTTGGTGAAGCGTAGGAAAATTTTTGAATTCTGCTACGTTCCCCAACAAGAGGGACACCTCGGAGCAACATCAGGGCCAAACCCACATATACATCCCCTCCGTGTAGACCCGACGAGTCCGTTTCCCCCATCCAGACGCCGGCGGCGGCCCCGTACATGTGAGGGGGTACGTCCCGGAGACGCGTGCCGCCTCTTCGGACATGCCACAACACCACCCCGCATGTATGAGGGGCCGGTGCGACGCTCCGGTGGCATTGCTACCCCCGAGGGCCCCCGTCCCGCCTAACCCTGGAGCGGTTGACCACGAGATCTAGCCCTTTGACTTCCCACGGACAGGCTTTGAACAGTGGACCTCTCCACCCGGTTTTGTCAAGTCAGCACTGAGGGACACCTGGGAGCAACATCCGGGCGCCGTCTGCGAGGGGGGCCACGTCCCGGAGACGCGTGCCGCCTCTTCAGGCATCCGATATTTATAAACACCTCGAAGCAAATTAAAGTCCCCTTTGTATAGACCTGATGCGGCTGTTCCCCACTCCAGGTACCGGCCGGCGGTGGCGCGCCATCCGTGAGGGTGGTCATCACACCCCTCCATATAGAACCGAAAAATAATGTGTGTATGCTTATATTAACACATGCTATATGTAAGTTAGTCAAATAATAACACGTAAAAAAACTATGCCGACGGCATTGCCGTGGGCATAGCTGCGGCCAGGGCTAGTGCGGCGGCGTGGCTTGGATCGATGACGTGTCATCTATGCCGACGGCAGCCGTCGGCATAGGTCTTGGTCGGTGCGCTCCGGATCGATGATGTGGCATTTATATCTATGCCAACGGCCGATCGTCCAAGCCGTCGGCATAGAACCGGTGCCGTTTGTTCCCCGTCATGGGTACGGTCGCCGGACCCGCAGCTATGCCGACGGCCGACCTATGCCGACGGCTGCTGTAGGCATAGCCGTACCTGTGCCGACACATGTTCTGTGCCGACGAGGGCCGTCGGCATAGTCTGGGATAGCCCGACGGCTTTTGTACGCCGACGGCCTTGTGCCAGCTGTCGGCATAGCCTGAGATAGGCCGACGGTAGCCGTCGGTATAGTTTTGGCCGTCGGCATACAGTCCTTTTCCCGTAGTGATATTAACATTGATTTTTATTCATTTTCAGAAATTATATATACCCTATCAACCCAAACTTTATTTTTCTCAATTTGCAGAAGAATGATAGTGATATTTCATCAAACAATATGATCAAACTTCCTTTTGAGCAATCTTCATAACACACTCCAAAAGTATTCCAGTTTCCATGTAATTCCAAGTGTTTCCTCCAGTCCAACTCCAAACAAGCATTAGCAGGATTCTTCCAAAAATACTTTAATCCACGCAAAGAAAAAACATTATAAAGATAGGACAACCGACTTCTATAAAATAGATCTACACTCTTATGTATACTGCTATGTGAGGAACATAATCTTTTCGATGATGAATGGGAAGTTGGGGAAACAATATTACAGAAAGCTTCAGCCATAGGTCCACTTCTTAGCCCATCGAGCACATTTCATTACAAAGTAATGGAAATATTGGCAACAAATAGAATTAGAAACATAGAGTAGAAATTCACTTGCTCCCAGTTAGAGGTCTACTCCCAGTGGGTCTAGGTTCATTGCCCTCAGACTTGACATAAAAACTTGTCCATCATATTCAGTAAAGTGCACCTGATTCATTTGGGGAAATAATTAATGGAGTGAGAACAACAAAAGTACAGGCAGGGTGGTGATCATTTACAAACAATCATGCTAATAATCAAACTGGAACGAATAACTGGAGGAAAAGAAGCAGCAAAATTTGGCCCTGAATTAGTAGTCGAAGAAATTTTTGCCTTAGCTGTTTCACCAAGTCGTTTGTGTACTAATCTATTTGCTTGTCTGACGGTCAATGAACCTTCTACCCACATGTCGGCATGAAAGAATTATTGTGCGAGACTCTGTGCTTAGAAATGTGCTACCCATTGTCTGATGTCTGCAAAGTCAAATCAGTGTGTGGCATCCACAGTGGCAAGATTTCTTGTTCTCCTACGTAGGCCTTCCCTGTGTGGATAGAAAAATTGTCAGCACCAATGAACCTGAATTTAATTCTAAACCAACCCAGTTAAGATACAGAGCAACCACAAACTATTTCTTGCAATCATTTCATCTTCTCTGCGTTCAGCCGACTTTTCCCATAGTGAATTCTGAAACCATGCTCCCAGAAATAGAAGTTATAAAAATCACATGGCTCTCCTAATGAATCATATGGATGAAAAGCTCAAGAACATGCTCACCCAACTTGTCTGCGCACCCATGATCGTCTTATCAAGTGCACAAACCCTCTCTGTAGATGGGGTCCTATCCGGTGGATGACTCCCTACTCCAATTATGTAGAATCAGTGACATATAGAACAATTTACTTCATATCCCATAATGTTTGTCGTGCAATATAAATGTACTAACACACGCAAACAAAATCTAAGGCACTCTGCCTCATTGAATCCCTTATGTTTGCTACGTGAATTTTGTTTAGTGTTAATGTATCTAATCACCTACTCCTCGCTGACAATAAACATATGCACAAAATTGAACCATTTACCTCTTCGTCCACCCAGGGGCATGATTGTCCATCTTCCCCATGCACTTTCCTCATGATCTTCAACACAACAAGTTGTCTCCCTTTCAGGGGCCGCCCCTTCTAGCCCCCCTGCCACGAGCGTTGCATCATCTGCCCGGATTTCCTCGTCCACAAACCCGCCGCAGATCTCAGCACATTCCTCCGGCATGCTAGCACAGAGGAATTAAATTGCACCCACCCCGTCACCTAGCAACGCCATCTCCGCCAGCACACCCCCGTCGCCCATCCTCATTGCTGAAGATTGGTAACCTGCCCGAAAACAGTAGAAATATTCAGAACCTGGACGAACTCGAAATCCTTGTCGCTGAAGATTTTTTTCGAACACCGTGCGGGTGATCGACGTCTGCACAACGCCGGTGTCGATGGCGACGGAGCCGTTGAATCATGTGATGCTGAGCGTGAAGCGGCCTACCTCGGTGCACTCGATGGCGAGTGTGGGCTAGACGGGGTCCACGATGCACTCGAGGGAGCCGAGTGGGTACTAGGTAGTAGTAGCGCAACACGATGGGCGAGGTCGCGAGGAGAGTAAATTGCTGGAAGCCAACACATTTGTGGCGCGTATACTGCGAAACCACCGCTTTTGACCAAAATTTCAAAAAAATCACCACTTCCTCGGCAAGTGAGTAACAAAAAGCACTAAACTCGTTGTGAGCCCCGACTAAGTGAAAACCTGACGTTTCGGGCCCACCTGTCAGAGCCAGGTGGCAAGTGGAAAACGGCGGAGGGGTAACGGCTGTTACGATCGCGGCTTAAGCTGGCTCAGTTCACTGCGCCGCCCCTTGGTGCTCTCACTCCCCTCCCTCTCTTCTCTGTTTCGAGCAAAACCATGGCGAAGAATCCCTCTGGCGATGTCGAGGGAGATGAGGACGGCGGCTCCAGATCCGGTCGAAGACACAGGCCTAACCTACTTGGGGTCTAGTACGAGTCGTCCTCCTCAGAGGACAGCCCGCTCTCGCCGTGGCGCGGGCAGAGGGCGTGTGCGGCGGCCGCGGCGGCGGGGCCTGCTGCTCCATATGGATCCAGATCCATTGAAGCTGAAGGCGCCAGAGGGCAACCCGACCAGGATGAGCCCCCATCTTCCTTGGTGGCGCGGTCGCCATCGGCTACTGCAGTCATCCCTACCAATGCCGGCGACGACCCGTACGGCCCGTATCTCCTTCTCATTTCATTGTGAATGTACTTGATACTTGAGATATAGGTTGATTTAGGGTTCCTATTTTCTCTGAATTAAGTGAGAACTTACAAATTGCAGATGACACCTACAATGCAGTTCAGTATTTTTTATTGTTTGTTATACAAATTCTTTGTATGTTTACATTATTAGGATTACAGAGTAGTTTTAGTTGTGTTTTACAAATTTATGTATTTACATTGTTAGGATGACATACCAGTTGTACTATGTGTTCTTCAAAAATATGTTTTAGTAACTTGTACTTTGTAATTGGCATTGTAGGTTGAGTTTTGAGCAGTGGGACATACATATTAATTTTGAAGGGATTAAATACCTGAGGACAAAGTTCTTTAAGAAAGACATAAGATATTACAATCTTATGTATGTGTTGCTTGACGATGGCTACAGTTTTTCAGACTACCTATATTACATGAGTAGTGAAGGAATTAGATTGGATGGTTTTAAACTGCTTGACAGTGTGATAAAGGTGGATGAAATGCTGAGGCAATACCAGGACAGCATGATGATTTCATTGTCAGTTACTAAGGGCAAGCGGCAGCAGGCAATTGTTGTTTCTCCAGCAAAGAAGGGAAAGAGAAAGGCAGCAGAACCAGTAGAGATATCTGATGAAGAATACAGCAGTGTCCTCATTTAGTGTATTCAGTTAGTGAAGATGGTGTGGCCCATGCTGGTTCTAGTTGGTCAGGCAGAGGCACAGATGAGGGTTTGCTCCTTGGAACACAACAAAGTGTTAATTATAAGCCCATCCAAACAATGTCACCTCCCCAGACAGAAGCTTTTTATCAGTACCATAACTCTGAGATGGATGTGGATGTGGATTCAGAAAGTGAGGAGTACAGCTCCTGTGAAGAAAGTGCAGATTTGCAGACTACTGTAGCATATATAAAGAAAGCAGCACTGCACTTTGAGGGTGATACAGAACCAGAGGACATTTATGATGTTGTTGAGGAGCAGGAAGAGGAAGACCACAGTGAACAAGCTGCAAAGGAAGCTGAAGAAGAACATTTCAGTGCAGATGGAGTACTGCAGAAGCATGTGCTTAAGATTGGAAAGAGAGTAGGGCCAACAACAAGATCACACTCATCAGCCAATGATCCAATTGAGCCTGACTGGTTTCCCTCAGATGGTGAGGATGAAAATCTTGATTTTTTGGACTCAGAGATGATGATGGCAATGAGCCTATGTCTTTCATTATTCCCTCAGGAAGGAAAACAAGAGCATAGAAGAGAAAGCCAATAAATTGGTATGATGAGAGCAGACTCAATCCAGAGCAGCAATTTTGTTTGACGCTATGTTTCAAAGATGCGACCAATTTAGGAGTGCTTTACTTAACTTTCACATCAAACAGCTTAGGACTTTCAGATATCACAGGAACTGCAAAGACAGGGTCATTGCTTGGTGTGACCACAAGGACAAAGGATGTCCTTTATATATTGTTGCTTCTCAGATCAATAATGAGCAAACATTTTGTATAAAGAAGTTTAGAGCATAACATACTTGTCCAACTAGTGACAAACATAGTAGAGTGAGCTCAAAGTGGCTAGGAAGCACTATCTTAGACACAATTAGATCAAACCCTAACACAACTATGCCTGCATTGGTAGACAAGGCAAAGAGGAAATTTGGAAATGAAGTTCCAAAGACGATGGCATGGAGAGCTAAAATGACAGCAAAGGAAATTGTCCAAGGAGATCATAAGAAGCAGTACCATAGGTTGTCTGATTACATTGAAACTGTTAAATTATGCAATCCAGGATCTAGATGCATTGTCACAACTGTCACTCCAAAAGCACAAATGAAAACCCACATCCAGGTCCCAGATTCCATGGTCTTTTTTTGTCTCAATGCACCTAGGGGGGTTTCTAAATGGATGTAGGCCTTTCATTGGTTTGGATGGATGCTTCATAAAGCTTACAACTGGAGCATGCTACTTCTCGAGCTTGCATTGTATTCCCTCGAAGAGGAAAGGGAGATGCAGCACAACAACGTAAGTATTTCCCTTAGTTTTTGAGAACCAAGGTATCAATCCAGTAGGAGACCACGCGCGAGTCCCTCGCACCTGCACAAACAAATAAGAACTTCGCAGCCAACGCGATAAGGGGTTGTCAATCCCTTTACGGTCACTTACGAAAGTGAGATCTGATAGAGATGATAGTTTATATTTTTGGTATTTTTTATTATAAGAACAGAAAGTAAAAGCGGAAAAAGTAAAGTAGATGTAGATTGATATGTTGAGAATAGACCAGGGGGCCATAGTGTTCTCTAGTGGCTTCTCTCATGATAGCGATATTCTACGGCGGGTAAACAAATTACTGTCGAGCAATTGATAGAAAAGCAAATAATTATGAGACCATCTAGGCATGATCATTGTATATAGGCATCACGTCCGAGACAAGTAGACCGACTCCTTCATGCATCTACTACTATTACTCCACACATCGACCGTTATCCATCATGCATCTAGTGTATTGAGTTCATAAGAACAGAATAACGCCTTAAGCAAGATGACATGATGTAGAGGGATAAACTCAAGCAATATGATATAAACCCCATCTTTTTATCCTCGATGGCAACAATACAATACGTGCCTCGCTGCCCCTACTGTCACTGGGAAAGGACACCGCAAGATTGAACCCAAAGCCAAGCACTTCTCCCATTGCAAGAACTATAGATCCAGTAGGCCAAACCAAACCAATAATTCGAAGAGACTTGCAAGGATATTATGAGCACACATAAAGAGTTCAGAAAAGAACCAAATATTTCTCATAGATAATCTTGATCATAAACTCACAATTCATCGGATCTCGACAAACACACCGCAAAAAGAGATTACATCGAATAGATCGCCTCAAAGACTGTGGAGAACTTTGTATTGAGATCCAGAGAGAGAGAAGAAGCCATCTAGATACTAGCTATGGACCCGAAGGTCTATGGTAAACTACTCACAACTCATGGTGAGGCGATGATGATGATGTAGAAGCACTCCGTGATGGATACCCCCTTCGGCGGAGCTCCGGAACAGGCCCCAAGATGGGATCTCACGGGAACAGAAGGTTACGGCGGTGGAACTAGGGTTTTCTCTGCTCTTCTGATGGTTTCGGGGTACGTAGGCTTATATAGGAGGAAGGAGGGCACCGGGGGCCTCACGAGGGACCCACGAGGCAGGGGGCGCGCCCTGGGCAGGGGGGGGCGCACCCACCCTCGTAGGCACCTCGTGGCCCCTACTCCGTGGTTCTCAAGTCTCCGTGCGTGATTTTCTCCAAAAATATCTCTCCCGAAGGTTTTATTCTGTTTGGACTCTGTTTGATATTCCTTTTCTGCAAAACCCTGAAACAGGCAAAAACAGCAATCTGGACTGGGCCTTTGGGTTAGTAGGTTAGTCCCAAAAATAATATAAAAGTGTATGAAAAAGCCCACTAAACATCCAAAACATCGTAAATAATAGCATGGAATAATCAAAGATTATAGGTACGTTGGAGACATATCAGAGCACAAATCCTAGCAGCTACTGGTAGGGATGCCAACAACAACATGTATCCTATTGCTTTTGGAATGGTAGGAGTGGAGGACACACCCAGTTGGAGTTGGTTTCTAACCCAACTTAAGTATGCTCTGGGAGGCACGGAAGAGGGAAAGTTTGGCAAATACACCATCATGTCAGATAGGCAAAAGGTCAGTGATCTATGTTCTCTTTCAAAACTATATTCCTTCTGTTTTGCCTTAAGTATGCTCTATTAGTGCTTGTTTGAACTTAATATTGAAACCTAGTTACTTTCTTTTTTGTTGGAATCAGGGCCTGCTTAATGTTGTCAATGCTGTGTTTCCAAACTGGCCACAAACATTTTGTTAGAGGCACATTTATGCTAACTTTCAAAGAGCTGGATTTAGAGGTGAAGATCTGAAAAAATGCATAGACAATGCTAGTTATTCCTTCACAAAGCATGGTTTTGATGTAGCAATGGCCAATTTGAAGAATGGGTGTGAGGATGCATGGAGGTGGTTGTCTGGTGTTCCAGTACACACATGGGCTAGGCATGAAATGGACACAAATTGCAAAACAGACCTGGTTGTTAATAACATAAGTGAGGTCTTCAATAAATATATCTTGGATGTTAGTAACAAACCAATAGTGACAATGATTAATGGAATCAAAGACAAGTTGCTAGTGAGATTTGATGCAAAAAGAGAAAGTGCAGCAACTTCAAGATGGGAAATAGCTCCAACATATGCAGAGAAGCTTGAGATGAGCAAGAAATATCAAATAGATTGCAAAGCAATTAGGGCAGGGCCTAACCTGTGGCAAGTAAGCAGTGGGTCAAAGACCTATGCTGTGAACCTTGAGGAGCACACTTGTGGATGCAGGAAGTGGGACATGTCAGCGTTGCCATGCAGCCATGGTTGCTGCGCAATTTACAAGGCCAAGCTGCAACCTGAGGATTTTGTAAGCCCTTTCTTGAGGAAAGCAATGTATTTGGAGGCTGATACGTCTCCAACGTATCTATAATTTTGATTGTTCCATGCTATTATTTATGAAGTCTTGGATGTTTAATGGGCTTTATCATTCACTTTTATATCATTTTTGGGACTAACCTACTAACCCAAAGGCCCAGTCCAGATTGTTGTTTTTTGCCTACTTCAGGGTTTTGCAGAAAAGGAATATCAAACAGAGTCCAAATGGAATGAAACCTTCGCGAGAGATATTTTTGGAGAAAATCATGCACGTGGAGCTTGAGGACCAAGTCAGGGGACAGAGAGGTGGCCCTCGAGGGTGGGGGCTCGCCCCCCTTCCCAGGGCGCTCCCCCTGCCTCGAGGCCCCCTCATGTGGCCCCCGGTGCCCTCCTTCTTCCTATATAAGTCCACGTACCCTAGAAACTCCAAACGCGGAGAGAAAACCATAATTGCACCGTCGTAGCTTCTGTTCCCATGGAGACCCCATCTTGGAGCCTGTTCCGGAGCTCCACCGGAGAGGGATCCATCACGGAGGCCTTCATCATCATCATCATCTCCCTCACCATGAGTTGTGAGTAGTTTACCATAGACCTTCGGGTCCATAGCTAGTATCTAGATGGCTTCTTCTCTCTCTCTCTCTGGATCTCAATACAAAGTTCTCCTCGGTCTTCGAGGAGATCTATTCAATGTAATCTCTTTTGCGGTGTGTTTTTCGAGATCCGATGAATTGTGTGTTTATGATCAAGGTTATCTATGAAAGATATTTTTTTAACTATGTACTGCAAGGCAACAGCCTCACAGCTCTTTACTGAAATAAAACAGAGAAACAAGAGGTCCTTTACAGAATAATTACAACAAAGAGAAAGAAGAAAGAGAGGTTATACTTACGCCCCAACCCAAAAAAAAAGGTAACATTGACTAACTAAGGAAGATTATATATCCAATACAGAAGACTATCCTTGTATTTACATATGATCCTGTCTGAAAGCAAGGTTATATCATGGATAAAAGTATGCCTCCAGGTTCTGAAAGTAGGCAAAGATATTTGGTTCTTCTCTGAACTTTTTATGTGTGCTCATAATATCCTGGCAAGTCTCTTCGAATTATTGGTTTGGTTTGGCCTACTAGATCTATAGTTCTTGCCATGGGAGAAGTGCTTGGCTTTGGGTTCAATCTTGCGGTGTCCTTTCCCAGTGACAGTAGGGGCAGCAAGGCACGTATTTTATTGTTGCCATCGAGGATAAAAATATGGGGTTTACATCATATTGCTTGAGTTTATCCCTCTACATCATGTCATCTTTCTTAAAGCGTTACTCTATTCTTATGAACTCAATACACTAGATGCATGCTGGATAGCGGTCGATGTGTGGAGTAATAGTAGTAGATGTAGGCAGGAGTTGGTCTACTTGTCTCGGACGTGATGCCTATATACAATGATCATGCCTAGATAGTCTCATAATTATTCGCTTTTCTATCAATTGCTTGACAGTAATTTGTTTACCCGCTGTAGAATATCGCTATCACGAGAGAAGCGAAAACTATGGCCCCCGGGTCTATTCTCAACATATCAATCTACATCTACTTTACTTTTACCACTTTTATTTGTTGTTTTATTAAATCAAAAATACCAAAAATATCAATTATCATCTCTATCAGATCTCACTCTCGTAAGTGACTGTAAAGGGATTGACAACCCCTTATCGCATTGGCTGCGAAGTTCTTATTTGTTTGTGCAGGTGCGAGGGACTGGCGCGTGGTCTCCTACTGGATTGATACCCTGGTTCTCAAAAACTGAGGGAAATACTTACGCTATTGTGCTGCATCTCCCTTTCCTCTTCGAGGGAATACAACGCAAGCTCAAGAGGTAGCAAGAAGAATTTCTGGCGCCGTTGCCGGGGAGGCTTACGCAAAAGTCATATACCAAGTATCTATCACAAACCCTTATCCTTCGTATTACATTTATTTGCCTCTCATTTTCCTCTCCCCCATTTCACCCTTACCGTTTTATTTACCCTTCTTCTGCCGTGTGTTTATCGTTCGCTTGCTTCTTGTTCGCTTGTGTGCGTTGGATTGCTTGCTTGTCATTATGGCTCAGAGAAATACCAAATTGTGTGACTTCTCCAATACCAACAACAATGATTTTATTTGCACTCCGATTGCTCCTATTACCGATGCTGAATCTTGTGAGATCAATGCTGCTTTGTTGAATCTTGTCATGAAAGATCAATTCTCTGGCCTTCCTAGTGAAGATGCCGCTACCCATCTAAACAACTTTGTTGATTTGTGTGATATGCAAAAGAAAAGGGATATGGATAACAACATTGTTAAATTGAATTTATTTCCGTTTTCACTTAGAGATCGTGCTAAAACTTGGTTTTTCTCTTTGCCTAGAAATAGTATTGATTCGTGGAATAAGTGCAAAGATGCTTTTATCTCTAAGTATTTCCCTCCTGCTAAGATCATCTCTCTTAGAAACGATATTATGAATTTTAAGCAACTAGATCATGAGCATGTTTCACAAGCTTGGAAGAGAATGAAATTGATGATACGTAATTGCCCTACACATGGTTTGAATCTATGGATGATTATTCAGAACTTTTATCCTGGCTTGAATTTTGCTTCTAGAAATCTTTTAGATTCAGCCGCCGGAGGCACTTTCATGGAAACTACCTTAGGAGAAGCTACCAAACTCCTAGATAATATTATGGTTAATTACTCTCAATGGCACACCGAAAGATCTACTTGTAAAAAAGTGCATGCTATCGAAGAAATTAGTGTTTTGAGTGGAAAGATGGATGAACTTATGAAATTGTTTGCTGCTAAGAGTGCTTCTTCTGATCCTAATGATATGCCTTTGTCCACTTTGATTGAGAATAATAATGAATCTTTGGATGTGAATTTTGTTGGTAGGAATAATTTTGGTAACAATGCTTATAGAGGTAATTTTAATCCTAGGCCTTTTCCTAGTAATTCCTCTAATAATTATGGTAATTCCTACAACAACTCTTATGGAAAGATGCCTTCTGAATTTGAAACTAGTGTTAAAGAGTTTATGATCTCGCAAAAAAAAGCAATGCTTTGCTTGAAGAGAAATTGCTTAAGGTTGATGAACTCGCTAGAAGTGTGGGTAGAATTACTCTTGATGTTGATTCTTTGAAACTTAGATCTATCCCACCTAAGCATGGTATCAATGAGTCTCTCAAAGCCATGAGAATTTCCATTGATGAATGCAAAGAAAGAACCGCTAGAATGTGTGCTAAAAGAGAAGATTATATTAAATCGTGTTCTTCTAGTTATCATGAAAATAAAGAAGAAGATCTGAAAGTTATTAATGTGTCTCCTATTAGATCCTTGTTTTCTAGTATTAATCTTGATGAGAATAGGATTGGAGATGATTCTGCTTTAAGGTGTCCCAATGATTCAGAGTTTTTAGATCTTGATGCTAAAATTGCTAAAAGTGGGAGTGAAGAGATTAAAACTTTGCATAGTGATTAACCCACTACTTTGGATTTCAAGGGATTCAATTATGATAATTGCTCTTTGATTGATTGTATCTCCTTGTTGCAATCCGTTCTATATTGTCTGCATGCTTATAGTCAAAATAAAGCTTTCACTAAACATATAGTTGATGCTTTGATGCAATCTTATGAAGAAAAACTTGAGTTGGAAGTTTCTATACCTAGAAAGCTTTATGATGAGTGGGAACCTACTATAAAAATAAAAATAAAAGATCATGAATGCTATGCTTTGTGCGATTTGGGTGCTAGTGTCTCCACTATCGCAAAAACTTTGTGTGATTTGCTAGGGTTCCATGAGCTTGATGATTGTTCTTTAAATTTGCATCTTGCGGATTCCATTATTAAGAAACCTATGGGAAGAATTAATGATGTTCTCATTGTTGCCAATAGGATTTATGTGCCCGTAGATTTCATTCTTCTTGATATAGATTGCAATCCTTCATGTCCTATTATTCTTGGTAGACCTTTCCTTAGAACGATTGGTGCAATTATTGATATGAAGAAAGGAAATATTAGATTCCAATTTCCGTTAAGGAAAGGCATGGAACAATTTCCTAGATAGAAAATCAAATTACCATATGAATCTATTATGAGAGCCACTTATGGATTGCCTTCCAAAGATGGCATTACCTAGATCTATCTTGTATCGTGCGTAACTAGGGGCGTAAAACGATAGCGCTTGTTGGGAGGCAACCCAATTTTGTGTTTTTTGTTTTTGTTGCTGTTAGGGAATAAATTTTGCATCTAGCCTCTGATTAGATGTGGTTTCATGTTTTGTTTAGTGTTTGTGCCAAGTAGAACCTTTGGGAAGACTTGTGTGAAGTTTATATGATCTAGCTGTGAAAAACAGAATCGTTAGCGCTCTCTAAAGTAGTCGTGGGATTTTACTGGAGCGTGCTTTTTAGTTGATTCTTTTTGCTTCTGATTGGTAGACAAATTGCGCAAATTTACCAATTTAGTTTAAATTTTTTGGAGTTCAAGAAGTAGGCGAACCCTGCATATTACTACAGACTGTTCTGTCTTTGACAGATTCTGTTTTTCGTGTGTTGTTTGCTTATTCCGATGCATCTATGAGTAATATTGGAGGATATGAACCATAGAGAAGTTGGAGTACAGTAGTTTTAACACCAATATAAAAAATAATGAATTCATTTCTGTACCTTTGAGTAGTGGTTTGCTTTCTCATACTAACGGAGCTCACGAGAATTTTTGTCTAAGTTTTGTGTTGTGAAGTTTTCAAGTTTTGAGTATTGCTTTGATGGACCATGGAACAAGGAGTAGCAAAGGACTAAGCTTGGGGATTCCCATGGCACCCCAAGTAAATTCAAGATAATCAAAAGCCTAAGCTTGGGGATGCCCCGGGAAGGCATCCCCTCTTTCGTCTTCATCCATCGGTAACTATACTTGGAGCTATATTTTTATTCGCAACATGTTATGTGTTTTGCTTGGAGCGTCTTGTATAATTTGAGTCTTTGCTTGTTAGGTTGCCACAATCATCCTTGCTGGACACACCTATTTGAGAGAGTTAAATACGGCCTAGAAATTATTAGAACACTCTATGTGCTTCACTTATATCTTTTGAGTTGAATAGTTTTTGCTCTAGCACTTCACTTAAATCTTTTAGAGCATGGTGGTGGTAATATTTTGTAGAAATTGTTAAACTCTCATGCCTCACTTATATCTATTTGAGAGTCTATTAAAACATCATGGTAATGTGTTTAGGCTAAAGAAACTAGTCTTCACATGATAAACATCCAATGTCAATGTAGTAAAAAAAACACCATGTGCATTGAATAGAATGAGATGTTGGATGCTTGATAATTGTTTTGAGATATGAGGATAGTGATATTAGAGTCATGCTAGTGGAGTTATTATGAAATTGATAAATACTTGTGTTAAGGTTAGTGATTCCCGTATCATTCACGTATGGTGAACCGTTGTGTGACTAAGTTAAAGCATGAGGTATTTGTAGAGTGTCAACCTTTGTGTGGAGGTCGGGTGCGCGCGATGGTTAACTCCTACCAACCTCCCCCCTACGAGCATGCGTTGATTGCTTTGTTTTGATGACTCGTAGATTTTTGCAATAAGTATATGAGTTCTTATGACTAATGTTGAGTCCATGGATCATACGCACTCTCACCCTTTCACCATTGCTAGCCTCTATTGTACCACGCAACTTTCGCCGGTGCCATAAACCCACTATATATCCTCCTCAAAACAGCCACCATACCTACCTATCATGGCATTTCCATAGCCATTCCGAGATATATTGCCATGCAACATTCCACCGTTCCGTTTATATGACACGCATCATATTGTCATATTGCCATGCATGATCATGTAGTTGACATCGTATTTGTGGCAAGGCCACCATGCATAACTTTTCATACATGTCACTCTTGTTTCATTGCACATACAGGTACACCACCGGAGGCATTCATATAGAGACATACTTTGTTGTAGTATCGAGTTGTAATATCAAGTTGTAATGAAAGTGTCGGGGATATTACTAGCAGGTATAAACCGGCCAGGAAGATCTGGATTACACTAACATAGTTGTATTATCATAAGCCCAGTAGAATATGAATCAGAGGTTACGGCCCATAGAGGCTTAGGGCCCATGTGTAAAGCTTACGGTTTATGAACCGTCATATTATGTAACTTGAGATGTAAGATAGGAAGAGTAGAGACCGAGGCGGACACGATTATGAACCGGCCTCGGGACTCTGTAAACCGAACCGGGCGTCGCCTCCTATATAAAGGGACGGCCCGGCGACGGTTCAGGACAGGCAACAACACGTCGAGACACGGGCAAGCAATCCGCTCCCTGTTCATCGACGCCCAAGCAATATCACACCAAACTAGACGTAGGCTTTTACCTTCATCGAAGGGGCCGAACTAGTATAAACCTTCTGTGTCCTTTGTGTGCTCTTAACCCCTTCAAGCTAACCCGCGCGATGGCCTCACACCTAAGTCCTCTAAACCGGACATCTGTCGTGCCAATTCCACGACAGTTGGCGCCCACCGTGGGGCTATCGCACGATGGTTTCGAGTTCTTGAAGGGCAGCTTTGAAGGACTCAAGGGTCACGCGGTTGGCCGGATGACCAAGATTCGCCGCGGCCGGATCTACATCGACGACGCGGGATGGGGCCCCGAGGCCGATTCAATCGAATACGGGTATCGGGTCCCCTTCGGCGGCATCCACGTCTTCATCGGCAAGATTGGTGAACCGGGACCTGAGCCGGACATCTTCCCCAACATCATCGAGCCGGCTCAGCGTGCGAGATCGGCCCGGATTCAGCCCGCTGTGAAGCGTGTCTTCGTGGGAACAGTACATGGAGTCCAAGCCGAGGACGGATCGGAGTCTGGTGGCGAGATAGTTGTCTATTCTGACGGCGAATCTTTATCCGGGGAGACCGAATCTTTGTATCTGTTGCAGGACGGCCGATCCGAGGGTATATCCGATGGTAACAGTATTCCGGACCCCTTTGATCTGCCAAACCGGGTGGCTGTCTTCATGGCCGGATCACAGTCTATGCAGCAGCCCACGGTGACCGGGGCGTTCACAGCAGAGATAGCTGGTGCGGGGGCGAGCAGCCAAGCCCCCTCACCCTCTGACGTTCTATCCACCTTGGTCGAGGAGTTGACAGCACGCGCAATAGCAGAAGTAGCTCCTGCCAACAAGGCGCAACATGATGCGGAGATCCTTCAGCTGAAGGGCCGGATTGAGCAAGCTAAACGGGATCTGGACGCAGAGAAAGCCATGATAGCTACGAGGCAAGCAGAGCTAGACTCCCAAGCTTTCCGGCTCAAGATGGATCAGACTTCTGCACAGGAGGTAAGGAACAGAAGGCAGCAAACTCGTCTACCGTCGGTCTATGAGGCGATGAATCTCTTTGGCACACCAGGAGCGGGAGCCAGCAATAACCTAGAAGTAAACCGGGGAGGAGCCCCGGGAACAGGCGCGTCGGTTCAACCGCCGGTCGCAGAGCGAAATCGTCAAGTTGTGCCTATGCCGCACATCCCCACCCCTCCTGGCCATTATTCAAACCCGTTGGACAACATTGTCACCGCCGCTTCACGACTGGTCGCTTTACCCATTGAGGGGACATCCCCCGTGGTGATGGAAGCGCGCCGGGCTAAGGAATTGCTGGACACGGCGCTGACACAGCAGCAGGCCTATTCTTACAGCAGGGAGAGGATTCATTCAACCCCCCGCCATAGCCGGAGTTACACTAGGCATTGGGATGAACCGGCGGTATCTAGAAGCGAGCGGAGACGTCACCGTCAGAGGCAGGATAATCCGGCGGGAGCAGAAGCGCACGCCCAGGAGGCGATGAACCGGGCCAGACATATTGCCCACGACGAAACACGTCAAGGGACGCCGGCTCACCCAACCACAGCAAAAACAGGAGTCATGGCAAGTTCCTTTGGGATGCAGTGTCTCATCCCCGCTTTGCGAAGCGTGAAATTGCCCAAGGACTTCAAAGGTCCCCGCAAGGTACCCAACTATACGGCAGACTTAGCTCCAGAGGCATGGGTTGAGAGCTATGAGATGGCTATGGAGATGCTAGATGTGGATGAAGCGGCATGTGCCAAATACTTCACCATGATGCTGGAAGGCATAGCCCGGACATGGTTAAAGGGCCTACCACCTAACTCCATGGATCATGGGGAGAACTGCGTCGCCAGTTTATTAAAAATTTCAAAGACACGTGCAAGCAGCCAATGTCAGTGGTAGATTTAGCGGCATGTGTTCAAGGAGAGCAGGAACCTACGAGCGCCTGGGTGCGGCGAGTATCAGAAATCCTGCATTCTTCCAATAGTATCAACACTAGTACGACAATAGTGACATTGGAAAACAATTGCCTGTTTGAGTCTCTGAAGCTGAAGCTGGGATGGCTCAAGCGGGATTGTAATGACATGGGAACACTCATGAGCGCTCTGGTGAAATATGGGAACTCTGATAACACTAAGTACCCAGAGGCAGATGGAGACAAATCCGGGAAAGCAAACAAGGCCGGTAAACCGGCGCAAGTTAATCCAGCAGGAACGAGTTACAATGGTAAGCGAAAAGCAGAGGGCGGTTCTGATTTTGTGGCTAATACCAACGTTCAGGGAAACGGGCAGCGCCGCAAGGGTAGACCACCTCCTCGTGGTGAAGGGCAATTCCTCAGTATAGAACAACAGTTAGACGTGCCTTGCCCTAAACATAGCAAAGAGGGAATCTCGTCTAAACATTCATGGAGGGAATGCCGGGTCATGATAGAGGCCATGAAACAAGCCAAACATAACCACGGACCCCCGGGCGGCGGCCCGAGTTCCGGCTTTCAGGGCCCGGGCTACCAGGGTAATGGTTCCGGATCAGGATATCATGGCGGTAACAATAACTACAACCAAGGCAACCAGCAGCATGGTCAGGGTGGTTACAACAACCAAGGCAACCAGCAGCATGGTCAGGGTGGTTACAATAACCAAGGCAATCAGCAGCGTCAACAGCAGCAGCAATCCGGATATCAGAGTAATTCGAAGAAGCTAAGTAGTGGACAGTACCATGTTTTTACCACGAGTTTGTGCAAACGAGATCAAAAGATTCTGAAGCGGGCAGTGCACGCAGTTGAACCGGCAACGCCACGTTTTCTACGTTGGTCGGAACAACCTATTGTATGGAGCAGAGAGGATCACCCGCCACGGGTTGACAATCCGGGCCAGTTGGCCCTAGTGGTAGCACCGCAGGTGGGTGGCTACAAATTCACAAAGGTACTCATGGATGGCGGCAGTAGTATCAACATCTTGTATTACGAGACATTCCGTCGTATGGGGTTGACAGACAAGAAGTTGAGACAATCCAACACGGTGTTCCATGGAGTGGTGCCAGGTAAATTGGCTTACCCAGTTGGGAAAATTGATCTGGAGGTCACCTTTGGGGATGAGCAGGATTCTAGGTGAGAGATAGTGAGCTTTGAGGTCGTAAAGATCCGGAGCCCATATCATGCTCTATTTGGGAGGCCGGTTTACGCCAAATTCATGGCTAGACCGTGCTATGTTTTGAAGGAAATATGCCCTAGAGGCAATAATAAAGATGTTATTTGTATTTCCTTATATCATGATAAAAGTCTTTTATTCATGCTAGAATTGTATTAACCGGAAACTTAGTACATGTGTGGATACATAGACAAAACAGTATGTCCCTAGTATGCCTCTACTAGACTAGCTCATTGATCAAAGATGGTTATGTTTCCTAGCCATAGACATGAGTTGTCATTTGATCAACGGGATCACATCATTAGTAGAATGATGTTATGGACTAGACCCATCCGTTAGCATAGCACTATGATCGTTTAGTTTTACTGCTATTGCTTTCTTCATGACTTATACATGTTCCTATGACTATGAGATTATGCAACTCCCGAATACCGTAGGAACACCTTGTGTGCTATCAAACGTCACAACGTAACTGGGTGATCATAAAGATGCTCTACAGGTGTCTCCGAAAGTATTCGTGGTGTTGGCATAGATCAAGATTAGGATTTGTCACTCCGAGTGTCGGAGAGGTATCTCTGGGCCCTCTCGGTAACACACATCATAATAAGCCTTGCAAGCAAAAGACTAATGAGTTAGTCACGAGATGATGTGTTACGGAACGAGTAAAGAGACTTGCCGGTAACGAGATTGAACTAGGTATAGAGATACCGACGATCGAATCTCGGGCAAGTAACATACCGTTTGACAAAAGGAACAACGTATGTTGTTATGCAGTTCGACCGATAAAGATCTTCGTAGAATATGTAGGAGCCAATATGGACATCCAGGTTCCGCTATTGGTTATTGACCGGAGAGATGTCTCGGTCATGTCTACATAGTTCTCGAACCCGTAGGGTCCGCACGCTTAAACGTTCGTTGACGATATAGTATTTAATGAGTTATGTTTGTTGGTGACCGAATGTTATTCGGAGTCCAGGATGTGATCACGGACATGACGAGGAACTCCGGAATGGTCCGGAAATAAAGATTAATATATGAGATAATAGTGTTTAACCTCCGGAAGGGTTCCGGAATTCACCGGAAGAGGTTCCGGATGTTTCCCGAAGTGTTTGGGTACGAGAACACGTTATTTGGGCCAAAAGGGAAAGCACACAAGGTTTTTGGAAAGCGCAAAAGGAAGTTTTGCGGAGTCCAGGGGCCAGACGCCAGGGTCCCTGGCGTCTGGGTCCAGACGCCGGGAACCCTGGCGTCTGGCCCTGGAGTCCGAGAAGGACTCTTGCCTTTCGGGTGAAACCGACTTTGTGAAGGCTTTTACTCCAAGTTTCGACCCCAAGGCTCAACATATAAATAGAGGGGTAGGGCTAGCACCCAAGACACATCAAGATACACCAAGCCGTGTGCCGGCTACCCCGACCCTCTAGTTTATCCTCCGTCTAGTTTCTGTAGTGCTTGGCGAAGCCCTGCAGAGATTGTTCTTCATCAACAACCGTCACCACGCCGTCGTGCTGCCGGAACTCATCTACTACTTCGCCTGTCTTGCTGGATCAAGAAGGCGAGGACGTCATCGAGCTGAACGTGTGCTGAATGCGGAGGTGCCGTACGTTCGGTACTAGATCGGGACGGATCGTGAAGGTGCACGACTACATCAACCGCGTTGATAAACGCTTCCGCTTTCGGTCTACGAGGGTACGTAGACACACTCTCCCCTCTCGTTGCTATGCATCTAGTAGATAGATCTTGCGTGATCGTAGGAAAATTTTGAAAATACTACGTTCCCAACAGTGGCATCATGAGCCAGGTCTATGCGTAGATGATATGCACGAGTAGAACACAATAAGATTGTGGACGATACTAGTCATACTGCTTACCAGCATGTCATACTTTGCTTCGGCGGTATTGTGAGATGAAGCGGCCCGGACCGACATTACGCGTACGCTTACGCGAGACTGGTTTCACCGTTACGAGCACTCGTTGCTTAAAGGTGACTGGCGGGTGTCTGTCTCTCTCACTTTAGCTGAATCAAGTGTGGCTACGCCCGGTCCTTGTGAAGGTTAAAACAGCACATACTTGACGAAACATCGTTGTGGTTTTGTATGCGTAGGTAAGAACGGTTCTTGCTAAGCCCGTAGCAACCACGTAAAACTTGCAACAAACAAAGTAGAGGACGTCTAACTTGTTTTTGCAGGGCATGTTGTGATGTGATATGGTCAAGACATGATGAGTTATACGGTTTTGTATGAGATGATCATGTTTTGTAAAGTTATCGGCAACTGGCAGGAGCCATATGGTTGTCGCTTTATTGTATGAAATGCAATCGCCATGTAATTGCTTTACTTTATCACTAAGTAGTAGCGATAGTCATAGAAGCAATAGTTGGCGAGACGACTACGATGCTACGATGGAGATCAAGGTGTCGCGCCGGTGACGAAGGTGATCATGACGGTGCTTTGGAGATGGAGATCAAAAGCACAAGATGATGATGGCCATATCATGTCACATATTTTGATTGCATGTGATGTTTATCTTATTATGCTTCTTATTTTGCTTAGAACGACGGTAGCATTATAAGATGATCCCTTACTAAATTTCAAGGTATAAGTGTTCTCCCTGAGTATGCACCGTTGCGAAAGTTCGTCGTGCCGAGACACCACGTGATGATCGGGTGTGATAAGCTCTACGTTCAAATACAACGGGTGTAAGCCAGTTTTGCACACGCAGAATACTCGGGTTAAACTTGACGAGCCTAGCATATACAGATATGGCCTCGGAACACTGGAGACCGAAAGGTCGAGCGTGAATCATATAGTAGATATGATCAACATAAGATGTTCACCATTGAAAACTACTCCATCTCACGTGATGATCGGACATGGTTTAGTTAATATGGATCACGTGATCATTTAGATGACCAGAGGGATGTCTATCTAAGTGGGAGTTCTTTAAATTAATATGATTAAATTGAACTTTAATTTATCATGAACTTAGTCCTGATAGTTTTGCATATCTATGTCGTTGTAGATCAATGGCCCGTGCTTCCGTTCCTTTGAATTTTAATGCATTCCTAGAGAAAGCTAAGTTGAAAGATGATGGTAGCAATTACACGGACTGGGTCCATAACCTGAGGATTATCCTCATTGCTGCACAGAAGAATTATGTCCTTGAAGCACCGCTAGGTGACAAACCCCCTTCCGCTAATGCAGACGCTGTGAACGTCTGGCAGTCGCGGTCTGATGACTACACGATAGTTCAGTGTGCCATGCTTTACGGCTTAGAACCGGGACTTCAACGACGTTTTGAACGTCATGGAGCATATGAGATGTTTCAGGAGTTGAAGTTAATATTTCAAGCAAATGCCCGAATTGAGAAATATGAGATTTCCAATAAGTTCTATAGCTGCAAAATGGAGGAGAATAGTTCTATCAGTGAACACTTGCTCAGAATGTCTGGGTACTACAATCATATGACTCAACTTGGTTGCAATGTTGACGAAGATAGTGTCATTGATAGAGTTCTTCAATCACTGCCACCAAGCTATAAAGGCTTCGTGATGAACTATAACATGCAAGGGATGCAAAAGACAATTCCCGAGCTCTTCGCTATGCTCAAAGCTGCGGAGGTAGAAATCAAAAAGGAGCATCAAGTGTTGATGGTTAATAAGACCACTGGTTTCAAGAAAAAGGGCAAGGGAAAGAAAGGGAACTTCAAAAAGAATAGCAAATCAGTTGCTACTTCAACGAAGAAACCCAAATCTGGAGCCAAGCCTGAAACTGAGTGCTTCTACTGTGAGGGGTCTGGACACTGGAAGCGTAACTGCCCCAAGTATTTGGCGGATAAGAAGGATGGCAAGATGAACAAAGGTATATATGATATACATGTTATTGATGTGTACCTTACTAATGCTCGTAGTAGTACCTGGGTATTTGATACCGGTTCGGTTGCTAATATTTGTAACTCGAAACAGGGACTACGGATTAAACGAAGATTAGCTAAGGACGAGGTGACGATGCGCGTGGGAAACGGTTCCAAAGTCGATGTGATCGCCGTCGGCACGCTACCTCTACATCTACCTTCGGGATTAGTTTTAGACCTAAATAATTGTTATTTGGTGCCAGCGTTAAGCATGAACATTATATCTGGATCTTGTTTATTGCGAGACGGTTATTCATTTAAATCAGAGAATAATGGTTGTTCCATTTTTATGAATAATATCTTTTATGGTCATGCACCCTTGAAGAGTGGTCTATTCTTATTGGATCTCGATTGTAGTGATACACATATTCATAATATTGAAACCAAAAGATGCAAGGTTAATAATGATAGTGAAACTTATTTGTGGCACTGCCGTTTAGGTCATATTGGTGTAAAGCGTATGAAGAAACTCCATAAAGATGGACTTTTGGAATCACTTGATTATGAATCACTTGGTGCTTGCGAACCATGCCTCATGGGCAAGATGACTAAAACTCCGTTCTCCGGAACCATGGAACGAGCAACAGATTTGTTGGAAATCATACATACTGATGTATGTGGACCAATGAGCGTTGATGCTCGCGGCGGGTATCGTTATTTTCTGACCTTCACTGATGATTTGAGCAGATATGGGTATATCTGCTTAATGAAACACAAGTCTGAAACATTTGAAAAGTTCAAAGAATTTCAGAGTGAAGTAGAGAATCATCGTAACAAGAAAATAAAGTTCCTACGATCTGATCGTGGAGGAGAATATTTGAGTTACGAGTTTGGTCTTCATTTGAAACAATGTGGAATAGTTTCACAACTCACGCCACCTGGAACACCACAGCGTAATGGTGTGTCCGAACGTCGTAACCGTACTTTATTGGATATGGTGCGATCTATGATGTCTCTTACCGATTTACCACTATCGTTTTGGGGTTATGCTTTAGAGACAGCTGCATTCACGTTAAATAGGGCACCATCTAAATCCGTTGATACGACGCCTTATGAACTGTGGTTTGGCAAGAAACCAAAGTTGTCGTTTCTTAAAATTTGGGGCTGCGATGCTTATGTGAAAACACTTCAACCTGATAAGCTCGATCCCAAGTCGGAAAAATGTGTCTTCATAGGATACCCAAAAGAAACTGTTGGGTACACCTTCTATCACAGATCCGAAGGCAAAATATTCGTTGCTAAGAACGGATCCTTTCTAGAAAAGAGTTTCTCTCGAAAGAAGTGAGTGGGAGGAAAGTAGAACTTGATGAGGTAATTGTACCTTCTCCCATATTGGAAAGTGGTACATCACAGGAAATTGTTCCAGTGATTCCTACACCAATTAGTGAGGAAGTTGATGATAATGATCATGAAACTTCGGATCAAGTTTCTACTGAACGTCGTAGATCAACCAGAGTACGTTCCGCACCAGAGTGGTACGGCAACCCAGTTCTGGAAATCATGTTACTAGACCATGATGAACCTACGAACTATCAGGAAGCGATGATGAGCCCAGATTCCGCAAAATGGCTTGAAGCCATGAAATCTGAGATGGGATCCATGTATGAGAACAAAGTATGGACTTTGGTTGAATTGCCCGATGATCGGCAGGCCATCGAAAATAAATGGATCTTCAAGAGGAAGACCGACGCAGACGGTAATGTTACTGTTTACAAAGCTCGACTTGTTGCGAAAGGTTTTCGACAAGTTCAAGGAGTTGACTACGATGAGACTTTCTCACCTGTAGCGATGCTTAAGTCTGTCCGAATCATGTTAGCAATTGCCGCATTTTATGATTATGAAATCTGGCAAATGGATGTCAAAACTGCATTCCTAAATGGATATCTCAAAGAAGAGTTGTATATGATGCAACCAGAAGGTTTTGTCGATCCAAAAGGTGCTAACAAAGTTTGCAAACTCCAGCGATCCATCTATGGACTGGTGCAAGCATCTCGGAGTTGGAATATACGCTTTGATGAGGTAATCAAAGCATATGGTTTTATACAGACTTTTGGAGAAGCCTGTATTTACAAGAAAGTGAGTGGGAGCTCTGTAGCATTTCTAATATTATATGTAGATGACATATTGTTGATTGGAAATGATATAGAATTTCTGGATAGCATAAAAGGATACTTGAATAAAAGTTTTTCAATGAAAGACCTCGGTGAAGCTGCTTACATATTAGGCATCAAGATCTATAGAGATAGATCAAGACGCTTAATTGGACTTTCACAAAGCACATACCTTGATAAGATTTTGAAAAGGTTCAAAATGGATCAGTCAAAGAAAGGGTTCTTGCCTGTTTTACAAGGTATAAAGTTGAGTAAGACTCAATGCCCGACCACTGCAGAAGATAGAGAGAAAATGAAAGTCATTCCCTATGCCTCAGCCATAGGATCTATCATGTATGCAATGCTGTGTACCAGACCTGATGTGTGCCTTGCTATAAGTCTAGCAGGATGGGAGTGTAGTGGAGGGAGAAGAGGAGATAGGGCTTTTTGTCACTAACCACTACAAAAGTTTGTTCACTTCTCATGCAGGTTTTATCAACGATGAACTCCTCTCTTGTGTCCCTGCTTCGGTCACCCGAGAATTGAATGACAAGCTGATACGGCCATACGAGGCGGAGGAGGTGAAAAAAGCTCTTGAGGCCATTGGTGATCTTAAAGCTCCGGGACCGGACGGAATGCCGGCTGTGTTTTATAAAAGGTTCTGGGAGTTGGTGGGGCAGAAGGTACAAGCTGAAGTGCTTGCTGTCCTAAATGGGGGTGCTATGCCGGAGACATGGAATGATACCATCATTGTGTTGATTCCAAAGAAAAAAACCCAGAAAGAGTGAGAGAGTTCAGACCCATAAGCCTATGCAATGTGCTGTATAAGTTGATTTCGAAGGCAGTGGCAAACAGATTGAAGGAAATACTTCTAGAGATCATATCACCAACACAATCAGCATTTGTCCCAGGGAGGATGATCACGGATAATGTGTTTCTGGCCTATGAGATAAATCATCTAATGCACAAGAAGAAGGGTGGTCGTGATGGATTGGTTGCTATCAAACTTGATATGAGTAAGGCCTACGATCGAGTTGAGTGGGAGTTTCTCGAATGCATTATGCGCAAGATGGGTTTCGTTGAACAATGGATTCGAACCATAATGAAGTGTGTCTCAAGTGTAAGATATAGGGTGAAAGTAAACAAAAACCTCACTGGAACTATTGTGCCCGAAAGAGGTTTGTGCCAGGGGGACCCCCTCTCACCGTAATTATTCCTATTGTGTGCAGAGGGTTTCTCGGCGCTCTTGCACGAAGCTGGGATTGAGGGGTCGATTCAAGGAGTCCAGATTTGCCAAGGTGCCCCTAAGATCAACCATCTGTTCTTCGCAGACGACTCGCTGATTGTGATGAAGGCAAATGCTCAAGGGGCTCACAAGTTGCAAGATATTCTAGCACTTTATGAGGACCAGTCTGGCCAAATGATTAATAAAATAAGTCTGTCGTCACTTTCAGTAAGGGTACCAGCAATGCTAGAAGAGCAGAAGTGTTGCAGATTCTTGGAATCACGCATGAGTTAGTAGGAAAGCGGTATCTCGGCCTGCCAGTGCACGTCGGAGCAGCAAGAAGCAAGGAGTTTGAATACATTAAACAAAGCATTTGGCAAAGGATGCAGGGATGGGTGGAAAAATTGTTGGCGTTGCCGGGCAAGGAGACGTTGGTGAAAGCAGTGGCACAAGCAATCCCGGCATATGCCATGTCTTGCTTCGATCTAACTAAGAAATTGTGTGAAGAGATGGGCACTCTGATTAATCGGTATTGGTGGAGCCAACAGGACAAGTGGGATCGATGCCATTGGATAGGGTGGGATAAACTCACTAAGTCAAAGAAAGATGGGGGATTGGGCTTTCGGGACCTGCACATTTCCAATCTGGCCATGCTTGCAAGACAGGGGTGGCGAATACTGCAGGAACCGGATACTTTGTGTGCGAGGGTTTTAAAAGCAAGGTATTTTCCAAATTGCTCGGTCCTAGAAGCAAGAGCAATTGGTGATATGTCATACACTTGGAGGAGTGTCTTGAAAGGGGTGGAGCTGCTGAAAGAAGGAATTGTTTGGAGGATTGGGACAGGAGAACATGTGCATATCTGGGAAGATCCGTGGATACCAAACGGAACGACGAGACGGCCGCGAACTGCTAGAGGCAGCGTGCTCATCGACAAAGTCAGTGACCTGTTTGATCCATATACGGAGAACTAGGATGAAGAACTGGTGAAGGATCTGTTCTGTAAAGAGGATGCGAAGGAGATACTAGCAATAACAGTCAGGAGTGGCATGGAGGATCAGCCGGCTTGGCATCTGGATCCAAGGGGAGTGTTCTCAGTGAAATCTGCCTACCATTTGGGAACCACCATTAGGGATGCGAGCAAGAATAGAGATGCTAGCTCGTCGATGACCACGCCAAGCTTCTCAAAGAAATGGAATAGGTTCTGGACTCTTGATTTGCCCCCCAAAGTGAGAATGTTTCTGTGGCGTCTGGCACATAACTCTTTGCCGCTACGGATGAATGTCAAGCGAAAGCAGGTGGAACTAGATACTAGATGCCCGATATGTATGAGGCTGGATGAGGAAGGTGGCCATTTATTTCTTAAGTGCAAGCTTGTGAAGCATCTCTGGAGAGAATTGCAACTGGAGGATGTTAGACTGGAGCTGCTGAAGTGTGCTGATCCAGTCGCCATGTTTGATTTTATGTGGTCGCTAACTCGGGATCGCCGAGATCTGGCCCTGATTCTTCTATGGGAATGGTGGAATATACGCAATAAGGCAAATCATGGCGGCAAGATGAAGTCCACCGAGGGAGTGTCCTACAACATTCGTAGAATATTTGATGATTTTCAGAATGGATCTTTGCAGACTGAAAGGCATGACACAACTGAAAAGCATGACACACCGCATACAACAACAGGGTGGAGTAAACCAAAGGAAGGTTTTGTCAAAATTAACTTTGACGCAGCTTTCCATGTGGAGCAAGGAAGGGGAGCCTGGGGCTGTGTTACGAGATCAGATCAGGGGGGCGTCATTGCTGCATGTGCAGGGAGGATGGATCATCTCACGTCGGCTTTACAAGCTGAAGCTACTGCCTGTAACAAGGCCATCGAAGCGGCGAGCGAAATGGGAGTCAATCAGGCTATTTTTGAGTCAGACTCGCTGACGCTGGTGAATGCCATAAACTCTGGCGAGAGGGGTCTGTCTTCAATTGGCGTTCTAATCCGTGAAGCCCGTAGTCTTTGTTTCGCATCGTTTGATGCCTTTGAATTTACCTTCTGTAAGCGTACTAGTAATTCTGTAGCCCATAGCCTTGCTGCTTTTGGCTATCGGGCAGGTGTGGTGTGCTCCTGGTGGAAGGACCAAGCACCAGAATGTGTGTGCGATTTGTTCGCCAGCAACTCTGCTGTGCACAATTAAGTTAATGGAATGTGTATTCCAGTTCAAAAAAAAGAGGACCAGAGTGGAAGAAAAGAAGAAAAGAGGAAGAAGGGAAGGTTTGAAGTGCCAAAACCAAAAGATACCTCTAGAATGGCTACAATCAGATGTGGCAACTGTAGGTTAATGGGCCACAGGTTTACTAATTGTGGACAACCTTTGAGGCATGATCTCCAGTTGAGGAAGAATAGAAGCATGGTACATATTTTTTTCATCATTCTATATGCTTTTGCTTATGTAGATTTTACTGTTTCCTTAATTTGAAAACTGCAGGAAAAGAGAAGGCAAAAGGCAGAATCTTACACTCCACCTGATGGTACTGCTGCTGCTGCTCCTAGGGCACCAACTACTACTCATAGGGCACCAACTGCTGCTCCTAGGGCAACTAGGGTTGCTTTCTTACCACCAAGGGCTGCACCTAGGCCTCCAAGTGGAGAAGGGACTTCTTCTGCTGCTGGTACTTCCACATCTACATCAACTGTTGCTGCTGGTGCTAAAAAACAGAGGTCAGTGAGAGGAGGAAGAGTTGGTGGAGCATCAAGAGCTACAACAGGTTCAAGGAAGAAACCTCGGAAATATGCAAGACTGAAGAGCTACTTCACAGCAAGTGGGAATGTGTGATCTGTGATGTCTGCCAGTGGTTGAGACTTTTGGGGTTGGAACCCATGTATTTGTCCTGAGAACCTATAAGTGTGATGATTTGAGTCCTTTGAACCTATAGTTTCAATTTGAGTCCTCTGAACCTATGTGGTAATTTGAGTCCTGTGAACCTATGTGGTATTTATGTTATGTGAACCTATGTTATGTGGACAATCAGTGTTGTCATGAGTGATCAAGCCTTCAGGCTGTTGTGGTTACTTTGATCTAGCAGAATTATTGTTAGTTTTGGGTGAAGCCTAAATGCTGTTATTGTAGCAGAATTACTGTCGGTTTTGGGTCAAGCCTAAATGTAGCAGAATAGGGGTCATCGAAACCTCAACGACAACCTATACTACCCTACCCTAGAATAGGAGTCATCGAAACCTCGATGACAACCTATACTACCCAACCCTAGAATAGGGGTCATCGACACCTCGACGGCAACCTATACTACCCTACCCTAGAATAGGGGTCATCGAAACCTCGACGACAACCTATACTACCCTACCCTAGAATAGGGGTCATTGAAACC
>LR738713.1:690732089-690830909 GCA_902687465.1 Secale cereale
CAATAGGGGTCATCGAAACCTCGACGATAACCTATACTACCCTACCCTAGAATAGGGGTCATCAAACCTCGACGACAACCTAAACTACCCTACCATACAATAGGGGTCATCAAAACCTCGATGACAATCTAAACAACCCTATCCTACAATAAGGGTCATCGAAACCTCGACAACAACCTACTCCCTAAACAAAAACAACCAAAACCACCTACTCAAATTAATAGATAGATGAATAATTCAAACAATAGTAAGTAACATTAATAGCATTATCCAGCAACACAATTTAATCCAGCTCAAATTCAGTACAAATGTCTTGCACTTTTAGTGCCACAAATAGCAGATAGAGTACTCTAGGAGATACAACTACAACATGAAACTACAACAACATTGAATCATTCATCAACTATCTCTTTGATCTTCCTAATCTTTCCCTTGTTGGCCTCCTTCTCTTTGAACAGATCACCTATAGTGTACTCAAGGTGCCTTTTCTCTTGCTTCCACTTATCCTTCTCCTCCAACAACATGGCCCTCTCCTGCTTCATCTTGTCCATCTCCTGCACAAGCTTCATCTTCTCTTCCTTCTCTTGGTCTCTCTCTTTCTCTGCTTTGTCCCTCAGCACTTGATGAATGTTAGTGTCTGATTTGTCTGCCAAGTTTTTTCTCCATCTCTTCCTTCAGGTCACTAATGACTAACCTTGCATTGCCTAACTGGGTAATTGCATCCTCCTTGTCATCCACCATTTTGGCAAAGTCAACTTTAAAAAACCTCAGGTCATTTTCCATCTTCCTCTTCTCTTCCATTACCTTTACTACTTCTTCAGCATTAAGTACATTCTACCTCAACCTAGTGGTCAACTCCTCATCATACATAGTCCAGATGGTATTTAAAGCTTGCTTCAATTGAACTGGCCACTCAGGGTCAATCGAATCCACAAAGTTGCACTTGGGTACATCCTACAAATGTTTGTACATAGGAAATATAATTAAACCAATTTCTAAAAACAATACTGATAAAAAAAATTAGTCATGTTTCTACTACTGCATTGCATACTACTGCATAGCAAATATAGAGCTAAAATGATTTTGAAAAAGAATGGCATACTATTCCACTGCCTACTCATGCATTTTATACTTTGCACAACCAAATTTCAGACTTATTCTATCACTAAATAGGGGAGTTCACTACAATCACATATTTCAGACCTATTCTATCACTAACATCACTTCAACACTGCCTACTCAACTGGTCAGAAAATCACCTTTTTTCCACACCCCAAGAACCTCCTGCCGCTATCAGTGGATTCAAAGGCAACAAACTTCTCACAGGGAGCTCGATGCTCACAACGCGCAGGATGATTCATGGCAATTCCTCTCCATTCCGTGCACTCCATGGTGGCAGGTACCTAAGCAGAGGGAAAATCAATTTAATTCCCCTTTCTCCCTAACCCTAACCCTAGATGCACATGAGCTGAAACATACCTTGCTCACATCATCGTTAGAGGAAGAAGATGAGTCGGAACAGTCAGACCAAGAAACCATGTCTCCCCTCCCGTCGGCGGTGCAAAGCTGCTCGCGACAGCGGCGGCGACGGCGCGACGGGAGGTGCGGCGGCGGCGGCGGGAGGTGCGGCGCGAGAAATGGACGAGGAGAGCAGAGAGGGGAGTAATGCCCTAACGGGTGCGCGGGCTGGGCTTAACTAGCGCGGTCGTAACGCCCGTTACCCCTCTGCCGTTTGCCACTTGCCACCTGGCTCCGACAGGTGGGCTTGAAACGTCAGGTTTTCACTTAGTCGGGGCTCACAGCGAGTTTAGTGTTTTTTGTTACTCACTTGCCGAGGAAGTGGTGGTTTTTTGAAATTTTGGTCAAAAGCGGTGGTTTTGCAGTATACGTGCCACAAATGTGGTGGCTTTCAGCAATTTACTCTCGTGAGGATGAAGATGGTGATGTAGGCGGCGCGCTTGTCGGTCTCGACGTCGTCCGCGATGCCGGAAGCCTCGAGCATGGAGGTGGCCATGTTGAACCTGTTGGAAATATGCCCTAGAGGCAATAATAAAAGTATTATTATTATATTTCCTTGTTCATGATAATTGTCTGTTATTCATGCTTGAATTGTATTGTACGGAAACAGCGATACATGTGTGAATACATAGACCACAATGAGTCCCTGGTAAGCCTCTAGTTACCAGTTCGTTGATCAACAGATGGTCACGGTTTCCTGACCATGGACATAGGATGTCAGTGATAACGGGATCACATCATTAGGGGAATGATGTGATGGACAAGACCCAATCCTGAGCATAGCACGAGATCGTATAGTTCGTAATGCATAAGCTTTTCGGTGTCAAGTATTTATTCCTTAGACCATGAGGTTGTACAACTCCCGGATGCCGTAGGAATACTTTGGGTGTGCCAAACGTCACAATGTAACTGGGTGGCTATAAAGGTATGCATCAGGTATCTCCGAAAGTGTCTGTTGAGTTGGTACGAACCGAGACTGGGATGTTGTCACTCCGTATGACGGAGAGGTACCTCTGGGCCCACTCGGTAAGACATCATCATAATGAGCTCAATGTGACTAAGTAGTTAGTCATGGGATGATGGATTACGGATCGAGTAAATAGACTTGCCATGACGAGATTGAACAAGGTATCGGGAATACCGACGATCGAATCTCGGGCAAGTACCGTACCGATCGACAAAGGGAATGACATACGGGATTGAGTGAATCCTTGACACGGTGGTTCATCCGATGAAGATCATAGAGGAACACGTGGGAACCAACATGGGTATCCAGATCCCGCTGTTGGTTATTGACTGGAGAGTGGTCTCGGTCATGTCTACGTGTCTCCCGAACCCGTAGGGTCTACACACTTAAGGTTCAGTAACGCTAGGGTCGTAGAGATACATGCACGTGGAAACCCGAAAGTTGTTCGGAGCCCCGGATGAGATCCCGGACGTCACGAGGAGTTCCGGAATGGTCCGGAGGTAAAGATTGATATATAGGAAGTCAGGTTTCGGCCATCGGGTGATCTCCGGGGGTCACCGGGAGTGTCCCGAGACCACCGGAGGGGCCCCGGGGGTCCACCGGGTGGGGCCACCCATCCCGGTGGGGCCCCTAGGCCGCAAGGGGGAAGTGTCCAGCCCTGGTGGGCTGGCGCACCACATGGGCCCTCCTCCCCATGCGCCTAGGGTTGAAACCCTATGGGGGAGGGGGCGCCACCTTGCCTTGGGGGCAAGGATCCCCCCCTTGGCCGTCGTCCCACCCTGCAGATCCCATCTGCAGGGCCGGCGCACCCCCCCCCCTGGCCCCCTATATATATGTGGGGGGAGAGGGCAGCCGCACCCTTGCCCCTGGCGCCTCTCCCCCTCCCGTCACACCTCCGTCTCCTTACGCAGGGCGCCCGGCGAAGCCCTGCAGGATTCTCCACTGCATCCACCACCACGTCGTTGTGCTGCTGGATCTCCGACGACCTCTCCTCCCCCCTTGCTGGATCAAGAAGGAGGTGACGTTGCTGTACCGGACGTGTGTTGAACGCGGAGGTGCCGTCCGTTCGGCGCTAGATCATCGGTGACGAAGAACGCGAAGAGTACGACTACTTCATCCACGCTTCTTCGAAAGCTTCCGCTCGCAATCTCCATAACGGTATGTAGATGCACTCTTATTTGCTCGTTGCTAGATGTCTCCTTAGTTGGATCTTGGTGAAAGCGTAGAAATTTTTTGAATTCTGCTACGTTCCCCAACAGTGGCATCTGAGCTAGGTCTTATGCGTAGCATCTTGCACAAGTAGAACACAAAATAGTTGTGGGCGTTTGAGTTTGTTCAACTTTCTTGCCATTACTAGTCAATCTTGTTTCGGCGGTATTGTGGGATGAAGCGGCCCGGACCGACTTTACACGTACGCTTACGTGAGACTGGTTCCACCGACAGACATGCACTAGATGCATAAGGTGGCTGGCAGGTGTCTGTCTCTCCTACTTTAGTCGGATCGGATTCGATGAAAAGGGTCCTTATGAAGGGTAAATAGAAATTGACAAATCACGTTGTGGTTTTGGCGTAGGTAAGAAACATTCTTGCTAGAAAAACTATAGAAGCCACGTAAAAATTTGCAACAACAATTAGAGGACGTCTAACTTGTTTTTGCAGCATGTGCTATGTGACGTGGTATGGCCAAAACGAAGATGTGATGAATGATATATGTGATGTATGAGATTGATCATGTTCTTGTAATAGGGAATCACGACTTGCATGTCGATGAACCTGACAACCGGCAGGAGCCATAGGAGTTATCTTAATTATTGTATGACTTGCGTGTCACTGAATAACGCCATGTAATTACTTTACTTTATTGCTAAATGTTAGCCATAGTAGTAGAAGTAATAGTTGGCGTGACGACTTCTTCAAGGCACGATGATGGAGATCATGATGATGAAGATCATGGTGTCGAGCCGGTGGCAAGATGATCATGGTGCCCCGAAGATGAAGATTCAAGGAGCAAGATGATATTGGCCATATCATGTCACTTTAATTGATTGCATGTGATGTTTATCATGTTTATGCATCTTGTTTACTTCGAACGACGGTAGTAAATAAGATGATCTCTCACTAAAAATTTCAAGAATTGTGTTCCCCCTAACTGTGCACCGTTGCAAAAGTTCGTTGCTCCGAAGCACCACGTGATGATCGGGTGTGATAGGTTCTAACGTTCGCACACAACGGGTGTAAGCCAGATTTACACACGCGATACACTTAGGGTTCACTTGACGAGCCTAGCATGTACAGACATGGCCTCAGAACACGGAAGACCGAAAGGTCGAACACGAGTCGTATAGAAGATACGATCAACATGAAGGTGTTCACCGTTGATGATTAGTCCGTCTCACGTGATGATCGGACACGGGCTAGTCGATTCGGATCGTGTATCACTTAGATGACTAGAGAGATGTCATTCTGAGTGGGAGTTCATTAAAATTTGATTAAGATGAACTTAATTATCATGAACTTAGTCTAAATTATGTACAATATCTCTTGTAGATCAAATGGCCCATGCTCCAGTTTCCCTCAACTTCAACGCGTTCCTAGAGAAAACCAAGCTGAAAGACGATGGTAGCAACTATACGGATTGGGTCCGTAACCTGAGGATTATCCTCATAGCTGCCAAGAGATCATATGTCCTTGAAGCACCGCTAGGTGATGCACCTGCTCCCGATGCGGCCCAAGACGTTTTGAACGTCTGGCAGTCGCGTAGTGATGATTACTCCCTGGTTCAGTGCGGCATGCTTTACAGCTTAGAGTCGGGGCTCCAAAAACGTTTTGAGCACCACGGAGCATATGAGATGTTCGAAGAGCTGAAAATGGTTTTCCAAGCTCATGCCCGAGTCGAGAGATATGATGTCTCTGATGCATTCTACAGCTGCAAGATGGAGGAGAATAGTTCTGTCAGTGAGCACATCCTCAAGATTTCTGGATTGCACAACCGCTTGTCTCAGCTGGGAATGAATCTCCCAGATGAAGCGGTCGTTGACAGAATCCTCCAGTCGCTCCCACCAAGCTTCAAGAGCTTCGTGTTAAACTTCAATATGCAGGGGATGGAGAAGTCCATTCCCGAGGTGTATTCGATGCTGAAATCAGCGGAGGTGGACATCAAGAAAGAACATCAAGTGTTGATGGTCAATAAAACCACTAAGTTCAAGAAAGGCAAGGGTAAGAAGAACTTCAAGAAGGACGGCAAGGGAGTTGCCGCGCCTGGTAAGCCTGTTACCGGGAAGAAGTCAAAGTATGGACCCAAGCCTGAGACATAGTGCTTTTATTGCAAGGGAACGGGTCACTGGAAGCGGAACTGCCCCAAATACTTAGCAGGCAAGAAGGCCGGGAACGTCAAAGGTATATTTGATATACTTGTTATTGATGTGTACCTTACCAGCGCTCGTAATAGCTCCTGGGTATTTGATACCGGTGCGGTTGCTCACATTTGTAACTCAAAACAGGAGCTGCGGAATAAGCGGAGACTGGCGAAGGATGAGGTGACGATGCGCGTCGGGAATGGTTCCAAGGTCGATGTGATCGCCGTCGGCACGCTGCCTCTACATCTACCCTCGGGATTAGTTTTAAACCTTAATAATTATTATTTAGTACCAGCTTTGAGCATGAACATTGTATCTGGATCTCGTCTTATGCGAGATGGCTACTCTTTCAAATCGGAGAATAATGGTTGTTCTATTTATTTGAGAGATATGTTTTATGGTCATGCCCCGCTGGTCAATGGTTTATTTTTTATGAATCTCGAACGTGATGATACACATATTCATAGTGTAGATGCCAAAAGATGTAAAGTTGATAATGATAGTCCCACATACTTGTGGCATTGCCGCCTTGGTCATATTGGTGTCAAACATATGAAGAAGCTCCATTCAGATGGACTTCTAGAGTTTCTTGATTATGAATCATTTGACACGTGCGAACCATGCCTCTTGGGCAAGATGACCAAGACTCCGTTCTCCGGAACAATGGAGCGAGCAACCAACTTGTTGGAAATCATACATACCGATGTGTGCGGTCCAATGAGTGTTGAGGCTCGCGGAGGCTATCGCTATGTTCTCACCCTCACGGATGACTTGAGTAGATACGGGTATATCTATTTGATGAAACACAAGTCTGAGACCTTTGAAAAGTTCAAGGAATTTCAGAATGAGGTTGAGAATCAACGCGACAGAAAAATAAAGTTCTTGCGATCGGATCGTGGGGGTGAATATTTAAGTCATGAATTTGGCACACACACCTTAGGAACTGTGGAATTGTTTCGCAATTGACACCGCCCGGAACACCTCAACGAAACGGTGTGTCCGAACGTCAAAATCGTACTCTGTTGGACATGGTGCGATCTATGATGTCCCTGTTGGAAATATGCCCTAGAGGCAATAATAAAAGAGTTATTATTATATTTCCTTGTTCATGATAATCGTTTATTATCCATGCTATAACTGTATTGATTGGAAACTCAAATACACGTGTGGATGAATAGACAGACTTTGTGTCCCTAGTGAGCCTCTACAGGACTAGCTCGTTGATCAAAGATGACCGCGGTTTCCAGGTCATAGACATGAGTTGTCATTTGATAACGGGATCACATCATTAGGAGAATGATGTGATGGACGAGACCCAAACGTTAACATAGCTTTTGATCGTGTCAGTTATCGCTATAGTTTTCTGCATGTCAAGTATAAGTTCCTATGACCATGAGATCATGTAACTCACTGACACCGTAGGAGTGCTTTGTGTGTGCCAAACGTCGCAACGTAACTGGGTGACTATAAAGGTACTCTACAGGTATCTCCGAGGATGTCTGTTGAGTTGACATGGATCGAGACTGGGATTTGTCACTCCGTGTGACGGAGAGGTATCTCCGGGCCCACTCGGTAATACGTCATCTCAATGAGCTCAAAGTGACTAAGTAGTTGGTCACGGGATTATGTATTACGGTAACGAGTAAAGAGACTTGCCGGTAACGAGATTGAACTAGGTATAGAGATACCGACGATCGAATCTCGGGCAAGTAACATACCGACGAGACAAAGGGAACTGTATACGGGATTGCCTGAATCCTTGACATCGTGGTTCATCCGATGAGATCATCGAGAAACATGTAGGAGCCAATATGGGTATCCAGATCCCGCTATTGGTTATTGACCTAGGAGTGTCTCGGTCATGTCTACATGGTTTCCGAACCCGCAGGGTCTACACACTTAACGTTCGGTGACGCTAGGGTTGTTAGTGAGAAGAGTGCATGGTTACCGAAGGTTGTTCGGAGTCCCGGATGAGATCCCGGACATGACGAGGGTCTCCGGAATGGTCCGGAGACGAAGATTGATATATAGGATGAAAGGTTTCGGAGTACCGGAAGTGTTCCGGGGAGTATCGGGAAATCGGCGGAGTGCCGGAAGGGTTTTCGGGGGGTCCGGAAGTTGTTCTGGGCCTATTGGGCCACAAGGGGGAACACCACAGCCCTCAGGGGGCTGTGCGCCCCCCCTGGGCCCTCTTCCCATGCGGCTAAGGGGGTGGGACCCCCTAGGGCTGGCCGCACCCCTTGGCCTTGGGGGGCAAGGCACCTAGGGGGGAAACCCTAGGGCCTGGGCGCCCCCCCCCTGCCCTGGCCGCCGCCCCCTCCCCTTGCCCTGGCCGCCGGCCCCTAAGGGGAAACCCTAGGGCGCCCTCACCTCTCCACCCCCCCTATATATAGTGGGGCAAAGGGAGGGCAGCCAACACAGTTTGTGCCTCGGTGCTGCCCTCCCTCTCCCGTTACATCTTCCTCTCCCGCGGTGCTTAGGCGAAGCCCTGCTGGAGTTCTTCTCCACCATCACACTCCCCTCTCGTAGTTGCATCTACTAGATTGATCTTGGTGAACGGTAGGAAAATTTTTGTTTCCCATGCAACGTTCCCCAACAGTGGCATCATGAGCTAGGATCTTGCGTAGATGCTTTCTCGAGTAGAACACAAAAGGGTTTGTGGCGTTGATGTTTAAATTGCTGCCCTCCTTAGTCTTTCTTGATTCAACGGTATTATAGGATGAAGCGGCCCGGACCAACTTTACATGTCCACGTACATGAGACCGGTTCCATCGACAGACATGTGACTTTTGTTGCATAAGATGGCTGGCGGGTGTCTGTCTCTCCTATCTTAGTTGAATCGGAATAGAACAAGGCGGTCCTTGTAGAAGGTTAAATAGCAACTTGAATATCACCGTTGTGGTTTTGCGTAGGTAAGAAGCGTTCTTGCTAGATACCCATAGCAGCCACGTAAAACATGCAACAACAATTTAGAGGACGTCTAACTTGTTTTTGCAGGGTATGTATGTGATATGATATGGCCAATGACATGATGAGATATATTTGATGTATGAGATGATCATGTTGTAATAGTTAATATCGACTTGCATGTCGATGCATACGGCAACCGGCAGGAGCCATAGGGTTGTCTTTAATTTTTGTATGACCTGCGTGTCAATCATTAAGCGCTTTGTAATGCTTTACTTTATCGCTAAACGGTAGCAATAGTAGTAAGAGCATGGTGGGGCGCCGACAACCCCGATGGCAACACGATGATGGAGATCATGATGATGGAGATCATGGTGTGGCGCCGGTGACGATGGAGATCATGCCGGTGCTTTGGAGATGGAGATCAAAAGCACGAGTTGATGGCCATATCATGTCACTTATGATTTGCATGTGCTGTTAATCCTTTTATGCATCTTATTTTGCTTAGGACGACGGTAGCATTATAAGGTGATCCTTCACTAAAATTTCAAGATAAAATTGTGTTCCCCCCGAGTGTGCGCCGTTGCGAAGGTTCGTCGTTTCGAAGCACCACGTGATGATCGGGTGTGATAGACTCTACGTTCGCATACAACGGGTGCAAGCCAGTTTTGCACGTGCAGAACACTCGGGTTAGACTTGACGAGCCTAGCATGTACAGACATGGCCTCGGAACACGGAGGACCGAAAGGTCGAGCATGAGTCATATAGTAGATATGATCAACATGTTGATGTTCACCATTGACACCACCTCATCTCACGTGATGATCGGACTTGGGTTGGTGAATTTGGATCATGTCACGCTCGAATGACCGGAGGGATGTCAATTTGAGTGGGAGTTATAATTAATTTGATTAGGTAATAACTCACTTATCATGAACAATAGTCTAAAATGTCTTTGCAAATTTTTGGTTGTAGATGGCTCGCGCAGTAGCTCCCCTGAATTTTAATGCGTTCCTAGGGAAAGCTAAACTGAAAGATGATGGGAGCAACTTTGTGGACTGGCTCCGCAATCTGAGGATCATCCTCACAGCTGCCCAAAAGGTTTATGTCCTAAATGCACCGCTAGGTGAACCCCCCGCTCCTGGAGCCTCTGCGGACGTTATGAACGTCTGGCAGACGCGTTCGGATGACTATTCGATAGTGCAGTGTGCCATGTTGTACGGCTTGGAAGGAGGACTTCAAAGGCGTTTTGAACGTCATGGTGCATATGAGATGTACACGGAGTTGAAGTTCATCTTTGAGAAGAATGCTAAGATCGAGAGGTATGAGACCACCGATAAATTCTTCGCTTGCAAGATGGAGGAGAATTCGTCTGTCAGTGAGCACTTACTGAAGATGTCTGGGTACTATACCCGCATAGCTGATCTGGGACTTGTGTTCCCGGATGAGGCTATCATTGACAGAATTCTCCAGTCACTCCCTCCAAGCTACAAGAGCTTCGTGCAGCAGTATAACATGCAAGGGATGAACAAGACCATCGCCGAGCTGTTTTCGATGCTGAAAGTCGCTGAGGCAGACATCCAGAAGGAGTATCAAGTGTTGATGGTCAATAAAACCACCAGTTTCAAAAAGAATGGCAAGGGAAAGAAGGGTAACTCTAAGAAGGGTGGCAAAGCAGTTGCTAATCCAGTGAAGAAACCCAAGGCTGGGCCCAAGCCAGAGACTGAGTGTTTCTATTGCAAGGGGAACGGCCACTGGAAGCGGAACTGCCCCAAGTATCTGGCGGACAAGAAGGGGGCCAACAACAACAAAGGTATATGTGATATACATGTTATTGATGTGTACCTTACCAACTCTCGTTGTAGTGCCTGGGTATTTGATACCGGTTCGGTTGCTCACATTTGCAACTCTAAACAGGAACTGCGGAATAAACGGAGGCTGGCGAAGGACGAAGTGACGATGCGCGTGGGAAATGGTTCCAAGGTTGATGTGATCGCCGTCGGCACGCTCGCTCTTCGATTACCATCGGGATTAGTTATGAACCTGAATAATTGTTATTTAGTGCCTGCGTTAAGCATGAACATTATATCTGGATCTTGTTTATTGCGAGACGGTTACTCATTTAAGTCAGAGAATAATGGTTGGTTCTATTTATATGAGTAATATCTTTTATGGTCATGCACCCGAAGTTAGGGGTTTATTCTTATTGAATCTCGATAGTGATGATACACATGTTCATAACATTGATGCCAAAAGATGTAGAGTAGATAATGATAATACCACTTTCTTGTGGCACTGCCGTCTGGGTCATATCGGCGTAAAACGCATGAGGAAGCTCCATGCTGATGGACTTTTAGAGTCTCTTGATTTTGAATCACTTGACACGTGCGAGCCGTGCCTCATGGGCAAGATGACAAGGACCCCGTTTTCAGGGACAATGGAACGGGCAAGTGACTTATTGGAAATCATACATACTGATGTGTGCGGTCCGATGAGTGTAACGGCGCGCGGTGGATATCGTTATTTTCTCACCTTCACTGATGACTTAAGTAGATATGGGTATATTTACTTGATGAAGCATAAGTCTGAAACTTTTGAAAAGTTCAAGCAATTTCAGAGTGAAGTTGAAAATCATCGTAACAAGAAGATCAAGTTCCTACGATCTGATCGAGGGGGAGAATATCTGAGTTATGAGTATGGTGATCACTTAAGAAAGTGTGGAATTGTTTCACAGTTGACGCCACCTGGAACACCACAGCGTAATGGTGTGTCCGAACGTCGCAATCGAACCCTATTAGATATGGTACGTTCTATGATGTCTCTTGCCGATTTGCCACTATCGTTTTGGGGATATGCGTTAGAGACAGCTGCATTCACTTTAAATAGGGCTCCATCTAAGTCCGTTGAGACAACACCGTATGAACTATGGTTTAGTAAGAAACCGAAGTTGTCTTTTCTCAAGGTTTGGGGTTGCGATGCTTATGTCAAAAGGCTTCAGCCAGAAAAGCTCGAACCCAAAGCGGACAAATGTGTCTTCATAGGATACCCAAAAGAAACTGTTGGGTACACCTTCTATCTCAGATCCGAAGGCAAAGTGTTTGTCGCTAAGAACGGGTCCTTTCTCGAGAAGGAGTTTCTCTCGAAAGAATTGAGTGGGAGGAAGGTAGAACTTGATGAGGTTATTGAACCTCTGCTTCAACCAGAGAGTAGCGCAGCGCAGAAAGATGTTTTTGTGGAGCCTGCAGAGGTTGAAGAGGAAGCAAATGATGATGATCAAGAAGCTTCTGATCAAGTTACTACCGAACCGCGTAGGTCGACAAGGGTACGCACTGCACCTGAGTGGTACGGTAACCCTGTCTTGGAGGTCATGTTGTTAGACAACGGTGAACCTACGAGCTATGGAGAAGCGATGGTGGGCCCAGATTCCGACAAATGGTTAGAGGCCATGAAATCCGAGATGGGATCCATGTATGAAAACAAAGTATGGACTTTGGAAGTATTACCTGAAGGGCGGAAGGCCATTCAGAATAAATGGATTTTTAAGAGGAAGACGGACGCTGACGGTAATGTCACCGTGTATAAAGCTCGACTTGTGGCAAAGGGTTTTTCACAAGTTCAAGGGATTGACTACGATGAGACTTTCTCACCCGTAGCGATGCTTAAATCCGTCCGAATCATGTTAGCAATAGCTGCATATTTCGATTATGAAATTTGGCTGATGGATGTCAAGACAGCGTTCCTTAACGGTTTTCTTAAGGAAGAGTTGTATATGATGCAACCAGAAGGTTTTGTCGATCCAGAGAATGCTGACAAAGTATGCAGGCTCCAGCGTTCCATTTATGGGCTGGTGCAAGCATCTCGGAGTTGGAATCTTCGCTTTGATGAGGTGATCAAAGCGTTTGGGTTTATACAAGTTTACAATGAAGCTTGTATTTACAAGAAAGTGAGTGGGAGCTCTATAGCGTTTCTAATATTATATGTGGATGACATATTGCTGATTGGAAACAATATAGAATTTTTGGATAGCGTGAAGGGGTATTTGAACAAGAGTTTTTCGATGAAAGATCTCGGTGAAGCTGCTTTCATATTGGGCATCAAGATCTATAGAGATAGATCAAGACGCTTGATAGGACTTTCACAAAGCACATACCTTGATAAAGTTTTGAAGAAGTTCAAAATGGATCAATCCAAGAAGGGGTTCTTGCCGGTATTGCAAGGTACAAAGTTGAGTAAGACTCAATGCCCAGTGACTGCGGAAGATAGAGAAAAGATGAGTGTCGTCCCCTATGCTTCAGCCATAGGCTCTATCATGTATGCAATGCTGTGCACAAGACCAGATGTCAGCCTTGCCATAAGTATGGCCGGAAGGTTTCAAAGTAATCCTGGTATGGATCACTGGACAGCGGTCAAGAATATCCTAAAGTACCTGAAAAGGACTAAGGATATGTTTCTCGTTTATGGAGGTGATCAAGAGCTCGTCGTAAAGGGTTACGTCGATGCAAGCTTTGACACTGATCCGGATGACTCTAAGTCTCAAACCGGATACTTATATATTCTCAACGGGGGAGCGGTAAGCTGGTGCAGTTCCAAGCAGAGCGTGGTAGCTGATTCTACATGTGAAGCGGAGTATATAGCTGCCTCGGAGGCGGCAAAGGAAGGTGTCTGGATGAAGGAGTTCATGACAGATCTTGGAGTTGTGCCTAGTGCACTGAACCCAATGACTCTGTTCTGTGACAACACTGGTGCCATTGCTCTAGCCAAGGAACCAAGGTTTCACAAGAGGACCAGACACATAAAGCGACGCTTCAATTCCATCCGCGATTCGGTCAAGGAGGAGGACATAAACATTTGCAAAGTACACACGGATTTGAATGTTGCAGATCCGTTGACTAAGCCTCTTCCACGGGCTAAGCACGATCAACACCAAGACTCTATGGGTGTTAGATTCATTACCTTGTAATGCTAGATTATTGACTCTAGTGCAAGTGAGAGACTGTTGGAAATATGCCCTAGAGGCAATAATAAAAGAGTTATTATTATATTTCCTTGTTCATGATAATCGTTTATTATCCATGCTATAACTGTATTGATTGGAAACTCAAATACACGTGTGGATGAATAGACAGACTTTGTGTCACTAGTGAGCCTCTACAGGACTAGCTCGTTGATCAAAGATGACCGCGGTTTCCAGGTCATAGACATGAGTTGTCATTTGATAACGGGATCACATCATTAGGAGAATGATGTGATGGACGAGACCCAAACGTTAACATAGCTTTTGATCGTGTCAGTTATCACTATAGTTTTCTGCATGTCAAGTATAAGTTCCTATGACCATGAGATCATGTAACTCACTGACACCGTAGGAGTGCTTTGTGTGTGCCAAACGTCGCAACGTAACTGGGTGACTATAAAGGTACTCTACAGGTATCTCCGAGGGTGTCTGTTGGGTTGACATGGATCGAGACTGGGATTTGTCACTCCGTGTGACGGAGAGGTATCTCCGGGCCCACTCGGTAATACGTCATCTCAATGAGCTCAAAGTGACCAAGTAGTTGGTCACGGGATTATGTATTACGGTAACGAGTAAAGAGACTTGCCGGTAACGAGATTGAACTAGGTATAGAGATACCGACGATCGAATCTCGGGCAAGTAACATACCGACGAGACAAAGGGAACTGTATACGGGATTGCCTGAATCCTTGACATCGTGGTTCATCCGATGAGATCATCGAGAAACATGTGGGAACCAATATGGGTATCCAGATCCCGCTATTGGTTATTGACCTGGGAGTGTCTCGGTCATGTCTACATGGTTTCCGAACCCGCAGGGTCTACACACTTAACGTTCGGTGACGCTAGGGTTGTTAGTGAAAAGAGTGCATGGTTACCGAAGGTTGTTCGGAGTCCCGGATGAGATCCCGGACGTGACGAGGGTCTCCGGAATGGTCCGGAGACGAAGATTGATATATAGGATGAAAGGTTTCGGAGTCCGGAAGTGTTCCGGGGAGCATCGGGAAATCGGCGGACGACCGAAAGGGGTTTCGGGGGTTCCGGAAGTAGTTCTGGGCCTATTGGGCCACAAGGGGGAACACCACAGCCCTCAAGGGGCTGTGCGCCCCCCCCTGGGCCCTCTCCTCATGCGGCTAAGGGGGTGGGACCCCCTAGGGCAGCCGCACCCCTTTGGAGTGGGGGGCAAGGCACCTAGGGGGGGAAACCCTAGGGCCTGGCCCTTGGCCGCCGCCCCCCCCATGCCCTGGCCGCCGGCCCCCCTAGGGGAAACCCTAGGGGCGCCCCCCTCTCCTCCTTCCCCCTATATATAGAGAGGTAGAGGGAGGGCAGCCAACACAAGTTCGTGCCTCGGTGCTGCCCTCCCTCTCCCGTAACATCTTCTTCTCCCGCGGTGCTTAGGCGAAGCCCTGCTGGAAATCTTCTACACCATCACCACCACGCCGTCGTGCTGCCGGTTCTCCATCAACCTCTCCTCCACCCCTTGCTGGATCAAGAAGGAGGAGACGTCCCCGAGCCGTACGTGTGAAGAACGCGGAGGCACCGTTGCTTCGGTGCTAGGATCTTCGGCGATCTGAATCGCGGCGAGTACGACTCCATCATCCGCGTTCATAACGCTTCCGCTTAGCGATCTACAAGGGTATGTGGATCCTACTCTCCCCTCGTAGTTGCATCTACTAGATTGATCTTGGTGAACGTAGAGAAAAATTTTTGTTTTCCATGCAACGTTCCCCAACAGTCCCTCACCGATTTACCGCTATCTTTTTGTGGTTATGCTTTAGAGACTGTCGCATTCACTTTAAATAGGGCTCCGTCGAAATCCGTTGAGACGACTCCGTATGAACTTTGGTTTGGCAAGAAACCGAAGCTGTCATTTCTAAAAGTTTGGGGTTGCGATGCTTATGTCAAGAAACTTCAACCTGAAAAGCTCGAACCCAAATCGGAGAAATGCGTCTTCATAGGATACCCAAAGGAAACGATTGGGTACACTCTCTACCACAGATCCGAAGGCAAAGTCTTTGTTGCCAAGAATGGATGCTTTCTGGAGAAAGAGTTTCTCTCGAAAGAAGTGAGTGGGAGGAAAGTAGAACTTGATGAGGTGACAGTCACCCCTCCTGAACCGGAAAGTAGCGCAGCGCAGGAAATTATTCCTGAGGTGCCTGCACCGACAAGGGAGGAAGCTAATGATGATGATCATGAAGAAACAGTTCAAGTTACTACTGAACTTTGAAGGTCCACAAGGGCACGTTCCGCACCAGAGTGGTACGGCAACCCTGTCCTGGAAATCATGTTGTTAGACAACGGTGAACCTTCGAACTATGAAGAAGCGATGGCGGGCCCGGATTCCAATAAATGGCTTGGAGCCATGAAATCCGAGATAGAATCCATGTATGAAAACAAAGTATGGACTTTGGTGGACTTGCCTGATGACAGGCACGCCATAGAAAACAAATGGATATTTAAGAAGAAGACAGACGCGGATGGTAATGTGACCATCTATAAGGCTCGGCTTGTCGCTAAGGGTTATCGACAAGTTCAAGGGATTGACTACGACGAGACTTTCTCACCCGTAGCGATGCTGAAGTCAGTCAGAATCATGTTTGCAATTGCCGCATTCTATGATTATGAGATATGGCAAATGGACGTCAAAACAGCATTCCTTAATGGCTTCCTCAAGGAAGAGTTGTATATGATGCAGCCGGAAGGTTTTGTCGATCCAGAGAACGCTAACAAGGTATCCAAGCTCCAACGCTCGATTTACGGGCTGGTGCAAGCATCTCGGAATTGGAATATTCGCTTTAATGATGTGATCAAAGGGTTTGGCTTTATACAGACTTATGGAGAAGCCTGTATCTACAAGAAAGTGAGTGAGAGCTCTGTAGCATTTCTCATATTATATGTGGATGACATATTGCTGATGGGAAATGATATAGAATTCTTGGAAAGCATAAAGGCCTACTTGAATAAGAGTTTTTCAATGAAGGACCTTGGAGAAGCTGCTTACATATTAGGCATCAAAATCTATAGAGATAGATCAAGACACCTCATTGGTCTTTCACAAAGTACATACCTTGACAAAATAATGAAGAAGTTCAATATGGATCAGTCCAAGAAAGGGTTCTTGCCTGTTTTGCAAGGTATGAGATTGAGCAAGGCTTAGTCGCCGACCACGGCAGAAGATAGAGAAAAGATGAGTGTCATTCCCTATGCCTCGGCCATAGGTTCTATCATGTATGCCATGCTGTGTACCAGACCTGATGTGAACCTTTCCATAAGTTTGGTAGGGAGGTACCAAAGTGATCCCGGTACGGAACACTGGACAGCGGTCAAGAACATCCTGAAGTACCTGAAAAGGACTAAGGATATGTTTCTCGTTTATGGAGGTGACGAAGAGCTCGTCGTAAAGGGTTACGTCGATGCTAGCTTCGACACAGATCTGGATGACTCTAAGTCACAAACCGGATACGTGTATATTTTGAACGGAGGGGCAGTCAGCTGGTGCAGTTGCAAGCAGAGCATCGTGGCAGCATCTACATGTGAAGCGGAGTACAAAGCTGCTTCCGAAGCAGCGCAGGAAGGAGTCTGGATGAAGGAGTTCATCACCGACCTAGGAGTCATACCAAGCGCGTCAAGCCCGATGACTCTCTACTCTGACAACACTGGTGCTATTGCTATTACCAAGGAGCCCAGGTTTCATAAGAAGACCAAGCACATCAAGCGCCGTTTCAACTCCATCCGGAATTATGTTCAAGATGGAGATATAGATATTTGTAAAGTGCATACGGATCTGAATGTCGCAGACCCGTTGACTAAACCTCTTCCACGGGCAAAACATGATCAACACCAGAACTCTATGGGTGTTCGATTCCTCACAATGTAACTAGATTATTGACTCTAGTGCAAGTGGGAGACTGTTGGAAATATGCCCTAGAGGCAATAATAAAAGTACTATTATTATATTTCCTTGTTCATGATAATTGTCTGTTATTCATGCTTGAATTGTATTGTACGGAAACAGAGATACATGTGTGAATACATAGACCACAATGAATCCCTGGTAAGCCTCTAGTTACCAGTTCATTGATCAACAGATGGTCACGGTTTCCTGACCATGGACATAGGATGTTAGTGATTACGGGATCACATCATTAGGAGAATGATGTGATGGACAAGACCCAATCCTGAGCATAGCACGAGATCGTATAGTTCGTAATGCATAAGCTTTTCGGTGTCAAGTATTTATTCCTTAGACCATGAGGTTGTACAACTCCCGGATGCCGTAGGAATACTTTGGGTGTGCCAAACGTCACAACGTAACTGGGTGGCTATAAAGGTACGCATCGGGTATCTCCGAAAGTGTCTGTTGAGTTGGTACGAACCGAGATTGGGATGTTGTCACTCCGTATGACGGAGACGTACCTCTGGGCCCACTCGGTAAGACATCATCATAATGAGCTCAATGTGACTAAGTAGTTAGTCACGGGATGATGGATTACGGATCGAGTAAAGAGACTTGCCATGACGAGATTGAACAAGGTATCGGGAATACCGACGATCGAATCTCGGGCAAGTACCGTACCGATCGACAAAGGGAATGACATACGGGATTGAGTGAATCCTTGACACGGTGGTTCATCCGATGAAGATCATCGAGGAATACGTGGGAACCAACATGGGTATCCAGATCCCGCTGTTGGTTATTGACCGGAGAGTGGTCTCGGTCATGTCTACGTGTCTCCCGAACCCGTGGGGTCTACACACTTAAGATTCAGTAACGCTAGGGTCGTAGAGATACATGCACGTGGAAACCCGAAAGTTGTTCGGAGTCCCGGATGAGATCCCGGACGTCACGAGGAGTTCCGAAATGGTCCGGAGGTAAAGATTGATATATAGGAAGTCAGGTTTCGGCCATCGGGTGATCTCCGGGGGTCACCAAGAGTGTCCCGGGACCACCGGAGGGCCCCCGGAGGTCCACCGTGTGGGGCCACCCATCCCGGTGGGGCCCCTAGGCCGCAAGGGGGAAGTGTCCAGCCCTGGTGGGCTGGCGCACCACATGGGCCCTCCTCCCCATGCGCCTAGGGTTGAAACCCTAGGGGGGAGGGGGGGCACCTTGCCTTGGGGGGCAAGGATCCCCCCCCCTTGGCCGCCGCCCCACCCTGCAGATCCCATCTACAGGGCCGGCGCACCCCCCCTGGCCCCCTATATATATGTGGGGGGGAGAGGGTAGCCGCACCCTTGCCCCTGGCGCCTCTCCCCCTCCCGTCACACCTCCGTCTCCTTACGCAGGGCGCCCGGCGAAGCCCTGCAGGATTCTCCACTGCATCCACCACCACGCCGTTGTGCTGCAGGATCTCCGACGACCTCTCCTCCCCCCTTGCTGGATCAAGAAGGAGGTGACGTTGCTGTACCGGACGTGTGTTGAACGCGGAGGTGCCGTCCGTTCGGCGCTAGATCACTGGTGACGAAGAACGAAGAGTACGACTACTTCATCCACGCTTCTTCGAAAGCTTCCGCTCGCAATCTCCATAACGGTATGTAGATGCACTCTTATTTGCTCGTTGCTAGATGTCTCCTTAGTTGGATCTTGGTGAAAGCGTACAAATTTTTTGAATTCTGCTACGTTCCCCAACAGAACCCCCGGCCCAGGCGCTTCGTTGAGGACGCGGGCGATGTTGACTGTGGGGAACCGGTGGCTCTCATAGTCGGGCACGGCGATGTCGAAGCCGGAACAGACGATAAGGCCGCCCACGGCGAGCATGTTGATGTTGTACGGCTCCGTGGTGGCGGCGCCGAGGATGGTGGGGTTCGACCCCGGGAAGGGTGCCGACGAGTGGACTACTACGGGGGAGCTGCCGCCGCTGCCCGTGGCCGTGACGTTGACCGCGTCGAGGTCGGAGGGCACGCGTCCGGTGGTTTGGAACGGCTTGCTAACGAGCTTCCCTGAGGCAGGGATGCGGGCGTGGTCGGATAGGGAGGTACTCGATGAGGACGTGGTAGCACAGGCGAAGCACGTCGGCGAGGTCATGGATGGCGATGGAGCTAGGTTGCTCATTTTTCGTTGACCATATAGGAAGCGAACTTTGATTGGTAGTTTTCTTTTCTCATGGAGTAATTAATAGTTTCCCTTTTTCACAAGGCGATTAGTCCTCTTGGATGGAGTACGGTCAGTCAATATAAATTGCTAAGTGCACACGAAAAACTGATCAAGTTAAGGTTAACCGTTAGATTAAGATTAGTGAACCTAATCGTGTGATGAGATTGGTTCATGTATATTTTATGGGGTGCGTTTAAAATAAATCATGTTTGATGTTTTATCAGTAGTGGAGATTTTTATTCTCCTTCCCTTATCTTGTTTTCCCCTTCAAATTTATTTTTGTTATAGAATTTATTTCATACATTCAAAATTCTTAAAAATAGGTTCAGAATTTCAATAAAATTTTGAAAATGTTTAAAATTTCAAAATGTTGTTGCTATTTTGAAAAATATTCGAAACTTGAAAAAAGTTCCCTATTTAAAAAAAATTGTTTTCAAAATTATTCGAGATTTCTATAAAGAAAATGGATTTAAAAAATGCTCCAAATTCTAAAAATATTCTTGATTTAATGAAATTTTCACAATTCAAAATAATGTTCGCATATAAAAGATACACACTTTCGAATAATATTATGAATTTTCCACACATGTTCGCGTTTTTAAAAAAATGTTCAAAAATTCAAATAATGTCCATGTATTTATAAAACAATTGTAGTTTTCAGAAATTGTTTGATAATTTTAATAGAAGTTCCTGTTTAAAATTTTGTTCGTGCTTTTTCTGAAAGTGTATATAATTTCAAAATTTTGTTCAGTATTTAAAATATGATTCATGTTTCCTACAATATTCAGATACATCATATCTTACAATCTTCTTGGTTAAAAGGAAAAGTAGATTGAATAATTCATTGGCCTTCTTTGGTTTATGATGGCGTAACAAAACTCTTAAATGCCCTTGATCAATGATTGGAAAAATAGATAATTGATTACTTCACACCCGTCGAAACCGAGAAGCTAAATGTTCCTTTTTCACATGCATACACGGTTTTGTTTGCACATACAATTCTCACTAATTTTAAATGAATATTATTTTTCTCCCGTTGCAGCGCACGGGCATATGTGCTAGTATACTATAATAAATAAACCAAGGTGCATTTCGCCAATTTTTCACCCATTCAACGCTGAAAAGAATTTTTTTTCCTGTCCAAAGTGGTATTGAATTCTTATGTGTTCGCTGCAAGAAAAAAAAGGCTATTCCACAATTTCGTACGTGGCCCACATGTTGTACACCAGCGAAGCCAGGCCACTTATTTTTCTGCCCATGCAGCCAAGAAAATTCTACTATCCGCATAGGGCGATAAATAGTCGGAACAAATAATGGGCTGGCCCATTCTTATTTGTTTATATGTTTTATTCTATTTTTATTCTCTTTCCCCCATCTTTTATTTTTCTTCCAAGTTTATTTTTCTTGTAAATTTTAGTTTCATAAATTTAAAATCCTCAAGAGACGTTCAGAATTGGAAGAAGAAATTGTCGTAAAATGTTTAGAGTTCCAAAATTTTGTTGCTATTTTGAAATATATTCAGAACATGAAAAAAGATCCCATTTTTTCAAAAAAAATTGTTTTTAAAAAAATGTTCGAGATTTCTAAAAAGAAAATGGCCTTTTTCAAAAATCCTCAAAATTCGATAAATATTCTTGGTTTTGTAAAAAAATCACAGTTAAAAATAATGTTCATGTATAAAAGATACACATGAGTTTGCAACAAGTGTTCATGTTTTAAAAAATGTGCAAAAATTCAAATAATTTCATTATTTTTTAAAAAAATTGGTATTTTGAAAAAAAATGTGAACTTTAAAGGATGTTCTTGTTTCAAATTTTGTTCGTGTTTTTTTGAAAGTGTACGTAACTTTCAAAAACATGTTCAGAATTTAAAAAATGGTTCAAGTTTCCTACAATATTCATATACTTCATACTTTTAAATCTCGTCGGTACGATGACGTAAGAAAACTCTTAAACGCCCTCGATCAATGAATAGAAAATTAGCATTGATTAGTTCAGGTCTGGCGAAACGGAGAAGCTAGATATTCCTTTTTCACATGCACACAAGGTTTTGCTTGGACATATAATTCTCACTAAATTTAAATGCATATTATTTTTTTCTCGAGTTGCAACGCACGGACATATGTTATAGTAATAGCTCAATTCTGGAGGGGTGATGAAGAAGATAATAAGAAGATGCATTGGTATTCCTGGTGGAAGTTGTGTTTCCCAAGAGTGAAGGTGGGATAGGATTTCGAGATTTACATTCGTTTAACCTCAGGTGGGATAGGATTTACTGCTAAATGGTTATCAGTAGCGCCTTCAAACAGCAAGCACTACTGTAAAGTAACAGTAGCGCGTGCTTTTGACTCGTGTTGCTGATAAGACTCCACCTATAAGCTTTTCCCTAATAGTGAGAATGAATACATTCAAAAGCAATGAGTGCGTTATCGAAAATTAACCCACCTGAAATAAATGCACTCTGAGTCGGTGATATCATACCATCCAAGAGAGGTCTCGGTTTGTTCACAAGACACTTCGAGATAATTTTATAGATGATATTACACAGGCTGATCGGTGTGAAATCTTTGATGGACTGGGCATTCTTCTCTGTGGGAATGAGGACAATGGTAGTGTCATGGATTCCTTCGGGCATAATTCCTGAGATAAATATTGTCAAGCTTCCCTTACAATATCCTCCTTAATTAAACCACTAGAAAAATTTAGCAGGAAAGCCATACGTATCTGGGGCTCTTAATGGACCAGTTTGGAAAAGAGCATCACTAATCTATTTCTCAGAAAAAGGTTGTAAAATTCCGCATTCATATCTTCATTGACGAGAGATTTTCACAAGCGGAATAATACGATAAGGGTTAATATTAGTGTCACATGAGTATACTTGCTGAATAAAATGAATTTGTGATACCTTGAATCTCTTCCATATTCTCTGTGAGAGTCACATCACTCCTCCCGAGAACATAAATATTATTTTTCTTCGCCCTTCATGAGTCCCTCCATAGGAAAAATGTATTACAATCCCCCAAAATCATTTTTAAATACAAGACCTTTGATTCCACATGATTTCTTCCTTTATAAGAAGCTCATCCATCTCCACAAGAATTTTTCTTGCTCTCCACAATCGCCGCATTATCGCTCTTTTTGAAAAGAACATTTAACCTGTTGTGAGCAGCCTCAAGTTTTTTTGGGAGATAACCAATGTGAACCCGACTCCAAGTATGAAGGGATTTCATTAGTTTATCCAGGTTACTCGCCACATGCCCCAAATCCATAACTTGCGTACTTTTAACCCAACAAGCTCTGACATGTTCATCAAAAGCCATACTTTCCCTCTCCTAAGATGATTCATATCTCAAATGCTTACTAAAAGAAACATTTGGCCGATTACCCTACATTTGAATATACTAAGGGAAATGATCTAACCTGGAGGAAATAATATGTGAAACCTTGCAATGAGGAAACGTAGAAGACCATTGAGGGCACGCCGCCACACGATACAGACGCACATTCACATTTCGATTGCCTTCCTGCTTATTATCCTATGTCAAGGAACACCTTGAAAGCCAAATCGAATAAGTTGCACTTGGAAAGAACCTCCCGAAAGTTAGCCTTGAGCGTTGACAATCTCTTTACGTGAAAAATGCCCATGTTGCCACATTGCTTCATTAAAATTGCCCACCATAAACCAAGGACCAATACCAAGAGATTTAACCCGTCTCAAAAGCTCCCACATGATATACCTTCAGTTTCCCATAAAAAAAGTGCATCTCCATTTTGATCTATTACTATTACAAATATACATGTCAATAAAATGGTCACAAGATGTGTTTAACTCCATGGAGAAACACTCATCCCAGAACACCGCTAAGCCACCACCTAACTGATGTTGGGTAACGTAGCAGAATTCAAGAATTTTCCTACGCTTCACCAAGATCAATCTAAGGAGTCATCTAACAACGAGCATAAAGGAGTGCATCTACATACCCTTTGTAGATCGCGAGCGAAAGCGTTCGAAGGAACGTGGATGATGGAGTCGTACTCGTCGTGATCCCTATCACCGATGATCCCAGCGCCGAACGGACGGCACCTCCGCGTTCAACACATGTACGGTACAGCGACGTCTCCTCCTTCTTGATCCAGCAAGGGGGGAGGAGAGGTTGATGGAGATCCAGCAGCACGACGGCGTGGTGGTGGATGCAACGGGAAAAGCTGCAGGGCTTCGCCAAGACCCTGTGGGAGGAGGGAGAGGTGTAACGGAGGGGAGGTGCCAGGGGCTGAGGTGCGGCCGCCCTCTCTCCCCACCCCCACTATATATAGGGGCCAGGGGGGCGCCGGCCCTAGGAGATTGGATCTCCTAGGGGGGCGGCCAAGGGGGTGGCTTGCCCCCCAAGCCTAGGGGGCGCCCCCACCCCTAGGGTTCCCAACCCTAGGCGCAGGGGGAGGCCCAAGGGGGGTGCGCCAGCCCACTATGGGATGGTCCCCCTCCCCTACGGCCCATGGGGCCCTCCAGGATGGGTGGCCCCACCCGGTGGACACCCGGGACCCTTCCGGTGGTCCCGGTACACTACCGGTGACCCCCGGAACTCTCCCGATGGCCGAAACTGGACTTCCTATATATCATTCTTTACCTCCGGACCATTCCGGAACTCCTCGAGACGTCCGGGATCTCATCCGGGACTCCGAACAACATTCGGGTTACCGTGTGCATATATCTCTACAACCCTAGCGTCACCGAACCTTAAGTGTGTAGACCCTACGGGTTCGGGAAACACGTAGACATGACCGAGACGACTCTCCGATCAATAACCAACAGCGGGATCTGGATACCCATGTTGGTTCCCACGTGTTCCTTGATGATCTCATCGAATGAACTACGATGTCAAGGATTCACTCAATCCCGTATGCAATTCCCTTTGTCCATCGGTACGGTACTTGCCCGAGATTCGATCGTCGGTATACCGATACCTTGTTCAATCTCGTCATGGCAAGTCTCTTTACTCGTTCCGTAATCCATCATCCCGTGACTAACTCCTTAGTCACATTGAGCTCATTATGATGATGTCTTACCGAGTGGGCCCAGAGATACCTCTCCGTCATACGGAGTGACAAATCCCAGTCTCGGTTCGTGCCAACCCAACAGACACTTTCGGAGATACCCGTTGCGTACCTTTATAGCCACCCAGTTACGTTGTGACGTTTGGCACACCCAAAGTATTCCTACGGTATCCGGGAGTTGCACAAATTCAAGGTCCAAGGAAAAAATACTTGACATTGGAAAAGCTTTAGCATTACGAACTACAACGATCTTGTGCTAGGCTTAGGATTGGGTCTTGTCCATCACATCATTCTCCTAATGATGTGATCCCGTTATCAATGACATCCAATGTCCATGGCCAGGAAACCGTGACCATCTGTTGATCAACGAGCTAGTAACTAGAGGCTTACCAGGGACACGTTGTGGTTTATGTATTCACACATGTATCGCTGTTTCCGCACAATACAATTCAAGCATGAATAACAGACAAATATCATGAACAAGGAAATATAATAATAACCATCTTATTATTGCCTCTAGGGCATATTTCCAACAGTCTCCCACTTGCACTAGAGTCAATAATCTAGTTACATTGTGATGAATCGGACACCCATAGAGTTCTGGTGTTGATCATGTTTTGCATGTGGAAGAGGTTTAGTCAACGGATCTGCAACATTCAGATCTGTATGCACTTTACAAATATCTATGTCTCCATCTTGAACATAATTCCGGATGGAGTTCAAATGGTGCTTGATGTGCTTGGTCTTCTTGTGAAACCTGGGCTCCTTGGCAATGGCAATAGCTCCAATGTTGTCACAGAAGAGAGTCATCGGTCTTGACGCGCTTGGAATGATTCCTAGGTCGGTGATGAACTCCTTCATCCAGACTCCTTCCTGCGCTGCTTCGCAAGCAGCTATGTACTCCGCTTCACATGTAGAATGCGCCACGACGCTCTGCTTGCAACTACACCAGCTGACTGCTCCACCATTCAAAATATACACGTATCCAGTTTGTGACTTGGAGTCATCCAGATCTGTGTCGAAGCTAACATCGACGTAACCCTTTACGACGAGCTCTTCGTCACCTCCATAAGCAAGAAACATATCCTTAGTCCTTTTCAGGTACTTCAGGATGTTCTTGACTGCTCTCCAGTGTTCCATACCAGGATCACTTTGGTACCTCCCTAGCAAACTTATGGCAAGGTTCACATCAGGTCTGGTACACATCATGGCATACATAATAGATCCTATGGCTGAGGCATAGGGGATGACACTCATCTTTTCTCTATCTTCCGCCGTGGTCGGGGACTGAGCCGTGCTCAATCTCATACCTTGCAATACAGGCAAGAACCCTTTCTTGCACTGATCCATATTGAACTTCTTCAATATCTTGTCAAGGTATGTGCTTTGTGAAAGACCAATGAGGCGTCTCGATCTATCTCTATAGATCTTGATGCCTAATATATAAGCAGCTTCTCCAAGGTCCTTCATTGAAAAACTCTTATTCAAGTAGGCCTTTATGCTCTCCAAGAATTCTATATCATTTCCCATCAGCAGTATGTCATCCACATATAATATGAGAAATGCTACAGAGCTCCCACTCACTTTCTTGTAAATACAGGCTTCTCCCCAAGTCTGTATAAAACCAAACGCTTTGATCACATCGTTAAAGCGAATATTCCAACTCCGAGATGCTTGCACCAGCTCGTAGATCGAGCGTTGGAGCTTGCATACCTTGTTAGCATTTCAGGATCGACAAAACCTTCCGGCTGCATCATATACAGTTCTTCCTTGAGGAAGCCATTAAGGAATGCCGTTTTGACGTCCATTTGCCATATCTCATAATCATTGAATGCGGCAATCGCTAACATGATTCGAACGGACTTCAGCATCGCTACGGGAGAAAAAGTCTTGTCGTAGTCAATCCCTTGAACTTGTCGATAACCTTTAGCGACAAGCCGAGCCTTATAGATGGTCACATTACCATCCGCGTCTGTCTTCTTCTTAAATATCCATTTATTTTCTATGGCGTGCCGATCATCGGGCAAGTCGACTAAAGTCCATACTTTGTTTTCATACATGGATCCTATCTCGGATTTCATGGCTTCAAACCATTTGTTGGAATCCGGGCCCGCCATCGCTTCTTCATAGTTCGAAGGTTCTCCATTGTCTAACAACATGATTTCCATGACAGGGTTGCCGTACCACTCTGGTGCAGAATGTGTCCTCGTGGACCTTCGAAGTTCAGTAGTAACTTGATATGTATCTTCATTATCATCATCATTAACTTCCTCCCTTGTCGGTGCAGGCACCTCAGGAACAATTTCTTGTGCTGCGCTACTTTCCGGTTCGGGAGGGGTGATTGTCACCTCATCAAGTTCTACTTTCCTCCCACTCACTTCTTTCGAGAGAAACTCTTTCTCCAGAGAGGATCCATTCTTGGCAATGAAAACCTTGCCTTCGGATCTGAGGTAGAAGGTGTACCCAATCGTTTACTTTGGGTATCCTATGAAGATGCATTTTTCCGATTTGGGTTCAAGCTTCTCAGGTTGAAGATTCTTGACATAAGCATCGCAACCCCAAACTTTCAGAAACGACAGCTTAGGTTTCTTGCCAAACCAAAATTCATACGGTGTCGTCTCAACGGATTTTGACGGAGCCCTATTTAAAGTGAATGCGACAGTCTCTAAAGCATAACCCCAAAAAGATAGCGGTAAGTCGGTGAGAGACATCATAGATCGCACCATGTCCAACAGAGTACAATTTCGATGTTCGGACACACCATTACGCTGAGGTGTTCCGGGCGGTGTCAATTGTGAAACAATTCCACAGTTTCTTAGGTGCGTGCCAAATTCGTGACTTAAATACTCACCCCCACGGTCCGATCGTAAGAACTTTATTTTTCTGTCACGTTGATTCTCAACCTCATTCTAAAATTCCTTGAACTTTTCAAAGGTCTCAGACTTGTGTTTCATCAAGTAGACATACCCATATCTACTCAAGTCATCTGTGAGGGTGAGAACATAACGATAGCCTCTGCGAGCCTCAACACTCATTGGACCGCACACATCGGTATGTATGATTTCCAATAAGTCGGTCGCCCACTCCATTGTTCCGGAGAACGGAGTCTTGGTCATCTTGCCTAAGAGGCATGGTTTGCACGTGTCAAATGATTCATAATCAAGAGACTCTAGAAGTCCATCTGCATGGAGCTTCTTCATACGTTTGACACCAATATGACCAAGGCGGCAATGCCACAAGTATGTGGGACTATCATTATCAACTTTACATCTTTTGGCATTCACACTATGAATATGTGTATCATCACGTTCGAGATTCATCAAAAATAAACCATTGACCAGCGGGGCATGACCATAAAACATATCTCTCATATAAATAGAACAACCATTATTCTCGGATTTAAATGAGTAGCCATCTCGCATCAAACGAGACCCAGATAAAATGTTCATGCTCAAAGCTGGTACTAAATAACAATTATTAAGGTTTAAAACTAATCCCAAGGGTAGATGTAGAGGTAGCGTGCCGACGGCGATCACATCGACCTTGGAACCATTCCCGACACGCATCGTCACCTCGTCCTTCGCCGATCTCCGCTTATTCCGCAGCTCCTGCTTTGAGTTACAAATGTGAGCAACTGCACCGGTATCAAATACCCAGGAGCTACTACGAGCGCTGGTAAGGTACACATAATTAACAGGTATATCACATATACCTTTGACGTTGTCGGCCTTCTTGTCTGCTAAGTATTTGGGGCAATTCCGCTTCCAGTGACCCGTTCCCTTGCAATAAAAGCACTCAGTCTCAGGCTTGGGTCCATTCTTTGGCTTCTTCCCGGCAACTGGCTTACCGGGCGCGGCAACTCCTTTGCCGTCCTTCTTGAAGTTCTTCTTACCCTTGCCCTTCTTGAACTTAGTGGTTTTATTCACCATCAACACTTGATGCTCTTTCTTGATCTCCACCTCCGCTGATTTCAGCATTGAATACACTTCGGGAATGGACTTCTCCATCCCTTGCATATTGAAGTTCAACACGAAGCTCTTGTAGCTAGGTGGAAGCGACTAAAGGATTCTGTCAACGACCGCTTCGTCTGGGAGATTCATTCCCAACTGAGACAAGCGGTTGTGCAACCCAGACAATTTTAGTATGTGCTCGCTGACAGAACAATTTTCCTCCATCTTACTACTGTAGAATGCGTTGGAGACGTCATATCTCTCAACTCGGGCATGAGCTTGGAAAACCATTTTCAGCTCTTCGAACATCTCATATGCTCCGTGATGCTCAAAACGCTTTTGGAGCCCCGATTCTAAGCTGTAGAGCATGCCGCACTGAACCAGGGAGTAATCATCACAACGCGACTCCCAAGCGTTCATAACATCTTGGTTTGCCGGGGCGGGAGCGTCACCTAGCGGTGCTTCTAGGACATAAGTTTTCTTGGCAGCTATGAGGATGATCCTCAGGTTACGGACCCAATCCGTATAGTTGCTACCATCGTCTTTCAGCTTGGATTTCTCTAGGAACGCGTTGAAGTTGAGGGTGACATGAGCTTGGCCATTTGATCTACAAGACATATTGTAAAGAATTTAGACTAAGTTCATGACAATTAAGTTTAATGAACTCCCACTCAGATTGACATCTCTCTAGTCATCTAAGTGATACATGATCCGAATCGACTAGCCCGTGTCCGATCATCACGTGAGACGGACTAGTCATCAATGGTGAACATCTTCATGTTGATCGTATCTTCTATACGACTCATGTTCGACCTTTCGGTCTTCCGTGTTCCGAGGCCATGTCTGTACATGCTAGGCTCGTCAAGTGAACCCTAAGTGTATTGCGTGTGTAAATCTGGCTTACACCCGTTGTATGCGAACGTTAGAGCCTATCACACCCGATCATCATGTGGTGCTTCGGAACAACGATCCTTAGCAACGGTGCACAGTTAGGGGGAACACAATTCTTGAAATTTTTAGTGAGAGATCATCTTATTTACTACCGTCGTTCTAAGCAAATAAGATGCATAAACATGATAAACATCACATGCAATCAAATAAAGTGACATGATATGGCCAATATCATTTTGCTCCTTTGATCTCCATCTTCGGGGCACCATGATCATCTTTGTCACCGGCATGACACCATGATCTCCATCATCATGATCTCCATCATCGTGTCTTCATGAAGTCGTCTCGCCAAATGTTACTTCTACTACTATGGCTAACGTTTAGCAATAAAGTAAAGTAATTACATGGCGTTATTCAATGACACGCAGGTCATACAATAAATAAGACAACTCCTATGGCTCCTGTCGGTTGTCATTCTCATCGACATGCAAGTCGTGATCCTATTACTAGAACATGATCAATCTCATACATCACATATATCATTCATCACATCTTCTTGGCCATATCACATCACATAGCACATGCTGCAAGAACAAGTTAGACGTCCTCTAATTGTTGTTGCAAGTTTTTACGTGGCTTCTATAGGTTTCTAGCAAGAACGTTTCTTACCTACGCCAAAACCACAACGTGATATGTCAATTTCTATTTACCCTTCATACGGACCCTTTTCATCGAATCCGATCCGACTAAAGTGGGAGAGACAGACACCCGTCAGCCACCTTATGCAACTAGTGCATGTCAGTCGGTGGAACCAGTCTCACGTAAGCGTACGTGTAAGGTCGGTCCGGGCCGCTTCATCCCATGATGCCGCCGAATCAAGATTGGACTAGTAGCGGCAAGAGAATTGAACAAAATCAACGCCCACAACTAGTTTGTGTTCTACTCGTGCAAGATGCTACGCAAAGACCTAGCTCAGATGCCACTGTTGGGTAACATAGCAGAATTCAAGAATTTTCCTACGCTTCACCAAGATCAATCTGAGGAGTCATCTAGCAACGAGCATAAAGGAGTGCATCTACATACCCTTTGTAGATCACGAGCGGAAGCGTTCGAAGGAACGTGGATGATGGAGTCGTACTCGTCGTGATCCCTATCACCGATGATCCCAGCGCCGAACGGACGGCACCTTCGCGTTCAACACACGTACGGTACAGCGACGTCTCCTCCTTCTTGATCCAGCAAGGGGGGAGGAGAGGTTGATGGAGATCCAGCAGCACGACGGCGTGGTGGTGGATGCAACGGGAAAAGCTGCAGGTCTCCGCCAAGACCCTGCGGGAGGAGGGAGAGGTGTAATGGGGGGGAGAGGCGCCAGGGGCTGAGGTGCGGCTGCCCTCTCACCCCCCCCCCCCCACTATATATAGGGGCCAGGGGGGCGGCAGCCCTAGGAGATTGGATCTCCTAGGGGGGCGGCGGGCAAGGGGGTGGCTTGCCCCCCAAGCCTAGGGGGGCGCCCCCACCCCTAGGGTTCCCAACCCTAGGCGCAGGGGGAGGCCCAAGGGGGGTATGCCAGCCCACTAGGGGCTGGTCCCCCTCTCCCTACGGCCCATGGGGCCCTCCGGGATGGGTGGCCCCACCCCGTGGACCCCCTAAACCCTTCCCGTGGTCCCGGTACACTACCGGTGACCCCCGGAACTCTCCCGATGGCCGAAACTGGACTTCCTATATATCATTCTTTACCTCCGGACCATTCCGGAACTCCTCTTGATGTCCGGGATCTCATCCGGGACTCCGAACAACATTCGGGTTACTGTGTGCATATATCTCTACAACCCTAGCGTCACTGAACCTTAAGTGTGTAGACCCTACGGGTTCGGGAAACACGTAGACATGACCGAGACGACTCTCCGGTCAATAACCAACAGCGGGATCTGGATACCCATGTTGGTTCCCACGTGTTCCTCGATGATCTCATCGGATGAACCACGATGTCAAGGATTCACTCAATCCCGTATGCAATTCCCTTTGTCCATCGGTACGGTACTTGCCCGAGATACAATCGTCGGTATACCGATACCTTGTTCAATCTCGTCATGGCAAGTCTCTTTACTCATTCCGTAATCCATCATCCCGTGACTAACTCCTTAGTCACATTGAGCTCATTATGATGATGTCTTACCGAGTGGGCCCAGAGATACCTCTCCGTCATACGGAGTGACAAATCCCAATCTCGGTTCGTGCCAACCCAACAGACACTTTCGGAGATACCCGTTGCATACCTTTATAGCGACCCAGTTACGTTGTGACGTTTGGCACACCCAAAGTATTCCTACGGTATCCGGAAGTTGCACAAACTCATGGTCTAAGGAAAAAATACTTGACATTAGAAAGGCTTTAGCATTACGAACTACAACGATCTTGTGCTAGGCTTAGGATTGGGTCTTGTCCATCACATCATTCTCCTAATGATGTGATCCCGTTATCAATGACATCCAATGTCCATGGCCAGGAAACCGTGACCATCTGTTGATCAACGAGCTAGTAACTAGAGGCTTACCAGGGACACGTTGTGGTCTATGTATTCACACATGTATCGTTGTTTGCGCACAATACAATTTAAGCATGAATAACAGACAAATATCATGAACAAGGAAATATAATAATAACCATTTTATTATTGCCTCTAGGGCATATTTCCAACAACTGAAACAACACACATTTTTCATGCCAACCAATTACGCAAGCTCTCAACATATTCTTCATTTTGGCTTGTTTCTGAAAGAGAAATAATGACCCAACATTATCATAAATTTATTCTCATAATATGTATTTGATGTCTGAGATGTTAATATATTTTCTATAAAAATGGTCAAACTTATCTACAACTTTCTTTTAGACAAATTTAATACTTCAAGTATTTTCTAGTTAGACAACATTATCTTGTCTTAATATAGTCTAGAGTATGTAGCCCTTTTGTTTTTCGGTTAAGCTTGGAATGACTTCATAAAGTAGAAACCTGGTTTCCCATGAGACATTTCATACATTTCTTTTGTACAAAAGACCTTTCATACCTGTCTACAAAATGGTTTGGTCAAGCAGCAAGTTGTTTCTTATCAAACAAAATCTTGACAATGCATTGTACACTCTTGAATATGTGAGCAATTTTCAAATGTGTTTAATCAAAAATAACAATAGATAACATGATGAACAAAATGGGCATGATTATTTGACTACATAAAAATAAAATACTAAACAAAGTAAGCACGTAATCTATATGTAAGATAAAAGCAGCATGTCCAGGTCTGCAACTGGCAAAAATCCAAATACATTCCCTAAAACAGGGGACACGAGCACACACGGACTGGTGGAAGAAGAAGCGTTCGCATCGAAAGCCATGTCGCCAAAGAGATCGTCGGCATTGGGGAAGTAGTCGCTATTGAGGAAGCCTTTGTGCGCAACTACATTTGAGAAGAAGCCAACAGTCACGCAAGAGCACTCCCCCAAAAAATGATTGTCTCTCTCATGTACAGGATCACGAGATATAGAGTTTTGAAGGCCTGGTGCTCCACTTCACGATGCACATTGTGAAACGGAGTAGGAAATGCGTAGGTGGCACAAAGCTTTGGAACCGGGAGGTAGTTGTCACACCCTGCATTTTGTATCATGTTATTTGCATCAATGAAGCATAAAAATTTGGACCAGCAAAATTTTTTGGCATCATTTGGCTTTTATTTGGAATTGAGTTTTTCTTCATGTGTTTTTCATGTGCTCATTAAAGTCAACTATTACCTCTTGTAGAATTCATCTCCATACCCAAAACTTCTGCCCAATGATCATGCCAAGTGTCATATAACAGTATAGAATTTTCTTACAAAATTAATTTGGCCAAAATGTATTTTTTTAAATTTAGTTTTCCAAAAACCCCTGAATTGAGATTTGCACAGCAAGTGCTTGATTTAGGGTGAGAAAATTATTTCAAAAGGTACATTTGAGACCTAGTAGTCATAGGACTCCCAGAAACCACAAAAGTATAATTTTAAAAGTTATTTTTCCTATTTTATTTAAAAGCTTTTTCTTAAGGCCAGAAATGGTCTTTAATAGGGGAAAATTATTTAAGTATTTCAAAAATATTTGCCAAAATTCAGGGAGACTCAGAGGACATATATTGTCCATATATAAGAGTTTCAGCACTTGGTCATGTTCAAAATAATGGGCTAATCCCTCTTAAACCCTTTCTGGATATTTCAAGCTTTTGAAATATTTACAAAGGAAATATTCTCCAAAAATTCCAGGGAAATTCTATCATGTCATATATGACATATTTGATGATCTTGCCAAGTCCCATGCCTCGGGAAGCAAGAAAACCTCATCAAAACCCTTCATAACCATTCTGTCCATATTTGAAGTTTGAGCAACTTTACATTGCCAAACTTGTCCAAATGCTCTCAAACTTGGTGCACATGCTAGAAATGCCTAATAAGGCATCTAGACCAAATGGAACAAGATTTGGAATAGACCAACTTGATCAGAACACCCCAAAACCCTTTCTGTTCAAATGCAAATTTGAACAACTTTACATTACCAACTTTTTACCTGGAGCTTCAAACTTTGTGGGCATGATCAATACCCCAAATGATGAAACTACACCAAGTGGTGCATCAAGGGGAGATGATTAGCTTGACTCAAACAAGATGAAGTTGTTTCTGTTGATTTCTAGGGTTCACCAAAGTTACATTGGCTAGTTGAAGGAAATATGCCCTAGAGGCAATAATAAAGTTATTATTTATTTCCTTATATCATGATAAATGTTTATTATTCATGCTAGAATTGTATTAACCGGAAACATAATACATGTGTGAATACATAGACAAAACAGAGTGTCCCTAGTATGCCTCTACTAGACTAGCTCATTGATCAAAGATGGTTATGTTTCCTATCCATAGACATGAGTTGTCATTTGATCAACGGGATCACATCATTAGGAGAATGATGTGATGGACAAGACCCATCCGTTAGCTTAGCACTATGATCGTTTAAGTTTTACTGTTATTGCTTTCTTCATGACTTATACATGTTCCTATGACTATGAGATTATGCAACTCCCGAATACCGGAAGAACACTTTGTGTGCTACCAAATGTCACAACGTAACTGGGTGATTATAAAGGTACTCTACAGGTGTCTCCGAAGGTACTTGTTGGGTTGGCGTATTTCGAGATTAGGATTTGTCACTCCGATTGTCGGAGAGGTATCTCTAGGCCCACTCCGTAATGCACATCACTATAAGCCTTGCAAGCATTGCAACTAATGAGTTAGTTGCGGGATGATGTATTACGGAACGAGTAAAGAGACTTGCCGGTAACGAGATTGAACTAGGTATTGAGATACCGATGATCGAATCTTGGACAAGTAACATACCGATGACAAAGGGAACAACGTATGTTGTTATGCGGTTTGACCGATAAAGATCTTCGTAGAATATGTGGGAGCCAATATGAGCATCCAGGTTCCTCTATTGGTTATTGACCGGAGACGTGTCTCGGTCATGTCTACATAGTTCTCGAACCCGTAGGGTCCGCACGCTTAAGGTTTCGATGACAGTTTTATTATGAGTTTATGAGTTTTGATGTACCGAAGGAGTTCGGAGTCCCGGATGAGATCGGGGACATGACGAGGAGTCTCGAAATGGTCGAGACGTAAAAATCGATATATTGAACGACTATATTCGGACATCGGAAAGGTTCCGAGTGATTCGGGTATTTTCGGAGTATCGGGGAGTTACGGGAATAGAGGAGAGAGGCCAAAAGGAAGGAGGTGCGCACCCCCCCCTTCTGGTCCGAATTGGACAAGGGGTGCAGCCCCCTTTTCCTTCTCCCTCTCCCCCTCTTTCCTTCTCTCCTACTCCGGAAAGGAAAGGGGAATCCTACTAGGACTTGGGAGTCCTAGTAGGACTCCCCACACTTGGCGCGCCCCCTCTAGGGCCGGCCTCTCCCTCCCTCCTTTATATACGGGGGCAGGGGGGCACCTCTAGACACAACAATTGATCTCTTAATCTCTTAGCCGTATGCGGTGCCCCCCTCCACCATAGTTCTCCTCGATAAATATTGTAGCGGTGCTTAGGCGAAGCCCTGCGACGGTAGAACATCAAGATCGTCACCATGCCGTCGTGCTGACGGAACTCTCCCTCGACACTCGGCTGGATCGGAGTTCGAGGGACGTCATCGAGCTGAACGTGTGCTAGAACTCGGAGGTGCCGTAGTTTCGGTGCTTGATCGGTCGGGCCGTGAAGACATACGACTACATCAACCGCGTTGTTCTAACGCTTCCGCTTTCGGTCTACAAGGGTACGTAGACTCACTCTCCCCTCTCGTTGCTATGCATCTGGTAGATAGATCTTGCGTGATCGTAGGAAAATTTTAAAAATACTACGTTCCCCAATAGTGGCATCATGAGACAGGTCTATGCGTAGATGATATGCACGAGTAGAACACAAGTGAGTTGTGGACGATACTAGTCATACTGCTTACCAGCATGTCATACTTTGATTCGGCGGTATTGTTGGATGAAGCGGCCCGGACCGACATTACGCGTACGCTCACGCGAGACTGGTTCTACCGACGTGCTTCGCACACAGGTGGCTGGCGGGTGTCAGTTTCTCCAACTTTAGTTGAATCAAGTGTGGCTACGCCCGGTCCTTGTGAAGGTTAAAACAGCACATACTTGACGAAATATCGTTGTGGTTTTGTATGCGTAGGTAAGAACGGTTCTTGCTAAGCCCGTAGCAGCCACGTAAAACTTGCAACAACAAAGTAGAGGACGTCTAACTTGTTTTTGCAGGGCATGTTGTGATGTGATATGGTCAAGACATGATGAGTTATACGGTTTTGTATGAGATGATCATGTTTTGTAATGTTATCGGCAACTGGCAGGAGCCATATGGTTGTCGGTTTATTGTATGAAATGCAATCGCCATGTAATTGCTTTACTTTATCACTAAGCGGTAGCGATAGTCGTAAAAGCAATAGTTGGCGAGACGACAACGATGCTACGATGGAGATCAAGGTGACGCGCCGGTGACGAAGGTGATCATGACGGTGCTTTGGAGATGGAGATCAAAAGCACAAGATGATGATGGCCATATCTTGTCACATATTTTGATTGCATGTGATGTTTATCTTATTATGCTTCTTATTTTGCTTAGTTCGACGGTAGCATTATAAGATGATCCCTTACTAAATTTCAAGGTATAAGTGTTCTCCCTGAGTATGCACCGTTGCGAAAGTTCGTCGTGCCGAGACACCACGTGATGATCGGGTGTGATAAGCTCTACGTTCAAATACAACGGGTGTAAGCCAGTTTTGCACACGCAGAATACTCGGGTTAAATTTGACGAGCCTAGCATATGCAGATATGGCCTCGGAACACTGAAGACCGAAAGGTCGAGCGTGAATCATATAGTAGATATGATCAACATAAGATGTTCACCATTGAAACTACTCCATCTCACGTGATGATCGGACATGGTTTAGTTGATTTGGATCACGTGATCATTTAGATGACTAGAGGGATGTCTATCTAAGTGGGAGTTCTTAAGTAATATGATTAAATTGAACTTTAATTTATCATGAACTTAGTCCTCGTAGTATTAGCATATCTATGTTGTAGATCAATAGCTCGCGATGTTGCTCCCCGTTTATTTTTTATATGTTCCTAGAGAAAACTAAGTTGAAAGATGTTAGTAGCAATGATGCGGAATTGTTCCGTGATCTGAGGATTATCCTCATTGCTGCACAGAGAATTATGTCCTTGATGCACCGCTAGGTGACATACCTATTGCAGGAGCAGATGTAGACGTTATGAACGTTTTGACAAAAGCTCGGTATGATGACTACTTGATAGTTTAAGTGCACCATGCTTTATGGCTTAGAACCGGGACTTCAAAAACGTTTTGAACACCACGGAGCATATAAGATGTTCCAAGAGTTGAAATTAGTATTTCATACTCATGCCCGTGTCGAGAGGTATAAGACTTCTGACAGTACTTTGCCTACAAGATGGAGGAGAATAGCTCAACCAGTGAGCATGTGCTCAGATTGTCTGGGTACTACAATTACTTGAATCAAGTGGGAGTTAATCTTCCAGATAAGATAGTAATTGACAAAAGTTCTCTAGTCACTATCACCAAGTTAGTAGAACTTCGTGATGAACTATAATATGCAAGGGATGACGAAAGGAATTCCCGAGCTCTTCGCAATGCTGAAGTCGGCGAAGGTAGAAATCATGAAAAAAACATCAAGTGTTGATGGTTAACAAGACCACTTGTTTCAAGTAAAGGGCAAAGGGATAGAAGGGGAACTTCAAGAAGAATGACAAGCAAGTTGTCACTCCCGTGAAGAAACCCAAAGCTAAAACTCAAGCCTGAACTAAGTGCTTCTACTGCAAAGGAAAAGGTCACTAGAAGTGGAACTACCCTAGATATTTGGTGGATAAAAAGGATGGCAAAGTGAACAAAGGTATATTTGATATACAGATCATTGATGTGTATTTTACTAGTGTTCATAGCAACCCCTCGGTATTTGATACTGGTTCAGTTGCTAAAGAGTAGTAACTCGAAATGGGAGTTGCATAATGAACAAAAACTAGTTAAAGGTGAAAGTGTGTTGGAAGTGGTTCCAAGATTGACATGATCATCATCGCACACTCCCTATACTTTCGGGATTAGTGCTGAACCTAAATAAGTGTTATTTGGTGTTTGTGTTGAGCATGAATATGATTTGATCATGTTTATTGCAATACGGTTATTCATGTAAGTTAGAGAATAATTGTTGTTCTGTTTACATGAATAAAACCTTCTATGGTCAAACACCCAATGAAAATGGTTTGTTGGATCTCGATCGTGTGATACACATATTCATAATATTGAAGCCAAAAGATGCAAGGTTAATAATGATAGTGCAACTTATTTGTGGCACTGCCGTTTAGGTCATATTGGTGTAAAGCGCATGAAGAAACTCCATAGTGATGGACTTTTGGAATCACTTGATTATGAATCACTTGGTGCTTGCGAACCATGCCTCATGGGCAAGATGACTAAAACTCCGTTCTCCGGAACTGTGGAGCGAGCAACAGAGTTGTTGGAAATCATACATACTGATGTATGCGGACCAATGAGTGTTGAAGCTCGCGGCGGGTATCGTTATTTTCTGACCTTCACTGATGATTTGAGCAGATATGGGTATATCTACTTAATGAAGCACAAGTCTGAAACATTTGAAAAGTTCAAAGAATTTTAGAGTGAAGTGGAGAATCATCGTAACAAGAAAATAAGAGTTTCTACGATATGATCGTAGAGGTAAAATATTTGAGTTAGCGAGTTTGGCCTTCAGTAAAAACAATGTGAAATAGTTTCACTACTCACGCCACCTGGAACACCACAGTGTAATGGTGTGTCCAAACGTCATAGCCGTACTTTATTAGATATGGTGCGATCAATGATGTCTCTTACCGATCTACCACTATCGCTTTTGGGGTTATGCATTAGAGACAGCTACATTCACGTTAAATAGGGCACCATCTAAATCCGTGGAGATGACACCGTATGAACTGTGGTTTGACGAGAAACCTAAGTTGTCATTTCTTTAAGTCTGGGACTACGATGCTTATGTGAAAAAGTTTCAACATGGTAAGCTCGAACCCAAATCGGAGAAATAAATCTTCATAGGATACCCAAAAGAAACTGTTGGGTACACCTTCTATCACAGATCCGAAGGCAAGGTCTTTGTTGCTAAGAGTGGATCCTTTCTAGAGAAGGAGTTTCTCTCGAAAGAAGTGAGTGGGAGGAAAGTGGAACTTGATGAGGTAATTGTACCTTCTCCCGAATTGGATAGTAGTACATCACAGAAACTGGTTCCAGTGATTCCTACACCAATTAGTGAGGAAGCTAATGATGATGATCATGAAACTTCGGATCAAGTTACTGCTGAACTTCGTAGATCAACCAGAGTACGTTCCGCACCAGAGTGGTACGGCAATCCGGTTCTGGAAGTCATGTTACTGGACCATGATGAACCTACGAACTATGAGGAAGCGATGATGAGCCCAGATTCCGCAAAATGGCTTGAGACCATGAAATCTGAGATGGGATCCATGTATGAGAACAAAGTGTGGACTTTGGTTGACTTGCCCGATGGTCGGCAAGCCATCGAAAATAAATGGATCTTCAAGAGGAAGACTGACGCTGACAGTAATGTTACTGTTTACAAAGCTCGACTTGTTGCGAAAGGTTTTCGACAAGTTCAAGGAGTTGACTACGATGAGACTTTCTCACCCGTAGCGATGCTTAAGTGTGTCCGAATCATGTTAGCAATTGCCGCATTTTATGAAATCTGGCAAATGGGCAATAAAACTGCATTCTTTAATGGATTTATTAAAGAAGAATTGTATATGATGCAACCAGAAGGTTTTGTCAATCCTAAAGGTTCTAACAAAATGTGCAAGCTCCAGCGATCCATCTATGGACTGGTGCAAGGATCTCGGAGTTGGAATATACACTTTGATAAGTTGATCAAATCATATAGATTTATACAGACTTGCGGTGAAGCCTGTATTTACAAGAAAGTGAGTGGGAGCACTACAACATTTCTGATAAGTATATGTGAATGACATATTGTTGATTAGAAATAATGTAGAATATTCTGGAAAGCATAAAGGAGTGTTTGAAAGGAGTTTTTCAAAGAAAGACCTCGGTGAAGCTGCTTACATATTGGGCATCAAGATCTATAGAGATAGATCAAGACGCTTGATAAGACTTTCGATGAGTACATACCTTGATAAGATTTTGAAGTGGTTCAAAATGGATCAGTCAAAGAAGGAGTTCTTGCCTGACTTATAAGGTGTGAAGTTGAGTAAGACTCAAAGCCAGACCACGGCAGAAAAATATAGAGAGAATGAAAGTCATTCCCTATGCCTCAGCCATAGGTTCTATAAAGTATGCCATGCTGTGTACCAAACATGTTGTGTACCTTGCCATGAGTTTGACAAGGAGGTACAATAATGATCCAGGAGTAGATCACTGTATAGCGGTCAAAATTATCCTTAGTAACTGGATGACTAAGGAAATGTTTCTCGATTATGGAGGTGATAAAGAGTTCGTCGTAAAGGGTTACGCCGATGCAAGCTTTGACACTAAATCCAGCTGACTCTAAGTATCAATCTGGAACTGGGAGCAATTAGCTAGAGTAGCTCCATGCAGAGCATTGTAGACACATAGACATTTGCGAAATACATATGGATCTGAATGTGACAGACCCGTTGACTAAACTTCTCTCACGAAGCAAAACATGATCACACCTTAGTACTCTTTGGGTGTTAATCACATAGCGATGTGAACTAGATTATTGACTCTAGTAAACCCTTTGGGTGTTAATCACATGACGATGTGAACTATCGGTGTTAAATCACATGGCGATGTGAACTAGATTATTGACTCTAGTGCAAGTGGGAGACTGGAGGAAATATGCCCTAGAGGCAATAATAAAGTTATTATTTATTTCCTTATATCATGATAAATGTTTATTATTCATGCTAGAATTGTATTAACCGGAAACTTAATACATGTGTGAATACATAGACAAAACAGAGTGTCCCTAGTATGCCTCTACTAGACTAGCTCATTGATCAAAGATGGTTATGTTTCCTATCCATAGACATGAGTTGTCATTTGATCAACGGGATCACATCATTAGGAGAATGATGTGATGGACAAGACCCATCCGTTAGCTTAGCACTATGATCGTTTAAGTTTTACTGCTATTGCTTTCTTCATGACTTATACATGTTCCTATGACTATGAGATTATGCAACCCCCGAATACCGGAAGAACACTTTGTGTGCTACCAAACGTCACAACGTAACTGGGTGATTATAAAGGTACTCTACAGGTGTCTCCGAAGGTACTTGTTGGGTTGGCGTATTTCGAGATTAGGATTTGTCACTCCGATTGTCGGAGAGGTATCTCTGGGCCCACTCGGTAATGCACATCACTATAAGCCTTGCAAGCATTGCAACTAATGAGTTAGTTGCGGGATGATGTATTACGGAACGAGTAAAGAGACTTGCCGTTAACGAGATTGAACTAGGTATTGAGATACCGACGATCGAATCTCGGGCAAGTAACATACCGATGACAAAGGGAACAACGTATGTTGTTATGCGGTTTGACCGATAAAGATCTTCGTAGAATATGTGGGAGCCAATATGAGCATCCAGGTTCCTCTATTGGTTATTGACCGGAGACGTGTCTCGGTCATGTCTACATAGTTCTCGAACCCGTAGGGTCCGCACGCTTAAGGTTTCGATGACAGTTTTATTATGAGTTTATGAGTTTTGATGTACCGAAGGAGTTCGGAGTCCCGGATGAGATCGGGGACATGACAAGGAGTCTCGAAATGGTCGAGACGTAAAAATCGATATATTGGACGACTATATTCGGACATCGGAAAGGTTCCGAGTGATTCGGGTATTTTCGGAGTATCGGGGAGTTACGGGAATAGAGGAGAGAGGCCAAAAGGAAGGAGGCGTGCACCCCCCTTCTGGTCCGAATTGGACAAGGGGTGCAGCCCCCTTTTCCTTCTCCCTCTCCCCCTCTTTCCTTCTCTCCTACTCCGGAAAGGAAAGGGGAATCCTACTAGGACTTGGGAGTCCTAGTAGGACTCCCCACACTTGGCGCGCCCCCTCTAGGGCCGGCCTCTCCCTCCCTCCTTTATATACGGGGGCAGGGGGGCACCTCTAGACACAACAATTGATCTCTTAATCTCTTAGCCGTGTGCGGTGCCCCCCCTCCACCATAGTTCTCCTCGATAAATATTGTAGCGGTGCTTAGGCGAAGCCCTACGATGGTAGAACATCAAGATCGTCACCACGCCGTCGTGCTGACGGAACTCTCCCTCGACACTCGACTGGATCGGAGTTCGAGGGACGTCATCGAGCTGAACGTGTGCTAGAACTCGGAGGTGCCGTAGTTTCGGTGCTTGATCGGTCGGGCCGTGAAGACGTACGACTACATCAACCGCGTTGTTCTAACGCTTCCGCTTTCGGTCTACGAGGGTACGTAGACTCACTCTCCCCTCTCGTTGCTATGTATCTGGTAGATAGATCTTGCGTGATCGTAGGAAAATTTTAAAAATACTACGTTCCCCAACACTAGTTTCTTCAAATGAGCCCAAATTTGGTGAAGCACCCTATTTTCACATGTCATTCAATCCTGTTAAGTGTCATGGCAAGTGGAGATCATTTGCTTGACCAAACACTGATCAAACACCTTCTGGCTTTTTACTAAAACCCTCTTCTTGATCACTTTTACCCTCCTCCTTGGCCTCAACTTTTTACCACATGTTCATCCAGTTACTGGCTACCTCCAGTAACTTCCCCAGGACCCCAGCTCCATGATTGAGGGGTAAGAACCCTAGTTTACCCTACTGGACAACCATTTCTTACCAAGTCACCAGCTTCCTCTCTCTCCCCTTGACTCTCCAGAGCATCCAATGCTGCAGACATACTACTTGCATCACCCTGGACACCCCAGACACGGTGGACGCGACCAGGAGGCCAATGGCATGCCGTGGCATGCAATGAGGGCGCTCCAGAGCACGCTACAGTGCGCCCACGCACTGTAGCTTCGCCCAATCAGCTGCCCCCGACAGCCTCGGGCCTCTCCCTCGCGCCTCTCAACGTGCCTCGACGTCCGCAACCGCTCCGGCGCTGTCCCCCCTCCTCCTGCGCCCTCCAGTGGCCGTCGCCACATGCGCGCTGGCCGCCCGCAGCGTCCACTCCTCGGGCTCGCAAGCGCGCGTCGTCTGGAAGCTCCCCCGCTCCTCCTCTCTCCTCTAATGGACGTAGGACTCGTCCAGCAACTCCGCAGACTCATCCCTGTCGCCTCCCGTGCGATGTAGCGTCGAGCAGGAGCTCGCCGGCGCACCGGTCCACGGGACTCCGCCGTGCCCCTATAAATAGGACCCCCCCGAGCCTCTCCAACAGCACCAGCAGCTTCTCCTCATCCTCCTCAGTCCCCCAGCACCACCAGTTCATCCCCAGAAGGACCTAGTGCTCGGGATCGACCGGAGCTCCGCCACGTCGGGCCGCCGGTGATCTCGCAGTACGGGCCTCCTCCGCCCCTTCTTTTGCCCGATCTAGAACCGCCGTGCAACGCTGATCTTTTCCCCTCGCTTTCCCCTCTCTGTTGCAGTCAGAAACGGTCGGAGCGATGACCTCCCGAAGCTCCTCCGCCGTCCCACCTCGCCCCGGCGAACCCGACCTCCCCGGCGTGTCGCACCACCACCCCTACATCCGCCACTCGACGCTGAGTCCGTTCCTGCCCTCCGTTGCCGTCGCCGTGGCCGAACTCCTCGCCGGTGAGCTCGCCGTCGCCATGGCCGTGAGGTTGGAGATGACAGGCGGGCCCCGCCTATCATCCTCACCTCTCTCTCCCCCTCCTCTCAGCCGCTGACCGTCGGGCCCCGCCCGTCAAGTTTGAAAACCCGACGTGCGCGTGCAGGCGCCCTTGCGGCTGGGCTGGTTTGCCTGGGCCGTGCACTGTGGCCCCTCTGGCCCAGTTGCACAGGGGCATTTCTTTTTATTCTTTTCAGTAATTAATTCAAACATTTTTACAGAAATGAATATTGGTCCAAATGAAATGATTCCAACTCCTAAAATCTTGTAATATTCCAACCTATTTAATGGTGCCACTTTCACTCATATCTATGAAACTTTTCTGTTCTGTTCAAATTTAAATTCAAATTTGAGCAGTAAAACTCCTGTTCTAAAATCCCTAGATTCCATTCTGTTACTCCAAAACTCCAACTAAGAATTTTCCCCATCTTAGAAATCCCTCTAGTATTTAACAAAAATGAGTTGACATTTTTCTGAGCACTTTGATTTTTCTGTTTTATTTGTGGTCTTATTTTTCCGTTGTTATTATGCGACGTATAGATACCGTATTCGACGAAGTTGCTGAAGAAGGAGAAGGAGAAGGATTTGAAGACCTTGAAGACCAAGCCAATCCAGGCAAGCAACCCTTTGACCATGATATACTTGTTCTCGGAACCCGTTTGTTTCCGATGCATGATGATAGGGTTACGATGGTGACCTAGTTGAAACCACCACATGATGCATGCTTTACTCTTGATCTTGCTATGTGCTAGATGGTATGCAAATAGTTAGTGATGATGCTTAGGATGCATGTGTGATTTGAACCTTCGTGGTTGGAATCTTTGCATGAACCCATCGGGTGCCCCTAATGCCCGAGGGTGATGTTGAGTTAGGTCATCACTTGAGGAAGAAGTGATGTGTCGGTAAATCTTGTGCATGGTGGAATGATGGATTAGATTTATGCGTGACTACCGTCCCAACCAAACATGTGCAACCACACTACCCCTTATGGGACGGGGCTTTATTGATTACTTAGGTCGATACTAGCATGGTGCCCGCATTACTAGTGACGGGAAGACTTGAGGTCTTTCCCGAGACGGGGTCGTGCTTGGATAGACGGCCATGACTGTTTTTACAGGGCACCGGACACACCGTTGGTCCCTTCGGTTACGCGTGACATTGAAATTAGGGCAAGTCCCGTAATCTATTGTTTGTACTCAAGGGTCGTGTACCAACGAGTGGACTCTATGTTAGTGCCGTCTAAGGAAAGGTAATGACCGGGTGCTTACCCCATGTACTTGAGGTACCGCGGGTCGTGGATGACACGGAAGTTCCCTGGATCTTGTGGGTAAAGTGTGCAACCTCTGCAGAGTGTAAAACTATTCGAATAGCCGTGTCCACGGTCATGGACAGTTGGGTGGTGCTACTTAAACTATGTCCAGAATTTTACTTCATCGGTGAAAGTATGTGTGTGATGAGTCAAGGTGGTGACTTGACTCGGAGAGTTGAATCATATTCATGTTGATATCGGTAACCTGTCTTCGAGGTTACGCGAGTTTATTGATGCATAAACTTGTTGGTAGAATATTTATTCTAGCCCATTGCTAGATTGCTCATTATTGTTCAAATTGCACTGTTACTTTGTACCACATCATGAGTTGCTTGCGAGTACATTCAAAGTACTCATTGGCTTGCCACTGGTTATTTAATTGACCAGGCATGGAAGAACAGGAATTTGAGGAAGAGTTCTTTGGAGACGAACATGCGAACTAGGACAGTATCCCAGTCAGAATGCCTGTAGGGTTAAGGCAGATGGCATGGGTTCTACCTATCATCGAAGACTTCCGCTACTTATGATATTTGTTATTCAGCCCGTGAGGCTTTATCTATGTAAGACTTGGCCATAATGGCCATAATTTGTGAAAGACGATATGTATGGATGTAAGACTCTTGTTATTCAGCTTCTGTGTGTTCAGTGAGCATTGATCTCTGGGATAACTGTACACGTGCATTCGGTGATCTCGACTTCTAAGTCGGGGTCCCCACAGAGCTGGTATCAGAGCCATCCTGACTGTAGGAAGCCTTAGTTAGCATGGGCGTTAGTTAGATGAGACCCTTTTTCAAAACCTTCTGAACCTCTCTCCTTTTCTAAACCTGAGATTTCATCAGCTTATTAACTCCTCCTATTCCACCTTTGTAGATGGCCGTTGTACCCGAAGAGCACCTGACCACTGGGTTTCCCTTGCTTCTCGAGGATAGCCTCCAGGAGTGTCAGTTCCACCGAGCGCCCATCCTCACCTACCTTGAGCATTGGGTTAGCGACACTGAGGTGGAGTACCATGTGGAAGTGATCGTGAAGGCGAACGATACTCCCACAAGTTGGTTCTTCGAGGGACCCCAGATGGCAACACTACCTCTCGCTGTCGAGGCTGCTGCACTCAAGGCACTAACCCGTCTCCGCGAGCTTCTTCCGGAGATGGCAGCCAAGATGACAACTCGCTTCTTACCTTACCGGAAGGAAGGTGAAGAAGAAAGCAGCGCACTAGCCCCTCCACTGAAGGAAGGACTCTCGCTTCGGTTCCAGACCTACTTCAGTCTATGTGCCGACAGCTTGGCACAAGACTTGGCCTCGGAATCAATGAAGCTACGAGAAGAACTTCACAAGACCAAGGCACTTCTTCGTCGAGCTCAAGAGAAGACTAATAGGATCAAGAAGGAAGGAGCACCTTCTGGACAGTCCGCTATCGCATATCGAGGCGGAAGGCCCTCCGAGGATGTATCTTCCAAGAATGAAGAACCACCTCGGCGACGCCGGATGACGGCAAGGGAATATCGCAAGCTTTTCCCTGCATCTTCGACGAAGCACCGTCGTATCCAACTCCTCCACTCCCCCGCACCCTCAAGTGACAAGGGGGCCCAGACAGATGAAGACAAGGAGGAAGACCCAGAAGAGCCGGAATACGCGACCGAGCATTCCGCCGCTTAGGCATTATTCGCTACTCGGATATGCCAGTTGTGACCTCTACGGTAGAATAGGTCGTGTAACCCCTATGCGCAGTCGAGTCCATGTATAGTTCATATGAAACCATCTAGTGTTTGCTTTTGTTGCGTCGAGGTCGGAGGGCACGCGTCCGGTGGTTTGGAACGGCTTGCTAACGAGCTTCCCTGAGGCAGGGATGCGGGCGTGGTCGGATAGGGAGGTACTCGATGAGGACGTGGTAGCACAGGCGAAGCACGTCGGCGAGGTCATGGATGGCGATGGAGCTAGGTTGCTCATTTTTCGTTGACCATATAGGAAGCGGACTTTGATTGGTAGTTTTCTTTTCTCATGGAGTAATTAATAGTTTCCCTTTTTCACAAGGCGATTAGTCCTCTTGGATGGAGTACGGTCAATCAATATAAATTGCTAAGTGCACACGAAAAACTGATCAAGTTAAGGTTAACCGTTAGATTAAGATTAGTGAACCTAATCGTGTGATGAGATTGGTTCATGTATATTTTATGGGGTGCGTTTAAAATAAATCATGTTTGATGTTTTATCAGTAGTGGAGATTTTTATTCTCCTTCCCTTATCTTGTTTTCCCCTTCAAATTTATTTTTGTTATAGAATTTATTTCATACATTCAAAATTCTTAAAAAAAAGGTTCAGAATTTCAATCAAATTTTGAAAATGTTTAAAATTTCAAAATGTTGTTGCTATTTTGAAAAATATTCGAAACTTGAAAAAAGTTCCCTATTTAAAAAAAATTGTTTCTCAAAATTATTCGAGATTTCTATAAAGAAAATGGATTTAAAAAATGCTCCAAATTCTAAAAATATTCTTGATTTAATGAAATTTTCAGAATTCAAAATAATGTTCGCATATAAAAGATACACACTTTCGAATAATATTATGAATTTTCCACACATGTTCGCGTTTTTAAAAAAATGTTCAAAAATTCAAATAATGTCCATGTATTTATAAAACAATTGTAGTTTTCAGAAAATGTTTGATAATTTTAATAGAAGTTCCTGTTTAAAATTTTGTTCGTGCTTTTTCTGAAAGTGTATATAATTTCAAAATTTTGTTCAGTATTTAAAATATGATTCATGTTTCCTACAATATTCAGATACATCATATCTTACAATCTTCTTGGTTAAAAGGAAAAGTAGATTGAATAATTCATTGGCCTTCTTTAGTTTATGATGGCGTAACAAAACTCTTTAATGCCCTTGATCAATGATTGGAAAAATAGATAATTGATTACTTCACACCCGTCGAAACCGAGAAGCTAAATGTTCCTTTTTCACATGCATACACGGTTTTGTTTGCACATACAATTCTCACTAATTTTAAATGAATATTATTTTTCTCCCGTTGCAGCGCACGGGCATATGTGCTAGTATACTATAATAAATAAACCAAGGTGCATTTCGCCAATTTTTCACCCATTCAACGCTGAAAAGAATTTTTGTTTCCTGTCCAAAGTGGTATTGAATTCTTATGTGTTCGCTGCAAGAAAAAAAAAGGCTATTCCACAATTTCGTACGTTGCCCACGCGTTGTACACCAGCGAAGCCAGGCCACTTATTTTTCTGCCCATGCAGCCAAGAAAATTCTACTATCCGCATAGGGCGATAAATAGTCGGAACAAATAATGGGCTGGCCCATTCTTATTTGTTTATATGTTTTATTCTATTTTTATTCTCTTTCCCCCATCTTTTATTTTTCTTCCAAGTTTATTTTTCTTGTAAATTTTAGTTTCATAAATTTAAAATCCTCAAGAAACGTTCAGAATTGGAAGAAGAAATTGTCGTAAAATGTTTAGAGTTCCAAAATTTTGTTGCTATTTTGAAATATATTCAGAACATGAAAAAAGATCCCATTTTTTCAAAAAAATTGTTTTTAAAAAAATGTTTGAGATTTCTAAAAAGAAAATGGCCTTTTTCAAAAATCCTCAAAATTCGATAAATATTCTTGGTTTTGTAAAAAAATCACAGTTAAAAATAATGTTCATGTATAAAAGATACACATGAGTTTGCAACAAGTGTTCATGTTTTAAAAAATGTGCAAAAATTCAAATAATTTCATTATTTTTTAAAAAAATTGGTATTTTAAAAAAAAATGTGAATTTTAAAGGATGTTCTTGTTTCAAATTTTGTTCGTGTTTTTTTGAAAGTGTACGTAACTTTCAAAAACATGTTCAGAATTTAAAAAATGGTTCAAGTTTCCTACAATGTTCATATACTTCATACTTTTAAATCTCGTCGGTACGATGACTTAAGAAAACTCTTAAACGCCCTCGATTAATGAATAGAAAATTAGCATTGATTAGTTCAGGTCTGGCGAAACGGAGAAGCTAGATATTCCTTTTTCACATGCACACAAGGTTTTGCTTGGACATATAATTCTCACTAAATTTAAATGCATATTATTTTTTTCTTGAGTTGCAACGCACGGACATATGTTCTAGTAATAGCTCAATTCTGGAGGGGTGATGAAGAAGATAATAAGAAGATGCATTGGTATTCCTGGTGGAAGTTGTGTTTCCCAAGAGTGAAGGTGGGATATGATTTCGAGATTTACATTCGTTTAACCTCAGGTGGGATAGGATTTACTGCTAAATGGTTATCAGTAGCGCCTTCAAACAGCCAGCACTACTGTAAAGTAACAGTAGCGCGTGCTTTTGACTCGTGTTGCTGATAAGACTCCACCTATAAGCTTTTCCCTAATAGTGAGAATGAATACATTCAAAAGCAATGAGTGCGTTATCGAAAATTAACCCACCTGAAATAAATGCACTCTGAGTCGGTGATATCATACCATCCAAGAGAGGTCTCAGTTTGTTCACAAGACACTTCGAGATAATTTTATAGATGATATTACACAGGCTGATCGGTGTGAAATCTTTGATGGACTGGGCATTCTTCTCTGTGGGAATGAGGACAATGGTAGTGTCATGGATTCCTTCGGGCATAATTCCTGAGATAAATATTGTCAAGCTTCCCTTACAATATCCTCCTTAATTAAACCACTAGAAAAATTTAGCAGGAAAGCCATACGTATCTGGGGCTCTTAATGGACCAGTTTGGAAAAGAGCATCACTAATCTATTTCTCAGAAAAAGGTTGTAAAATTCCGCATTCATATCTTCATTGACGAGAGATTTTCACAAGCGGAATAATACGATAAGGGTTAATATTAGTGTCACATGAGTATACTTGCTGAATAAAATGAATTTGTGATACCTTGAATCTCTTCCATATTCTCTGTGAGAGTCACATCACTCCTCCCGAGAGCATAAATATTATTTTTCTTCGCCCTCCATGAGTCCCTCCATAGGAAAAATGTATTACAATCCCCCAAAATCAATTTTAAATACAAGACCTTTGCTTCCACATGATTTCTTCCTTTATAAGAAGCTCATCCATCTCCACAAGAATTTTTCTTGCTCTCCACAATCGCCGCATTATCGCTCTTTTTGAAAAGAACATTTAACCTGTTGTGAGCAGCCTCAAGTTTTTTTGGGAGATAACCAATGTGAACCCGACTCCAAGTATGAAGGGATTTCATTAGTTTATCCAGGTTACTCGCCACATGCCCCAAATCCATAACTTGCGTACTTTTAACCCAACAAGCTCTGACATGTTCATCGAAAGCCATACTTTCCCTCTCCTAAGATGATTCATATCTCAAATGCTTACTAAAAGAAACATTTGGCCGATTACCCTACATTTGAATATACTAAGGGCAATTATCTAACCTGGAGGAAATAATATGTGAAACCTTGCAATGAGGAAACGTAGAAGACCATTGAGGGCACGCCGCCACACGATACAGACGCACATTCACATTTCGATTGCCTTCCTGCTTATTATCCTATGTCAAGGAACACCTTGAAAGCCAAATCGAATAAGTTGCACTTGGAAAGAACCTCCCGAAAGTTAGCCTTGAGCTTTGACAATCTCTTTACGTGAAAAATGCCCATGTTGCCACATTGCTTCATTAAAATTGCCCACCATAAACCAAGGACCAATACCAAGAGATTTAACCCGTCTCAAAAGCTCCCACATGATATACCTTCAGTTTCCCATAAAAAAAGTGCATCTCCATTTTGATCTATTACTATTACAAATATACATGTCAATAAAATGGTCACCAGATGTGTTTAACTCCATGGAGAAACACTCATCCCAGAACACCGCTAACCCACCACCTAACTGATGTTGGGTAACGTAGCAGAATTCAAGAATTTTCCTACGCTTCACCGAGATCAATCTAAGGAGTCATCTAACAACGAGCATAAAGGAGTGCATCTACATACCCCTTGTAGATCGCGAGCGAAAGCGTTCGAAGGAACGTGGATGATGGAGTCGTACTCGTCGTGATCCCTATCACCGATGATCCCAGCGCCGAACGGACGGCACCTCCGCGTTCAACACATGTACGGTACAACGACGTCTCCTCCTTCTTGATCCAGCAAGGGGGGAGGAGAGGTTGATGAAGATCCAGCAGCACGACGGCGTGGTGGTGGATGCAACGGGAAAAGCTGCAGGGCTTCGCCAAGACCCTGTGGGAGGAGGGAGAGGTGTAGCGGAGGGGAGGTGCCAGGGGCTGAGGTGCGGCCGCCCTCTCTCCCCACCCCCACTATATATAGGGGCCAGGGGGGCGCCGGCCCTAGGAGATTGGATCTCCTAGGGGGGCGGCCAAGGGGGTGGCTTGCCCCCCAAGCCTAGGGGGCGCCCCCACCCCTAGGGTTCCCAACCCTAGGCGCAGGGGGAGGCCCAAGGGGGGTGCGCCAGCCCACTATGGGATGGTCCCCCTCCCCTACGGCCCATGGGGCCCTCCGGGATGGGTGGCCCCACCCAGTGGACACCCGGGACCCTTCCGGTGGTCCCGGTACACTACCGGTGACCCCCGGAACTCTCCCAATGGCCGAAACTGGACTTCCTATATATCATTCTTTACCTCCGGACCATTCCGGAACTCCTCGAGATGTCCGGGATCTCATCTGGGACTCCGAACAACATTCGGGTTACCGTGTGCATATATCTCTACAACCCTAGCGTCACCGAACCTTAAGTGTGTAGACCCTACGGGTTCGGGAAACACGTAGACATGACCGAGACGACTCTCCGATCAATAACCAACAGCGGGATCTGGATACCCATGTTGGTTCCCACGTGTTCCTTGATGATCTCATCGGATGAACCACGATGTCAAGGATTCACTCAATCCCGTATGCAATTCCCTTTGTCCATCGGTACGGTACTTGCCCGAGATTCGATCGTCGGTATACCGATACCTTGTTCAATCTCGTCATGGCAAGTCTCTTTACTCGTTCCGTAATCCATCATCCCGTGACTAACTCCTTAGTCACATTGAGCTCATTATGATGATGTCTTACCGAGTGGGCCCAGAGATACCTCTCCGTCATACGGAGTGACAAATCCCTGTCTCGGTTCGTGCCAACCCAACAGACACTTTCAGAGATACCCGTTGCGTACCTTTATAGCCACCCACTTACGTTGTGACGTTTGGCACACCCAAAGTATTCCTACGGTATCCGGGAGTTGCACAAATTCAAGGTCTAAGGAAAAAATACTTGACATTGGAAAAGCTTTAGCATTACGAACTACAACGATCTTGTGCTAGGCTTAGGATTGGGTCTTGTCCATCACATCATTCTCCTAATGATGTGATCCCGTTATCAATGACATCCAATGTCCATGGCCAGGAAACCGTGACCATCTGTTGATCAACGAGCTAGTAACTAGAGGCTTACCAGGGACACGTTGTGGTTTATGTATTCACACATGTATCGCTGTTTCCGCACAATACAATTCAAGCATGAATAACAGACAAATATCATGAACAAGGAAATATAATAATAACCATCTTATTATTGCCTCTAGGGCATATTTCCAACAGTCTCCCACTTGCACTAGAGTCAATAATCTAGTTACATTGTGATGAATCGAACACCCATAGAGTTCTGGTGTTGATCATGTTTTGCCTGTGGAAGAGGTTTAGTCAACGGATCTGCAACATTCAGATTCGTATGCACTTTACAAATATCTATGTCTCCATCTTGAACATAATTCTGGATGGAGTTCAAATGGTGCTTGATGTGCTTGGTCTTCTTGTGAAACCTGGGCTCCTTGGAAATGGCAATAGCTCCAATGTTGTCACAGAAGAGAGTCATCGGGCTTGACGCGCTTGGAATGATTCCTAGGTCGGTGATGAACTCCTTCATCCAGACTCCTTCCTGCGCTGCTTCGCAAGCAGCTATGTACTCCGCTTCACATGTAGAATGCGCCACGACGCTCTGCTTGCAACTACACCAGCTGACTGCTCCACCATTCAAAATATACACGTATCCGGTTTGTGACTTGGAGTCATCCAGATCTGTGTCGAAGCTAACATCGACGTAACCCTTTACGACGAGCTCTTCGTCACCTCCATAAGCAAGAAACATATCCTTAGTCCTTTTCAGGTACTTCAGGATGTTCTTGACCGCTCTCCAGTGTTCCATACCAGGATCACTTTGGTACCTCCATAGCAAACTTATGGTAAGGTTCACATCAGGTCTGGTACACATCATGGCATACATAATAGATCCTATGGCTGAGGCATAGGGGATGACACTCATCTTTTCTCTATCTTCTGCCGTGGCCGGGGACTGAGCCGTGCTCAATCTCATACCTTGCAATACAGGCAAGAACCCTTTCTTGGACTGATCCATATTGAACTTCTTCAATATCTTGTCAAGGTATGTGCTTTGTGAAAGACCAATGAGGCATCTCGATCTATCTCTATAGATCTTGATGCCTAATATATAAGCAGCTTCTCCAAGGTCCTTCATTGAAAAACTCTTATTCAAGTAGGCCTTTATGCTCTCCAAGAATTCTATATCATTTCCCATCAGCAGTATGTCATCCACATATAATATGAGAAATGCTACAGAGCTCCCACTCACTTTCTTGTAAATACAGGCTTCTCCCCAAGTCTGTATAAAACCAAACGCTTTGATCACATCGTTAAAGCGAATATTCCAACTCCGAGATGCTTGCACCAGCTCGTAGATCGAGCGTTGGAGCTTGCATACCTTGTTAGCATTTCAGGATCGACAAAACCTTCCGGCTGCATCATATACAGTTCTTCCTTGAGGAAGCCATTAAGGAATGCCGCTTTGACGTCCATTTGCCATATCTCGTAATCATTGAATGCGGCAATCGCTAACATGATTCGGACGGATTTCAGCATCGCTACGGGAGAAAAAGTCTTGTCGTAGTCAATCCCTTGAACTTGTCGATAACCTTTAGCGACAAGCCGAGCCTTATAGATGGTCACATTACCATCCGCGTCTGTCTTCTTCTTAAATATCCATTTATTTTCTATGGCGTGCCGATCATCGGGCAAGTCCACCAAAGTCCATACTTTGTTTTCATACATGGATCCTATCTCGGATTTCATGGCTTCAAACCATTTGTTGGAATCCGGGCCCGCCATCGCTTCTTCATAGTTCGAAGGTTCTCCATTGTCTAACAACATGATTTCCATGACAGGGTTGCCGTACCACTCTGGTGCGGAACGGGTCCTCGTGGACCTTCGAAGTTCAGTAGTAACTTGATCTGTATCTTCATTATCATCATCATTAACTTCCTCCCTTGTCGGTGCAGGCACCTCAGGAACAATTTCCTGTGCTGCGCTACTTTCCGGTTCGGGAGGGGTGATTGTCACCTCATCAAGTTCTACTTTCCTCCCACTCACTTCTTTCGAGAGAAACTCTTTCTCCAGAGAGGATCCATTCTTGGCAATGAAAACCTTGCCTTCGGATCTGAGGTAGAAGGTGTACCCAATCGTTTCCTTTGGGTATCCTATGAAGATGCATTTTTCCGATTTGGGTTCAAGCTTCTCAGGTTGAAGTTTCTTGACATAAGCATCGCAACCCCAAACTTTCAGAAACGACAGCTTAGGTTTCTTGCCAAACCAAAATTCATACGGTGTCGTCTCAACGGATTTTGACGGAGCCCTATTTAAAGTGAATGCGACAGTCTCTAAAGCATAACCCCAAAAAGATAGCGGTAAGTCGGTGAGAGACATCGTAGATCGCACCATGTCCAACAGAGTACAATTTCGATGTTCGGACACACCATTACGCTGAGGTGTTCCGGGCGGTGTCAATTGTGAAACAATTCCACAGTTTCTTAGGTGCGTGCCAAATTCGTGACTTAAATACTCACCCCCACGGTCCGATCGTAAGAACTTTATTTTTCTGTCACGTTGATTCTCAACCTCATTCTAAAATTCCTTGAACTTTTCAAAGGTCTCAGACTTGTGTTTCATCAAGTAGACATACCCATATCTACTCAAGTCATCTGTGAGGGTGAGAACATAACGATAGCCTCCGCGAGCCTCAACACTCATTGGACCACACACATCGGTATGTATGATTTCCAATAAGTCGGCCGCCCACTCCATTGTTCCGGAGAACGGAGTCTTGGTCATCTTGCCTAAGAGGCATGGTTTGCACGTGTCAAATGATTCATAATCAAGAGACTCTAGAAGTCCATCTGCATGGAGCTTCTTCATACGTTTGACACCAATATGACCAAGGCGGCAATGCCACAAGTATGTGGGACTATCATTATCAACTTTACATCTTTTGGCATTCACACTATGAATATGTGTATCATCACGTTCGAGATTCATCAAAAATAAACCATTGACCAGCGGGGCATGACCATAAAATATATCTCTCATATAAATAGAACAACCATTATTCTCGGATTTAAATGAGTAGCCATCTCGCATCAAACGAGACCCAGATAAAATGTTCATGCTCAAAGCTGGTACTAAATAACAATTATTAAGGTTTAAAACTAATCCCAAGGGTAGATGTAGAGGTAGCGTGCCGACGGCGATCACATCGACCTTGGAACCATTCCCGACACGCATCGTCACCTCGTCCTTCGCCGATCTCCGCTTATTCCGCAGCTCCTGCTTTGAGTTACAAATGTGAGCAACTGCACCGGTATCAAATACCCAGGAGCTACTATGAGCGCTGGTAAGGTACACATAATTAACATGTATATCACATATACCTTTGACGTTGTCGGCCTTCTTGTCTGCTAAGTATTTGGGGCAATTCCGCTTCCAGTGACCCATTCCCTTACAATAAAAGCACTCAGTCTCAGGCTTAGGTCCATTCTTTGGCTTCTTCCCGGCAACTGGCTTACCGGGCGCGGCAACTCCTTTGCCGTCCTTCTTGAAGTTCTTCTTACCCTTGCCCTTCTTGAACTTAGTGGTTTTATTCACCATCAACACTTGATGCTCTTTCTTGATCTCCACCTCCGCTGATTTCAGCATTGAATACACTTCGGGAATGGACTTCTCCATCCCTTGCATATTGAAGTTCAACACGAAGCTCTTGTAGCTAGGTGGGAGCGACTAAAGGATTCTGTCAACGACCGCTTCGTCTGGGAGATTCATTCCCAACTGAGACAAGCGGTTGTGCAACCCAGACAACTTTAGTATGTGCTCGCTGACAGAACAATTTTCCTCCATCTTACAACTGTAGAATGCGTTGGAGACGTCATATCTCTCAACTCGGGCATGAGCTTGGAAAACCATTTTCAGCTCTTCGAACATCTCGTATGCTCCGTGGTGCTCAAAACGCTTTTGGAGCCCCGATTCTAAGCTGTAGAGCATGCCGCACTGAACCAGGGAGTAATCACCACAACGCGACTCCCAAGCGTTCATAACATCTTGGTTTGCCGGGGCGGGAGCGTCACCTAGCGGTGCTTCTAGGACATAAGTTTTCTTGGCAGCTATGAGGATGATCCTCAGGTTACGGACCCAATCCGTATAGTTGCTACCATCGTCTTTCAGCTTGGATTTCTCTAGGAACGCGTTGAAGTTGAGGGTGACATGAGCTTGGCCATTTGATCTACAAGACATATTGTAAAGAATTTAGACTAAGTTCATGACAATTAAGTTCATCTAATCAAATTTAATGAACTCCCACTCAGATTGACATCTCTCTAGTCATCTAAGTGATACATGATCCGAATCGACTAGCCCGTGTCCGATCATCATGTGAGACGGACTAGTCATCAATGGTGAACATCTTCATGTTGATCGTATCTTCTATACGACTCATGTTCGACCTTTCGGTCTTCCGTGTTCCGAGGCCATGTCTGTACATGCTAGGCTCGTCAAGTGAACCCTAAGTGTATTGCGTGTGTAAATCTGGCTTACACCCGTTGTATGCGAACGTTAGAGCCTATCACACCCGATCATCATGTGGTGCTTCGGAACAACGATCCTTAGCAACGGTGCACAGTTAGGGGGAACACAATTCTTGAAATTTTTAGTGAGAGATCATCTTATTTACTACCGTCGTTCTAAGCAAATAAGATGCATAAACATGATAAACATCACATGCAATCAAATAAAGTGACATGATATGGCCAATATCATTTTGCTCCTTTGATCTCCATCTTCGGGGCACCATGATCATCTTTGTCACCGGCATGACACCATGATCTCCATCATCATGATCTCCATCATCGTGTCTTCATGAAGTCGTCTCGCCAAATGTTACTTCTACTACTATGGCTAACGTTTAGCAATAAAGTAAAGTAATTACATGGCGTTATTCAATGACACGCAGGTCATACAATAAATAAGACAACTCCTGTGGCTCCTGCCGGTTGTCATTCTCATCGACATGCAAGTCGTGATCCTATTACAAGAACATGATCAATCTCATACATCACATATATCATTCATCACATCTTCTTGGCCATATCACATCACATAGCACATGCTGCAAGAACAAGTTAGACGTCCTCTAATTGTTGTTGCAAGTTTTTACGTGGCTTCTATAGGTTTCTAGCAAGAACGTTTCTTACCTACGCCAAAACCACAACGTGATATGTCAATTTCTATTTACCCTTCATACGGACCCTTTTCATCGAATCCGATCCGACTAAAGTGGGAGAGACAGACACCCGCCAGCCACCTTATGCAACTAGTGCATGTCAGTCGGTGGAACCAGTCTCACGTAAGCGTACGTGTAAGGTCGGTCCGAGCCGCTTCATCCCATGATGCCGCCGAATCAAGATTGGACTAGTAGCGGCAAGAGAATTGAACAAAATCAACGCCCACAACTAGTTTGTGTTCTACTCGTGCAAGATGCTACGCACAGACCTAGCTCAGATGCCACTGTTGGGTAACGTAGCAGAATTCAAGAATTTTCCTACGCTTCACCAAGATCAATCTGAGGAGTCATCTAGCAACGAGCATAAAGGAGTGCATCTACATACCCTTTGTAGATCACGAGCGGAAGCGTTCGAAGGAACGTGGATGATGGAGTCGTACTCGTCGTGATCCCTATCACCGATGATCCCAGCGCCGAACGGACGGCACCTTCGTGTTCAACACACGTATGGTACAGCGACGTCTCCTCCTTCTTGATCCAGCAAGGGGGGAGGAGAGGTTGATGGAGATCCAGCAGCACGACGGCGTGGTGGTGGATGCAACGGGAAAAGTTGCAGGGCTTCGCCAAGACCCTGCGGGAGGAGGGAGAGGGGTAATGGGGGGAGAGGCGCCAGGGGCTGAGGTGCAGCTGCCCTCTCTCCCCCCCACTATATATAGGGGCCAGGGGGGCGGCAGCCCTAGGAGATTGGATCTCCTACGGGGGCGGCGGGCAAGGGGGTGGCTTGCCCCCCAAGCCTAGGGGGGCGCCCCCACCCCTAGGGTTCCCAACCCTAGGCGCAGGGGGAGGCCCAAGGGGGGTACGCCAGCCCACTAGGGGCTGGTCCACCTCTCCCTACGGCCCATGGGGCCCTCCGGGATGGGTGGCCCCACCCCGTGGACCCCCGGGACCCTTCCCGTGGTCCCGGTACACTACCGGTGACCCCCGGAACTCTCCCGATGGCCGAAACTGGACTTCCTATATATCATTCTTTACCTCCGGACCATTCCGGAACTCCTCGTGATGTCCGGGATCTCATCCGGGACTCCGAACAACATTCGGGTTACCGTGTGCATATATCTCTACAACCCTAGCGTCACTGAACCTTAAGTGTGTAGACCCTACGGGTTCGGGAAACACGTAGACATGACCGAGACGACTCTCCGGTCAATAACCAACAGCGGGATCTGGATACCCATGTTGGTTCCCACGTGTTCCTCGATGATCTCATCGGATGAACCACGATGTCAAGGATTCACTCAATCCCGTATGCAATTCCCTTTGTCCATCGGTACGGTACTTGCCCGAGATTCAATCGTCGGTATACCGATACCTTGTTCAATCTCGTCATGGCAAGTCTCTTTACTCATTCCGTAATCCATCATCCCGTGACTAACTCCTTAGTCACATTGAGCTCATTATGATGATGTCTTACCGAGTGGGCCCAGAGATACCTCTCCGTCATACGGAGTGACAAATCCCAATCTCGGTTCGTGCCAACCCAACAGACACTTTCAGAGATACCCGTTGCGTACCTTTATAGCGACCCAATTACGTTGTGACGTTTGGCACACCCAAAGTATTCCTACGGTATCCGGAAGTTGCACAAACTCATGGTCTAAGGAAAAAATACTTGACATTAGAAAGGCTTTAGCATTACGAACTACAACGATCTTGTGCTAGGCTTAGGATTGGGTCTTGTCCATCACATCATTCTCCTAATGATGTGATCCCGTTATCAATGACATCCAATGTCCATGGCCAGGAAACCGTGACCATCTGTTGATCAACGAGCTAGTAACTAGAGGCTTACCAGGGACACGTTGTGGTCTATGTATTCACACATGTATCGTTGTTTGCGCACAATACAATTCAAGCATGAATAACAGACAAATATCATGAACAAGGAAATATAATAATAACCATTTTATTATTGCCTCTAGGGCATATTTCCAACAACTAAAACAACACACATTTTTCATGCCAACCAATTACGCAAGCTCTCGACATATTCTTCATTTTGACTTGTTTCTGAAAGAGAAATAATGACCCAACATTATCATAAATTTATTCTCATAATATGTATTTGATGTCTGAGATGTTAATATATTTTCTATAAAAATGGTCAAACTTATCTACAACTTTCTTTTAGACAAATTTAATACTTCAAGTATTTTCTAGTTAGACAACATTATCTTGTCTTAATATAGTCTAGAGTATGTAGCCCTTTTGTTTTTCGGTTAAGCTTGGAATGACTTCATAAAGTAGAAACCTGGTTTCCCATGAGACATTTCATACATTTCTTTTGTACAAAAGACCTTTCATACCTGTCTACAAAATGGTTTGGTCAAGCAGCAAGTTGTTTCTTATCAAACAAAATCTTGACAATGCATTGTACACTCTTGAATATGTGAGCAATTTTCAAATGTGTTTAATCAAAAATAACAATAGATAACATGATGAACAAAATGGGCATGATTATTTGACTACATAAAAATAAAATACTAAACAAAGTAAGCACGTAATCTATATGTAAGATAAAAGCAGCATGTCCAGGTCTGCAACTGGCAAAAATACATGATAAATACATTCCCTAAAACAGGGGACACGAGCACACACGGACTGGTGGAAGAAGAAGCGTTCGCATCGAAAGCCATGTCGCCAAAGAGATCGTCGGCATTGGGGAAGTAGTCGCTATTGAGGAAGCCTTTGTGCGCAACTACATTTGAGAAGAAGCCAACAGTCACGCAAGAGCACTCCCCCAAAAAATGATTGTCTCTCTCATGTACAGGATCACGAGATATAGAGTTTTGAAGGCCTGGTGCTCCACTTCACGGTGCACATTGTGAAACGGAGTAGGAAATGCGTAGGTGGCACAAAGCTTTGGAACCGGGAGGTAGTTGTCACACCCTGCATTTTGTATCATGTTATTTGCATCAATGAAGCATGAAAATTTGGACCAGCAAATTTTTTTGGCATCATTTGGCTTTTATTTGGAATTGAGTTTTTCTTCATGTGTTTTTCATGTGCTCATTAAAGTCAACTATTACCTCTTGTAGAATTCATCTCCATACCCAAAACTTCTGCCCAATGATCATGCCAAGTGTCATATAACAGTATAGAATTTTCTTACAAAATTAATTTGGCCAAAATGTATTTTTTTAAATTTAGTTTTCCAAAAACCCCTGAATTGAGATTTGCACTGCAAGTGCTTGATTTAGGGTGAGAAAATTATTTCAAAAGGTACATTTGAGACCTAGTAGTCATAGGACTTCCAGAAACCACAAAAGTATAATTTTAAAAGTTATTTTTCCTATTTTATTTAAAAGCTTTTTCTTAAGGCCAGAAATGGTCTTTAATAGGGGAAAATTATTTAAGTATTTCAAAAATATTTGCCAAAATTCAGGGAGACTCAGAGGACATATATTGTCCATATATAAGAGTTTCAGCACTTGGTCATGTTCAAAATAATGGGCTAATCCCTCTTAAACCCTTTCTGGATATTTCAAGATTTTGAAATATTTACAAAGGAAATATTCTCCAAAAATTCCAGGGAAATTCTATCATGTCATATATGACATATTTGATGATCTTGCCAAGTACCATGCCTTGGAAAGCAAGAAAACCTCATCAAAACCCTTCATAACCATTCTGTCCATATTTGAAGTTTGAGCAACTTTACATTGCCAAACTTGTCCAAATGCTCTCAAACTTGGTGCACATGCTAGAAATGCCTAATAAGGCATCTAGACCAAATGGCACAAGATTTGGAATAGAGCAACTTGATCAGAACACCCCAAAACCCTTTCTGTTCAAATGCAAATTTGAACAACTTTACATTACCAACTTTTTACCTGGAGCTTCAAACTTTGTGGGCATGATCAATACCCCAAATGATGAAACTACACCAAGTGGTGCATCAAGGGGAGATGATTAGCTTGACTCAAACAAGATGAAGTTGTTTCTGTTGATTTCTAGGGTTCACCAAAGTTACATTGGCTAGTTTCTTCAAATGAGCCCAAATTTGGTGAAGCACCCTATTTTCACATGTCATTCAATCCTGTTAAGTGTCATGGCAAGTGGAGATCATTTGCTTGACCAAACACTGATCAAACACCTTCTGGCGTTTTACTAAAACCCTCTTCTTGATCACTTTTACCCTCCTCCTTGGCCTCAACTTTTTACCACATGTTCATCCAATTACTGGCTACCTCCAGTAACTTCCCCAGGACCCCAGCTCCATGATTGAGGGGTAAGAACCCTAGTTTACCCTGCTGGACAGCCATTTCTTACCAAGTCACCAGCTTCCTCTCTCTCCCCTTGACTCTCCAGAGCATCCAATGCTGCAGACGTACTACTTGCATCACCCTGGACACCCCAGACACGGTGGACGCGACCAGGAGGCCAATGGCATGCCGTGGCATGCAATGAGGGCGCTCCAGAGCGTGCTACAGTGCGCCCACGCACTGTAGCTTCGCCCAATCAGCTGCCCCCGACAGCCTCGGGCCTCTCCCTCGTGCCTCTCAACGTGCCTCGACGTCCGCAACCGCTCCGGCGCTGTCCCCCCTCCTCATGCGCCCTCCAGTGGCCGTCGCCACACGCGCGCTGGCCGCCCGCAGCGTCCACTCCTCGGGCTCGCACGCGCGTGTCGTCTGGAAGCTCCCCCGCTCCTCCTCTCTCCTCTAATGGATGTAGGACTCGTCCAGCAACTCCGCAGACTCATCCCTGTCGGCTCCCGTGCGCTGTAGCGTCGAGCAGGAGCTCGCCGGCGCACCGGTCCACGGGACTCCGCCGTGCCCCTATAAATAGGACCTCCCGAGCCTCTCCAACAGCACCAGCAGCTTCTCCTCATCCTCCTCAGTCCCCCAGCACCACCAGTTCATCCCCAGAAGGACCCAGTGCTCGGGATCGACCGAAGCTCCGCCGCGTCGGGCCGCCGGTGATCTCGCAGTACGGGCCTCATCCGCCCCTTCTTTTGCCCGATCTAGAACCGCCGTGCAACACTGATCTTTTCCCCTCACTTTCCCCTCTCTGTTGCAGTCAGAAACGGCCGGAGCGACGACCTCCCGGATCTCCTCCGCCGTCCCACCTCGCCGCCGGCGAACCCGACCTCCCCGGCGTGTCGCACCACCACCCCTACATCCGCCACTCAATGCTGAGTCCGTTCCTACCCTCCGTTGCCGTCGCCGTGGCCGGACTCCTCGCCGGTGAGCTCGCCGTCGCCGTGGCCGTGAGGTTGGAGATGACAGGCGGGCCCCGCCTATCATCCTCACCTCTCTCTCTCTCTCCCCCTCCTCTCAGCCGCTGACCACCGGGCCCCGCCCGTCAAGTTTGAAAACCTGAAGTGCGCGCGCAGGCGCCCGTGCGGCTGGGCTGGTTTGCCTGGGCCGTGCACTGTGGCCCCTCTGGCCCAGTTGCACAGGGGCATTTCTTTTTATTCTTTTCTGTAATTAATTCAAACATTTTTACAGAAATGAATATTGGTCCAAATGAAATGATTCCAACTCCTAAAATCTTGTAATATTCCAACCTATTTAATGGTGCCACTTTCACTCATATATATGAAACTTTTCTGTTCTGTTCAAATTTAAATTCAAATTTGAGCAGTAAAACTCTTGTTCTAAAATCCCTAGATTCCATTCTGTTACTCCAAAACTCCAACTAAGAATTTTCCCCATCTTAGAAATCCCTCTAGTATTTAACAAAAATGAGTTGACATTTTTCTGAGCACTTTGATTTTTCTGTTTTATTTGTGGTCTTATTTTTCCGTTGTTATTATGCGACGTATAGATACCGTATTCGACGAAGTTGCTGAAGAAGGAGAAGGAGAAGGATTTGAAGACCTTGAAGACCAAGCCAATCCAGGCAAGCAGCCCTTTGACCATGATATACTTGTTCTCGGAACCTGTTTGTTTCCGATGCATGATGATAGGGTTACGATGGTGACTTAGTTGAAACCACGACATGATGCATGCTTTACTCTTGATCTTGCTATGTGCTAGATGGTATGCAAATAGTTAGTGATGATGCTTAGGATGCATGTGTGATTTGAACCTTCGTGGTTGGAATCTTTGCATGAACCCATCGAATGCCCCTAATGCCCGAGGGTGATGTTGAGTTAGGTCATCACTTGAGGAAGAAGTGATGTGTCGGTAAATCTTGTGCATGGTGGAATGATGGATTAGATTTATGTGTGACTACCGTCCCAACCAAACATGTGCAACCACACTACCCCTTATGGGACGGGGCTTTATTGATTACTTGGGTCGATACTAGCATGGTGCCCGCATTACTAGTGACGGGAAGACTTGAGGTCTTTCCCGAGACGGGGTCATGCTTGGATAGACGGCCATGACTGTTTTTACAGGGCACCGGACACACCGTTGGTCCCTTCGGGTACGCGTGACATTGAAATTAGGGCAAGTCCCGTAATCTATTGTTTGTACTCGAGGGCCGTGTACCAACGAGTGGACTCTATGTTAGTGTCGTCTAAGGAAAGGTAATGACTGGATGCTTACCCCGTGTACTTGAGGTACCGCGGGTCGTGGATGACACGGAAGTTCCCTGGATCTTGTGGGTAAAGTGTGCAACCTCTGCAGAGTGTAAAACTATTCGAATAGCCGTGTCCACGGTCATGGACAGTTGGGTGGTGCTACTTAAACTATGTCCAGAATTTTACTTCATCGGTGAAAGTATGTGTGTGATGAGTCAAGGTGGTGACTTGACTCGGAGAGTTGAATCATATTCATGTTGATATCGGTAACCTGTCTTCGAGATTACGCGAGTTTATCGATGCATAAACTTGTTGGTAGAATATTTATTCTAGCCCATTGCTAGATTGCTCATTATTGTTCAAATTGCACTGTTACTTTGTACCACATCATGAGTTGCTTGCGAGTACATTCAAAGTACTCATTGGCTTGCCACTGGTTATTTAATTGACCAGGCATGGAAGAACAGGAATTTGAGGAAGAGTTCTTTGGAGACGAACATGCGAACTAGGACGCTATCCCAGTCAGAATGCCTGTAGGGTTAAGGCAGATGGCATGAGTTCTACCTATCATCGAAGACTTCCGCTACTTATGATATTTGCTATTCAGCCCGTGAGGCTTTATCTATGTAAGACTTGGCCATGATGGCCATAATTTGTGAAAGACGATATGTATGGATGTAAGACTCTTGTTATTCAGCTTCTGTGTGTTCAGTGAGCATTGATCTCTGGGATCACTGTACACGTGCATTCGGTGATCTCGACTTCTAAGTCGGGGTCCCCACAGAGCTGGTATCAGAGCCATCCTGACTGTAGGAAACCTTAGTTAGCATGGGCGTTAGTTAGATGAGACCCTTTTTCAAAACCTTCTGAACCTCTCTCCTTTTCTAAACCTGAGATTTCATCAGCTTATTAACTCCTCCTATTCCACCTTTGTAGATGGCCGCTGTACCCGAAGAGCACCTGACCACTGGGTTTCCCTTGCTTCTCGAGGATAGCCTCCAGGAGTGTTAGTTCCACCGAGCGCCCATCCTCACCTACCTTGAGCATTGGGTTAGCGACACTGAGGTGGAGTACCATGTGGAAGTGATCGTGAAGGCGAACGATCCTCCCACAAGTTGGTTCTTCGAGGGACCCCAGATGGCAACACTACCTCTCGCTGTCGAGGCTGCTGCACTCAAGGCACTAACCCGTCTCCGCGAGCTTCTTCCGGAGATGGCAGCCAAGATGACAACTCGCTTCTTACCTTACCAGAAGGAAGGTGAAGAAGAAAGCAGCGCACTAGCCCCTCCACTGAAGGAAGGACTCTCGCTTCGGTTCCAGACCTACTTCAGTCTATGTGCCGACAGCTTGGCACAAGACTTGGCCTCGGAATCAATGAAGCTACGAGAAGAACTTCACAAGACCAAGGCACTTCTTCGTCGAGCTCAAGAGAAGACTAATAGGATCAAGAAGGAAGGAGCACCTTCTGGACAGTCCGCTATCGCATATCGAGGCGGAAGGCCCTCCGAGGATGTATCTTCCAAGAATGAAGAACCACCTCGGCGACGCCGGATGACGGCAAGGGAATATCGCAAGCTTTTCCCTGCATCTCCGACGAAGCACCGTCGTATCCAACTCCTCCACTCCCCCGCACCCTCAAGTGACAAGGGGGCCCAGACAGCTGAAGACAAGGAGGAAGACCCAGAAGAGCCGGAATACGCGACCGAGCATTCCGCCGCTTAGGCATTATTCGCTACTCGGATATGCCAGTTGTGACCTCTACGGTAGGATAGGTCGTGTAACCCCTATGCGCAGTCGAGTCCATGTATGGTTCATATGAAACCATCTAGTGTTTGCTTTTGTTGTGTCTGGATGACTGTCGTATTCTTCCTTCGGGAATGTGTAAACGACTACATCACCCATTTGGATTTTAATGAATGTGTTTTGGCCTTTCGGCCCTTGCATGATTTGATTAGTGTCACACCCACCCCCTTACTAGGCACCCATCTATCTTGCTTTCCCTTTTCCGAGTCATGAGACCTTTTACCGCTCCAACATGATGCTTGTTGTAACTCGTACTGGTGCCTCTACCCAACAGCCTGAAGCCGGAGCATCCGCTCAGTCAGAGGCAGGCCATGACCAAACTGACGACCAAGCTCCACCACCACCACCTCCTCCGAACATGGATATGGCTCAGCTTCTCCAAGCTTTCCGAGAGGAACGCCAAGCCAACACTACAGCCCTTCAGCTGATTGCTCAAGCTGTCACCAACAACCGCCAGCCGGCGGGGAATGGCAATGGACGTTCCACGTTGGCAGAGTTCATGAAGCATGCACCACCAACTTTCATCGAGACTGCTGAACCCCTGGATGCAGACGACTGGATCCGCTCCATTGAGGAAATACTGGAACTAGTCGGATGCACCGAAGACCGCGAGAAGGTGGCTTATGCAGCCCACTGCCTCGGGGGAACTACTAGAGCTTGGTGGGATGGATTCAAGGTCATGCATGCTGAACAAGACATCACTTGGGTCAACTTCAAGGCAGAATTCCGCAAGGCCCACATTCCTTCCGGAATCATGGCTATCAAAAAGCGTGAGTTCCGAGCCCTGAAGCAAGGAAGTGGCATTGTCAAGGAGTACATGCAGAAGTTCAGCGTTCTGTCAAGGTATGCCCCTGAAGATGTCAGCACTGATGCTGCAAAAAGGGAGCGCTTCATGGAAGGCCTCAATCAGACTCTGCAATACTCGCTTGTCGTGTGCGACTGCCCATCCTTCCCTGACCTGGTGAACAAAGCACTTATGCTTGAAGACAAGCGGCGTGCTTTGGAAGACACTCGCAAGCACAAGTTGGTCAGCAAGGGAAGTTCCGGCAACCAGAAGCCTCGTCCGTGGCAGTCAGCCCCGGCCAAGCCAACCTATCAGCAGCCAAGAGCTCCTGCACCTCATGCCAACCCTCAGCCTTAGCAGTATGCCAACCCAAGGCCAGCTTTCAACCCCAATACCAGTGGTGGCAACAAGATCAATCCAAACCAAGTCACTTGCTTTGGATGTGGTCAGTCTGGACACATCTCAAGGGTGTGCCCCAACAAGAAGCCTGATGCCCCGCGCCCCAATGCGCAGAACCAGGGACAAGGCCGCGGGATGCCACCAAGGAACCCAGCTCCTCGCAATCCACCTAACCATGGGAAGGGGTGTGTGAATCACGTCACTGCTGAAGAAGCCCAGGAAGACCCGGACGTCGTGCTGGGTACGTTCCTTGTCAACTCAGCACCTGCAACTGTCTTGTTTGATTCTGGAGCAACGCATTCATTTGTCACTCAAAGATTTGCATTAAAAAGTGGCATGACCCCTACACCCCTGAATAACCCTATGGTGGTACAAACCCCCGGAGCCGAGATGAGAGCCAAGATAGGCTGCAAAGGAGTCAGTATTACCATTAACGGTGTAGATTTCCTAACAGACCTCATCGTCCTGAGATCGCAAGGCTTGGATGTGATCCTAGGCATGAATTGGCTCAATAAGCACCAAGGCTTGTTAGACTGTGCCAATCGGACAGTCACTATGACCAATGACCAGGGAGTCGAAGTCAAGTTTGCTTCCAACTCCTCTTCCGCTCAAGCCGCTCAAGTCAACTGTCTGTCTGAAGTTGGGCTAGAGCAAGTACCGGTAGTATGTGAGTATCCTGATGTCTTTCCGGATGAACTACCGAGAATGCCCCCTGACCGTGACATTGAGTTCATCATCGAGCTCGTGCCCGGAGCAGGACCCATCTATAAGAAGCCTTATAGAATGGGGACGGAAGAATTAGCTGAGTTGAAGAAGCAGCTGGAAGAGCAGCTGAGGAAGGGATTTATCCGCCCAAGTGCCTCCCCTTGGGGATCTCCTGTTCTGTTTGTGGCAAAGAGGGACGGTACCATCCGCTTATGCATTGACTATCGTTCCCTCAATGAAGTTACAATCAAGAACAAGTATCCACTTCCCAAGATCGAAGATCTGTTTGATCAGCTCAGCGGAGCTAAGGTGTTCTCCAAGATCGACCTCAGATCTGGGTACTACCAGCTGAAGATCAGACCCCAAGATATTCCGAAGACGGCATTCGTAACCAGATATGGCCTGTACGAGTGCACGGTCATGTCCTTTGGGTTAACCAATGCCCCGGCCTACTTCATGTATCTCATGAATAAAGTCTTCATGGAATATTTGGACAAGTTCGTTGTTGTCTTCATCGACGACATTCTTGTCTTCTCGAAGTCGGAGGAAGAACACGAGCGACATCTGAGGATGGTCCTAGACAAGCTTCGGGAGCACCAACTGTATGCCAAATTCAGCAAGTGTGAGTTTTGGCTGCATAAAGTTGGATTCTTAGGTCATGTCTTGACCGAGGAAGGATTATCTGTTGATCCCGCAAAGATCGAAGCTGTGACCCAATGGCAATCTCCAACGACCGTCAAGGAAGTCAGAAGCTTCCTCGGACCTGCGGGCTATTACCGCAAATTCGTGGAAGGATTCTCTAGCATTGCACGGCCAATGACTCAGCTCCTCAAGAAGGACAAGAAGTTCGAGTGGACGCCGAAATGCGAAGAAAGCTTCCAAGAGCTCAAGAAGAGATTGACCACCGCCCCAGTTCTGGCAACACCTGATATTCACAAGGAGTTCGTGATATATTGTGATGCCTCTCGAACCGGATTGGGAAGCGTTCTGATGCAAGAAGGCCGAGTCATAGCATACCTCTCCAGGCAGCTACGACCCCATGAGGAGAACTACGCTACTCACGATCTTGAGCTAGCGGCAGTAGTTCATGCCTTGAAGACATGGCGGCATTACCTCCTAGGGAAACGGTGTGAGATCTACACAGACCACAAAAGTCTGAAGTACATTTTCACCCAAAAGGAATTGAACATGAGGCAGCGAAGATGGTTGGAACTCATCAAAGACTATGACCTCAGTGTTCAATATCACCCCGGGAAGGCTAACGTGGTGGCCGATGCCTTAAGCAGGAAGGCTTGCTCTTTGAATGCTGTTATTCAAGAAAGGCAGCCAACCTTGTTTAAGGAACTCGAACAATTCAGTTTGGAATTGGTCACCCCTGGATTTCTGGATCATTTGGAAGTCAGACCGACCCTGATGGACGAAGTCAAGAAGGTACAAGTTGGACACGCAAGCATTGAAGGCATCAAGAAGAAGATGAAGCTTGGCAAGGCCCCAGGATTCTCCGAAGACGAGCACGGGATTGTTTGGTACAAAGGCCGCATCTGCGTACCAAACAACACAGAGCTGAAGAACCTGATTCTGCAAGAAGCCCATGACACTCCGTATTCCTTCCACCCCGGAGGAACCAAGATGTACCAAGACTTGAAGGCACGATTCTGGTGGCACGGGATGAAAAGAGAGATCGCAACCTATGTTGCAAAGTGTGATGTGTGCCAAAAGGTCAAGGCTGAATATCAGCGACCTGCTGGATTGCTTCAACCACTCAAAGTTCCTGAGTGGAAGTGGGATAAAGTTGGAATGGACTTCATCACTGGATTACCAAGGTCGAATAGAGGACATGACTCTATCTGGGTCATAGTCGATCATTTGACCAAGGTGGCCCATTTCATTCCTGTCAAGACCACTTATGATGGCAACCGGCTGGCAGCTCTCTACATCGACAGAATCGTAAGTCTTCACGGCATTCCCAAGGAGATTGTGTCAGATCGAGGAACCCAGTTCACCTCGAGGTTCTGGAAGAAGTTCCAAGAAGCCTTGGGAACCAAGTTATCTTTCAGCACAGCTTTCCACCCACAGACCGGAGGTCAGACAGAGCAAGTCAATCAGATTCTTGAAGATATGCTCCGAGCCTGTGTCCTGGCGTATGGAGCCAAGTGGGAAGATTGTCTCCCTTTTGCCGAGTTCTCCTATAAAAACAGTTACCAGTCGAGCCTTCAGATGGCACCATTTGAGGTGTTGTACGGACGCAGATACCGCACACCCCTCAACTGGTCAGAGACTGGAGAAGGACTAGTTTTTGGACCGGATAATCTCCGCGCAGCAGAAGAGCAAGTCCAACTAGTCAGAGAGCGTTTGAAGGCAGCCAAGTCAAGGCAGAAGAGCTATGCTGACACTCACCGTCGGGACATGAGTTTCCATGTCGGGGACCATGTGTACCTGCGGGTAACTCCTCTAAAGGGAACCAAGCGTTTCCACGTCAAGGGGAAGCTCGCACCAAGGTTCGTTGGACCCTTTGAGATCACTGCACGACGAGGAGAAGTAGCTTACCAGTTGGAACTACCACCTGAGCTATCCGATGTGCACAATGTATTCCATGTGTCACAACTCCGGAAATGTCTCCAAGTTCCGGACAAGCCTAATCTCTACAAGGATGTTGATCACCAAGCCATTGATCTGCAGCCTGATTTGACCTACCGCGAGAAGCCCATTCGTATTCTGGATGAAGCAGAGCGACGGACGTGAAGCCGTACCATCAAATACTTCAAGCTCCAGTGGAGCAACCACACCGAAGCAGAAGCAACCTGGGAACGTGAAGACTATCTTAGATCCGAGTTTCCCGATCTCTTTTAAGGCCTAGTTTAGGAATCTCGGGGACGAGATTCTTGTAAGGGGGGTAGGTCTGTCACACCCTGCATTTTGTATCATGTTATTTGCATCAATGAAGCATGAAAATTTGGACCAGCAAATTTTTTTGGCATCATTTGGCTTTTATTTGAAATTGAGTTTTTCTTCATGTGTTTTTCATGTGCTCATTAAAGTCAACTATTACCTCTTGTAGAATTCATCTCCATACCCAAAACTTCTGCCCAATGATCATGCCAAGTGTCATATAACAGTATAGAATTTTCTTACAAAATTAATTTGGCCAAAATGTATTTTTTTAAATTTAGTTTTCCAAAAACCCCTGAATTGAGATTTGCACTGCAAGTGCTTGATTTAGGGTGAGAAAATTATTTCAAAAGGTACATTTGAGACCTAGTAGTCATAGGACTCCCAGAAACCACAAAAGTATAATTTTGAAAGTTATTTTCCTATTTTATTTAAAAGCTTTTTCTTAAGGCCAGAAATGGTCTTTAATAGGGGAAAATTATTTAAGTATTTCAAAAATAATTGCCAAAATTCAGGGAGACTCAGAGGACATATATTGTCCATATATAAGAGTTTCAGCACTTGGTCGTGTTCAAAATAATGGGCTAATCCCTCTTAAACCCTTTCTGGATATTTCAAGCTTTTGAAATATTTACAAAGGAAATATTCTCCAAAAATTCCAGGGAAATTCTATCATGTCATATATGACATATTTGATGATCTTGCCAAGTCCCATGCCTTGGGAAGCAAGAAAACCTCATCAAAACCCTTCATAACCATTCTGTCCATATTTGAAGTTTGAGCAACTTTACATTGCCAAACTTGTCCAAATGCTCTCAAACTTGGTGCACATGCTAGAAATGCCTAATAAGGCATCTAGACCAAATGGCACAAGATTTGGAATAGAGCAACTTGATCAGAACACCCCAAAACCCTTTCTATTCAAATGCAAATTTGAACAACTTTACATTACCAACTTTTTTCCTGGAGCTTCAAACTTTGTGGGCATGATCAATACCCCAAATGATGAAACTACACCAAGTGGTGCATCAAGGGGAGATGATTAGCTTGACTCAAACAAGATGAAGTTGTTTCTGTTGATTTCTAGGGTTCATCAAAGTTACATTGGCTAGTTTCTTCAAATGAGCCCAAATTTGGAGAAGCACCCTATTTTCACATGTCATTCAATCCTGTTAAGTGTCATGGCAAGTGGAGATCATTTGCTTGACCAAACACTGATCAAACACCTTCTGGCTTTTTACTAAAACCCTCTTCTTGATCACTTTTACCCTCCTCCTTGGCCTCAACTTTTTACCACATGTTCATCCAGTTACTAGCTACCTCCAGTAACTTCCCCAGGACCCCAGCTCCATGATTGAGGGGTAAGAACCCTAGTTTACCCTGCTGGACAGCCATTTCTTACCAAGTCACCACCTTCCTCTCTCTCCCCTTGACTCTCCAGAGCATCCAATGTTGCAGACGTACTACTTGCATCACCCTGGACACCCCAGACACGGTGGACGCGACCAGGAGGCCAATGGCATGCCGTGGCATGCAATGAGGGCGCTCCAGAGCGTGCTACAGTGCGCCCACGCACTGTAGCTTCGCCCAATCAGCTGCCCCCGACAGCCTCGGGCCTCTCCCTCGCGCCTCTCAACGTGCCTCGACGTCCGCAACCGCTCCGGCGCTGTCCCCCCTCCTCCTGCGCCCTCCAGTGGCCGTCGCTACACGCGCGCTAGCCGCCCGCAGCGTCCACTCCTCGGGCTCGCACGCGCGCGTCGTCTGGAAGCTCCCCCGCTCCTCCTCTCTCCTCTAATGGACGTAGGACTCGTCCAGCAACTCCGCAGACTCATCCATGTCGCCTCCCGTGCGCTGTAGCGTCGAGCAGGAGCTCGCCGGCGCACCAGTCCACGGGACTCCGCCGTGCCCCTATAAATAGGACCCCCCCCCCGAGCCTCTCCAACAGCACCAGCAGCTTCTCCTCATCCTCCTCAGTCCCCCAGCACCACCAGTTCATCCCCAGAAGGACCCAGTGCTCGGGATCGACCGGAGCTCCGCCGCGTCGGGCCGCCGGTGATCTCGCAGTACGGGCCTCATCCGCCCCTTCTTTTGCCCGATCTAGAACCGCCGTGCAACACTGATCTTTTCCCCTCGCTTTCCCCTCTCTGTTGCAGTCAGAAACGGCCGGAGCGACGACCTCCCGAAGCTCCTCCGCCGTCCCACCTCGCCGCCGGCGAACCCGACCTCCCCGGCGTGCCGCACCACCACCCCTACATCCGCTACTCGACGCTGAGTCCGTTCCTGCCCTCCGTTGCCCTCGCCGTGGCCGGAATCCTCGCCGATGAGCTCGCCGTCGCCGTGGCCGTGAGGTTGGAGATGACAGGCGGGCCCCGCCTGTCATCCTCACCTCTGTCTCCCCCTCCTCTCAGTCGCTGACCGCCGGGCCCCGCCCGTCAGGTTTGGAAACCTGACGTGCGCGCGCAGGCGCCCGTGCGGCTGGGCTGGTTTTCCTGGGCCGTGCACTGTGGCCCGTCTGGTCCAGTTGCACAGGGGCATTTCTTTTTATTCTTTTCTGTAATTAATTCAAACATTTTTACAGAAATGAATATTGGTCCAAATGAAATGATTCCAACTCCTAAAATCTTGTAATATTCCAACCTATTTAATGGTGCCACTTTCACTCATATCTATGAAACTTTTCTGTTCTGTTCAAATTTAAATTCAAATTTGAGCAGTAAAACTCCTGTTCTAAAATCCCTAGATTCCATTCTGTTACTCCAAAACTCCAACTAAGAATTTTCCCCATCTTAGAAAGCCCTCTAGTATTTAACAAAAATGAGTTGACATTTTTCTGAGCACTTTGATTTTTCTGTTTTATTTGTGGTCTTATTTTTCCGTTGTTATTATGCGACGTATAGATACCGTATTTGACGAAGTTGCTGAAGAAGGAGAAGGAGAAGGATTTGAAGACCCTGAAGACCAAGCCAATCCAGGCAAGCAGCCCTTTGACCATGATATACTTGTTCTCGGAACCCATTTGTTTCCGATGCATGATGATAGGGTTACGATGGTGACCTAGTTGAAACCACCACATGATGCATGCTTTACTCTTGATCTTGCTATGTGCTAGATGGCATGCAAATAGTTAGTGATGATGCTTAGGATGCGTGTGTGATTTGAACCTTCGTGGTTAGAATCTTTGCATGAACCCATCGGGTGCCCCTAATGCCCGAGGGTGATGTTGAGTTAGGTCATCACTTGAGGAAGAAGTGATGTGCCGGTAAATCTTGTGCATGGTGGAATGATGGATTAGATTTATGTGTGACTACCGTCCCAACCAAACATGTGCAACCACACTACCCCTTATGGGACGGGGCTTTATTTATTACTTAGGTCGATACTAGCATGGTGCCCGCATTACTAGTGACGGGAAGACTTGAGGTCTTTCCCGAGACGGGGTCGTGCTTGGATAGACGGCCATGACTGTTTTTACAGGGCACCTGACACACCGTTGGTCCCTTCGGGTACGCGTTACATTGAAATTAGGGCAAGTCCCGTGATCTATTGTTTGTACTCGAGGGCCGTGTACCAACGAGTGGACTCTATGTTAGTGTTGTCTAAGGAAAGGTAATGACCGGGTGCTTACCCCGGGTACTTGAGGTACCGCGGGTCGTGGATGACACGGAAGTTCCCTGGATCTTGTGGGTAAAGTGCGCAACCTCTGCAGAGTGTAAAACTATTCGAATAGCCGTGTCCACGGTCATGGACAGTTGGGTGGTGCTACTTAAACTATGTCCAGAATTTTACTTCATCGGTGAAAGTATGTGTGTGATGAGTCAAGGTGGTGACTTGACTCGGAGAGTTGAATCATATTCATGTTGATATCGGTAACCTGTCTTCGAGGTTACGCGAGTTTATTGATGCATAAACTTGTTGGTAGAATATTTATTCTAGCCCATTGCTAGATTGCTCATTATTGTTCAAATTGCACTGTTACTTTGTACCACATCATGAGTTGCTTGCGAGTACATTCAAAGTACTCATTGGCTTGCCACTAGTTATTTAATTGACCAGGCATGGAAGAACAGGAATTTGAGGAAGAGTTCTTTGGAGACGAACATGCGAACTAGGACGCTATCCCAGTCAGAATGCCTGTAGGGTTAAGGCAGATGGCATGGGTTCTACCTATCATCGAAGACTTCCGCTACTTATGATATTTGCTATTCAGCCCGTGAGGCTTTATCTATGTAAGACTTGGCCATAATGGCCATAATTTGTGTAAGACGATATGTATGGATGTAAGACTCTTGTTATTCAGCTTCTGTGTGTTCAGTGAGCATTGATCTCTGGGATCACTGTACACGTGCATTCGGTGATCTCGAATTCTAAGTCGGGGTCCCCACAGTAGTCACATATGCCGATATGCGTATATGGAATGGATGATGTGTGTTGTCTATGGATAATGGAGCGGCCTCTAATAGACTCCAAAATATGAAACTGAAAGCACTGAAGAGTGGACGAAGGGGAACAATCCATAACTATTCCCGGTTTCGTCTTCCATTAGTGCAAAACATTTTGACCTTTTGCTTGCATGACAAAAAAAATCAGCATGCACACATGGCACATGTCCTAGAACGTCTCAGCTTGATCACGAAACACGACGTGTGTGCGAGATGAGGCCCAACGATGGAGAATGAGCACGTGTGTACTTCCCAGACTTGGTAGAACCAACCTTATATGTTTGTCCAACACATTTTACATAATTGTGGTAGGACTAAACTTTCCACATACCCTTGTCACGCATGAATGGGCCATATGAGCCTCTGTGATTTTCTTATAAATTATTGAAACTAATTCTAGTGACTCCAATCAGATCCCAAAGGCACATAGATTTTTCTTATGGTTCCAATAACATTATTTATATACTGGTCTTTCGTTGGAGACTGTTAATTTAAACGGCCACATTGAATTCAATGCTACAATTATTCACAACTTAAACATTGGACTCTGCCTCGAAGTTATGTGGAAAAAATTGGATGCCAATGATAGGTGGAAAACGAGGACCGGGGCTCCTCCAGAAAAAATTCAAGCAGTGGATCTCTTCTCTTCGAAGTTGGATGGCGGCAAGGAAGTTGATGGTGATGGAGAGGATATGAGGCCTATAGATCCTACTCTGAAGTCTAGAGTGGGACACACTGATGAAAGGGTCGAAGAAGATGATCAGAGATAAGGAGATATGTGAGTGTTGGAAATATGCCCTAGAGGCAATAATAAAATGGTTATTGTTATATTTCCTTGTTCATGATAATTGTCTGTTATTCATGCTTGAATTGTATTGTACGGAAACAATGATACATGTGTGAATACATAGACCACAACGTGTCCCTGGTAAGCCTCTAGTTACTAGCTCGTTGATCAACAGATGGTCACGGTTTCCTGGCCATGGACATTGGATGTCATTGATAACGGGATCACATCATTAGGAGAATGATGTGATGGACAAGACCCAATCCTAAGCCTAGCACAAGATCGTGTAGTTCGTAATGCTAAAGCTTTTCCAATGTTAAGTATCTGTTCCTTAGACCATGAGGTTGTGCAACTCCCGGATACCGTAGGAATGCTTTGGGTGTGCCAAACGTCACAACGTAACTGGGTGGCTATAAAGGTACGCAATGGGTATCTCCGAAAGTGTTTGTTGAGTTGGCACGAACTGAGACTGGGATTTGTCACTCCGTATGACGGAGAGGTATCTCTGGGCCCACTCGGTAAGACATCATCATAATGAGATCAATGTGACTAAGGAGTTAGTCACGGGATGATGTATTATTGAACGAGTAAAGAGACTTGCCATGACGAGATTGAACAAGGTATCGGTATACTGACGATCGAATCTCGGGCAAGTACTATACCGATAGACAAAGGGAATTGCATACGGGATTAAGTGAATCCTTGACATCGTGGTTTATCCGATGAGATCATCGAGGGACACGTGGGAACCAACATGGGTATCCAGATCCTGTTGTTGGTTATTGACCGGAGAGTCGTCTCGGTCATGTCTACGTGTCTCCCGAACCCGTAGGGTCTACACACTTAAGGTTCGGTGACGCTAGGGTTGTAGAGATAAATGGACACGGTAACCCGAATGTTGTTTGGAGTCCTGGATGAGATATCCCGGACGTCACGAGGAGATCCGAAATGGTCCGGAGGTAAAGAATTATATATAGGAAGTCCAGTTTCGGCCGTCGGGAGAGTTCCGGGGGTCACCGGTAGTGTACCGGGACCACCGGAAGGGTCCCGGGGGTCCACCGGGTGGGGCCACCCATCCCGGAGGGGCCCATGGGCCATAGGGGAGGGGGACCAGCCCATAGTGGGCTGGCGCACCCCCTTGGGCCTCCCCCCTGCGCCTAGGGTTCGAAACCCTAGGGGTGGGGGGCGCCCCCTTGCTTGGGGGGCAAGGCTCCCCCTCTGGCCGCCGCCCCCTAGGAGATCTCATCTCCTAGGGCCGGCGCCCCCTGGCCCCTATATATAGTGGGGGGAGAGAGGGTAGCCGCACCTCAGCCCCTGGCGCCTCTCCCCCCGTTACACCTCTTCCTCCTCCCGCAGGTCCTTGGCGAAGCCCTGAAGTTTTTTCCGTTGCATCCACCACCACACCGTTGTGCTGCTAGATCTCCATCAACCTCTACTCCCCCCTTGCTGGATCAAGAAGGAGGAGACGTCGCTACACCGTACGTGTGTTGAACATGGAGGTGTCGTCCGTTCGGCGCTGGGATCATCGGTGATAGGGATCACGACGAGTACGACTCCATCATCCACGTTCTCTTGAACGCTTCCGCTCGCGATATACAAAGGGTATGTAGATGCACTCGTTTACGCTCGTTGCTAGATGACTCCTTAGATTGATCTTGGTGAAGCGTAGGAAATTTTTTGAATTCTGCTACGTTCCCCAACAGTGGCATCTGAGCTAGGTCTTTGCATAGCATCTTGCGTGAGTAGAACACAAACAAGTTGTGGGCGTTGATTTTGTTCAATTCTCTTGCCGCTACTAGTGGAATCTTGATTCGGCGGCATCGTGGGATGAAGCGGCCCGTTCCGACCTTACACGTATGCTTATGTGAGACTGGTTCCACGGACTGACATGCACTAGTTGCATAAGGTGGCTGGCGGGTGTCTGTCTCTCCCACTTTAGTCGGATCGGATTCGATGAAAAGGGTCCTTATGAAGGGTAAATAGAAATTGGCATATCACGTTGTGGTTTTGGCGTAGGTAAGAAACGTTCTTGCTAAAAACCTATAGCAGTCACGTAAAAACTTGCAACAACAATTAGAGGACGTCTAACTTGTTCTTGCAGCATGTGCTATGTGATGTGATATGGCCAAAAGATGTGATGAATGATATATGTGATGTATGAGATTGATCATGTTCTTGTAATAGGAATCATGACTTGCGTGTCGATGAGTATGACAACCGGCAGGAGCCATAGGAGTTGTCTTATATTTTTGTATGACCTGCGTGTCACTGAATAACGCCATGTAATTACTGTACTTTATTGCTAAACGTTAGCCATAGTAGTAGAAGTAATATTTTGGCGAGATGACTACATGAAGACACGATGATGGAGATCATGGTGTCCTGCCGATGACAAAGATGATCATGGTGCCCCGAAGATGAAGATCAAAGGAGCAAAATGATATTGGCCATATCATGTCACTTTATTTGATTGCATGTGATGTTTATCATGTTTATGCATCTTATTTGCTTAGAACGACGGTAGTAAATAAGATGACCTCTCACTAAAATTTCAAGAATTGTGTTTCCCCTAACTGTGCACCGTTGCTAAGGATCGTTGTTCCGAAGCACCACGTGATGATCGGATGTGATAGGCTCTAACGTTCGCATACGATGGGTGTAAGCCAGATTTACACACGCAATACACTTAGGGTTCACTTGACGAGCCTAGCATGTACAGACATGGCCTCGGAACACGGAAGACCGAAAGGTCGAACATGAGTCGTATAGAAGATACGATCAACATGAAGATGTTCACCGTTGATGACTAGTCCGTCTCACGTGATGATCGGACACGGGCTAGTCGATTCGGATCATGTATCACTTAGATGACTAGAGAGATGTCAATCTGAGTGGGGATTCATTAAATTTGATTAGATGAACTTAATTGTCATGAACTTAGTCTAAATTCTTCACAATATGTCTTGTAGATCAAATGGCCCACGCTCATGTCACCCTCAACTTCAACGCGTTCCTAGAGAAATCCAAGCTGAAAGACGATGGTAGCAACTATACGGATTGGGTCCGTAACCTGAGGATCATCCTCATGCTGCCAAGAAAACTTATGTCCTAGAAGCACCGCTAGGTGACGCTTCCGCCCCGGCAAACCAAGATGTTATGAACGCTTGGCAGTCGCGTTGTTATGATTACTCCCTGGTTCAGTGCGGCATGCTCTACAGCTTAGAATCGGGGCTCCAAAAGCGTTTTGAGCACCACGGAGCATATGAGATGTTCCAAGAGCTGAAAATGGTTTTCCAAGCTCATGCCCGAGTTGAAAGATATGATGTCTCCAACGCATTCTACAGTTGTAAGATGGGGGAGAATAGTTCTGTCGGCGAGCACATACTCAAGTTGTCTGGGTTGCACAATCGCTTGTCTCAGTTGGGAATGAATCTCCCAGACGAAGCGATCGTTGACAGAATCCTTCAGTCGCTCCCACCTAGCTATAAGAGCTTCGTGTTAAACTTCAATATGCAAGGGATGGAGAAGTCCATTCCCGAAGTGTATTCAATGCTGAAATCAGCGGAGGTGGAGATCAAGAAAGAGCATCAAGTGTTGATGGTGAATAAAACCACTAAGTTCAAGAAAGGCAAGGGTAAGAAGAACTTCAAGAAGGACGTCAAAGGAGTTGCCGCGCCCGGTAAGCCTGTTGCCGGGAAGAAGCCAAAGAATGGACCCAAGCCTGAGACTGAGTGCTTTTATTGCAAGGGAACGGGTCACTGGAAGCGGAACTGCCCCAAATACTTAGCAAATAAGAAGGCCGGCAACGTCAAAGGTATATATGATATACATGTTATTGATGTGTACCTTACCGGCGCTCGTAGTAGCTCCTGGGTAATTGATACCGGTGCAGTTGCTCACATTTGTAACTCAAAGCAGGACCTGCGGAATAAGCGGAGACTGGTGAAGGACGAGGTGACGATGCGCGTCGGGAATGGCTCCAAGGTCGATGTGATCGCCGTCGGCACGCTACCCCTACATCTACCATCGGGATTAGTTTTAAACCTTAATAATTGTTATTCAGTACCAGCTTTGAGCATGAACATTGTATCTGGATCTCGTTTGATGTGAGATGGCTACTCATTTAAATCCGAGGATAATGGTTGTTCTATTTATATGAGAGATATCTTTTATGGTCATGCCCCGCTGGTCAATGGTTTATTTTTGATGAATCTCGAACGTGATGTTACACATATTCATAGTGTGAATGCCAAAAGATGTAAAGTTGATAATGATAGTCCCACATACTTGTGGCATTGCCGCCTTGGTCATATTGGTGTCAAAAGTATGAAGAAGCTCCATGCAGATGGACTTCTAGAGTCTCTTGATTATGAATCATTTGACACGTGCGAACCATGCCTCTTGGGCAAGATGACCAAGACTCCGTTCTCCGGAACAATGGAGCGAGCGACCAACTTATTGGAAATCATACATACCGATGTGTGCGGTCCAATGAGTGTTGAAGCTCGCGGAGGCTATCATTATGTTCTCACCCTCACGGATGACTTAAGTAGATATGGGTATGTCTACTTGATGAAACACAAGTCTGAGACCTTTGAAAAGTTCAAGGAATTTCAGAATGAGGTTGAGAATCAATGTGACAGAAAAAATAAAGTTCTAACGATCGGATCGTGGGGGTGAATATTTAAGTCATGAATTTGGCACACACCTAAGGAACTGTGGAATTGTTTCACAATTGACACCGCCCGGAACACCTCAGCGTAATGGTGTGTCCGAACATCAAAATCGTTCTCTGTTGGACATGGTGCGATCTATGATGTCTCTCACCGACTTACCGCTATCTTTTTGGGGTTATGCCTTAGAGACTGCCGCATTCACTTTAAATAAGGCTCCATCAAAATCCGTTGAGACGACACCGTATGAGCTTTGCTTTGGCAAGAAACCTAAGCTGTCGTTTCTGAAAGTTTGGGGTTGCGATGCTTATGTCAAGAAACTTCAACCTGAAAAGCTCAAACCCAAATTGAAAAAATGCATCTTCATAGGATACCCAAAGGAAACGATTGGGTACACCTTCTACCTCAGATTCGAAGGCAAGGTCTTCGTTGCCAAGAATGGATCCTTTCTGGAGAAAGAGTTTCTCTCGAAAGAAATGAGTGGGAGGAAAGTAGAACTTGATGAGGTGACAGTCACCCCTCCCGAAGCGGAAAGTGGCGCAGCGCAGGAAATTCTTCCTGAGGTTCCTGCACCGACAGGGAGGAAGTTAATGATGATGATCATGAAGATTCAGATCAAGTTACTACTGAACTTCGAAGGTCCACAAGGACACGTTCCGCACCAGAGTGGTACGGCAACCCTGTCATGGAAATCATGTTGTTAGACAACAGTGAACCTTCGAACTATGAAGAAGCAATGGCGGGCCCGGATTCCAACAAATGGCTTGAAGCCATGAAATCCGAGATAGGATCCATGTATTAAAACAAAGTGTAGACTTTGGTGGACTTGCCCGATGATCGGCACGCCATAGAAAATAAATGGATATTTAAGAAGAAGACTGACGCGGATGGTAATGTGACCATCTATAAGGCTCGGCTTGTCGCTAAAGGTTATCGACAAGTTCAAGGGATTGACTACGACGAGACTTTCTCTCCCGTAGCAATGCTGAAGTCCGTCCGAATCATGTTAGCAATTGCCACATTCTATGATTATGATATATGGCAAATGGGCGTCAAAACGGCATTCCTTAATGGCTTCCTCAAGGAAGAACTGTATATGATGCAGCCGGAAGGTTTTGTCGATCCTAAAAATGCTAACAAGGTATGCAAGCTCCAGCGCTTGATCTACGGGCTGGTGCAAGCATCTCGGAGTTGGAATATTCGCTTTAATGATGTGATCAAAGCGTTTGGGTTTATACAGACTTGGGGAGAAGCCTGTATTTACAAGAAAGTGAGTGGGAGCTCTGTAGCATTTCTCATATTATATGTGGATGACATATTGCTGATGGGAAATGATATAGAATTCATGGAGAGCATAAAGGCCTACTTGAATAAGAGTTTTTCAATGAAGTACCTTGGAGAAGCTGCTTATATATTATGAATCAAGATCTATAGAGATAGATCAAGACGCCTCATTGGTCTTTCACAAAGCACATACCTTGACAAGATATTGAAGAAGTTCAATATGGATCAGTCCAAGAAAGGGTTCTTGCCTGTATTGCAAGGTATGAGATTGAGCACGGCTCAATCCCGACCACGACAGAAGATAGAAAAAAGATGAGTGTCATCCCCTATGCCTCAGCCATAGGTTCTATTATGTATGCCATGCTGTGTACCAGACCTGATGTGAACCTTGCCATAAGTTTGGTTGGGAGGTACCAAAGTGATCCCAGTATGGAACACTGGAGAGCGGTCAAGAACATCCTGAAGTACCTGAAAAGGACTAAGGATATGTTTCTCATTTATGGAGGTGACGAAGAGCTCGTCGTAAAGGGTTACGTCGATACTAGCTTCGACACAGATCTGGATGACTCCAAGTCACAAACCGGATACGTGTATATTTTGAATGGTGGAGCAGTCAGCTGGTGTAGTTGCAAGCAGAGCGTCGTGGCGCATTCTACATGTGAAGCGGAGTACATAGCTGCTTGCGAAGCAGCGCAGGAAGGAGTCTGGATGAATGAGTTCATCACCGACCTAGGAGTCATTCCAAGCGCATCAAGCCCGATGGCTCTCTTCTATGACAACACTGGAGCCATTGCCATTGCCAAGGAGCTCAGGTTTCACAAGAAGACCAAGCACATCAAGCGCAGTTTCAACTCCATCCGGAATTATGTTCAAGATGGAGACAGATATTTGTAAAGTGCATACGAATCTGAATGTCGCACATCCGTTGACTAAACCTCTTCCATGAGCAAAACATGATCAACACCTAAACTCTATGGGTGTTCGATTCATCACAATGTAACTAGATTATTGACTAGTGCAAGTCGGAGACTGTTGGAAATATGCCCTAGAGGCAATAATAAAATGGTTATTGTTATATTTCCTTGTTCATGATAATTGTCTGTTATTCATGCTTGAATTATATTGTACGGAAACAATGATACATGTGTGAATACATAGACCACAACGTGTCCCTGGTAAGCCTCTAGTTACTAGCTCGTTGATCAACAGATGGTCACGGTTTCCTGGCCATGGACATTGGATGTCATTGATAACGGGATCACATCATTAGGAGAATGATGTGATGGACAAGACCCAATCCTAAGCCTAGCACAAGATCGTGTAGTTTGTAATGCTAAAGCTTATCCAATGTTAAGTATCTGTTCCTTAGACCATGAGGTTGTGCAACTCCCGGATACCGTAGGAATACTTTGGGTGTGCCAAACGTCACAACGTAACTGGGTGGCTATAAAGGTACGCAACGGGTATCTCCGAAAGTGTCTGTTGAGTTGGCACGAACTGAGACTGGGATTTGTCACTCCGTATGACGGAGAGGTATCTCTGGGCCCACTCGGTAAGACATCATCATAATGAGCTCAATGTGACTAATGAGTTAGTCACGGGATGATGTATTACAGAACGAGTAAAGAGACTTGCCATGACGAGATTGAACAAGGTATCGGTATACTGACGATCGAATCTCGGGCAAGTACTATACCGATAGACAAAGGGAATTGCATACGGGATTAAGTGAATCCTTGACATCGTGGTTCATCCGATGAGATCATCGAGGGACACGTGGGAACCAACATGGGTATCCAGATCCCGCTGTTGGTTATTGACCGGAGAGTCGTCTCGGTCATGTCTACGTGTCTCCCGAACCCGTAGGGTCTACACACTTAAGGTTCGGTGACGCTAGGGTTGTAGAGATAAATGCACACGGTAATCCAAATGTTGTTCGGAGTCCCGGATGAGATCCCGGACGTCACGAGGAGTTCCGGAATGGTCCGGAGGTAAAGAATTATGTAGGATCGAAGAAGTATGTCTAGAGGGGGGGGTGATTAGACTACTTGACAATATAAAAATCTGCCTTTTGATTATGCAATGTTTTAGGCAGTTTTACAATTAAGATCAAGTCAAGTAACTCACTACACATGCAATTCTAGAGTATGGGCAGCGGAAAGTAAATTGCATATATAGTAAAGAGGGGTGGAGAAGATCAAACGCAGTTTGGTGACACGGAGATTTTTGTCGTGGTTCCGATAGGTGGTGCTATCGTACATCCACGTTGATGGAGACTTCAACCCACGGAGGGTAACGGCTGCGCGAGTCCACGGAGGGCTCCACCCACGAAGGGTCCACGAAGAAGCAACCTTGTCTATTCCATCACGGCCTACGCCCACGGAGGACTAGCCTTACTCGGGGTAGATCTTCACGAAGTAGGCGATCTCCTTGCCCTTACAAACTTCTTGGTTCAACTCCACATCTCAAAGACGGAGGCTCCCAAGCGACACCTAACCAATCTAGGAGGCACCACCCTCCAAAAGGTAAAAGATGTTGTTGATGATGATGAACTCCTTGCTCTTGTGCTTCAAATGATAATCTCCCCAACACTCAACTCTCCTCACTGATATGGCTGTGGTGGAAGAAAGATTTGAGTGGAAAGCAACTTGGGAAGGCTAGAAATCAAGTTTCATATGGTAGGAATGGAATGGCTTGATCTCAACACAAGGGTAGGTGGTTCACTTCTCAGAAAGTGTATGGTAGGAGTGGTAGACTTTCTGATGGCTCTCCTCACGAATGAAGAGGGGGTGGAGGGGTATATATAGCCTCCACACAAAATCCAACCGTTACACACACATTTGACCAATCTCGGTGAGACCGAAGTTAAAACTCGGTCAGACCGAAAGTTCAAATATAGTGAACGTTGGGATTTTCGGTGGGACCGAAAATACCATCTCGGTGGGACCGAAAGTGTATCTGATATGAACGTTGGAGTTTTCGGTGAGACCGAGAAAGAAAACTCGGTTGGACCGATTTGAGAAAGAGCAGGAACATGCCAGAATCGGTGAGACCGAAAATGAATTATCGGTGAGACCGATTTGAGCCAAGACAGAAGCTTGCCCATTTCGGTGAGACCGATAATACAAACTCGGTTATTCCGAAATGAAGTGAAATGGTTACAGAAGGTTGGCAGTTCAGTTTCGGTGAGACCGATCTCAAACTCGGTAGGACCGATTTTTCTAGGGTTTGGAATATGGAAGAAGTGGTTCATCTCGGTGGGACTGAGTTGGAAGAATCGGTTTGTCCGAGATTACTTATGGGTGTGTATAGTAGTGAAAGTTGCTGATAGTTGAAGGAGCTAAATCACTAAGCACTTGAGTAACCAGATCATCAACACAACCTCATCCCCTTTTAATAGTATTGGCTTTTCCTATGGACTCAATGTGATCTTGGATCACTAAACCAAAAATGGAGTCTTGAGCTTTTGCCAATGCTTGCCTTAGCATTTGAGGGGTCCACTTCTTCAGTCATCTTGCCATTCCAATGTGATTGAATTTCCTGAAACATACTTGATAAAAGTATTAGTCCAACCACAAAGTATGTTGTCTTTAATTACCAAAACCACCCAGGGAGCAAATGTGCTTTCAATCTCCCCCTTTTTGGTAATTGATGGCAACACACTGAAATTATACTAAACAAAACATCAAAGCTTATTGAAAGAAAGACAGAATTATCATGAAAGCTTTGACAAGCATGTAGTACATAGGCTCCCCCTATAAGTGTGCAAGATTTTCATAAATTATGGTTTTGGACTACCACAAGCACACAAGAGAGATAAGCAGGATGTGCTACATGCAGCTTGGCTATATGCATCAGAGCAGAAAAAAAAAAGGAAGTGAGTGATAATGCATATGTGCATGGTGATTTCTTGCAAACAAGTATTTACAAGCAAGTCACCATCATGCACATTCTGCAAGATGCATATACTTACCTTGAGGTTCCTTGGCATTTGTACCTGAAGGGATAAACTTGAGAAAACAAGGTTAGATAACACAAGAGTATTCCTTCAACCAACTGGAAGAACATCAAGAGTACCAAGCCAGGGAGGACATGTATAAAGAGTGTCTCATATTGAGCACAAGCTTGAATCAGCAAACATGTCTCCGAAACTAAAAGATTTTCAATAAATTCTGAGAGATTTTGCTTTCCATAAGATACCAATTGTGAGAACAAAGGGGTGTGATGGAAAAAAACAAAATCAAAAGAATGATGCCAATTGTAATGTCCAATGTAAAACACGACAAAGCTTTGATGTGATTCTTTCCCCCTTAAGATAAGATTGCTTTTCTTCTTCCCTTAAGTCTTCTCTTCTCCCCTACTCCCCCTACTCCCCCTAAGTCCTCTCCCCCTTTGACATCAAGTGCCGAAAAGGACAGCAAACTAGGTAGGGCAGGAAAAATGGAAAGAAAGAAAGAAAGAAAGAAATGGGATCCTTAAGAATCACAACAGGGCAAATAAGAACATTTATAGAGAAACAATTTGAGTCTTCTCCCTCTTTAAGATTTAAGTCTGAGTGGAGCTGCAGAAGGTGATGTCCTGGAAGATAAATCGGTGACACCGAATTAGATGGATCGGTGGGTCCGAATCCTTTTCGGTTAGACCGAAAATTTCAAATCGGTGACGCCGAGTTTATTCCAAGGAAATACAGAAATAATTCAGCTCACTCTGCGAGGGAAGTTTCAAAAGATTTGCAATGAATTTGTAAAAGATTTTCAAGGAATTGATCAGAGCCAGAAGGATATTCACAGAAACATCAGAAATAAAAATAAAAAAGATCCCTAGATGAAGTTTTTTTTTGTTGTAAAGAAAACTCAATGAGAGAACATAAGAGAAAGCAGAAAAACTCCAAAAGCATATGTACTTCATCTAGATAAAGGTCGGCGACAAAGTCACCTATGTTTGAGTATATTGACTTAGGAGTCAAATGAGGACATTTGATCATAGGTCATACTCATCGTTTAAGCTCAAAATGGGGTTGCCATTTTTCGATTAAGCATTTGATGTGATCACATCTTATGAAGCTGCTTATACTCATGACTTTGAGTAAAGCTTCTTAAAGATGTGAAGAACATACCTTGGGCTTGTTGTTGCTTTACTCATGTAGGTAGACTTGATGTAGGTGCTCAATGAATGTGAAGTTGGAGCGCCGTTTCTACTTGTGTAGTTCACCTTCCTACATGGGTTAGGCAAGCAAGGAAATACTCGAGGATATCCAAGATGACAAGAGTGAAATACTAGATGTATAAGGTGTCAAAAAGGATATGTGGAATTTTGTTCCTTGAACTCAACATCCCGAAGGGCTAGATACTTGGTCAATGACAAGATTACTCATGATTTGAGTGTGTGGTAATCTTGTGGAATGTAGATCATCCAAGTACTTGCAAAGAGTTAGATGCAATACAAGGAGGCAAATGTGTCCAAGACATATGATCATCATCATAAGAGAAATATCAAGGATTAGTCAAGAGGCTCATGCCTTGCAAGCATCAATGGAGTTCTTACTCCAAGTTTGAAGCATCAATGATGTTCAACTCACTCCTTAAGTGAGAAAACGCTTTCTCATCAAGAGGTTTTGTAAAGATATCAGCAAGTTGTTTGTCAGTACGAACATGCTTAAGATTAATATCACCCTTGGCAATATGATCACGAATAAAATGGTGACGAACTTCAATATGCTTTGTTCGAGAGTGTTGCACAGGATTGTGTCCAATCTTGATTGCACTCTCATTGTCACAAAGCAAGGGAACACGTCTCACATGTATCCCATAATCTTTAAGCGTTTGTGTCATCCATAGCAATTGAGCACAACACGAACCAGCAGCAATATATTCTGCTTCGGCAGTGGATAAGGATACCGAATTTTGTTTCTTGGAGGACCAAGATACAAGGGATCGACCAAGAAATTGACACGTACCCGAAGTTGACTTTCTATCAACCTTGTCACCGGCATAGTCCGAGTCGGAATAGCCAACAAGATCGAAAGAAGCTCTCTTAGGATACCAAATGCCAAAGTTTGGTGTGTGTATCAAGTATCTCACTATCCTTTTAACAGCTTTAAGATGACATTCTTTAGGGGCTGCTTGATATCGCGCACACATGCATACACTCAACATTATGTCAGGACGAGAAGCACAAAGATATAGTAGAGAACCAATCATAGAACGGTAAACCCTTTGATCAACGGGTTCTCCATCTTTTTTCAAGTCATTGTGTCCACTTGTAGGCATGGGGGTACTCATACCTTTGCTTTCTTGCATGTTGAACTTCTTGAAGAGATCCTTGGTGTACTTTGTTTGTGAGACAAAGGTACCCTCCTTAGATTGCTTGATTTGCAACCCAAGGAAGAATTTGAGTTCACACATCATGGACATTTCATACTTCTCCGACATGAGCTGTCCAAACTTCTTGCTAAAATGGGGGTTAGTTGAACCAAAGATAATATCATCAACATATATTTGGCACACAAATAGTTCACCATTAACCCTTTTTGTGAACAGCGTTGAGTCTATCTTTCCAATCTCAAAGCCTTTTTCAAGAAGAAAGCTAGTTAAGCATTTGTACCAAGCTCTAGGAGCTTGTTTAAGACCATAAAGGGCTTTATGCAACTTGTAAACATGATTAGGCTTTTTAGGATTCACAAATCCGGGAGGTTGTTTAACAAATACTTCCTCCTCAATTTCACCATTTAGGAAAGCACTTTTGATGTCCATTTGATAGAGAGTAATATCATGATGATTGGCATAAGCAAGAAGGATGTGAATGGACTCAAGTCTAGCAACGGGGGCATAGGTCTCACCATAGTCCATACCTTCGACTTGTGTGTAACCTTGAGCTACGAGACGAGCCTTGTTGCGGATGACTTGTCCATCTTCATCTTGCTTGTTCCGAAACACCCATTTGGTTCCAATGATGTTTTGATCATCGTTGGGCTTCTCTACCAAAGTCCATACCTTGTTCCTCTCGAAGTTGTGTAGTTCTTCGTGCATAGCGTTCACCCAATCCGGGTCTTTAAGTGCTTCTTCTACCTTCATAGGTTCAATACTAGAGATAAATGAGTAATGCTCACAAAAGTTAGCTAAGCGAGTTTTAGAGCGAGTAATTCTCCCGGAGTTGATGTCATTCATCATTTGTTCCACGGGATGATTTTTCTTGACTCTTGCTCGAACTCGAGATAGCTTTTGTTGATGTTGTGGCTCAGCTTCCTCATCATCTTCATCTTCCTCTTCTTCTTCTTCATTGTTGTTGGTGTTGTCTTGAGGTGGTGGAGAAGGAGGTTGCGGTGGATCTTCTTGTTGCATTTCCTCATCTTGGTGAGTTCCACTTGTGGAGGCCTCCATGTTGCCTTGAGGTTCATCTCTCTGTGAGGTAGGTGGCTCCACATATGTAGATGAGGTACTCTCCTTCACTTCCATGGGACGGATCTTCCCGATAGATAAATCTTGGATTGCTTCCGATGGGTCCTTGTCTCCTACATCAATAGGCATTTGCTCTACTTGCGAGCCATTAGATTCATCAAACTTCACGTCTACCGTCTCTTCAACCTTTCGGGTGAAATTATTGTAGACACGGTAGGTGTGAGAGTTTGATCCATAACCAAGAAGAAAGCCTTCATGAGATTTAGGAGCAAATTTAGACCGACAATGCTTATCAAGGATATAGCATTTTGAACCAAAGACACGAAAGTATCCCACTTGGGGTTTGTTACCGGTGAGGAGCTCGTATGATGTCTTGCCGAGAAGCTTATGAAGATAAAGCATGTTGATAGCATGACAAGCTGTCTCGACCGCTTCTCCCCAAAAATGTTTCGGTGTCTTGTATTCATCAAGCATCGTTCTTGCCATCTCAATGAGTGTACGTAGCCGAGAACTCATGTAGAATCCCTTCTTCGTCAAGAAAAGAGTCTACATTGGCGTTCTTGAACTCCGTTCCATTGTCACTCCGAACTTTCTTGATCTTCACCTCAAATTGATTTTGGGCCTTTTTGGCAAAGGTCTTGAAGATCCTCTGAACCTGCGATTTATCATCAAGGAAAAATACCCACGTAAATCTGGAATAATCATCAACTATAACTAGACCAAAGGAGTTACCACCAAGGCTTTTGTAAGCATTGGGACCGAAGAGATCCATATGAAGAAGCTCAAGCGGTCTCCTAGTGGTCATGATGTTTTTCACGGGATGACTTCCACCAACTTGTTTTCCTGCTTGACAAGCACTACAAAGTCTATCTTTGTCAAAGAAAACATCTTTAACACCAAGAATATGATCACCTTTGATTAGCTTGTCTAGATTACGCATACCAACATGTCCTAGCCTTCTATGCCACAACCAACCTTTAGAGGATTTAGCAATGAAACAAGCTCTAGGTTGGGCTTTCTTAGTGAAATCAACAATATATAGATCACCTCTACGGATACCGGTAAAAGCCATGTTTTGATTATCACGACGAAAGACTTGGCAATCTACTTTGGTGAATAGCACATTGAATCCAAAGTCAGCTAATCTAGACACGGAAAGTAAATTGTATCCAAGAGATTCTACAAGCATGACATTTTGAATAGAGCTATCATGAGATATGGCCACCTTACCAAGGCCAAGTACCTTACCCTTGGAGTTGTCTCCAAAAGTCACATACTTGCGTGGACCATCATTCTTTGCAAGCTCTCGAAACATGTCTTTGTCTCCGGTCATGTGATCGGTGCATCCACTATCAAGAATCCACTCTTTTCCGCCGGACATGTAGTCTCTCAGATTTGCCATAAGATTGAGACTCTTCATGACCTTGTCTAGCTCGGTGTCCGAATCGGAGTAATCATCATCATGCTCATGCTCATAATCATATTGACCCATAGATTGTTCATCATCAACACCTAGGTCAATTTGATAAGTACTTGCATTAGTTTGGTCAATGTGACAATAATCTTCGGAATGCAATGCAAGAGCATTTCTAATTATAACATTGATAAGACCGGGATCACCCTTCTTTTTCATAAGATCACGAAGCTCAAAGAAGCATTTATCAAAGTTGGGATCATTGGGGTGCAACTTATCAAATTCAATAGTCTTGTGTAGAATTTCATCAAGACTTCTCAACGAGTAGTCCGGATAAAGTTCTTCCAAGAATTTCCACATAGCATAGGCACACTCAAAGTTTGTAACAAGATTAAGCAAGTCATCAAGTAACCCTTTAATGATAAGATTTACAGTTCTAAGGTTACGAAGCAAATCAAGCTCTTCATCCGTGGTAGGGTGCAAGGGATCAAATGGAGGCACATATGGGGTCTCAATATATTTGCACAAATTGTACATTTTAAAGATACTAAGCATTTCAGACCTCCAAGAGTTATAAAACCTTCCATTAAGAACAGGCACTCTATGGCTAACACTCCCATCCGTAGACACGTCCATCTTCCTCCAATGGTGTGTAAACCAAAGCAATGGAGACCAAGGCTCTGATACCAATTGTAGGATCGAAGAAGTATGTCTAGAGGGGGGGGGGGTGATTAGACTACTTGACAATATAAAAATCTGCCTTTTGATTATGCAATGTTTTAGGCAGTTTTACAATTAAGATCAAGTCAAGTAACTCACTACACATGCAATTCTAGAGTATGGGCAGCGGAAAGTAAATTGCATATATAGTAAAGAGGGGTGGAGAAGATCAAACGCAGTTTGGTGACACGGAGATTTTTGTCGTGGTTCCGATAGGTGGTGCTATCGTACATCCACGTTGATGGAGACTTCAACCCACGGAGGGTAACGGCTGCGCGAGTCCACGAAGGGCTCCACCCACGAAGGGTCCACGAAGAAGCAACCTTGTCTATTCCATCACGGCCTACGCCCACGGAGGACTAGCCTTACTCGGGGTAGATCTTCACGAAGTAGGCGATCTCCTTGCCCTTACAAACTTCTTGGTTCAACTCCACATCTCAAAGACGGAGGCTCCCAAGCGACACCTAACCAATCTAGGAGGCACCACCCTCCAAAAGGTAAAAGATGTTGTTGATGATGATGAACTCCTTGCTCTTGTGCTTCAAATGATAATCTCCCCAACACTCAACTCTCCTCACTGATATGGCTGTGGTGGAAGAAAGATTTGAGTGGAAAGCAACTTGGGAAGGCTAGAAATCAAGTTTCATATGGTAGGAATGGAATGGCTTGATCTCAACACAAGGGTAGGTGGTTCACTTCTCAGAAAGTGTATGGTAGGAGTGGTAGACTTTCTGATGGCTCTCCTCACGAATGAAGAGGGGGTGGAGGGGTATATATAGCCTCCACACAAAATCCAACCGTTACACACACATTTGACCAATCTCGGTGAGACCGAAGTTAAAACTCGGTCAGACCGAAAGTTCAAATATAGTGAACGTTGGGATTTTCGGTGGGACCGAAAATACCATCTCGGTGGGACCGAAAGTGTATCTGATATGAACGTTGGAGTTTTCGGTGAGACCGAGAAAGAAAACTCGGTTGGACCGATTTGAGAAAGAGCAGGAACATGCCAGAATCGGTGAGACCGAAAATGAATTATCGGTGAGACCGATTTGAGCCAAGACAGAAGCTTGCCCATTTCGGTGAGACCGATAATACAAACTCGGTTATTCCGAAATGAAGTGAAATGGTTACAGAAGGTTGGCAGTTCAGTTTCGGTGAGACCGATCTCAAACTCGGTAGGACCGATTTTTCTAGGGTTTGGAATATGGCAGAAGTGGTTCATCTCGGTGGGACTGAGTTGGAAGAATCGGTTTGTCCGAGATTACTTATGGGTGTGTATAGTAGTGAAAGTTGCTGATAGTTGAAGGAGCTAAATCACTAAGCACTTGAGCAACCAGATCATCAACACAACCTCATCCCCTTTTAATAGTATTGGCTTTTCCTATGGACTCAATGTGATCTTGATCACTAAACCAAAAATGGAGTCTTGAGCTTTTGCCAATGCTTGCCTTAGCATTTGAGGGGTCCACTTCTTTAGTCATCTTGCCATTCCAATGTGATTGAATTTCCTGAAACATACTTGATAAAAGTATTAGTCCAACCACAAAGTATGTTGTCATTAATTACCAAAACCACCCAGGGAGCAAATGTGCTTTCAAATTATATTTAGGAAGTCCAGTTTTGGCCATCGGGAGAGTTCCGGGGGTCACCGGTAGTGTACCGGGACCACCGGAAGGGTCCCGGGGGTCCATCTGGTGGGGCCACCCATCCCGGAGGGCCCCATGGGCCGTAGGGGGGGGGACCAGCCCATAGTGCGCTGGCGTACCCCCTTGGGCCTCCCCCTGCGACTAGGGTTTGAAACCCTAGGGGTGGGGGGCGCCCCTGTTGCCTTGGGGGGCAAGGTGTAATGCCCAGGATGGGACTATACCTCCTACGTGTCGAGGCACGACTTAAAGGTATAAGCCCATTCTGGAATGATCTCAAGTTTGGTATCTTTGCACGACTCATGTAAAAATAGGGATGAAATTGCAAAAGGAGATAGTTGGCTTACACTCGCCACTTCACACAATACATTACATAAGCAAAACATCATTCAAAACATCACAACCCGACTACGGGCGAAGATCCAAAAGCAAGATACCAAAACAACATAAAGCCACAGGTCAGAATCGCCCCTAGTAGAAACCACTGTTGATCGTCGAAAACGTCACAAACATACGGCCACTCTCTTCATCGAGCTCCCAGGGAAGTACTTGAACTAGCTCCTGCATCTTTCTCAGCTGAACCTGCATCTGGTGTTGTAGTATCTGTGAGCCACGAGGACCCAGCAATCCCATAACCATGGGTATCAAGACTAGCAAAGCTTTGTGGGTAGGAAGAGGTAAAGTGGTGAGGTTGCAGCAGCGGCTAAGCACAATATGGTGGCTAGCTTACGAGTACAAGAATAAGATGAGCTTCTACGCAAACGGTCGCAACTAGTAGTGATCGCTAAAGATCTGAACTGCATATGAGTCAAACATAACCCCACCGTGTTCCTTCTCAAAGTGAAAAGAGACAGTCACGGTTACTCACACAGTTGTGTGTTTTACTTCGGATCCTCTATCAAGTTTTCTACAACCGGACATTAACAAATTCCAATCTGCCACATAACCGCGGGCACGGCTTTCGAAAGATTATAACCCTGCAGGGGTGTCCCAACTTAGCCCATCACAAGCTCTCACGATTAGCTGAAGTGATAAATATAATATCATCACCCCTTATCTTAGGGAAATCCGATCAGGCTCGGCTTCCCGGTGCACAAGACATTTCGACAATGGTAAAACAAGTCCAGCAAGACCTCCCGGTGTGACGACACCCTGATAGTAGCCGCGCGTATCTCGTCTCAGGCCACGACCGGATAGGTGATCCTACGAGTAAAGTTTCCCCGTGGTGGCCCCGCAGTCTCCCCGTTTGGGACCAACACCATCAGCACTGGCCCCCCCTGCTATGTAGAATTAAGAACCCGGGGACGCGACCCCCTATGCAAATTTAATTAATTAATTAAGTTATTATTATGAGGCAAATTAAAACCAATGTTGGGCCTTGCTGGAGGAGTTTTATTCAAAGACGAACTGTCAAGGGGTCCCCATCCACCCATCGTGTAAGGAACGCAAAATCAAGGAACATAATGCCGGTTTATTGGCGCCTAAGGTGGCATGAGTGGAACAAAACACCGAGCAAAAGGCCAAGCCTTCCACCCATGCCCAGTATATAGGTGTGTTAATAATAATTATAGATATTGTGATATTCCAACAACAAGTTCCCACCTGGAACGAACTTCATCTTCACCTGCAACTAACAACGCTATAAGAGGGGCTGAGCAAGCGGGTAACATAGCAAAACAGTGGTTTTGCTAGGAAGGTTTCAAAGGTTAGAGGTTTCATGGCAACAAGGAGAGGCTGACATAAAAGATGGGTAGCGCGACATGTAACGATAGCATCGAGACAACTAAGCATGGCAATGGTAGTAAAGGTATCCAAGGGTATGATCATCTTGCCTGGGATTCCGCAAGGAGGAAGAACGGTTCCATGAAGTAGACGGAGCAACATAGTCGAGCGAATCCTCACAACTCTGGAACGAAACCGAAGCTAACAAGAGAAGCAACCGGAAAGAAGCAAACAACACGGTAAACACTCAAGCATAAACATGGCATACGATGCACATCCAAGTATGATGCATGTCCGGTTTAATTATGCATGGCATGGCAAGGTGCACAAACAATAGTACAAGTTAAGTGGAGCTCAATATGCAACGAGTTGCATATTGACGAAACACCACATTTTAATTATTTAGTTGACTCTCGTTTATTTACAAGACAAGATTAAATGTTTTTAACATAGCAAGAGGTGAAGCATAATAAAACTACACTATTTAGGCATTTTAAATGAGGACGGAAATAACAACAACAATTCCGGGAAAAATCCCCATAAGCATGTTTAGCTATTTTTAAGCAACAACAATTCCGGATGACATGATCAAGTTTTATGCAATTTTTTATTAAAAGTGAACATGAAGAGATAAGGAGTATATGTCCCGTGGTGGAAGGAAAGGGTGCCACGGCAACGATCCGAAATTGATGCAACGCAACAATTCGGTTCCGGTAACCCGTTGAGAGACCGGTGCAAAATATGACGGAGAACGTGTCAAGCAAGAAGAAAGGTGGGGTGATCCCATCACCGGGTTCCCACGAGTCGGCGACGAGGCGACCGAGGAGCATGACAAAAGACGAAATGGGCACGGTGCACACAAGGGAAACATCTCATACAACACGAGCATTCCACGGGTCATCGTCACGGGGTTATACCTTCGAAACATTCGTTCTCGAAGCGGTTCGAGTCGTCGAGGGACGTAGTGGAAGTAGTGGTACACGGGTCGTGGAGGCAGTAGTTGTTCACGAGGCGGTCGTTGTCGAAGTTGTCGTTCACGTTGCCAAAAGGAAGTAGTCGTACACGGCGACGGTAGTGGTACACGTTTCGTAGCCGTTCACGTTAATCGAGGTACTTGTCACGTCGTGGAACTTGTTGCGTCTCCGAGTAGCCGAACTTGACATCGGGCGTCGAGGTACTTGGCGGTACGTAGTGGTACTTGATGGGCATCGACATCGTGGTACTCGTTTCTTCACCGAAGGTAGTCGTTCCGTTCGTAGTCGTTCAAGTCGTCGGTAGAGGTACTTGGGGTCTCGGCGACGGTAGTTGTTCACGTTCGTAGATGTACAAGTCGTCGGTAGAGGTACTTGGCGCATTCGTCGTGGTACTTGGCGGCCTCGGTCTTGTCAAACTCGTAGATGGCAGTAGAGGTACGGGGTCATCTCGGCACTTGGGGAAAAACATCGGAGATGGAGCTTGTCGATCCGGATGGTCCGAACAGAAGAAAAAATGCACCCAAAGGCAACAGGACAGAGTGCAGAAGTAGAGCTCGGCTCCAAGGCGGCAGAGACGGCGAGGCGCAGGCACCAGGGCTCTGGCGAGCGCGGCTTGAGGACGGGTAGGACGGGCGCTGGAGGTGAGGCAGGCGACGCGGTCTGGCGATGCGGGCGCGACCTTGGCGCTGGAGGGTGCGTCCATGGTGGCTCGGTCGTACTGGACGAGGACGGGCTGCTCGAGGGGCTGCGGCCCTAGCGAGGACGTGGCGGCGCGGTCCCTAGTGTACGACAACGGCGGCGGGGCGCGGCTCGAGGCGAGGGAAGGCTGGAGGCAGGGGCGCTTGGGGAGGCGCTGGAGAGAAGAGGGAAGGCGGCGGATGGCGCTGGAGATGCGGCTCCCTGGCGAGGCGGCGCTGGACGGCCTGGAGGAGGAGGGCACGTCGGGGCTGCGGCCTCGCGATGGGAGGAGGAGGCGAGCGGAGATCGGACTGCGGGGGGGGTCGAAGGAAGGAGGGGCTCGGGCGATGGGGACGAGCGGCTGGCGGCGCGAGGGAAACGGAGGAGCGAGGGGATCGGGGTGCGGTCGGGCTAGGGTTTTAGGGGAGCGGTCGGCTGGCTCGAAGGGAGGCCTGGGCCTCGAGGGATGGGCCCGAGCGGCTGGAGGAGGCTGGTTGGTCCTGATGGAGCGGCTGGGCCTGGCTGCTCTTCTTCTTACAAAGAGAGAAAAGAAGAAGAAAAAGAAAATAGAGACAAGATAAAGGAAAAGAAAGAGGGGGTTAGGAGCAGAGTTTGGGCAAGAGGTTATTTTTACTGGACTCGTAAAAATGTCCACGGTCCACGAAAAATAGAAGAGGCAAGAATGCAAGAGATAAAATCGAACTCATTTGAATTAAATTCAAATGATTTGAATTAGGGCATGACTTAAAAGTGTCCCAAAGTGTTGAGGTTTTTGGAGGAACCTCGATAAACGGGAAAAGAAATATAGAGAGGGTTTTGACGGTGGAACTTGAATTAAAGAGGCATGGGGAATATATGCAAGTGTGTTTGGGTTAATTCCAAACAAATGGAATATTTAATATAGCTCCCTAAATATTGGGATGATATGTTTTAAAGAGAAGTCATCCTTCCCTCGATTTAAATGGACCGAAGGTCCACACGATTTATTTAGGTTGAGATGCAAAGATTAATGACATGATGGCATGATGACATGATGCAATGCAAAATAAACAAAGCAAGCACAAAAGAAACACACGGGAAACCCAGAACATCTGGAATCTCTGGAATCTTCTCGGACGTCGGTCTTCGGGCGTCACACAAGGCTCCCACTCTGGCCGGCGCCCCCCCTAGGAGATCTCATCGCCTAGGGCCGGCGCCCCCCTGGCCCCTATATATAGTGGGGGGAGAGAGGGCAGCCGCACCTCAGCCCCTGGCGCCTCTCCCCCCCGTTACACCTCTCCCTCCTCCCGTAGGTCCTTGACGAAGCCCTGCAGTTTTTCCCGTTGCATCCACCACCACGCCGTTGTGCTGCTGGATCTCCATCAACCTCTCCTCCCCCCTTGCTGGATCAAGAAGGAGGAGACGTCGCTACTGTGACGCCCGGATAGTTAAGCTACAGTAACCATTCGCTAATGGTGCCACGTCAGCACGATTACTGTTGCTAATCTTGCGATGATACAAATCCCATTCAAATTTCAAATTTAAAATAAAGTCAAACAAAAAAAGTTTTGAAACATTAAAACTAAAATGTTCGGATTGTGGCAAATAATCCATACAAAATATTGGTGAATAAACCACACTCCTGTAAAGAACTTAAATGCACTATAGTAAGTAAAACGTCGGCAAAACTAATATTTAAATGCTCCTAGTATAATAAACAATTATAAACTACTTTAATTCATGTGCCAAAACATTGGTGGCGGTGGAATAATTACTAATACTAAATTAAGTACAACCTTTGTAATGTACAAAACAAAATTTAAATGGTAATTAAAAGAAAACAGAAAAGAAAAAAAGAAAAGGTAAAACAAAACAAAAGCAAACAGAAAAAAAAAAGAAAACAACAA
>LR738713.1:690839384-690866860 GCA_902687465.1 Secale cereale
GAGCCCTTGGCCGCGCCGCACCTGCCTCAGCCTCCGTGCCGCAGCTCGCCGCCGCTCCCTTCCCCATCACCGCGGCCCCGCCCCGCAACTGGCGGGCTACGCCTCACTGCCGCTGTGGCCTGCGCCACGCCTCGGCTCCCCACGCCTCGCCCCGCGTCCCACTCCCTCCGGCGACCGGCCGCACCGCGGCGGTCTCGCCCTGCCACTCCGGTGCCGCGCCGACGGCCTGCCTCTGCCCGGCTTGCCGAGCCCCGGCGGCCTCGTCCCGCACCACCTGCGGGCGAGCGCTCGCTCGGGTGCCCGACGCCCGCACCCAGCGCCCAAACCCGCTTGGCCCCTCTGGGCCAATGGCAAGTGGGCCCCGCGCCCAGAACGTATTAAAAAAAGAGAAAAAATATAATATATATTAAAATTTTATTAAAATTAAAATAAAATTAAATATTAAAAGTTGTAATTAATTAATTACTTAATTAACTTAATTAATTCTGTTTAGAATAAGCAAATCACTAATTAACTTAATTAAAATCCTAATTAAACTAAATAGTCCATGACCGGTGGGACCCATTGATCAGGTTGACCAGTCAACCATGCTGACATCAGCATGATGTCATGCTGATGTCATAAAACCTTTTTCGAATTAATTTAATTAATATTAAATTCCAGAAATTAATAAAAACTTTAGAAAATCATATCTTTTAAACCGTAACTCGGATGAAAAAGTTTTATATATGAAAGTTACTCAGAATTGCGAGACGAATTCGAATACGCGGTCCGTTCGTCCGCCACACATCTCTATCATAGCAAACATGCAACATTCCCCCTCCGTTTCATTTGCCCGAAAACGCGAAACACTGGGAATACTTTCTCGGATGTTTTTCATCCTTGCCAGTATCACCTCCTACTGCGTTAGGTCACACGTAGCACCGCGTATTTCCATGTTATGCTTTGTGATGCTATTGTTTGCTCTGTTATTTATTTGTTTCCCCCTTCGTTGCTTATTTTCGGTAGACTCCGATACTGTGATAGACCCCGAGACCATTGATGCTCCGGGTTCGACTACGGCTACGCTTTCGAAGATTCCTTTCTTCTGCAGAGCTACCAGGCAAGCCCCCCCCTCCTTTGATCACCAGATATCGCCTATTCTTCTTCTACTGCTTGCATTAGAGTAGTGTAGCATGTTACTGTTCAGTTGCTCCTATTCTGTTGCATAGCCTGTCATTGCTGCTACAATTGTTGATACATGTACCTGCCATCCTAATGCTTAGTGTAGGATGCTAGTATTCCATCAGTGGCCCCACATCCTTGTCCGTCTGCCATGCTATACTATCGGGCCATGATCACCTCGGGTGGTGATCACGGCCTCACGGGTATATACTATACATACACTTTACATGATACATGATGTGACTAAAGTCGGGTCGGCTCATTGAGTACCCGCAAGTGATTTGATGTGGGGGCTGAAAGGACAGGTGGCTCCATCCAGGTAGTGGTGGGCCTGAGTTCCTGACGGCCCCCGAGTGGATCTTTGTGGCGGAGCGACAGGGGCAGGTTGAGACACCCAGTCGAGAGGTGGCCTGGCCCTGGTCGTTGTCCGCGGTTATTTCATAACAACACGCTTAACGAGTTTGGATATTTGATCTGAGTCTGGCCATTTGGTCTATACGCACTAACCAGCTGCGTGGGAACAGTTATGGGCACTCGACGTCGTGGTATCAGCCGAAGCCTTTTTGACGTCGGCGGATTAGCGGCGCGCGTCGGGTTGGACCGCGTAACGCAACTTCCTTAGTAATGGAGGTTGCGAGGTCTGCTCACCGGCCGCGTACGCAACGTGCAGGTGTGCGTTGGGCGATGGGCCCGGACCCCTGCGCGCCTAGGACTTAGACCGGCGTGTTGACCTCTCTGCTGTGCTTAGGTAGGGCTGCGACGTGTTGATCTTCCGAGGCCGGGCATGACCCTGGAAAGTGTGTCCGGCCAAATGGGATCAAGCGTGCTGGGTTATGTGGTGCACCCCTGCAGGGAAGTTAATCTATTTGAATAGCCGTGTCCCTCGGTAAAAGGACGACCCGGAGTTGTATTCCGACCTCATGACAACTAGAACCGGATACTTAATAAAACACACCCTTACCAGTGCCAGATACAACTCGGTGGTTGCTCTCTCACAGGGTGATGTGCGGGAGGATCGCCGAGTAGGATTATGCTATACGATGTTACTTGGTGAACTTACCATCTATTTCCTTCTACTGCTTCAAGACAGAGGCGGCGAGACGCGAGGATACTTGTTACTTCCATATATTCTCTTCTACTGCTGCAAGATGGAGGTGGCCAGAAGCGTAGTCTTCGATTGGATTAGCTATCCCCCCTCTTATTCTAGCATTCTGCAGTTTAACCCACATATATTATCCCTTTACACAGATATCATTGCATATTTAGTGTAGATCCTTGCTTGCGAGTACTTTGGATGAGTACTCACGGTTGCTTTGCTCCCCCTTTCCCCCCTTTCTTCCTTTCTTCTCGGATGATGCAACCAGGTGGTGGAGCCCAGGAGTCAGAGGATCCCGAGAATGTTTCTACGTGGAGTTCGGCTTCGAGGAGTAGTTAGGAGGTCCCAGGCAGGAGGCCTTGCCTTTTCGATCGTTGCTAGTTTTGTGCTAGCCTTCTTAAGGCAAACTTGTTTAACTTATGTCTGTACTCAGATATTATTGCTTCCGCTGACTCTTGTGTTTTCAAGCTTGTGTATTCGAGCCCTCGAGGCCCCTGGCTTGTAATATAAAGCTTGTATTATTTTAATTTGTGTCTAGAGTTGTGTTGTGATATCTTTCAGTGAGTCCTTGATCTTGGCCGTACACATTTACGTGCATGATTAGTGTACGGACAAATCGGGGGCGTTACAGCTACACCGTACGTGTGTTGAATGCGGACGTGCCATCCGTTCGGTGCTGGGATCATCGGTGATATGGATCACGATGAGTACGACTCCATCATCCACGTTCTCTTGAACGCTTCCGCCTGCGATCTACAAAGGGTATGTAGATGCACTCCTTTATGCTCGTTGCTAGATGACTCCTTAGATTGATCTTGATGAAGCGTATGAATTTTTTTGAATTTTGCTACGTTCCCCAACAGTGAGACGATGAGACAACGAGATCGTTGATGAGTTGATGATTCAAGGAAGTTGGCGGAGAAGAGGAACCATGAAAAGTTGAAGATAGGTTGAGGAGGCTACAATAGAAGAAGGCGAAGCGGGGATGATATGCACGAAAGGAGAAAAACGCAAGGAAGAGGTGGAGGTGCATATCCTGTAACATTTTTTGCAGAATAAACTTTCGATCTATTCATTTTAAATCATGATAGTACAACGAACGCTAGAAAAAAATACATCCAGATCCATAGACCATCTAGCGACGACTATAAGCCCTGAAGCGAGCAGAAGGCGCGTCGTTGTCATCGCCCGAAGCCGGGCAAACCTTGTTGTAATAGACAGTCAGAAAGTCGTCGTGCTAAGGCCCCATAGAACCAACGCACCAGAACAGCAACCACCGCCGATGAAGAGTGTAGATAAGAATGATCCAACCTAAAGACACACGAACGAAGACGAACGACGAACAGATCCGAGCAAATCCACCAAAGACAGATCCACGGGAGACACACCTCCATACGCCTACCGACGAGACTTGGTTGGTGCGAGAGAAGATGCCGTATGAAGGGGAGATGACCGGCATTGTTCACGTATGAAATCAATAACATGAACTTGAACAAAATGGCCTGATTTTTTGTATATACAAAGACAAAAGAAGAAGCAAGTTTTAGGGCCTCTTTGATTCGCAGGATTGTCAAAATGAAGGAATAGCAAAAATGCAGGAATAGGATGGCATGTCTCATAGTATCCTACATGATTTGAAAGAATGTTTGATAGCCCAGGAAAAACAAAGGAATTCTACAAAGAGGTTTGAGTGGATGGAAATTTTCCTCCAAAATGTAGTACAAATGGATCCTATGAAAAAATTCCTAAGAATGTCAATCCTACAAATCAAACGATCATCACAGGAAAAATCCTAAGGATTCAAATCCTCCAAAAATCCTATGCAATTCCTTTGAATCAAAGGAGCCCTTAAAAGCCAATGAGATGTTACGTTGGAACAACATCAAAAGTCTTGTGCAGACGATCTTTCACGCACGATTTGCGCACCACATGATCTGAAGCCACGCAGATTAAACAAGGGAGGCAATCCAATGGTGCATGGGACTCGTCGTGTGTGTGTGTGTGGATCGTTTGTGAACTCATCGTGTGCATTGCACTACTAAAAAGATCGGTTGATGTGCAAGTAAAAAGTACGTACAGTCGAACTCCGTCTCCATCGCCTCGCCTGCGCTGCAATCCACGCACACACTCGACATGGCTCGCTGCCGGACACGGGCTACACGCCGGCGGCACCGCAGCAGTAGAGCCCGCGGCGCCATCCTCCTAAAAAAGGCCCCGTGAATCCCGCCGACGCGCGTTTCCATTCCCACCCCACCGCCACCGGTAACCGAGCCGTTCTGCGTAACCGAGCCCCACCCCACCCCACCGCACTTTCCCCAACCCCCACTCCAACTAACCGCCCCCACTCCTCCCGTCTCCCCGACGACATAATCCTCCAATCCAACCCATCCCCCCCGACCCCGAGTCACCACACCGGGCGGGGGCCGCCGCGATGCTCTCCATCCCCTCGCTCGCCAGGGCGCTCGTCGCGCTCCTCCGCGGCGTCCTCCTCCACCTCCGCGCGCCCGCCTCCGCCCACCACAGCCTCTTCTTCTGATCCACCTACCTACCCATCCCATGTCTGGCGCGGCCGCGCTGCGGAGATCCGGCAGCAACAGCCTCGCCGCCCTGCTGCGCGCCGAGGACGACGACACCGGCGCCCTGGCCGCCACCAAGCGGCGCGACGGAGGGGGGCGCCGGGGGAGGTCCGGCGGGAGGAGGAGCTGCCTCCGCCTGCCCCTCGGCGGCGCCGGCGGGTGCCGCGTCTGCGCCTGCGACGAGGTCGACCCCGCGCCACGCCGGCGCGCGCCGGGGGACGGGGACGGCGAGGCGGAGGCGGTTTTGGACGGGGAGGAGCAGCGCGTCCCCGCCGCGCTCCAGTGCTTCTCGTGGAAGAAGGGCCCTGCGGTCGCCGCGCGCATCGGCCGGGCATTGCGGGTCGAGGATGATGCGGTGCCCAAGGATGCGGCGCCGTCCCTGACGGCGCTCCCGGACGACGTGCTGGAGATGGTGCTGAGCCGCCTGCCGCTGGCCTCGGTCCTTGCCGCGCGCTGCGTCTGCCGGCGGTGGAGGGACCTCACGGTCGCGCCGCAGCTGCTGCGGCTGCGCCGCGAGGGGCCGCGCGCGGCCACGACGCCCTGGCTGTTCCTGTTCGGGGTTGAGGCGGACGGTGGCTGGGGTGCCTCCGCTACCGCCACGTCCGTGCACGCGCTCGACGTGGCCGCTCACCGGTGGCGCCGGGTCGGGGCGGCCCCGCTCAAAGGTAGGTTCTTGTTCTCCGTCGCCGGCGTCGGGGACGAGCTCTACGTTGTCGGCGGCCGCTCTGGGGGGTCGAGCGCCGGCTCCGTCAAGACCAAGACCCACAAGGGGGTCATGGTGTTCAGCCCTCTCACCGGCGCATGGCGGAAGACCTCGCCGATGCGGGCGGCGCGGTCCCGGCCGGTGCTGGGAGTGTTCGAGATGTCCGCCACTCGCAGCATTGTCCACGCCCGCGCCGAGAAGCATGTCCGGCGGGCCAGCGCCGGCGGCAAGTTCCGGCTGGGAGGCACCTCTGCCGTGTACGAGGACCCACACCGGCTCTCGCTCCGGCGGCTCCGTCTCAGGGATGTACTGAACGAGGACACCGATTCCACTGGCCCAGCTCACGGTCACGGCAAGGCTGCCAAGCAACAGAAGCAGCCAGTTCAGGCAAGGCAAGCCCTGATCGCCGTCGGTGGCCGCGGGCCATGGGACGAGCCCCTCGTGTCCGGCGAGATATACGATCCAGTGACCGACAAATGGGTCGAGATCGCCGGGTTCCCCACCGACGTCGGCCTGGCGTGCTCCGGCGCGGTCTGCGGCGACATGTTCTACGTCTACTGCGAGTCGGACACGCTCGTCGCCTACCATCTCGACGCCGGCTCATGGTCCGTCGTCCAAACGTCCCGGCCACCGCCGCGGCTCCGAGACTACACGCCGGCGCTGGTCTGCTGTGCGTCCCGGCTGTTCATGCTCTGCGTCTCGTGGTGCGACCCGGCAAACCGGAGGGACAAGGTGGTGCGGAAGGTGTTTGAGCTGAACCTCACCTCGACGCCGCGGCTCCAGTGGACCGAGGCGTCCGCGCACCCGGACGCGCCCATGGATTCCAACGCGGTGTTCGCCGCCGGCCAGGACAGGATATACTCCGTGGAGATGTTCAGGATCTTCGGCAAGGTCCTCGACTTTGCGACGGCGTGCCGGGTCTCAGGCGGCGAGCAGAGCTGGAGCCGCATCGGCCGGGAGAACGCGGCGGCGGAGGCCGACGCCATGTCCTGCCGGCTGAAGTCCATGGCCGTGCTGCTCCTCTGAAGGTCGCCGGTGTCTACTCCGTTTTTCTTTCCCACTTACACTGATGATGATTTGTTTGTTGCTTCCACGAGCTGGTTGATGTGCAGCTCGGTACAGCCATTCCATTGCAATTGCTGTGATTGTTCATGCTGAGTTTGTTCGACATGTTTTATAAAAGATGATTATACAATCTTATTATGATATGATGATACCAACCACAATCAGACTCTCACTTTGTAGCATCCTTGTAAATTAGACGAGATCAGAGTATCACTTTTGGACTTGGTCAGTCTACACATGATTGTTCATACAGCAGCAGAGAGAAAGGGCATGTGACTGTACATGCATACGCTCTAAACTTTTCTTAATGTAATATAGGTTTGTTGACAAATCACTGTCGATGGCAGTGGGACTATCACAACAATCCTGCGTGGATGATCAAGATTTGTCATCATTAGTGTCAGTCATGGCTCCATGCGGTCGGTACAGGCAGCTCCAGCCAGGGCCGTGGGTCTCTTTTAAACGGTGCTGATGTGCAAGTGCCATGATCCAAAAATCGGCATGGATATGTATATTTTATCAGTTTTGCTAGAATTCATCTAGATAAAATATAATTTGGTCTCATTTACGTTTTATAGCCGTTAGATGTGAGCCATTAGATGTGAACACTTCATATTTTATTATGATGGAAAGGGAGACAGATAAAGACAGATCTGTAGCCCGTGCAAAATTGTACTCTAGTACAGATCTGGCCAGTAGTACCAGTCTACCCAATTGTATAGCATTTTTTGTACTTCGGTTCTGAAGAGTCATTGCAGTAGTTTACCTCTGAGAAGGGATAAAATTGGAATCTTGATCATTCAGGTTGGTGCCCGGTCACCTCTTTCTCTCTTAACAGCTTGCGGTGAATGTCATACCAGTTGAGAATTCATTGCCTAAAAGAAGGAACAGTTGAGAATTAAGACCAGTCCTATCCATATTTTATCTAGAACTGATACTGACCACTCAATATTATTGTTGCTTTTAGAAGCGATGGTGATCACTAAGGCCTTCCACTATGTGCTGGATGCCATACCTATGAAAAGTATGCCACGCAGGCATCGATGCCAAGTGAACTACTTTTGGCACCGCTCTCACAGCGTGAGATAATTTGGCACCGCGTGCAGACTGACCCACATGTACTATAAACAAAGGAAAACAAATCAATCAACCAACTACCAGCGTCTTGCATGCCCATTTTTTATCGCGTGAATGAGTTTGGCGCCGGAGCAAGTGCATGCTCCGATGCCCTGAAAATTTTTTAGGGCACCGAGTTGGCAATGGAGAGCATCGATGCCAAATGCCTGAAAACTGAATTTGGCACCTCTTTTGGCCTACATAGTGGAGGGCCTAACAGGACCAGCTTTGGGGCCAAGAGCATCTGTCACCTCTTATCATGAACCAGAGCATCATTTTTTTCATCTTCGAAAAAGAGGGAAAAACCAATCCAAAGCATCATCATATCATCAGCTTGCATTGCAGCAGTGACCACCTTTTTCATCCAAAAGAAAAGAGAGAAGGATCAGCTTGTGGAGACATGCCATGGAAAAGGTTAACAGCTAGTACTGCTACTAACCAAGATCTGTTGGCACCATCTAGTAGCTAGCAGTGGTGGTCAATTGCCCAATAATGATGGAGATGTGATGTGCTTGCCGGCCGGTGGCAACCTCTTGGGCCGGCGCTTAACTGCCAGAGCTCAACCGCACATGCATGAATGAATGGGCTGGCAAATGGCCAATCCCCTTTACTACTGGCATAGCATAGCGTCCAGGGCATTGCTGAACACAACATGTGAAGATCATAATAAGGGGTGGTTCATGAATATGATCATGGAGTCATGGATCCCATCTTTGCACTTGTTCCACCAGGCAAAGGGAATTCTACTGACAAAAGAACCAAATATGCACCTCTGTCTGTTTTTGATGAGTTCATAATCATTTTGACAGCTGACTCCTACTCCCTGCCATGATCATGGTGCAGTCAAACTGTTGTCCAGGTAAAAAAGTACGAGAAGAGAAAATAGTGTAATGAGTAGTGACAGTTCAATCCCCAGAAAGGATGATCACAACAGTTTTGTTCCTTGCAGGTAGTTAGTGGTCAGGATGAGCTTCCGTGGTCCATGTCAATCTGACGAAGAGACTGTTCCAGGCTTTTAGCTCCTCTGTTATGTCGTTGGTGAGGCATCACAGCCATGGCAGCGGCTCCTCAGCGCTGCCGATGTGATGCCACCCCACCTAACGGTCTCTGCACAAGGCTTGAAACTGAAACAATATGTAATATCTGAGCAGGATTACTGAAGTATGTATGTGCAGATAGATCAAAGATCCCTGACATTTTGTTCAACCCGCATTTTGGTCAGGATCATTTCAAGTGCACTGCATTCTTATTAATATTCAGAAACAAAACTTGTGCCTTTGGACCTAGCTGAATTGTCTTTGTATCCTATGATATGATCCTATAACGCAGACTAACGTCGTGATCAACAGACTACTGGCGACGATGAACTTTGGAGATTCCCCTTCTAATCTTGCATTTCCACCAATGGTTTATGGGAAGTTCTTCATGTTAATGAAGTTGCCGCCACTATTTATTTTCTCAATCAGGCCCTTGACAGTGTAAATAGGTGTGATGTTGACATCCGCAAGGGGCTAATTCCAGTGCTGCATTGTGTTACTTCTCTCTACAGGTGTCCACGTGTCCCTATGCAGAAGCTTAGTGAAAGAAACCGGATGGCATAATCTACAATTCTGATATATTTTTTTTGTCAATACAACTCTAACATCTGCAAACATGTATTCTGGGTAGCTTTCTGGTGGCTCATATCAACTCTGAAGTTAAAAGGAGCGCCTAGAAAAAGTAGTGCATATGGTAAAAAATACTGAACAAGTTGGGATAAATGTCACCGCATTTTAAGTGTATATTTCATTTGGAAGATGAGCATTCAGCCTTTTAACCATTTGCATACAAAAAAGCATTTAAATTTCTAACACGGAAATGGTAACAGGTTTGTCATAAAAAATGTTTCTAAACTTTGTTCATGAATGTGATATTGAATCCCATCTTGCAGTTGTTCAACTAGGCAAAGATAATTCTAGTAAGAAAAGACACAATATTGATGAGTTCCTAATGATATTGGCAGCTGACTCCCTTCTTGTCATGATCATCATGGTGCAGTCAAACTAATGGCCAGGCAAAAGATTGGTGTAATGAGTAGGGACAGTTCAATCTCTAGAAAGCATGATAAGTACAATTTAGCTCCTTATAGATGGTTAGTACTCAGGGTGATCTCTTGCGGTCCATGTCAATCTGATGAACATGCTGTTTTTGAGGTATTAGTTATTGGTTCGACATCACAGCCAAGGCAGGGGCTCTTGAGCGCCGCATATGTGATGCCACTTACCTAACGGACTGAACAGAACCGATTAGCAAAACTAAAGGGCAAGTGATAAGTTGTGTTTTGCAGCAATTTTTCATATATGTGAATGCACTTTGACTAAAGTCTGAAAATATTATATGTACAGTTGAAAATTAAGAGCATATATGTGCTTTCACTCTTTTAGGGATATTCTTCTTCTTCTTTTTAACATGGCTTACCTTCAGGTTCCAAAAGAAGCTGCTCAGAGATGATATTAGCCTTTGGCAACCCATGCGCAACGTTATCGAATCATTCCTAAATACATTACATTACTTCACACATTCATGATAAGTTCTTCTGTTCGCACAACCAGAGTATACACAAAAACCAAACGATGTGACAAATGATGAATTATTGCATATATCTCGTTTAAGTTTCTATGCTGACAACGTTATCCGATCACTCCTAAATAATGTTTTAAATATTTTTTTGGGTTTTTTTTCTGAGAGAGCAACATATGGAAACAAGGCGTGCGGGAGGAGCAAAGTTCCGGATAATAAGTCCGAACTGCTGATGAGAATAAGCAGAGGTTGTTACAACAAACTATTTGGTTTCGGTCTTGTTAGTTAATAATTCTTTTAACTCTGAAAATTGACGTGTCATCATTACGAGTTTGTGTAATTTACTAAAAATATAAATTTAAACAAAATAAATATACACAGAATAATTCATCTGACAAATATAATGTTTTTAAAAACACACATAATTTAATTTATATTTTTTAAAATAAAAGTCAAACCAAGTTTATAAATAACAAGTTTCATTTATTTATAATAATTTATTTTATCTGTGTCAAGGTAATATATTAACTCATGTAGTTCTGTCATGCCTACAATGGTTAAACAAATTACAATGCTGCTAAATACTCATTTATATATTTTTTATTGTAATTCTCATGTGTGTCATTTTTTATACATTTGTGTTAAACAAAAATGTGTTCGATTTAAGTTTCGCCCATTGCTAAAAAAATCATTCATTCATTTGAATCATTCTTAAATAAAAGAAAAGTAATTGTAATCCATCATGGGTCAACAGATGTGTTATTGTGTATTTGTATATGTTTGCACCAACTTTAGTATTCTTGAGAACTCTAGAGCATGTGTTCCTAAAAAAATCATGTTAAATATTTGTAGCATTAGTTTTCACATTCTATTAAAAACTTAAAACTCCTTCAATGTTAAATACAAATTAAAAAACATTATAAAAAATTTAATTACAGAAACTTCCTTACAATGTAAGCGATCTTTGTACATGTTGGTTCCTTTCCTCCTTTTTTTTTTTGGTAAAGAACAGATTTAAAAAAATGTAGATCGAATACTTAGAGGGCCGCAAATGCCTGATTTAACGTTGGTTTAATATATATTATTGTTTTCATAAGTAATGTGAGGCGGCATTCAATAGTACAAACACAAACCTGAGGTTTAATTCAATGGTGATGTGCACTTTGAGCATTACATTAAATACTCCATTTTACATGGTATAGAGTTTTTTTCAATTAATTCGGATCAGAGGGAATAACATTTCATATTTGAAATATTCTAAGCACTTGAGATTTTGATAATCATACATGCTATCAAACTATATGATCTATGAGATACATACAAAATATTTAACTGTGAAGAAACAACAAAACAATTTTAAAGATATTTGTTATGCACAATTTCGTCAATGTGATGTATGCCATAATGCAAGTATTGAAAATAACATTTAATTTCATAATAATGCTGGAATTCAAGGTTTTTTTATTTTACTCTCTCCATCATATGGTGCATTAAATTTTGAAAAGTCAAACTTCAATGTTTGACGAAGTTTTTAGAAGAAAATATCAAAATCTACAATACCAAATTAGCATGAGTAGATCCATCATTAAATTCATTTAATAGTTTGTTTATTCAGTAATGGTTTCATAAAAACTGGTAGTGTAAAATTCACAAATTTCATCTCGTGTTCTTTTTTCTAATACATTACATATGGAAATTGTGTGTTAATTATAATTAGTAATGAAATTTAAAATATTAGTGATCAAATACTAACTCAAATTAATATCAAAGAGACTAGTAGTGCTTTTGAAAGGGTGAGAGAAAAACACAATAAATTTGATAAATAAGACTGACAATTAGTCAAGCGACTGAGATAACAATACTGGAAGCTGAAACAGAAGTCAGATGACTTTGCAACAGTTTCAAGAGACCATCAAGTGCGATGAACTTGACATTAATTATATTCCCCTCCACTGGATTAGTTCTGATATCTGGTTTGTAAGATGAACGATATGGCCAACTGAAAAATATGGGAAACACAAATACCAAAGCGGTTAGAGTGCGGGACGCATCGCCATCTCCGCCAATGATACCAGAACCTGATTTGCACCTAGTTCCCGTTAACATCCTCTGTCTTGGACCAGTAAATCTGCTTGTAGCCAGTCCCCATATAGAATTGTTCGTCGAAGCTCAATTCTTTCTCACTACTATACTAATTTAAAGTTTATATGTTCATAACCGGCGCCTCTTCAGACAGGCAATTTGGCATCACTGCAGAAAAATAGTGGCTATAATTTCAATAGTCAGTACAATAGCCAATGCATTATAGTTTTTGTAAGATCCCCAGCTTTACTATTTTTTGGGGTGTTCCAACCATAGCGGAAATAACTCTGCTCCTCTCTTAGAAGTTAGAATGCCAGAGTAAGTTATGCAATGTTTGGTTACTTTCTCAGTGGAGCCTGGCCCAGTGAACCCTGTCTCTGTGGAGCCTGTTTTAGTGCATACAGGCTCTGGGCCATCATCTGCATATAGGTCCGTAGACTGCATCAGCCCAGCTCGTATCCTCCTTGTAGTGTAAATTGCACCAGGCGAGTCTGCACCTGAAAAAATGGCCGATCTGGGCGTTCCATGCGGGCCCGGCTGAGAGCGTTTTAAGTTTCGTGAGAGCCAGTTTTTGCGTGCAGGCTAGGCAACCAAACAACTGAGTACTTGGCTCGTCATAGCCTAATTAGGCTTGATGCAACCTACCAAACGTGTCCTTAGTATTTGTTGCGCAGAGCAATAGATCTTGTGGTTATGTTATTGTGTTCTTCTGGTCACTTTGTTATCCTCTCCTGTTCAAGGAACTACGCCATTGGCTTGATTTGCTTATTACCATGTTATTATACGAGAAACACGCACACTGTTCACCAAAAAAAAGAGAAGCAAGTGCTCACTGAATTCCGACAACAACTCCTATATTTTTTATCCGAAAAGGAGGTTGAAACCCCCGGCCTCTTACTCCTATCTAAAATGTCACACCCCATGGCCCGGCCGGCGTGTCTCCTCCAACACCAGCGATAGAGTTCTGGTGCTATATCTTGCTTATTGCAGGATGTAACATTGTCTCGCCTCTAGCGCTTGTTGTACGCTCATCTTAGTTGGCCGACCAAATAGAGTTGTTATGGAAGGTTCTGCATACAGATTTTAGAGCATTTCATGTTTTTTGTTTGCTTTGATTGAGGTTTACTTTGTTGTTCTTTTTAGTACATTTTTTATTGGTTTTCTTTATTTTTGGTTTTTTTCTTTGTTATTTCCTTTTCTCCACTTTTTAAAATACATGCCAATTTTTGGAACACTTTTATATACACATTGGCTTTTTTTATACAGGATGAACATTTTTTATATATAAGTTGTATATATTTTTCAGATACACATTGAACATTTTACAAATATATGTTAAACATTTTCTGAATACACGTTGAACATTTGTTAAATGCACATTGGACATTTTTCAGTACACATTGAACATTTTTCATAAATGCCGTGAACAATTTCTAAAAATGTGCAAAACATTTTTAAAATGTTACGAATATTTTTAAGTGTCACAAACTTTTTTTGAATGGTACGAAACAATTTTCAAACTTACACAAACAAAATTTTACATTATATAAATATGTCACGAACATATTTTTGAACATGCGAATATTTTCTAGATAAGAAACAAATTTTTAATGCTAAGAACAGATTTTACAAATTATGCGAACAAATTTGACACCAAACACTTTTTAGTGCGTGCTGAACATTTTTAATGCATAGCATAGAAATTAAGGAATTGTTTTGAAATATATAATATATTTATCAACCATTTCGTAATATATAAATAGAAGTGAGAACAGGAAAAAAAGAAGGAAACAAGAACGAAACTAACCAGGAACGGAAGGAGGAAGGGAACGGAGCGAACAAGGGAAAATAGGTTGCTAGCCAGGCTTGTAGGCAAGCTCACTTAGAAGAAACCAACGAGGATGATGGATCAACTATTATTTGGTACTACCTCCGTTGCAAATTATAACATATCTTGGATATTTCAGTATAGACAACATACAAACTAAAATGAGTGAACAAACACACTAAGGCAGTGTTCGGAATCGCTCCCCTCCGCAACTCAGCTCCGGGAGCTGGCGGAGCTGTAGTTGGAAATCAGGGAGCTGCACTTTCCTCGCTCCCGAGATTCCTGGAGTGGGAGCGATGGAGTGGGTTTGCGAACAGGGCTTAAAACGCGTCTATATATTTTTGATTAAGAAAAGTTAGAACATCTTATAATTTGGAACAAAGGAAGTAGTTGATTAATCTCTTATATGGAAGCACAATATATGGAAACGTTGTTTTGCATGTTCCATGTGTTATATATAATTCAAACTAAGATGTTAGAAGAAGAATAAGAAAAATTCAAACGACCATATATGATTGTTTCCAGGTTAGTTTTGAAGTATTAACAGTGCAAATTAATAGAACTTGTGGCAGATTATCTATTCACAGTAGAATCTTGTTTTCCGCAGGCAGAACTCAGGAAGTGCATAGTGTATGATGAACAATCCTCCCCCGCTCCTAACCCTCGTCGCCGCCACCACCTCCCCAGCCAGATCCCGGTCGGATCCGGCGAGTCCCGCCAGCGCGCTAGCCAGATTCGGCGCCCCTTCCCCTGCTCCTCCCTCCCCTCCCCTTTTTCGCCCTTACGCCGCCTCCCCGGGGGGCGGCCAGCGCGCCTGCTCCCTCTCCTCCCCACGCTTCGTCCCTCCTCGCCGCCGCCGGCGGGCGCCCCCGGCTCTGGCCCGGGTGGTGTCGGTGGCGGAGGGATCTTCCCTCCCCGCGCGTGCGTCCTTCCTGCCCGAGGCGGGGGCGGCGGCGGTGTTGCTCGGCTTGGCAGCGGTTCGGCGACCCGGCGGTGGTGGCCGGCGGCAGACGTGGTGGAGGTGCTGCTCCTTGGCGGCGGGGCAGCTTGGTTGCGCGGGGTGGCCGGCGGCGCGCCCCCGGCCCAGATCTGGGCCCTCGGGCCCCATCTGGGTCCTAGCGGACCGCCCCCCGGCGTGGCCTCGTTGTCTGTGGCGCGGTGAGGAGGATGAGCAGCTCGGATATGGGGCGGCAACGCCGCCGGCATGCCGGCAGCAGCGCGAGTGCGGGAGCTTTGCGGGCCCACGAGGGCTCGGCCGAGCCTATGGGCCCACGGGCCTAGTGTGCTCCTGCTATTGCATCCGGATGGCTACCGTCGCTGACGGTGGAGGTGGGGCCCTCCCGCGTGCCGATGGTGCTGATGCCCTAATCCCGACTCTGATTCTTCGACGTGTTGTCATCTCTTCGCGGTGTCGTGGTGAGACGGCGTGGGGGCCTCACGACCACGTTGGCGCAGGGGGGTGGTTGGTTTGGTGTCAGGCTCCGGAGCGCCCGAGGTGCGGGTTGGGATCGGGGGAAACCCTTGTCGGCATGGCCGACACCGGCATAGTAGCGCCTGAGGGTGCCACCTGACCTTCCTGGAGGGCGTCAGGGCTACCCTTCCTCTCGCCTCATCGTGTACCGGGGGGAATCATTGGCAGCAGTGTCGTCATCATCGCGTTCCTTCTTGGAGGTGTTGATAGGTGCCGGTGCGTCGGAGTCTTGGAGCCTAGTGGAAGATCCCGGTGGGCGTAGCGATCGCCAGGCTTCTTCGTTTTGTTGATCCGCCGTTGTCGGCATTTGTTTCTTTTGCGCTTTCTTTGTCGTTTCTCTTGGGCGTGACTGTGCTGCTTTCGCCCTAGCACCTATCCCTGTATGGTTCGGTTGGTTGCTTTATATGCAAAGCGGGGGAAACCCTTTTTCGGTATGATGAATAGATTCAACTCTTACTTTGGTCTGCGAACATGCACGCAAAAGAGCTATATTTTGTTTTCCGAACTAGGCAAAACCTGGGAATTATTAGGAGTTAAATGCAAGGGCGGTCCTAATTGTTTCGGTGAAATGTCAACCGAATCCCCCTAATAGTTTCGCCAAAATGTCAATGAGTCCATATTCTTTGAAAATGCACATCCTAGTCCTAATTCTTCTTTAAGTAGATCATCACAGGTCATACCGCCACGTAGTCAATATTTTGCAAAAGAGAGAAGGGCCGTGAATTAGAAGAAATGATTTCTAGCGGTCTTCTATTTTGCAAAATATAGATTATGTGACGGTGGTCAAAGTGCCATGTAAGCCGGTTAGCACGGGTCCGGGGTGACTAGGACCAGCGATGAACCACTTAAAGATGAATTGAGACTGAGATGTGCATTTTCAAAAAATAGAGACTCAATTGACATTTCAACGAAATAGTTAAGTTCACCCTTGCATTTAACTCAATTATTAGCTTATTATCGTTTCGAAAAAAATTATTAGCTTATTAGGTACTGTGTATTTCAATGTGTAGTACATCAATGTTTTAGTTTGCCAGAAAGTCGGGCTGGGCAAGATCCAGGATTTGGCTCAAAAGATGTTGGAGTTGCACCCTTTTTGCACGAGGGCGCACATCATATTTTCTCCGAATGTCCTTAACCAATCTTAATGACCGTGATCAAAATATAAAATCTTAACCAATCGTAATGCACATGTCAGGAGAGAGTGTTTCCAAAAAAGAATTACGCCGCCACCTTCCTCACTATGCAAACGAATTAGGTGATTTGAAATGAGAAATGAGAGTGTTACAAAAAGAATATGCCTCCAACTTTGCTAATGCGCATGAAAGAGACAACTTGGTGCATGGGTGTGAAGAGTAAATATAAAAAAAAAATCTAAAAATTATAACATGAAAGAGGCTCGGATAACCACCATCATATGAGTGTTCAGTGTGGACCACTGACACAAGAAGACGTCGAAAGTGCCATTAATTTCTGTGGTAACATATAGTTGAACTAAAGTCTAATATGACATACTCTAGTGCGCTAGGTGAGTGCAAAATTTCATTCTGAATGAACATTCAAGAGGCTCTCGGAATTTCTTTTTAAAAAAAAGGAGTTCCCGGGAGAATTTTTTTATCTCTGAACATTGTAGTATTTCTTTTCCAAAGATTCTTTGAGACCTAACAATTGTGACTCATTCTTTTGTTGTGCCAAAAGCTACTCTTTTTTTTAGGGGTTACTCTTTTTTTTTTTTGAGGGGGTGCCAAAAGCATACTCAAATGTCCATTCACCATAAAATATTGCACCCACCTAACGAATTCTGTTTTTTTTTTTCTTTTGAATTTACTGTTCGCTAATGCAGACGAGTCAAATACACCCCTGTGTGTCTAAAAAGACCAAATACACCTTGTCTTCTAACCACCCCTCAAGAAAAAAAATATGCCTTCTAAGTTCTAACTAACCCTATCTCAGTCCGAACTGGCCGATGGCGGCGCGCCGCTCCGCCACGCCCCGCCGCCGCAGCTGCTTCCCCTCAACCTCCGCCTGCCCTCACGCCCAGTAGTGCCCGGTCGGCCTCCGCTTTCCCGCGCCGCCTGTCGCGTCCGCTCGCCAAAGCCGCCACCTGCTTGGCCCGCTCATTCCCCACCCCAGCCCCCTCCCCTGCTGGAAGGACGACGCCCTCTTTTGCTGGATGTCGATGAGGAGTTGCTACTCTTCTTCTCCTTTCCTTCGTGGGATCTCTAGGGCGGCGTGGAGGCACACGGTGGCTGGCACTCCGAGTCTGAGCGGCAGCCACATTCTGTGCCACCACCTGCCCCTCCGGCCTCCCACGCCGCCCATCGCCCTCAGCCTTGCTGAGCGCTTCTTCTCTTCCTCCTCATCCAAGCGCTCCACCAGGAGATCTGCCGCAAAGAAGGGCACGCCGACGGACTCTGCCGCCGGCGGCCAGTTCTATGTCGTCCGCAAGGGGGATGTCATCGGCATCTACAAGAACCTCGCCGACTGCCAAGCTCAAGTCAGCAATTCGGTCTGCGATCCTTCCGCGACCGTGTTCAAAGGCTGCTCTCTGCGCAAGGAAACCGAGGAGTATCTCGCAAAGCGCGGGCTAAAGAATGCCCTGTATGCCATCAACGCAGCAGATGCAAGAAATGAATTGTTTGATGCTTTGGCTCCCTGCCCTTTCCAGCAACCTGACGGAATTGCAACCTCTTCCTTGGAAACCGGACCATCAAAGAAGCACCCCAAAGTCGCGGAACAGGAGCCATTACCTGACAGTCACCTGTCCTGCATTCTTGAATTTGATGGCGCTTGCAAAGGGAATCCTGGGAAATCAGGCGCCGGCGTGATAATAAGGCGATCGGACGGATCGGTGATCGCTCAACTACGCGAGGGTTTGGGTATTGCGACGTGTAACGCCGCTGAATATCGTGCATTGCTCCTGGGGCTGAAATATGCTGCCAACAAGGGATTCAAGTATGTTCATGCTCAAGGCGATTCTAAGCTCGTCTGTAACCAGGTCCAGGATCTCTGGCGTGCTAAGAATGATAATATGGCGGATTTGTGCAAGAAAGCTAAGCAACTCAAGGGAAAGTTTCTTCAGTTTCAAATCAACCACGCTTTGAGGAAATTTAATGCAGATGCTGATGCTCAAGCTAACTTTGCTGTTGAACTTCCCCTTGGTGAAATTCAAGAGCAGTCGAACTTCCCATGCTAGCTAGTGGTCGTGCGTTGTGCTTCAAGGCAGTTTGCGTCCCGCTCCACCTTTTTTGACGCCACTGAAGCTACATTTGCTCATTTCACATTGACAGAAACTATAATTCATTGTTGACCAGTTGGTGCGTAATTTGCAATTGATCCGCGTGGTTACGAGCTGGAGTCGAGATACTGGAATAAGAAGTGCAAGCCGAGGAAATTGTGTCTAAAATTTTGTATGAGCTTGAGTAGCCTGGCATTAGTGTTTAACTTAATAATATTATGTGGACTACATACAACGTCCGATACTATTTAGTACTCCGTATGTATGAAAGTATAAGACGTTTTTGCAGTTCAAATTATACTACAAAAATATCTTATATTTTGGAACAGAGGTAATACTAGCATAGTCAATTGATATTGCCTCCACAAAGGGAAATATGCTTCTGGTGCAATGTATCTGTCTTCAACATTGTTGAGAGTCACAATACTGCACTTCCAACATAAAAGGGGGGAGACTAGTATAGGATCTGACCTTTAGGTGATATCGTAGGGTCAACTTTAAAATTTCATATTTAGACAATCCAAAAATCATGAAAAAAAAAATACCTGCAGAGTATGCCTACAACTCCAAAAAAAAAAAAAAAACAGCTCAAAACTCGATCTACAGTTAGAGATTCGAAAAAGGAAAAATCGAGTATGAATAGTGTCAGCTTTGGGTGGATAGTATTTGACACTATTCCCTTCTGATTTTGTCATTTTTGGTTCTCTAAGTGTTTCGGCTGCAAAAGCAAAGGGTTATCAGTATAGGATTTGCCATTAGGTGAGATCAGTTATTTTGAAGATACAAAACATGTTAAAAAATTCTGAAAATATTTAGAGACGCACATCCACGTTTGATGTACAATCTCAAAAGTTCTCAGCTCCTAATTCTTAATTTGAATGGAAGGGGTATTATTATTGATTCATTTGCACTCTATTTTGAAGCAAAAATGGCCCACAGGGATATAGGTCGTACTAATGCAACCTCTAAGAGGGCCTTTGATTCAAAGGAATTTTAGAACTTTTATTGAATTTGAATTCTTAGTAAAAAAATAAAATGTGGTTGTTTGGTTCACATGATTGGTATCCTTACGAATCATTATTATTTATGATTCATTTGCACTCTATTATGAAGCAAAAAATACCATCAATACAAAACCATTGTTAGAATTCATTTTTTCCCTATGCTTTCAAACACTTTATAATCCAGTTATCTGTATTTTTAATCTTTCTCTCTTTGTTCCTAAATATAAGTCTTTTTAGAGATTCTAATAAGGGACTATATACGGAGCAAAATGGGTGAACCTACACTCTAAAATATGTCTATATACATCCGTATGTAGTTTGTATTGAAATCTCTAAAAAAACTTATATTTAAAAACGGAGGTAGTAGGATTCAAGAGGACTTGGCACTCCAATTATATGGGTTTTCCAATTTACACGTTTGAGAGTATTGTGAATGACCTCTTTTTAGGTAGGCCGAGGTCATGGCTGGGTGATGGTGATGATGCTCTCCTCCTGATAGAATGATGAAAAAATGTGCTCCGTCCGTTTGGGCATGGATGCATCTTCCTAGCGGAGAGGGCACTGAGGCAAATGTTAGTGAACTCGTGCACCGAACCTTATGTTAGAGTGGGGGACGGTCGTCGTGACAATGCACGAGCTGCGGTAGAGTGGACATGGTTGCGCACACCAGCGAGGAGCACGAAGAGGGGCGGAGAAGCAACGGTGGCGACACAAGGGTAGGGGGGGGGGGAGGCTCAAGAGGGTTGGGAGTCCCGAGATGGTGCCGTGCCCACTTTTTGGCCGCCTGTTGTGCTCACCGTGGTGGGCGAGTGGTGGTGCTTGGAGGGCGAGTGTCGACGGCCTGTTACAGCTGGTGCTGGCGACGGGGAGAGTGGAGGAGAAAGTGTGGATGATGCGTGGGTGAATGAGGAACGAGGGCGGCTAGGGTTCTCTCACTACCGTGATGCCATGTTTTATACGCCTCTATGTGAAATCCTAATTTTTTTTTTTGGAACGGAGACGCTGGATGCGTCCGGCTTTAAATTAATAAAGCCACTAGGGCAATCGTCGTCACACAGAAGTTTAAGTTACAGACCGCACATAGCAAACTCATGAAATCCTAATTTTACCCCGGCCAAACCACCGAGTAGCCCACCGCTGTAGAAATATCCAACGGCTCACGTGGATCGATGCAATGGGAAGGGCGAGGTTGCCCGAGGCCGAGATCTGATCGATGAAATGGGAAGGGTGAGGTTGCCCGAGGCCGAGATCTGACGGTGGAGCTCGCTTGCGAAAATTAATCCAACAGCCCAGATGCTCTGGTCAATGTGGGAGCCAGGTTTTACTTAGCTCTTTGATCTGACTACGAGATATTGTACGTGACAGCGTCCGAGTAGCCACAGGATGCATGTTGCAACGCAGCCAAACCGACTTTCCCTCGGCCCGCCCCGGGTATATGAGTAGTCAGACCCGACCCGCTCGTCTCCTCGCCCAACCAACCGACGGCGATGGATCCCAGTCCCCACCGGCGGAATCGAAGCGATCGCATGATCTACGACGCCTTCGAACTGCAGGCATGCCCAGCTTCCCTCTGCTGCCCAATCCCCGATGACATGCGCAACTTCCCCTCCCTCTATCCGAAGGCCGACGGCCTCTCCGACGAGCAACTCAAGGTCACCGCCTCCCTTCCTTCATCCGTCTCTATTCTATCTATTTCTATTATGAAATTGAATCTTTTTTTGATCCCCCAACCTGATTCCGAGATCTGAAACTTGGGCGTCAGGATTAACTGACGGCTTAGATTAGATGGGGATATTTTTTTTCGGGAAGGGGGGAATTATTTTGTTAATCGGGTGTTCCTTGATGTCAATCGATCGGTTGTATAATCAACACAATTGGGCTTGGGTCGTTCTGAGTCCTAAATACCGATGTACTGTAATTGATACAGATCTCGAGCTGTCGTTTTTATTCCGGGCGAAAATCACACTACGGACCTGTAAATTATATCCGGGTGTAAAAGTTTACACCGATTCCAAGCGGCCCCTATTTTTTCTACACTGTTTGTCTTATAAATATTTGGTGTTGTAAATCTTGGCATGTTTGTTTTATAAATCTTGGCATATTTATTTTTCAATTCATTTTGAACGGAGGGAATACAGAATCTAACTTAAATGTTGGTTTGTCAGCAGCCGGAATACGATGCCATGCTACCTGACGGTGGCCCCTCGCTCTTGGAGGTTGTCTGCTACCCGCCAGGCCACCCACAACGACGGTTCCTGGAAAAGATGAGAAAATTCCTAGACGATGACGACGAGCATGACAGACGCGTGGCAAAAATGAGAAAATACGACCACTACGACGGAGCCGCGACCAAGGTGGTGCTGCTGACCCAGATGCTCTCATCTGACGACCACATCGAGGACGACGACTTCTACCAGGACTTCCTGCGGGATGTCACGAATTCCGCGCGCAGATATGGCAATGGCAACCTGGTGAGGGTCGTCATCCCACGGCCCAGCCCTGGCGGCGCTCCGGTGGTAGCCGGGGTCGGAAGGGTGTTCCTCGAGTACTCGCTCCTTGAAAGCTCGGCCCGTTGCAGGAGCAACATGCATCGCGGTTGCTGGGGTGACAAGCGGATTGTTGCAGTGTTCTATCCCGAGGACAAGTTTGCTGCTGGAGACTACGGCTACGTTGGTGGAGACTACCCTCAGATCCAAGAGGATGATGAATTGTCCTCCTAGCGCTCATTTGGTACAAGTAGTTGGCTGATCTGTCACTGTATTATACTCCATCCGTCCCATAATATAAGAACCTTTTTTATATTGGTGTAGTGTCAAAAACGTTCTTATATTATGGGAAAGTACTATTATGTAACGCTTGCAATCAATTTGGAAGCACCTTTTTATTGTATGGAACAGGGTTGCTGCAATTTAATATATGTAATAATCGGTCACAAATTTAGTGTGTAATAATCTTTCACAGCAGACCTCCCTTGGTGCCAAAGCTTCAAGCAGAATAGTTTGAGCTAGTTCTGCCAGTCCATTGCTGCTAAATACTTGTGTTGGTAGTCTTACACAAAGTTAAGGGGAATACTTTGGTTAAACCTGAGAAAACATGTGAAAACAAATTAACATATGCATCTAGTTGGCTTTTTTTAGTGTTCATCACCTTGCTTCTAAAAGTATTTCCCCATTATGGCATACTGGTATTCCAGCACCGGGTTCTTCAGACTTACAGAGGGAATATGTATTAGAGATTTAGAGTACTTCATAAGATGCAAGCTCTTTTATGGGAGTGCAGAAATTTAGAGAAGGTCATGTTTCTATTTTTCTCGGGTCACGCTTTAGCAAAAAATTCTGTAGCAGAAGTTGGGAGAACCTAGCGATCATTGAGCACACCATCTTTCTTCAGACAATCCCATCTTCAGGAAGAGTATTCATTTCCTCAAAAAAAAAAAGGGAAGGAAGTATTCACTTTGTAAACATCGTAGTGAACATTTTAAAAGCGGACAATCAAACTTTTAGGCTTGAGGTATGCAACAAATACTCAAATAGTGAAAGCAGAAGTAGGAAATTCATTTCCCTAGTGGATTAACAGTGACCTTTTTTTTTCCTAGAGAGAGTTGGATTAACAGTTTGATGGGCCGCAATTGTCACGCTAGGCCCATGAACAGGTCACACATCTGTTTCCCTTCGTACTCGTACGCCAATCCCCATGGTGGTGCTGGTGCCCTCTTCCCCATCCCGCCGCCGCACAAAGCCAGCCAGCGTCGTCGTCTACCCCCAGATCTCACTGGGCGAGGCGGAGGCGGAGCCTGACCCCCTGCTCCCAAGCCCTCTGATACAAGTCGACGAAGGGCGGCCGCCACCCACTCTGTTCGGCACCGGCCACAGGCCCTCTACCGCCGTCGCCCCACAAGCGCTGCAGCCTTCGTTCATGGCGATCTTGGAAGAAATTTTGGTAAAGTGTGAATCCCTTTCTCCTCCTCTGTCATTTCTTCTACAATTTATTTGTCGTGTCTTTTGCTTGTGTGTGAACTCTGAACTCGGACAGTCCTTTTGTAGTTCTGTTAATCGTGTTTAAAATGTTAGGGTTTAGGTGTTATGCTGCTAAAGAATTAAGTGGCAAAGGATAGGGCTGAGATACTTATGTCATCTTTGCTGTTATACAGTCGTTATGCTGCTGAAAAATTGGTGTGACAAAAGGAGATAGATATGAAGAATCCACCTTGTGAGCAGGTACGGTTGAATTGTCTTTTCCATGCCCTGCTAGCTTCAGTTAGTACATATTTAGTGGTATTTTGGATGTGAACTTTCAAAGGAGTGGTATTTTCGCAACAGCGAAATATTTAGTGGTATTTTAGAGATTGATAAAAATTGCAATGGTATACAGGCAATTTCCTCTTCCTCGACGCCGTTCCCCACAGAAGCAAATAAAGAAATGGGAGGCGAGAGGCAGCCACCGGCGGCCGCAGCAGTCAGCGTATCCAAGGTGCTCGACGATGACGACCTCCTCATCGAAATCCTTCTCCGCGTCGGTTTCCCTACCACCCTCGTTTGCGCCGCCCTTGTCTGCAAGCGCTAGCTAGGGCATGCCTCCGACCGCGCCTTCCTTCGCCGTTTCCGCGAGCTCCACCCGCCCCGCCTCCTCGGCTTCTACATCGACGACTTTGATCTTCCGCCAGGCTTGACATCAGTGTTCGTCCCAGTGCTGCCTCAGCCCCCAGAGCTTGCTGTTGTCGTCCGCCGTGCAAGCTTCAAATTGGAAACCAACAATGCCAGGTCTGCCACAATCCAGGACTGCCAGAACGGCAGCATCTTCTTCACCTTGTACAATGGCAAAAGCGGAAACTCAGCCAGAGTGCACTGCCCGTTGTGCCCCGAGAGAGATCTGTCCAACCTCCCACAACTCCCGCGCCCTGGACTCGAGCGTAACTGCACTTTCAAACAAGTTCTTTCCAAAGAAGAAGGGGATGGCATGTCCTACTACTACTTGTATGTGGAGTCTGGCAGGCGCGCAGAAACAGAATCTATCCTACACGTATATATGTTGCAGCATGGTTCCCGATGGACGCATCATCTCTTGGACATAGACAACTTCCCTGAACCACTATGGAAACCGAAAGCTGTGCTCGTTGATAATAAAATCTACATGGCGGCTGCCGAGACTGCCATTATTGTTTTGGATTTGTCGGACTTGAGTCTCTCTACAATTCGGCTTCCGCAAGGTGTGGCGCATGGCGTCATCGGCACCACTATGTTGGCACGTGCTCATGATGCTTCTGGTGTATATCTCATCCATGTTGAGGAGTTTCAACTTCACGTCTGGCTTTACAAGGAGGGAAACTGGTCACTGGTGGATACCATTTTTTTTTTGCGTGAGATGTGTGCTAACTTAAGGAATTCATGTTGCACAATCAAGGATGAGGATAGACTCCTTCCACTGAACCAGGTTGTGGACTATGGTGACTTTGTGTTCTTGAATATGGGTGGATGTGCACTGCAGTTGGACATCAAGTGCAGGACACTGCGTAAGGTGTATGAAGCAAAAAACCGTTGTTTGGGTTTTAGCATCCATCCTTTTATGATGATCTGGCCTCCCACATTTCCAAGGATCAAGTATGATCCTGCAAGGTTTGTCTTCTGGCCCTTAGATGATCTGTATACTGCCCTTGTTTTTTTTTGCACACTTGTATACTGCAGTTTTTGAGCTTACATAATTTTGTAATGTATGTCCATCACACTGTCGAAATGTGTTAGGTATATGATAGATTCCTTAGGGATATTTTAACAATATGTTTGCCATAAGACGATTTGAAATCACTTGTGTACTGTGGTAATATTACATGGTCCTTATTGGTGGTCATTATAGGGGGCACACTTTTGTAATACGGGTGTTGCATGGATGATGAGGGTGTCCTTTGCACGTGGGCATTGGTGCTTGATTTGCCAGTTGAGAAGGAACGTGTGGATAGATTAAAGAAAATAGAAATTTCCTAGTTGCCAAAAGATTACGTAAGATTCCCTTTAAATATGACGGCCCCTAAGGCAGAGAATCTGCTTGGGTATCATTCTTACTAAGGAATAGTGCAGCGAAAAAGAAAAATTCTAACATGATTTGTTCACAATGTGTTTTACGCTTGCTCTTTTTTTGTTATCAGGACACACTGCCAACAGATGCTAAAATCAAGTAAAAGCACAACTCGTCATAAATAATATATATGAAAAGTAGTACATGGCAAAGGTGGACCGATCCTAATGACAACTGACGCTCTACCAACTTGCAATCTTCAAAATTAGGCTTCAGCTGCAGTTGTTGCACGCTTTGCCTGAAGTGATCTTGCCTGCTTATTTCCTTAAACAAGCCTAAAAGATGACAGGATGATAATAATGACGAGTTTTCGCATCTTTTTTGTCACAAGCTTGACGATGTTTTTCCTAAGCTTGTTAAATGCTTAAGAACATATAACAACATGCATTTCAGAATTCAGATCCTATTTGCATATCATGATAGTCATTTAGATATCTGAATCTGAAGAGAGCTGGATATACTGAAAAATTGCGGAGCTGTAAACAGTCAGATCAACTAACCGACTTCTCCTAATCCTTTGTGAAGTGAAATGTGGAGCTTTAAGCTGTCATATCAAGTAACTGACTCCTAATTCCTTCGTGAAGTGAGCCAGTTTGCATTAATGGTCAGATAAAAAATTCTGGATACTATTAAATATCTTAAGTGCATCTCCCTAGTCTCAACAAAGAAGATGCTGTCAGCAAGATTGGTCCCATTAAACATATTTTTTAGATGGCCCATAAAACTAAACTGAAGCAAACCGTATGTATAAAGACAATAGCTTAGAATTTTGTATTGGTTGAAAATGTTGTTCGCCTGGCCAAGACTGCAACATCTTGATGCAGAAAGGGGTGACCATTTTCCAATGTAGACTTGGTTTATGCTTTATTTTATGTATGAGAACATTTTGAAAAGCTTCCATGTGTGACATACATAATGATTTTGGAACTAAAATTTTGCTGTTTATATCCATTGTAGCCTTGTACTACCTCTGTACCGAAATACTTGTAGCTGGGGGAAACTAGTACAGGAGTAATGTTTAACGAAAGGAATAAACAACATACAACATGGAACCACTGAGTCTAGACAAATATTTTGTAAAATTAGGCATGTCGATTTACGCATTATCAATATTTACAGTGTCGTAGGAATCAACACAAGCATGCCATATGTCTTCTACATCCTTTAGGTGTTTGTTCTGTTGAATTATGGATGCAATGAGGTTACTGGAGAGAATTTCCAACTTTGAAGCAAGTCCAGCCCTAAATGGGTTGACCACTGACCTATTTGCAGGACCTAGCTTATCTCCTCTTGCCATTTCTGAATGCAGTGAAGTAGTATGGCGGCTACATTTTACCGATTCTGATCTCAGGACATAGGCTTTATGTGTAATGATGCACTAAGGAAGGTGCTATTGTGGGAACAGAAATTGGGACACATTTTTTGAATCTTTCTGCATGTAGATAATGAACTCTATGTCCTCCAGGTTATAATGGCCGTAAGATAGAATTTGTATTTAAACACCCCCC
>LR738713.1:690871450-690984285 GCA_902687465.1 Secale cereale
TTTTTTTTTTTTTTTGGGGAAAGGCCATCATGGCTAGCTTTATTACCATCAAACAATAGTTACATCGTTCACCAATTGGCTAACTAAGAACTCAGGAGGTTCGTTAGTCCAATTGTCATCACATTTATTACAAAAACTAAACTTTGCTAGCTTATGAGCAACTGAATTTGCTTCGCGAAAACAATGAGAAAAGATGACCTTTCCTATTGATGTTGACAAGTCTATGCACTCGGCGAATATCGCCGCAGCTGTATCCCACCATTGATCTTGTCCTCTACAGCAGTTGATGACGTTCAACGAGTCCGACTCCGCTTCTACTCTGTTGAAACCCAAGGAGTTCGCCAGAATTAATCCATCTCGTAATGCCATTGCTTCAATAGTCACAACATCTGCTGCCAATGTTATAAACTTACAAAAACCTGCAATGAAGTTCCCTCTATCATCTCGTATCACCCCCGCAATAGAGCCCGCTCCTTCATCCACATGGAATGACGCATCAACATTAAGTTTTATGAAGCTTGGCTCCGGTTTCTTCCACTTATGCTCCCTCAAAGCCCCTTTCTGCATCACAGAGTTCTTATAATTTTTCACTATTGCGAGAATAGACGTGTGCCACCTGAATGTAGAAGGAACAGAGTCATGATGAGTGTGTCGGCGACGCAGCCACCATAGATACCAGCATCCTGTCGCGATCACTTCCATCTTCTTCAAGTCTGGCATCATTTGCAGAGGTTGCTAGAGCTTCTTTTTTAGTTTCAGAGAGTAAAGTGGTTGGGGACTTGGGGGAGTCGAGGCCGGAGAAAGGAAGCGGCTGTACTGGGCCGAGATGGCCGCGGTCCGGTGGCAGTTTCCTCTTTTTTTTTTTGAGGGAACTCTTCTTTCTTCTTTTCTTTTTAGTGAATTTCTCCAGTTTCCCTTTCCCTTTCTGCTTGTAGCAACATAATCCTATCAAGAAGAAAAATAACCTGAGCAACTTAATACTCTAAAAATTATGGAGCAACATAATTTTATTTATGTATTTTTCCTTTTCTTTAAATATGGTGGCATCAGTTTTACGTCGTACAATGGTTATATTTGTTTTTTTGCGTTTAAGACGGTATGTTCCTTGGGTGCTTGTTGTTTAACTTCTCTTTTTAAGGAATCAAAAGAATGTTTTATATTTTGGGATGAAGATGTATGATGTGATATTGCTTGGAGTACCGATTTTCTAGCTTGCATACTAGAGGCAAGTCATTTCGACGGTCGGCCGTTGCAGCTCGCCTGCGTGCTGGCCATCGGTTGTTGCTCACCCCACCATCGGTACCAGCATTGGATGCCGTCGCCTCGTCGGCCCCAGTAAACTCCCGTAATCGCTGCTCCGTCGCTGCTCGTGGCACCATGGCTCTCGCCCCTTGCAGCTCTAATAGTCGCCCGTTGCAGAAAAAATGCTCGTTGGTTCCAGCAAAATGGCTCATCAGCTCTGGTCCTAGCAAAGAAACATGTTTGTTGTACATTGATGTTGTGCCAGCTGCAATTCCTCGGCTCGCCGCCGTGCCGACAACACCTCGCTTCAGTACCGGTGGTTGCCGGTTGCAACACTGTTGGCTACCGTCGCCAGCACCATTGGGTGATGGTTATAACACTCGTCAGCAAAGGCAATTGCTGGTTGCAGTGCCGATGACAATCATCTCCAACACTTGCGATTGCAGGTTGCAGTCGCGGATGTTGGTCCGTTGGTTCCAACATCTTTGTGTTGGAGATATGCCCTAGAGGCAATAATAAAAGCATTATTATTATATCTCCTTGTTCATGATAACTGTCTGTTATTCATGCTTGAATTGTATTGTACGGAAACAGCGATACATGTGTGAATACATAGACCACAACGAGTCCCTGGTAAACCTCTAGTTACCAGTTCGTTGATCAACAGATGGTCACGGTTTCCTGACCATGGACATAGGATGTCAGTGATAACGGGATCACATCATTAGGAGAATGATGTGATGGACAAGACCCAAACTTGAGCATAACACGAGATCGTATAGTTCGTAATGCATAAGCTTTTCGGTGTCAAGTATTTATTCCTTAGACCATGAGGTTGTACAACTCCCGGATGCCGTAGGAATACTTTGGGTGTGCCAAACGTCACAACGTAACTGGGTGGCTATAAAGGTACGCATCGGGTATCTCCGAAAGTGTCTGTTGAGTTGGTACGAACCGAGACTGGGATGTTGTCACTCCGTATGACGGAGAGGTACCTCTGGGCCCACTCGGTAAGACATCATCATAATGAGCTCAATGTGACTAAGTAGTTAGTCACGGGATGATGGATTACGGATCGAGTAAAGAGACTTGCCATGACGAGATTGAACAAGGTATCGGGAATACCGACGATTGAATCTCGGGCAAGTACCGTACCGATGGACAAAGGGAATAACGTACGGGATTGAGTGAATCCTTGACACGGTGGTTCATCCGATGAAGATCATCGAGGAACACGTGGGAACCAACATGGGTATCCAGATCCCGCTGTTGGTTATTGACCGGAGAGTGGTCTCGGTCATGACTACGTGTCTCCCGAACCCGTAGGGTCTACACACTTAAGGTTCAGTAACGCTAGGGTCGTAGAGATAAATGCACGTGGAAACCCGAAAGTTGTTCGGAGTCCCGGATGAGACCCCGGACATCACGAGGAGTTCCGGAATGGTCCGGAGGTAAATATTGATATATAGGAAGTCCAGTTTCGGCCATCGGGTGATCTCCGGGGGTCACCGGGAGCGTCCTAGGACCACCGGAGGGGCCCCGGGGGTCCACCGGGTGGGGCCACCCATCCCGGTGGGGCCCCTAGGCCGCAAGGGGAAGTGTCCAGCCCTAATGGGCTGGCGCACCACTAGGGGCCCACCTCCCCATGCGCCTAGGGTTAAAACCCTAAGGGGGAGGGGGGGCCACCACTTGCCTTGGGGGGCAAGGACTCCCCCCTTGGCCGTCCCCCCTGCAGATTGGATCTGCAGGGCCCTGGCGCACCCCCTGGCCCCCCTATATATATGTGGGGAGGGAGAGGGCAGCCGCACCCCAAGCCCTGGCGCCTCTCCCCCTCCCGTCACACCTCCATACTCCCACGCAGGGCGCCCGGCGAAGCCCTGCTGCGATCTCCACTGCATCCGTCATCACGCCGTCGTGCTGCCGGATCTCTGACGACTTCTCCCCCCCTTGCTGGATCAAGAAGGAGGTGACGTTGCTGCACCGTACGTGTGTTGAACGCGGAGGTGCCGTCCGTTCGGCGCTAGATCATCGGTGACGAAGAACGCGAAGAGTACGACTACTTCATCCACGCTTCTTCGAAAGCTTCCGCTCGCAATCTCCATAACGGTATGTAGATGCACTCTTACTTGCTCATTGCTAGATGTCTCCATAGTTGGATCTTGGTGAAAGCGTAGAATTTTTTTGAATTATGCTACGTTCCCCAATAGTGGCATCTGAGCTAGGTTTTATGCGTAGCATCTTGCACGAGTAGAACACAAAGCAGTTGTGGGCGTTTGGTTTTGTTCAACTTTCTTACCGTTACTAGTCAATCTTGATTCGGCGGTATTGTGGGATGAAGCGGCCCGGACCGACTTTACACGTACGCTTACGTGAGACTGGTTCCACCGACAGACATGCACTAGATGCATAAGGTGGCTGGCGGGTGTCTGTCTCTCCTACTTTAGTCGGATCGGATTCGATGAAAAGGGTCCTTATGAAGGGTAAATAGAAGTTGACATATCACGTTGTGGTCTTGGCGTAGGTAAGAAACGTTCTTGCTAGAAATCCTATAGAAGCCACGTAAAACTTGCAACAACAATTAGAGGACGTCTAACTTGTTTTTGCAGCATGTGTTTTGTGACGTGGTATGGCCAAGAACGAAGATGTGATGAATGATATATGTGATGTATGAGATTGATCATGTTTTTGTAATAGTGAATCACGACTTGCATGTCGATGAACTTGACAACCGGCAGGAGCCATAGGAGTTGTCTTAATTATTGTATGACCTGCGTGTCACTATATAACGCCATGTAATTACTTTACTCCATTGCTAAACGTTAGCTATAGTAGTAGAAGTAATAGTTGGCGTGACGACTTCTTCAAGACACGATGATGGAGATCATGATGATGAAGATCATGGTGTCGAGCCGGTGACAAGATGATCATGGTGCCCCGAAGATGGAGATCCAAGGAGCAAGATGATATTGGCCATATCATGTCACTTTAATTGATTGCATGTGATGTTTATCATGTTTATGCATCTTGTTTACTTAGAACGACGGTAGTAAATAAGATGATCTCTCACTAAAATTTCAAGTATTGTGTTTCCCCTAACTGTGCACCGTTGCTAAAGCTCGTTGCTCCGAAGCACCACGTGATGATCGGGTGTGATAGGTTCTAACGTTCGCATACAACGGGTGTAAGACAGATTTACACACGCGATACACTTAGGGTTCACTTGACGAGCCTAGCATGTACAGGCATGGCCTCGGAACACGGAAGACCGAAAGGTCGAACACGAGTCGTATAGAAGATACGATCAACATGAAGATGTTCACCGTTGATGACTAGTCCGTCTCACGCGATGATCGGACACGGGCTAGTCGATTCGGATCGTGTATCACTTAGATGACTAGAGAGATGTCTTTCTGAGTGGGAGTTCATTAAAATTTGATTAAAATGAACTTAATTATCATGAACTTAGTCTAAATTCTTTACAATATCTCTTGTAGATCAAATGGCCCACGCTCCAGTTTCCCTCAACTTCAACGCGTTCCTAGAGAAAACCAAGCTGAAAGACGATGGTAGCAACTATACGGATTGGGTCCGTAACCTGAGGATTATCCTCATAGCTGCCAAGAGATCATATGTCCTAGAAGCACCGCTAGGTGATGCACCTGCTCCCGATGCGGACCAAGACGTTTTGAACGTATGGCAGTCGCATTGTGATGATTACTCCCTGGTTCAGTGCGGCATGCTTTACAGCTTAGAGTCGGGGCTCCAAAAACGTTTTGAGCACCACGGAGCATATGAGATGTTCGAAGAGCTGAAAATGGTTTTCCAAGCTCATGCCCGAGTCGAGAGATATGATGTCTCCGACGCATTCTATAGCTGTAAGATGGAGGAGAACAGTTCTGTCAGTGAGCACATCCTCAAGATTTCAGGATTGCACAACCGCTTGTCTCAGCTGGGAATGAATCTCCCAGATGAAGCGGTCGTTGACAGAATCCTCCAGTCGCTCCCACCAAGCTTCAAGAGCTTCGTGTTGAACTTCAATATGCAGGGGATGGAGAAGTCCATTCCCGAGGTGTATTCGATGCTGAAATCAGCGGAGGTGGACATCAAGAAAGAACATCAAGTGTTGATGGTCAATAAAACCACTAAGTTCAAGAAAGGCAAGGGTAAGAAGAACTTCAAGAAGGACGGCAAGGGAGTTGCCGCGCCTGGCAAGCCTGTTGCCGGGAAGAAGCCAAAGTATGGACCCAAGCCTGAAACAGAGTGCTTTTATTGCAAGGGAACGGGTCACTCGAAGCGGAACTGCCCCAAATACTTAGCAGACAAGAAGGCCGGCAACGTCAAAGGTATATATGATATACATGTTATTGATGTGTACCTTACCAGCACTCGTAGTAGCTCCTGGGTATTCGATACCGGTGCAGTTGCTCACATTTGTAACTCAAAACAGGAGCTGCGGAATAAACGGAGACTGGCGAAGGATGAGGTGACGATGCGCGTCGGGAATGGTTCCAAGGTCGATGTGATCGCCGTCGGCACGCTGCCTCTACATCTACCCTCGGGATTAGTTTTAAACCTCAATAATTGTTATTTAGTACCAGCTTTGAGCATGAACATTGTTTCTGGATCTCGTCTTATGCGAGATGGCTACTCTTTCAAATCGGAGAATAATGGTTGTTCTATTTATTTGAGAGATATGTTTTATGGTCATGCCCCGCTGGTCAATGGTTTATTTTTGATGAATCTCGAATGTAGTGATACACATATTCATAGTGTAGATGCCAAAAGATGTAAAGTTGATAATGATAGTCCCACATACTTGTGGCATTGCCGCCTTGGTCATATTGGTGTCAAACGTATGAAGAAGCTCCATTCAGATGGACTTCTAGAGTCTCTTGATTATGAATCATTTGACACGTGCGAACCATGCCTCTTGGGCAAGATGACCAAGACTCCGTTCTCTGGAACAATGGAGCGAGCGACCAACTTGTTGGAAATCATACATACCGATGTGTGCGGTCCAATGAGTGTTGAGGCTCGCGGAGGCTACCGTTATGTTCTCATCCTCACGGATGACTTGAGTAGATACGGGTATATCTATTTGATGAAACACAAGTCTGAGACCTTTGAAAAGTTCAAGGAATTTCAGAATGAGGTTGAGAATCAACGTGACAGAAAAATAAAGTTCTTGCGATCGGATCGTGGGGGTGAATATTTAAGTCATGAATTTTGCACACACCTTAGGAGCTGTGGAATTGTTTCACAATTGACACCGCCCGGAACACTTCAACGTAACGGTGTGTCAGAACGTCGAAATCGTACTCTGTTGGACATGGTGCGATCTATGATGTCCCTCACCGATTTACCGCTATCTTTTTGGGGTTATGCTTTAGAGACTGCCGCATTCACTTTAAATAGGGCTCCGTCGAAATCCGTTGAGACGACTCCGTATGAACTTTGGTTTGGCAAGAAACCGAAGTTGTCGTTTCTAAAAGTTTGGGGTTGCGATGCTTATGTCAAGAAACTTCGACCTGAAAAGCTCGAACCCAAATCGGAAAAATGCGTCTTCATAGGATACCCAAAGGAAACAATTGGGTACACCTTCTACCACAGATTCGAAGGCAAAGTCTTTGTTGCCAAGAATGGATGCTTTCTGGAGAAGGAGTTTCTCTCGAAAGAAGTGAGTGGGAGGAAAGTGGAACTTGATGAGGTGACAGTCACCCCTCCTGTAACGGAAAGTAGCGCAGCACAGGAAAATGTTCCTGAGGTGCCTGCACCGACAAGGGAGGAAGATAATGATAATGATCATGAAGAAACAGATCAAATTACTACTGAACTTCGAAGGTCCACAAGGGCACGTTCCGCACCAGAGTGGTACGGCAACCCTGTCCTGGAAATCATGTTGTTAGACAACGGAGAACCTTCGAACTATGAAGAAGCGATGGCGGGCCCGGATTCCAATAAATGGCTTGGAGCCATGAAATCCGAGATAGAATCCATGTATGAAAACAAAGTATGGACTTTGGTGGACTTGCCTGATGACAGGCACGCCATAGAAAACAAATGGATATTTAAGAAGAAGACAGACGCGGATGGTAATGTGACCATCTATAAGGCTCGGCTTGTCGCTAAGGGTTATCGACAAGTTCAAGGGATTGACTACGACGAGACTTTCTCTCCCGTAGCGATGCTGAAGTCAGTCAGAATCATGTTAGCTATTGCCGCATTCTATGATTATGAGATATGGCAAATGGACGTCAAAACAACATTCCTTAATGGCTTCCTCAAGGAAGAGTTGTATATGATGCAACCGAAAGGTTTTGTCGATCCAGAGAACGCTGACAAGGTATGCAAGCTCCAGCGCTCGATTTACGGGCTGGTGCAAGCATCTCGGAGTTGGAATATTCGCTTTGATGAAGTGATCAAAGCGTTTGGCTTTATACAGACTTATGGAGAAGCCTGTATTTACAAGAAAGTGAGTGGGAGCTCTGTGGCATTTCTCATATTATATGTGGATGACATATTGCTGATGGGAAATGATATAGAATTCTTGGAAAATGTAAAGGCCTACTTGAATAAAAGTTTTTCAATGAAGGACCTTGGAGAAGCTGCTTACATATTAGGCATCAAAATCTATAGAGATAGATCGAGACGCCTCATTGGTCTTTCACAAAGTACATACCTTGACAAAATATTGAAGAAGTTCAATATGGATCAGTCAAAGAAAGGATTCTTGCCTGTTTTGCAAGGTATGAGATTGAGCAAGGCTCAGTCGCCGACCACGGCAGAAGATAGAGAAAAGATGAGTGTCATTCCCTATGCCTCGGCCATAGGTTCTATCATGTATGCCATGCTGTGTACCAGACCTGATGTGAACCTTGCCATAAGTTTGGTAGGGAGGTACCAAAGTGATCCCAGTACGGAACACTGGACAGCGGTCAAGAACATCCTGAAGTACCTGAAAAGGACTAAGGATATATTTCTCGTTTATGGAGGTGACGAAGAGCTCATCGTAAAGGGTTACGTCGATGCTAGCTTCGACACAGATCTGGATGACTCTAAGTCACAAACCGGATACGTGTATATTTTGAACCAGGGGCAGTCAGCTGGTGCAGTTGCAAACAGAGCGTGGTGGCAGCGTCTACATGTGAAGCGGAGTACATAGCTGCTTCCGAAGCAGCACAGGAAGGAGTCTGGATGAAGGAGTTCATCACCGACCTAGGAGTCATTCCAAGCGCGTCAAGCCCGATGACTCTCTTCTGTGACAACACTGGTGCTATTGCTATTACCAAGGAGCCCAGGTTTCACAAGAAGACCAAACACATCAAGCGCCGTTTCAACTCCATCCGGAATTATGTTCAGGATGGAGATATAGATATTTGTAAAGTGCATACGGATCTGAATGTCGCAGACCCGTTGACTAAACCTCTTTCACGAGCAAAACATGATCAACACCAGAACTCTATGGGTGTTCGATTCATCACAATGTAACTAGATTATTGACTCTAGTGCAAGTGGGATACTGTTGGAGATATGCCCTAGAGGCAATAATAAAAGCATTATCATTATATCTCCTTGTTCATGATAATTGTCTGTTATTCATGCTTGAATTGTATTGTACGGAAACAACGATACATGTGTGAATACATAGACCACAACGAGTCCCTGGTAAGCCTCTAGTTACCAGTTCGTTGATCAACAGATGGTCACGGTTTCCTGACCATGGACATAGGATGTCAGTGATAACGGGATCACATCATTAGGAGAATGATGTGATGGACAAGACCCAAACTTGAGCATAACACGAGATCGTATAGTTCGTAATGCATAAGCTTTTCGGTGTCAAGTATTTATTCCTTAGACCATGAGGTTGTACAACTCCCGGATGCCGTAGGAATACTTTGGGTGTGCCAAACGTCACAACGTAACTGGGTGGCTATAAAGGTACGCATCGGGTATCTCCGAAAGTGTCTGTTGAGTTGGTACGAACCGAGACTGGGATGTTGTCACTCCGTATGACGGAGAGGTACCTCTGGGCCCACTCGGTAAGACATCATCATAATGAGCTCAATGTGACTAAGTAGTTAGTCACGGGATGATGGATTACGGATCGAGTAAAGAGACTTGCCATGACGAGATTGAACAAGGTACCGGGAATACCGACGATCGATCTCGGGCAAGTACCGTACCGATGGACAAAGGGAATAACGTACGGGATTGAGTGAATCCTTGACACGGTGGTTCATCCGATGAAGATCATCGAGGAACACGTGGGAACCAACATGGGTATCCAGATCCCGCTGTTGGTTATTGACCGGAGAGTGGTCTCGGTCATGACTACGTGTCTCCCGAACCCGTAGGGTCTACACACTTAAGGTTCAGTAACGCTAGGGTCGTAGAGATAAATGCACGTGGAAACCCGAAAGTTGTTCGGAGTCTCGGATGAGATCCCGGACGTCACGAGGAGTTCCGGAATGGTCCGGAGGTAAATATTGATATATAGGAAGTCCAGTTTCGGCCATCGGTGATCTCCGGGGGTCACCGGGAGCGTCCCGGGACTACCGGAGGGGCCCCGGGGGTCCACCGGGTGGGGCCACCCATCCCGGTGGGGCCCCTAGGCCGCAAGGGGAAGTGTCCAGCCCTAATGGGCTGGCGCACCACTAGGGGCCCACCTCCCCATGCGCCTTGGGTTAAAACCCTAAGGGGGAGGGGGGCCACCACTTGCCTTGGGGGGCAAGGACTCCCCCCTTGGCCGCCGCCCCCCCCCCTGCAGATTGGATCTGCAGGGCCCTGGCGCACCCCCTGGCCCCCCTATATATATGTGGGGAGGGAGAGGGCAGCCGCACCCCAAGCCCTGGCGCCTCTCCCCCTCCCGTCACACCTCCATACTCCCACGCAGGGCGCCCGGCGAAGCCCTGCTGCGATCTCCACTGCATCCGTCATCACGCCGTCGTGCTGCCGGATCTCTGACGTCTTCTCCTCCCCCCTTGCTGGATCAAGAAGGAGGTGACGTTGCTGCACCGTACGTGTGTTGAACGCGGAGGTGCCGTCCGTTCAGCGCTAGATCATCGGTGACGAAGAACGCGAAGAGTACGACTACTTCATCCACGCTTCTTCGAAAGCTTCCGCTCGCAATCTCCATAACGGTATGTAGATGCACTCTTACTTGCTCGTTGCTAGATGTCTCCATAGTTGGATCTAGGTGAAAGCGTAGAAATTTTTTGAATTATGCTACGTTCCCCAACACTTTGTCTGTCACAGTCCCCCCATGCGGTTGTACCATCTGCGCATGGCCGTATATGAGCATGTGCAACAGGAGCGACCGAACAAGGCCCCAGCACTAGAGGGGCCTCACTATTATTTTTGTTAATCAAGATGTTAATTGAAGCATTAGGTACTAGAGTAAAGAACCGTTTGAAATATAAATACTTTACAACAAGCTACCCTACGCATCTCACTCTAACCATGCCCCATCAGTTCCTGATGGCTCTTCCAAAATATCATAGCACAACTAAAAATTGTAGATTAGGTATGCACTATCTTTATGTCTTAACTTGTGCTTCCAACAGGGCCCCCGATTTACCCGGTACGCCCTGCAACTGTGCGACGCGACACGGTTGCAACACGGGTCGTCATCGGTTCCAGCATCGGGGGACGGGGGTCATCGGTCCCAATACTGGGGAGTCGCCAGTCGTAGCAATCTTCACGCATGTTGCGCTCCACAATCGCTGATTCAACACACGCATGCCCGCATCGCAGCTCTGCAACACGTCGTTCGCAATTCCCGGTCTCTGCTCCGCTATAACAACCGACTGCAGCGGGTGGCATGACTTGTGCAGCGCCATGGTTAATTACTTGCAGCGATGGCAACTAATTTGCAACAGGGGGAGGAGAAGCATCCAACCGGCGCATGTATGAGTGCTACCTCTTGAGCTTGCGTTGTATTCCCTCGAAGAGTAAAGGGAGATGCAGCACAGTAGCGTAAGTATTTCCCTTAGTTCTTGAGAACCAAGGTATCAATCCAGTAGGAGACCACGCGCCAGTCCCTCGCACCTGCACAAATAAATAAGAACTTCACAGCCAACAAGATAAGAGGTTGTCAATCCCTTTACGGTCACTTACGAGAGTGAGATCTGATAGAGATGATAGTTATATTTTTGGTATTTTTGGTTTAGTAAAACAACAAATAAAAGCAAGAAAAGAAAAGTAGATGTAGATTGATATGTCGAGAATAGACTCGGGGGCCATAGTTTTCTCTAGTGGCTTCTCTCATGATAGCGATATTCTATGGTGGGTAAACAAATTACTGTCGAGCAATTGATAGAAAAACGAATAATTATGAGACTATCTAGGCATGATCATTGTATATAGGCATCACGTCCGAGACAAGTAGACCAAAACGATTCTGCATCTACTACTATTACTCCACACATCGACCGCTATCCAGCATGCATCTAGTGTATTGAGTTCATAGGAACAGAGTAATGCCTTAAGCAAGATGACATGATGTAGAGGGATAAACTCAAGCAATATGATGAAAATGTAATGCCCAGGATGGGACTACACCTCCTACGTGTCGAGGCACGACTTAAAGGTATAAGCCCATTCTGGAATAATCTCAAGTTCGGTATCTTTGCACATCTCATGTAAAAATGGGGATGAAAATGACAAAAGAGATAGTTGGCTTACACTCGCCACGTCACACAATTCATTACATAGCAAAACATCATTCAAATAACATCACAACCCGTCTACGGGTGAAGATCCAAATGAAAGATACCAAATACATAACCATAGGTCCGAATCGCCCCTAGTAGAAACCTCTACTGATCATCGGGATAGTGCACATAGTAACGGCTACGTTCCTCATCGTACTCCCAGTATAGCTCGGAGCCGTCACCTGAATAGATCACCTGAGTACCTGCATCTGGTGTGGTGTAGAATCTGTGAGCCACGGAGGACTCAGCAATCCCGTTCCCGGGTAACAGAACTATCTAAGCCTTGGGTGTGGAACAAGGCTGAAGAAAGAATAAGAGGTTGCAGCAGCACTTGCACTAGCTTATGTAAAAGAGAGCGAGAAGAGAAGTGCCTCGGACGATAAAGTGATCACGAAGTGATCCTAGCTAAAACACGTCAAACATAACCCCACCGTGTTCACTTCCCGAACCCCTTTCGGAAAATGACAGTCACGGTACTCACGCTGGTAGTGTGTTCTGAACATGGTGTCAAGTTTTCTACAACCGGATATTAACAAATTCCCATCTGCCACATAACCGCGGGCACGGCTTTCGAAAGTTCAAAACCCTGCAGGGGTGTTCCAACTTGGCCCATGACAAGCCCACGATCCGCGGAGTCGCAACTCCAAGGTGGGAAGGCCCGAGTATCCTCGGAATCCCGTGCTCAAGATACTCCGACTAAGGTAAGACTAATCCAGCAAATCCTCCCGGCGTGCCGACACCCTGACAGTAGCCGCGCGTATCTAGTCTCAGGCCACGACCGGATGAGCAGTACGTACAGATACCAAAGACCCCAGCGAACTGGGTGGCACCGCAAGTGGCTCTAGTTTGGACCAACACTCAAATCGAGCACTGGCCCAGGGGGGTTGATTAATTAATCCTCGGGTTAATTACTCCCTCGGCAAGTTTTAGTTGTTAGGAAAATGGAGTACCAATGTTGGGACTTGCTGGAAAAGACTTAGCGCTAAGCGGTTTATCGAGTGGGTCCCATAACCCCAACCGTGTGAGGAACGCATAATCAAGGAACATAACACCGGTTTATACGGTTCCTAAGGCGACATGAGTGGAACAAAACACCAAGCAAGAGGCTTAGCCTTCCACCCATTATCAATATATAGATGATTTCATTAAAGAGTTATTATAGTGTGATATCCCAACAAGCTTCAACATGAAGCAAGAATCTTCAAATCTTCTCCTACAACTAGCAATGCTATAAGAGGGGTTGAGCAAAGCTTACTTAGCCAAACATGGGTTTGCATAGGTAGGGTGGTTAGACAGATTCATGGTTACAATAGGAGGCTGACAGACAAACATGGGCATCGAGGCAATAAGCTAAAGAGCGAGACTTCTAGCAATAGGCAAAGATAGTAATGATATCTGGGTCAGGTCATCTTGCCTGTTGAGTCGTCGATGGGATCGTAAGAGGGCTCCTCGTTCTCAACCTCGGTAGTAACCTCGTTCTCGTACTCGTTCTCGGCTTCCGGCTCTACTCAACATAGAACACACGAGGCACGAAATCAAACAAGATGCAATGCGCAAACTACAGGATGCATGGCTGATGCACTAAGGAAGCACTGCAGATGCACTAAGGATGCACAGAAAGACAAGATAGGAAACACAGAGATACAACATAAGGAACATGACAATGTGCATCAAGCAAGATACTTCAAAACATGTTAACAAGATGATATTATGGAACTACATGCAAAACCACACAAGTTTCATATAGGACTTGCTCAAAACGGAGCAACGGGCTAAAAGATACACCCGAAACAAGAAACAAGCAAAGCTGAAAATAACAGCCACATAGCAACTTCGGAGCAAGAAATATATACTCTACAGCACTCAAACATCATGACAAGAAGCATGGATATGAAGTAGACATATCCTACAGCAAACAATTTCATTGGAGCATCTCCATAGGAGGCATGGATCAATAGCAACAAGCTACAACATTTTGAACATGACAATAAAAACCTGACAGCAGTATTTTATAGCAACTTGGGAGCAAGAGTTAAATATGCTACAGCCACCCAAATGAGCATGTGAGAGCATGAATGGATAGCCAACAACATATACAACAAGGAATCATCAATAGTCACCCCAAAACTAACATGGATTTGCCTAGGACAACAAGCAAACATAGCATCTGGATATTACAGATTCCAGACTTAGTGAAATTTCACTAAGTGTTAAAACAGCAGTATTATCATGGCATGTTTGTGAGCATGTTTAAGTCACCTCAAAGCATAACATGGCAAGTGGTTTGCATCACAGCAAAATACACATGATGGGGAGTCCAAAACATATAAGCATGCAACATGGGGACAACCACATCAATAGCAACGAGCTCCTCAACTAGGCATCTCGTAACAAGTTTAAAAACCTAACAGCCACATGCACTTTTGTAAAGGACATAAACATGGCAATATGAATTCTATCATGCATCCTATTGCAACCAACATGTAGAGCATCTCATGATGAACATGTGGACATATTATTTGCTTCATTTGGATAAACATGCATCAAGTTATCACATTTCAAACATGGCATGAAAACAACTAATAGCAGCAGTTTATAACAAGTAGCACTCTTCTCATGAAGATTAAGACATCTAGATGATCTCAAACATGCATGACACAATGGAACAAAACATAGTACATGTCACCACGATCATTTTGACATATTATATGCACAAAACGGACTAGCTCAGTAAGAGTTATCCTCATCACAAAAATGCATCAGACAAGGAAAAATCTAAACACTTAGAAGAAAAACGAGGGTCAACCTCCGCGGGTCGGGTCCTAGTCAACTGGGTCGGAGCGGGTCAATGCGCCGGAAGTGGATCGGGCGCCGGTGCGGTTGGTGGAGCGGGTCGCGGGTCGACCTCCGGGTCGGCCCGTTAGGGTTTCCCCCAGGCCCGATCTGGTGGATCGAGCTCTGGATCAACGAGGCCGGCGCCTCGAGCTTCGGCGGCGGCGGGATTACTCCGGCCGGCGGGAGGCCGGAGGGACGGCGAGCGGCGTCCGGCCGGCGGGAGGCCCGGCGGCGAGGGGCCCGCGGCGTCCTGGAAGCCTGAGGGCTCGGCGGCGGCGGGAACTTGAGGGGCGCGGCGGCGGGGATGGCTCGGGGCCGGAGGAAGACCGGCGGCGGGGTCGGAGAAGGCCGGCGCGGCGACGCTCTGGCCGGCGGCGGCGGCTGCGAGCTCCCGGCGGCAGGGACGAAGGCGCGGGGGCGCGGCTGGGGAACTACGGCCCGGATCTGCGGCGCTGCGGGCCGGCGCTGGGCCTGCGGGCCCGTGCAGCGGCGGTGGAAGCACTGTGCGGCGGTGGTGGAAGCACTGTGCGGCGGCGGTGGAAGCACTGTGCGGCGGCGGTGGAAGCACTAGGGTTTTGGACGCAAAATTGGAGGGGGTGGACGTTTATATAGGCACAAGGAGCTAGGAGAGTCCAAATGAGGAGCGGTTTTCGGCCACGCGATCACAAATGAATGGCTTAGATGATGGGAAGGGTTTGAGCTGGGTTGTTGGGCTGTTGGAGGGGTGTTCTGGGCCTCAAAGAGGAGGTACTTTTAGCCCACGAGGATACCCGTTGGAGTACCAAACGAACTCCAAACGCGACAAAACTTGACAGGCGGGTTACGCGTATCAAAACAACATCGCACGACAAGTTTCACGCCATTACGGAAATGTTACACGGACAAACACAAAAGAAGGGCTCCGGGATGCCACGGGCACGTGTGAGAGCGTCGGAACTCGAAACAGACAACGGGAAGGAACGAGTGAGACCGGATGCAAAAGGCAACACAAATGCAATGCAATGCACATGACAACATGACATGGATGAAAGCACACACGCACACGACAAAATGACGAAAACCCAAAAAAACGAAGAACCCAAAATGGAATTGATGAAGCCAAAGTTTATATATATCCAAAAGGGGAAAGTGTTACATCCGGGGCATTACAAACTCTCCTGTACTACGAAAAGATCTCGTCCCGAGATCTAGGACTGGAAGAAGGAAGGGTACTCAGAACGAAGGTGATCTTCTCATTCCCACGTAGCTTCTCGGTCGGTATGGTGTGACCACTTGACTTTCAAGAACTTGATTGACTTGTTCCGGGTCTTGCGCTCGGTTTCTTCGAGAATAGCAACGGGATGCTCTCGGTAAGACAAGTCTTGTTGAAGATCAATCTCCTCGAACGGAATGGTGCGTTCAGGTGTCTTGAAGCACTTGCGGAGTTGAGACACGTGAAACACATCATGAACATTAGCGAAGTTGGAAGGGAGCTCAGGTTGATAGGCTAGATCGCCTCTTTTGCCAAGGATCTTGAAAGGGCCCACGTATCTAGGAGCAAGCTTTCCTTTGATACCGAATCTTTGGGTGCCTTTCATAGGAGAAACACGGAGATAGACATGATCCCCAATGTTGAAGGCCAAATCACGATGCTTGCCGTCATAGTAGCTCTTCTGACGCGACTGAGCGGCCTTGAGATTCTCACGTATGACTTTGCATATTTCTTCGGCTTCTGAGATCAAGTCATTGCCAAGAAGTTGACGTTCACCAGTCTCGGACCAGTTGAGAGGGGTACGGCACTTTCTGCCATAGAGGATTTCAAACGGAGCTTTGCCGGCACTTGCTTGGAAACTGTTGTTGTAAGAGAACTCGGCAAACGGAAGGCAATCTTCCCACTTCATGCCAAAAGATATGACACAAGCTCTGAGCATGTCTTCTAGAATCTGATTCACTCTTTTGACTTGACCACTAGTCTGAGGGTGAAATGCAGTGCTGAAACGGATCTTAGTGCCCATGGCAGACTGAAAGGAGTCCCAGAACTTTGATGTGAACAAACTTCCACGGTCTGAGGAGATAACTTGAGGAATGCCATGTAAGGACACAATTCTGGAAGTGTACAATTCTGCCAGTTGTGATGCATTGATGGATTCTTTGACTGGAAGGAAGTGAGCGACTTTGGTAAGCTTGTCAATCACCACAAAGATAGAATCATTCCCTCTCTTGGACTTAGGAAAGCCAGTGACGAAATCCATTTCAATGTGGTCGAATTTCCACTCAGGAATAGGAAGAGGTTGGAGAAGACCGGCTGGACGTTGATGCTCTGCCTTCACTCTTCTGCAGACATCACATTCATTCACGAATTGGGCAATCTCCCTTTTCATGCGAGTCCACCAGTAAGATTGCTTGAGGTCTTGGTACATCTTGGAACTTCCAGGATGAATCGACAGGAGGGAGTCATGTGCTTCGTTCATTATGAGCTTCCTGAGATCACCCTTGGGAACCACAAGTCTGTCCTCAAAGAACAAGGTATCTCTCTCATCAACACGATAGCACTTGTATTTGGAAGTACTCTTTGCAATACCATGTTTCACTTTCTGCACCATAGCATCACTGAGTTGGGCCTCACGAATCTGATCTTCCAAGGTAGGAGCAACTTGAAGATTTGCAAGAAAGCCTTGCGGAACAACTTGGAGGTTGAGCTTCCTGAATGCTTCACAAAGCTCAAGCTGAAACGAATTGATAAGGATACTGTTGCAATATGACTTTCTGCTCAAAGCATCTGCAATGACATTTGCCTTCCCAGGTGTGTATTCGATGCTTGGATCATACTCTTGGATCATTTCAACCCAACGAGTCTGGCGGAGGTTCAGGTTCGGCTGTGTGAAGATGTACTTCAAGCTCTTGTGATCGGTGAAGATGTCGACTTTTCTGCCCAACAGAAGGTGTCTCCACGTGATCAAGGCGTGTACCACAGCTGCTAGCTCGAGATCATGTGTGGGGTAGTTCTTCTCACTTGGCTTCAATTGACGAGAAGTGTATGCCACAATCTTCTTGTCCCGCATTAGCACACCACCAAGTCCTTGAAGAGAAGCATCACAGAATACTTCGTAGGGCTTGGACTCATCTGGAGGGGTAAGAACTGGAGCATAGATGAGCTTTTATTTGAGAGTTTTGAATGCCACATCACAATCCGGAGACCAGTTGTACTTGACATTCTTCTGCAGCAAGTTGGAGAGAGGCTTGGCAATCTTGGAGAAGTTCTCAACGAACCTTCTGCAATAGCTAGCAAGACCAAGGAAGCTTCGGAGTTGCTTGATGTTCTGAGGAGGTTCCCAGTTGACAATCGCTTCAACTTTCTCGGGGTTCACATCAATACCGTCAGCGGAGATGATATGGCCCAGATACAAGACCTTATCGAGCCAGAATTCGCACTTGGAGAACTTGGCATAGAACTTATGTTCACGGAGTCTGTCGAGAACCAGACGGAGGTGCTTTTCGTGATCCTCTTCATTCTTGGAGAATACCAAGATGTCATCCAGATACACAAGCACAAATTCATTGGTGTAGGGGTTGAAAATGTAGTGCATCATTCTCGAGAAGGTAGGTGGAGCATTAGCGAGGCCAAAAGACATGACTGTATACTCATAGGAGCCGTAGCTCGTTCTGAAGGCAGTCTTGTGGATATCTTCTTCACGAATGCGAATTTGGTGATAACCCATTCGGAGATCGAGCTTAGAGAACACTTTTGCTCCTTTGAGCTGCTCGAACAATTCATTGATGTTGGGGAGTGGATACTTGTTCTTTATTGTCTTCTTGTTCAAAGGCCGGTAATCAACGCAAAGGCGCTCCGTGCCATCCTTCTTCTTGATAAATAAGACACCACAGCCCCAAGGAGACGTGCTAGGCCTGATCAAACCCATACGCTCTTGTTCATCAAGCTGTTTCTTCAACTCCTTCAACTCTTCAGGGGAGAGCTTGTACGGACGCCGGCATGCTGGCTCAGTACCAGGCTCGAGTTCAATGATAAATTCAACTTGACGATGCGGAGGCATGCCTGGAAGTTCTTCAGGGAAAACGTCCTCGTATTCATTAACCATCGGAATTTGAGAGATGGCATTAATCTCACCCTTGTCATTGAGAGAGAATAGCCTGATTGTGTTATCTCTAGAGGCGAAGATAATCACGTCTTCGTTAGGATTAGTAATCTTGACTTCCTTATTTGCACAATCAATGAGAGCATCATGCTGATAAAGCCAATCCATCCCGAGGATAAGATCAATGTCGGAGTTGCCGAGAATAACCGGAGAAGCCAGTAAGCGGTAATCACCCATGCGAATAGATACATCCGGAACATGCACCCGAGAAGACATTTGCAATCCAGGAGAAATAATGCTCAAAGGCTTTGGCAACACTTGAGTGACGAAATCATGCTTGGCAACAAAAGGTCTTGAAATGAAAGAAAGCGATGCATCCGAATCAAACAATACTTTTGCAGGAATAGAGTTAACTGGAAGGTTACCAAGTATCACATCTGAAGAATTCTCTGCTTGAGCTGCATTCATCAGATTCACTCTTGCAACCTTGGGATTGTGCTTGAAAATAGCAGTGCTGACAGGTGGAGGAGGCGGAAGGCGCCTTGGGTTGGGGCACTTGTTAGCATAATGACCCTTCTGGCCACACTTGTTGCAAATCACTTCCGAGAGAGGACGGAAGTGAGGATCACTTGACTTGGAAGCTTGAAACTGATTCTTTGACTGGTTGCTTGGGTTGGGTGGGTGGGAGAAACCACGGCCACTAGAGTTCTTGTTGTTGTTGTTGTTGGGAGCTCGGATCACTGGAGGAGGTGGAAGCCAAAACTTTTGTTGCTTCGCGACCACTTGAGAAGAAGAGGAGGAGTGAACAGCGTCTCTGATCCTCTTTTTAGAAGCTTCCATCTTGAGCTGGGCTGCCTCTTGCTTAAGTGCCATGTTATAGAATTTATCAAACTCATCAGGCTCGAACAAGGTGAGAGCAAGTTGGAGTTCGTCCTTCAGACCACCACGGAACTGATAGATCTTGCTCTTGGCATCTGGGATGTCTTGCTTTGCATAGCGGGCAAGGTTCAGGAACTTGACATTATATTGGTAGACAGTCATTGAGCCTTGCTTCAGGTTGCGGAATTGCTCACGCATACCCTCGATGACACTTGTTGGAATGTGGTGAGAGCGAAAGTCCTTGCAGAAGTCATCCCAGGAGATTTCACGCCCTGCTCTGGAGTCTTTGTACTACTACCACCAATCGGCTGCTTGGTCCTTGAGTTGGAAGGCAGCAAACTTCACATAGTCCTCGGGCCTGACGTTACTGCACTCGAAATGCTTCTTGATATCTGTTATCCAGTCTTCAGCATCGAGAGGGTCCATGCAGTAACTGAATGCCTTTGGTTGATTTGCCAAGAACTGGTTGAGCGTAGCAAAGTGCGGTTGGTTGAACAAATTGCCTTGGTTCCCATGAGCACCCTGATTTGCTTGATTTGCTGGAATTTGCTGCATCATATGCATAAGCATCTGGGTGTTCTGATTCGTAGTTCGCATAATTGCTCTCCGGGCCTCAGACGGAGGAGGAGGGGAAGGAGGATGATCAGGAACCTCTTCACCCTCTGGGTTAGCGTTGGGAACCCTTTTAGGAGCCATCCTGAGAGAGATGACCACTATTAGCCATTGATTGAAAGAAGATATAAGCTGAAACAACGGCTAGAAATTGCAACATAGCCTTCACAAGAATCATTCGAACAAGAGGAACGAATGAAATTCTCAGTTTAATAGTAACAACAATCTTCACGAGAAGCCACTTTGGAGACAAAAGGTAAATAAAAAAAACAACAAGGTGCAGATAGAACAAATACAAGATAGAAGCTTCGTTCGACATTTTCATGCTGAAAGCTTATGGAACGTGTTACGAAAGGGTTTTGCAATCCCCGGATCAGCATAGCCAAGGACCCTTTAAGATGCAACTCCCGATCGGAACAACGACCATAAAACTACTTCACTCAATGTAGAACCCCGAACTCCATATCATGCATTCGTTGGAAGAATGCCTACGATCTACTAGATGAACCCACCTATTAATTTCCGAAAGTTTCCAGTTATGCAATCAGGTGTTGGCGATACAGGGGAAGCATTGCACACTCAACTCTAATCCTACATCCAGCTGTATCCATCCTTCAACACATAACCAGTTATTTCCGGAAACCGTCTACCTCGGACCTTCGAAACACATCTACTATACAAGCTATGGCAATACTCCCGAACTACCTCCCCAGTACTGGGTGATGTCGGGGTTATCTTGCCACTAACCGCATAGGAGAGTTTTCGATGTCGGCCGTCTTAAGTATTCTAGAACTGATGCGATATATTTGTGACGACAACACCTCGGAGCTCAACTCCCTGGGACACTGCCACAACCCCTAATGACAGGAGGCATTGAGAACAATGTTCTCGTCACAAAGACATCGGAACAATCCAAACAATACTCGCGAGATTACTAAAAAAATTTGGTGCAATTTTGAGAGTAGAAGAGCAAGAGTAATTGTCAGGAGTCCTCACCAGAGTGAAAAGAGATGAGGAGCAAAAGAAATCCTACTCTCCGATATATATATAGGACTCAAAACATTTGAAGTGTGTGCCTAGACTCAACCGTCAACGATTCGATCAATCAGTGGGGGCTTCTAGGTCGGAGAAGGCTCTGATACCAACTTGTAATGCCCAGGATGGGATTATACCTCCTACGTGTCGAGGCACGACTTAAAGGTATAAGCCCATTCTGAAATGATCTCAAGTTTGGTATCTTTGCACATCTCATGTAAAAATGGGGATGAAAATGACAAAAGAGATATTGTGCTTACACTCGCCACGTCACACAATTCATTACATAGCAAAACATCATTCAAATAACATCACAACCCGTCTACGGGTGAAGATCCAAATGAAAGATACCAAATACATAACCACAAGTCCGAATCGCCCCTAGTAGAAACCTCTACTGATCATCGGGATAGTGCACATAGTAACGGCTACGTTCCTCATCGTACTCCCAGTATAGCTCAGAGCCGTCACCTGAATAGATCACCTGAGTACCTGCATCAGGTGTGGTGCAGAATCTGTGAGCCACGGAGGACTCAGCAATCCCGTTCCTGGGTAACAGAACTATCTAAGCCTTGGGTGTGGAACAAGGCTGAAGAAAGAATAAGAGGTTGCAGCAGCACTAGCACTAGCTTAAGTAAAATAGAGCGAGAAGAGAAGTGCCTCGGACGATAAAGTGATCACGAAGTGATCCTAGCTAAAACACGTCAAACATAACCCCACCGTGTTCACTTCCCGAACCCCTTTCGGAAAATGACCATCACGGTACTCACGCTGGTAGTGTGTTCTGAACATGGTGTCAAGTTTTCTACAACCGGATATTAACAAATTCCCATCTGCCACATAACCGCGGGCACGGCTTTCGAAAGTTCAAAACCCTGCAGGGGTGTTCCAACTTGGCCCATGACGAGCCCACGATCCGCGGAGTCGCAACTCCAAGGTGGGAAGGCCTGAGTATCCTCGGAATCCCATGCTCAAGATACTCCGACTAAGGTAAGACTAATCTAGCAAATCCTCCCGGCGTGCCGACACCCTGACAGTAGCCGCGCGTATCTAGTCTCAGGCCATGACCGGATGAGCAGTACATACGGATACCGAAGACCCCAGCGAACTGGGTGGCACCGCAAGTGGCTCTAGTTTGGACCAACACTCAAATCGAGCACTGGCCCAGGGGGGTTGATTAATTAATCCTCGGGTTAATTACTCCCTCGGCAAGTTTTAGTTGTTAGGCAAATGGAGTACCAATGTTGGGACTTGCTGGAAAAGACTTAGCGCTAAGCTGTTTATCTAGGGGGTCCCATAACCCCAACCGTGTGAGGAACGCATAATCAAGGAACATAACACCGGTTTATACGGTTCCTAAGGCGGCATGAGTGGAACAAAACACCAAGCAAGAGGCTTAGCCTTCCACCCATTACCAATATATAGATGATTTCATTAACGAGTTAATATAGTGTGATATCCCAACAAGCTTCAACATGAAGCAAGAATCTTCAAATCTTCTCCTGCAACTAGCAATGCTATAAGAGGGGTTGAGCAAAGCTTACTTAGCCAAACATGGGTTTGCATAGGTAGGGTGGTTAGACAGATTCATGGTTACAATAGGAGGCTGACAGACAAACATGGGCATCGAGGCAATAAGCTAAAGAGCGAGACTTCTAGCAATAGGCAAAGATAGTAATGATATCTGGGTCAGGTCATCTTGCCTGTTGAGTCGTCGATGGGATCGTAAGAGGGCTCCTCGTTCTCAACCTCGGTAGTAACCTCGTTCTCGTACTCGTTCTCGGCTTCCGGCTCTACTCAACATAGAACACACGAGGCACGAAATCAAACAAGATGCAATGCGCAAACTACAGGATGCATGGCTGATGCACTAAGGAAGCACTGCAGATGCACTAAGGATGCACAGAAAGACAAGATAGGAAACACAGAGATACAACATAAGGAACATGACAATGTGCATCAAGCAAGATACTTCAAAACATGTTAACAAGATGATATTATGAAACTACATGCAAAACCACACAAGTTTCATATAGGACTTGCTCAAAACGGAGCAACGGGCTAAAAGATACACCCGAAACAAGAAACAAGCAAAGCTGAAAATAACAGCCACATAGCAACTTCGGAGCAAGAAATATATACTCTACAGCACTCAAACATCATGACAAGAAGCATGGACATGAAGTAGACATATCCTACAGCAAACAATTTCATTGGAGCATCTCCATAGGAGGCATGGATCAATAGCAACAAGCTACAACATTTTGAACATGACAATAAAAACCTGACAGCAGTATCTTATAGCAACTTGGGAGCAAGAGTTAAATATGCTACAACCACCCAACTGAGCATGTGAGAGCATGAATGGATAGAAGCTCTGATACCAACTTGTCAGGCCCAAGATGCGATTCTATCCCGATCACGTGACACTTACGTGATTGGGGCACAACCGCATTTCGGGCGCTTAGCAAGATGGATATCATTACATCGTACCATTACATACATACATGGGGGATAGAACAATACATACAATCACATGAATACAACATCATCAATACAAGTATCCGACTACGGATACAAACATGAGAAGCACAAAGACATCCATCTGCTATCCCAGGCTACCGACCCGGAACCTAACCCAAGACTGAAGAAGAAGAACTCCAACAACAGAACAACGCTCTCACATCAAGACATCGGAAACCTGCACCTGCACCTGTTGTTGTAGTATCTGTGAGCCACGAGGACTCAGCAATCCCATAACCATGGGTAACAAGACTATCAAAGCTTAATAGGTAGGAAGAGGTAAAGTGGTGAGGTTGCAGCAGCGGCTAAGCAAAGTATGGTGGCTAACTTACGAGTACAAGAATAAGATGAGCATCTACGCAAACAGTCGTAACTAGTAGTGATCGCTAAAGATCCTGAACTACATACGAGTCAAACATAACCCCACCGTGTTCTCTTCTCAAAGTGAAAAGAGACAGTCATGGTTACTCACACAGTTGTGTGTTTTACTTCGGATCCTCTGTCAAGTTTTCTACAAACGAACATTAACAAATTCCAATCCGCCACATAACCGCGGGCACGGCTTTCGAAAGATCATAACCCTACAGGGGTGTCCCAACTTAGCCCATCACAAGCTCTCACGATTAGCTGAAGTGATAAATATAATATCATCACCCCTTATCTTAGGGAAATCCGATCAGGCTCGGCATCCCGGTGCACAAGACATTTCGACAATGGTAAAACAAGTCCAGCAAGACCTCCCGGTGTGTCGACACCCTGATAGTTGCCGCGCGTATCTCGTCTCAGGCCACGACCGGATGGGCGATGCTACAGGTAAAACCAAACCTCGAGTTTCCCCGTGGTGGCCCCGTAGGACCCCCGTTTGGGACCAACACCATCAGCACTGGCCCCCCAGCTATGTAGAAGAATCCTCGGGTAGCGCTAACTCCCTATGCAATTTAATTAATTAATTAAGTTGTTATTATGAGCAAATTAAAACCAATGTTGGGCCTTGCTGGAGGAGTTTTATTCAAAGACGAACTGTCAAGGGGTCCCCATATACCCATCATGTAAGGAACGCAAAATCAAGGAACATAATGCCGGTTTATCGGCACCTAAGGTGGCATGAGTGGAACAAAACACCGAGCAAAAGGCCAAGCCTTCCACCCATGCCCAGTATATAGGTGTGTTATTAATAATTATAGATATTGTGATATACCAACAACAAGTTCCCTCCTGGAACGATCTTCATATTCACCTGCAACTAACAACGCTATAAGAGGGGCTGAGCAAGCGGGTAACATAGCCAAACAAAGTTTTGCTAGGAAGGTTTCAAAGGTTAGAGGTTTCATGGCAACAAGGAGAGGCTGACAATAATGATGGGTAGCGCGGCATATAACGATAGCATCGAGACACTAAGCATGGCAATGATAGTAAAGGTATCCAATGGTATGGTCATCTTGCCTGAGATCCCGCAAGGAAGAAGACGGTTCCGTGAAGAAGACGGAGAAGAAGCCTTGATGAAGAACCATGGGTAGACGAACGAAACCTCACGAACGCAACGGAACAGGCACTAACGAGAAGAAACAAGAAACACGGTAAACAAACCACTCAAGAACATGACAACATGCACTACCAAGTAGGATGCACGACAAGTCTACATATGATACACAACAAGTCTATACAGGAAGCACAACAAGTCTATACAGGAAGCATAACGTGGCAAGGTAGGAAGCACAGAAAACAACACAAGTTTATATGATGCAATACATGGCAAGGTATGATGCATGACAAATCTATACAGGAAGCCCAGCAAGTCTATACAGGAAGCATAACAAGGCAAGGTAGGAAGCACAGAAAACAACACACGTTTATATGATGCAATACATGGCAAGGTATGATGCATGACAAATCTATACAGGAAGCATAGCAAGTCTATACAGGAAGCATAACAAGGCAAGGTAGGAAGCACAGAAAACAACACAAGTTTATATGATTCAATACATGGCAAGGTATGATGCATGACAAATCTATACATGAAGCACAACAAGTCTATACAGGAAGCATAACATGGCAAGGTAGGAAGCACAACATGGCAACGGTGCAAGATGCACCCAAACATCAACCAAACTCACTCCAAACATGTTAACAAGATGATATTATGATTCTACATGCAAAATCACACGAGTTTCATATAAGGAACACTCCAAACGGAGCAACGGGCTAAAAGATACACATGAAACAATATATAACAACAAGCTGAAATTAACAGCCACATAGCAACTTTGGAGCATGATAAATATAAGCTACAACACTCAAACATGGCAACAAGAAGCATGAACATGAAGTAAACATATCCTACAGCAAACAACTCCATTGGAGCATCTCCATAGGAGGCATGTATCAATAGCAACAAGCTACAACATTTTGATCATGACAATAAAAACCTGACAGCAATATTTTACAGCAACTTGGGAGCAAGAATTAAATAAGCTACAACAAGTCAAATGAGCAAGTAAGGACATGAATGGATAGACAACAACATATACAACAAGGAATGATCAATGGCCACCCCAAAACTAACATGGATTTACCTAGGGCATCAAGCAAACATAGCATCAGGATATTACAGATTCCAGACTTAGTGAAATTTCACTAAGTGTTAAAACAGCAATAACAACATGGCATGTTTGTGAGCCTGTTTAACTCAACACAAGGCATATCATGGAAAGTTAAATGCACCACATCAAAGACCACATCATGGATATTCTAAAACATCTAGGCATGTGACATGGGGACAAACACATCAATAGCAACGAGTTCCTCAACTAGGCATCTCGTAACAAGTTTCAGAACATAACAGCCAAATGCACTTTTGCAATAGAGATAAACATGGCAATATGAACTCAAACAAGCATGCTATAGCAACCAACATGTAGATCATCTCATGATGAACATTTTGACATATCATTTGCATCATTTGGATAAACATGCATCAAGTTATCACATCTCAAACATGGCATGAAAACAACTAATAGCAGCAGGTTATAACAAGTAGCACTCTTCTCATGAAGATTAAGACATCTATATGGACTCAAACATGCATGACACAATGGAACAAAACATAGTACATGTCACCACGATCATTTTGACATATAATATGCTCAAAACGGACCAGCACAGTAAAAGATATCCTCATCACAAAAAATGCATCAGACAAGGAAAATCTAAACACTTAGAAGAAAAACGAGGGTCAACCTCCGCGGGTCGGGTCCTGGTCAACTGGGTCGGAGCGGGTCAACGCGCCGGAAGTGGATCGGGCGCCGGTGCGGTTGGTGGAGCGGGTCGCGGGTTGCGGGTCGACCTCCGGGTCGGCCCGTTAGGGTTTCCCCCAGGCCCGATCTGGTGGATCGAGGTTTGCAACAAGTGCACTCAGAAGGGTCACTATGCCAACAAGTGCCCCAACCCAAGGCGCCTTCCGCCTCCTCCACCTGTCAGCACTGCTATTGTCAAGCACAATCCCATGCATGCAAGAGTGAATCTGATGAATGCAGCTCAAGCAAAGAATTCTTCAGATGTGATACTTGGTAACCTTCCAGTTAACTCTATTCCTATAAAAGTTTTGTTTGATTCGGGTGCTTCATGTTCCTTCATGTCATATCCATTTGCATCCAAGCACGATGTTGTCACTAAAAATTTGCCAAGGGAGTTATCAGTTATTTCTCCGGGGAGACGAATGACTTCTAGTGTGTATGCTCCGGATGTATCTATTCGCATGGGTGATTACCGCTTTCTGGCTAAACCGGTGGTTCTCGGTAACTCCAACATTGACCTTATTCTCGGGATGGATTGGCTTTCTCAGCATGATGCTCACATTAATTGTGCAAATAAGGAAGTCAAGATTACTCATCCTAACGAAGACGTGATTATCTTCGCCTCTCGAGATAACACAATCAGGCTATTCTCTCTCAATGACAAGGGCGAGATTAATGCCATCTCTCAAATTCCGGTGGTTAATGAATACGAAGATGTTTTCCCTGAAGAGCTTCCAGGCATGCCTCCACATCGTCAAGTTGAATTCGTCATTGAACTCGAGCCTGGTACTGAGCCAGCATGCCAACGTCCGTACAAGCTCTCCCCTGAAGAGTTGAAGGACTTGAAGAAACAGCTTGATGAAGAAGAGCGTATGGGTCTGATCAGGCCTAGCACGTCTCCTTGGGGCTGTGCTGTCTTATTTGTCAAGAAGAAGGATGACACGGAGCGCCTTTGCGTTGATTACCGACCATTGAACAAGAAGACAATAAAGAACAAGTATCCGCTCCCCAACATCAATGAATTGTTCGAGCAGCTCAAGGGAGCTAAAGTGTTCTCTAAGCTCGATCTCAGAATGGGTTATCACCAAATTCGCATTCGTGAAGAAGATATCCACAAGACTGCGTTCAGAACAAGCTACGGCTCCTATGAATATACAGTCATGTCCTTTGGCCTCGCTAATGCTCCACCTACCATCTCGAGAATGATGCACTACATTTTCAACCCCTACACCAACGAGTTTGTGCTTGTGTATCTGGTTGACATCTTGGTATTCTCCAAGAATGAAGAGGATCACGAAAAGCACCTCCGTCTAGTTCTCGACAGACTCCGTGAACATAAGTTATATGCCAAGTTCTCCAAGTGCGAATTCTGGCTCGATAAGGTCTTGTATCTGGGCCATATCATCTCCGCTGATGGTATTGCTATGAACCCCGAGAAAGTTGAAGCGATTGTCAACTGGGAACCTCCTCAGAGCGTCAGACAACTCTGAAGCTTCCTTGGTCTTGCTAGCTATTGCAGAAGATTCGTTGAGAACTTCTCCAAGATTGCCAAGCCTCTCTCAAACTTGCTGCAGAAGAATGTCAAGTACAACTGGTCTCCGGATTGTGATGTGGCATTCAAAACTCTCGAAGAAAAGCTCATCTCTGCTCCAGTTCTTACCCCTCCAGATGAGTCCAAGCCCTACGAAGTATTCTGTGATGCTTCTCTTCAAGGACTTGGTGGTGTGCTAATGTAGGACAAGAAGATTGTGGCATACACTTCTCGTCAACTGAAGCCAAGTGAGAAGAACTACCCCACACATGATCTCGAGCTAGCAGCTGTGGTACACGCTTTGATCACGTGGAGACACCTTCTGTTGGGCAGAAAAGTCGATATCTTCACCGATCACAAGAGCTTGAAGTACATCTTCACACAGCCGAACCTGAACCTTCACCAGACTCGTTGGGTTGAAATGATCCAAGAGTATGATCCAAGCATCGAATACACACCTGGCAAGGCCAATGTCATTGCAGATTCCTTGAGCAGAAAGGCATATTGCAACAGTCTCCTTATCAAGCCGTTTCAGCCTGAGCTTTGTGAAGCTTTCAGGAAGCTCAACCTCCAAGTTGTTCCGCAAGGATTTTCTTGCAAATCTTCAAGTTGCTCCTACCTTGGAAGATCAGATTCGTGAGGCCCAACTCAGTAATGCTATGGTGCAGAAAGTGAAACATGGTATTGCAAAGGGTACTCCCAAATACAAGTGCTATCGCGTTGATGAGAGAGATACCTTGTTCTTTGAGGACAAACTTGTGGTTCCCAAGGGTGATCTCAGGAAGCTCATAATGAACGAAGCACATGACTCTCTCCTGTCGATTCATCCTGGAAGTTCCAAGATGTACCAAGACCTCAAGCAATCTTACTGGTGGACTCGCATGAAAAGGGAGATTGCCCAATTCGTGAATGAATGTGATGTCTGCAGAAGAGTGAAGGCAGAGCACCAACGTCCAGCCGGTCTTCTCCAACCTCTTCCTATTCCCGAGTGGAAATTCGACCACATTGAAATGGATTTCGTCACTGGCTTTCCAAAGTCCAAGAGAGGGAATGATTCTATCTTTGTGGTGATTGACAAGCTTACCAAAGTCGCTCAATTCCTTCCAGTCAAAGAATCCATCAATGCAGCTCAACTGGCAGAGTTGTACTCTTCCAGAATTGTGTCCTTACATGGCATTCCTCAAGTTATCTCCTCAGACCGTGGAAGTTTGTTCACATCCAAGTTCTGGGACTCCTTCCAGTCTGCCATGGGCACTAAGATCCGTTTCAGCACTGCATTTCACCCTCAGACTAGTGGTCAAGTCGAGAGAGTGAATCAGATTCTAGAAGACATGCTCAGGGCTTGTGTCATATCTTTTGGCATGAAGTGGGAAGATTGCCTTCCGTTTGCCGAGTTCTCTTACAACAACAGCTTCCAAGCAAGTGCCGGCAAAGCTCCGTTTGAAATCCTCTATGACAGAAAGTGCCGTACCCCTCTCAACTGGTCCGAGACTGGTGAACGTCAACTTCTTGGCAATGACTTGATCTCAGAAGCTGAAGAAATGTGCAAAGTCATACGTGAGAATCTCAAGGCCGCTCAATCGCGTCAGAAGAGCTACTATGACGGCAAGCATCGTGATTTGGCCTTCAACATTGGGGTTCATGTCTACCTCCGTGTTTCTCCTATGAAAGGCACCCAAAGATTTGGTATCAAAGGAAAGCTTGCTCCTAGATACGTGGGCCCTTTCAAGATACTTGGCAAAAGAGGCGATCTAGCCTATCAACTTGAGCTCCCTTCCAACTTCGCTAATGTTCATGATGTGTTTCACGTGTCTCAACTCCGCATGTGCTTGAAGACACCTGAACGCACCATTCTGTTCGAGGAGATTGATCTTCAACAAGACTTGTCTTACCGAGGGCATCCCGTTGCTATTCTCGAAGAAACCGAGCGCAAGACCCGCAACAAGTCAATCAAGTTCTTGAAAGTCAAGTGGTCACACCATACCGACCGAGAAGCTACGTGGGAATGAGAAGATCACATTCGTTCCGAGTACCATTCCTTCTTCTAGTCCTAGATCTCGGGACGAGATCTTTTCGTAGTAGTGGAGAGTTTGTAATGCCCCGGATGTAACACTTTCCCCTTTTGGCAATATATAAACTTTGGCTTCATCAATTCCATTCCGGGTTCTTCGTTTTTTTGGGTTTTCGTCGTTTTGTCGTGTGCGTGTGTGCATTCATCCATGTCATGTTGTCATGTGCATTGCATTGCATTTGTGTTGTCTTTTGCATCCGGTCTCACTCGTTCCTTCCCGTTGTCTGTTTCGAGTTCCGACGCTCTCACACGTGCCCGTGGCTTCCCGGAGTCCTTCTTTCGTGTTTGGCCGTGTAACGTTTCCATAATGGCGTGAGACTTGTCATGCGATGTTGATTTGATACGCGTAACCCGCCTGTCAAGTTATGTCGCGTTTGGAGTTCGTTTGGTACTCCAACGGGTATCCTCGTGGGCTAAAAGTACCTCCTCTTGAGGCCCAGAACCCCCCCTCCAACAGCCCAACAACCCAGCTCAAACCCTTCCCATCATCCCGGCCGTTCAATTGTGATCGCGTGGCCGAAAACCCCTCCTCATTTGGACTCTCCTAGCTCCTTGTGCCTATATAAACGTCCACCCCCTCCAATTTTGTGTCCAAAACCCTAGTGCTTCCACCGCCGCCGCACAGTGCTTCCACCGCCGCTGCACAGTGCTTCCGCCGCCGCCGCGCGGGCCCGCAGGCCCAGCACCGGCCCGCAGCGCCGCAGATCCGGGCCGTAGTTCCCCAGCCGCGCCCCCGCGCCTTCGTCCCCGCCGCCGGGAGCTCGCAGCCGCCGCCGCCGACCGGAGCGTTGCCGCGCCGGTCTTCTCCGACCCCGCCGCCGGTCTTCCTCCGGCCACGAGCCATCCCCGCCGCCGCGCCCCTCAAGTTCCCGCCGCCGCCGAGCCCTCAGGCTTCCAGGCCGCCGCGGGCCCCTCGCCGCCGGGCCTCCCGCCGGCCGGTCGCCGCTCGCCGTCCCTCCGGCCTCCCGCCGGCCGGAGTAATCCCGCCACCGCCGAAGCTCGAGGCGCCGGCCTCGTCGATCCAGAGCTCGATCCACCAGGTCGGGACTGGGGGAAACCCTAATGGGTCGACCCGGAGGTCGACCCGCGACCCGCTCCACCAACCGCACCGGCGCCCGATCCACTTCCTACGCGTTGACCCGCTCCGACCCAGTTGACCAGGACCCGACCCGCGGAGGTTGACCCTCGTTTTTCTTCTGTGTTTAGATTTTGCTTGTCTGATGCATTTTTGTGATGAGGATATCTTTTACTGTGCTGGTCCGTTTTGAGCATATTATATGTCAAAATGATCGTGGTGACATGTACTATGTTTTGTTCCATTGTGTCATGCATGTTTGAGTCCATCTAGATGTCTTAATCTTCATGAGAAGAGTGCTACTTGTTATAAACTGCTGCTATTAGTTGTTTTCATGCCATGTTTGAGATGTGATAACTTGATGCATGTTTGTCCAAATGAAGCAAATGATATGTCCACATGTTCGTCATGAGAGGCTCTACATGTTGGTTGCTATAGGTTGCATGATAGAATTCTTATTGCCATGTTTATCACCTTTGCAAATGTGTATGTGGCTGTTAGGTTTTTAAACTTGTTATGAGATGCCTAGTTGAGGAGCTCGTTGCTATTGATGTGGTTGTCCCCTTGTTGCATGCTTATATGTTTTGGACTCCTCGTCATGTGCTCTTTGCTGTGGTGCAAACCACTTGCCATGTTATGCTTTGAGGTGACTTAAACTTGCTCACAAACATGCCATGATAATATTGATGTTTTAACACTTAGTGAAATTTCACTAAGTCTGGAATCTGTAATATCCGGATGCTATGTTTGCTTGTTGTTCTAGGAAAATCCATGTTAGTTTTGGGGTGGCTATTGATGATTCCTTGTTGTATAAGTTGTTGTCTATCCATTCATGCTCTCACATGCTCATTTGGGTGGCTGTAGCATATTTAATTCTTGCTCCCAAGTTGCTATAAAATATTGCTGTCAGGTTTTTAGTGTCATGATCAAAATGTTGTAGCTTGTTGCTAATGATCCATGCCTCCTATGGAGATGCTCCAATGAAATTGTTTGCTGTAGGATATGTCTACTTCATGCCCATGCTTGTTGTCACCATGTTTGAGTGCTGTAGAGTATATATTTCTTGCTCCGAAGTTGCTATGTGGCTGTTAATTTCAGCTTTGCTTGTTTCTTGTTTTGGGTGTATCTTTTAGCCCGTTGCTCTGATTTGAGCAAGTCCTATATGAAACTTGTGTGGTTTTGCATGTAGATTTATAATATCATCTTGTTAACATGTTTTGAAGTATCTTGCTTGATGCATATTGTCATGTTCCTTGTGCTGTATCTCTGTATTTCCTATGTTGTCTTGCTCTGCATCCTTAGTGCATCTGCAGTGCTTCCTTAGTGCATCAGCCATGCATCCTGTAGTTTGCGCATTGCATCTTGTTTGATTTCGTGCCTCGTTTGTTTTGTGTTGAGTAGAGCCAGAAACCGAGACCGAGTACGAGAACGAGGTTACTACCGAGGTTGAGAACGAGGAGCCCTCTTACGATCCCATCGACGACTCGACAGGCAAGATGACTTGACCCAGATATCATTACTATCTTTTCCTATTGCTAGAAGTCTCGCTCTTTAGCTTATTGCCTCGATGCCCATGTTTTCCTGTCAGCCTCCTATTGTAACCATGAATCTGTCTAACCACCCAACCTATGCAAACCTTTGTTTGGCTAAGTAAGCTTCGCTCAGCCCCTCTTATAGCATTGCTAGTTGCAGGAGAAGATTTGAAGATTCTTGCTTCATGTTGAAGCTTGTTGGGATATCACACTATATAAACTCTTTAATTAAATCATCTATATATTGGTAATGGGTGGAAGGCTAAGCCTCTTGCTTGGTGATTTGTTCCACTCATGCCGCCCTAGGAACCGTATAAACCGGTGTTATGTTCCTTGATTATGCGTTCCTCACACGGTTGGGGTTATGGGACCCCCTCGATAAACCGCTTAGCGCTAAGTCTTTTCCAGCAAGTCCCAACATTGGTACTATTTGCCTAAACAACTAAAAACTTGCATAGGGAGTAATTAATCCTCTTATTAATCAACAACCCGGGCCAGTGTTCCACATGAGTGTTGGTCCAAACTGGGGGTCCTGCAGGGCCACCTTGGGGGAACCCGAGGTCTGGTAAAAACCTGTAGCATCGCCCATCCGGTCGTGGCCTGAGACGAGATATGCGCGGCTACTATCAGGTTGTCGGCACGCCGGGAGGATTTGCTGGATTAGCCTTACCTTAGTCAGAGTACCTTGAGCACGGGATTCCGAGGATACTCGGGCCTTCCCACATTGGAGTTGCGACTCCGCGGATCGTGGGCTTGTCATGGGCCAAGTTGGAACACTCCTGCAGGGTTTTGAACTTTCGAAAGCCGTGCCCGCAGTTATGTGGCAGATGGGAATTTGTTAATATCCGGTTGTAGAAAACTTGACACCATGTTCAGAACACACTACCAGCGTGAGTACCGTGACGGTCATTTTCTGAAAGGGGTTCGGGAAGTGAACACAGTGGGGTTATGTTTGACGTGCTTAGTTAGGATCACTTCGCGATCACTTTATCCGCTCATGGCACTTCTCTTCTCGCTCTTATTCACGTAAGCTAGCGCTAGTGCAGCTGCAGCCTTTTATTCTTTCTTCAGCCTTGTTCCACACCCAAGGCTTAGATAGTTGTGTTACCCGGGAACGGGATTGCTGAGTCCTCTGTGGCTCACAGATTCTACACCACACCAGATGCAGGTACTCAGGTGATCTATTCAGGTGACGGCACCGAGCTATACTGGGAGTACGACGAGGAACGTAGCCGTTACTATGTGCACTATCCCGACGATCAGTAGTGGTTTCTACTAGGGGCGATTCAGACCTGTGGCTTTATGTATGTTTGGTATCTTTCATTTGGATCTTCACCCGTAGACGGGTTGTGATGTTATTTGAATGATGTTTGGCTATGTAATGAATTGTGTTATAGTGGCGAGTGTAAGCCAACTATCTCTTTTCCTTTTCATCCCCATTTTTACATGAGATGTGCAAAGATACCGAACTTGCGATCATTCCAGAATGGGCTTATACCTTTAAGTCATGCATCGACACGTAGTAGTTTGTACTGCCCCGAATGTAACACTTTCCCCTTTTGGCAATATATAAACTTTGGCTTCATCAATTCCATTCCGGGTTCTTCGTTTTTTCGGGTTTTCGTCGTTTTGTCGTGTGCGTGTGTGCATTCATCCATGTCATGTTGTCATGTGCATTGCATTGCATTTGTGTTGTCTATTGCATCCGGTCTCACTCGTTCCTTCCCGTTGTCCGTTTCGAGTTCCGACGCTCTCACACGTGCCCGTGGCTTCCCGGAGTCCTTCTTTCGTGTTTGGCCGTGTAACGTTTCCGTAATGGCGTGAGACTTGTCGTGCGATGTTGTTTTGATACGCGTTACCCGCCTGTCAAGTTTTGTCGCGTTTGGAGTTCGTTTGGACTCCAACGGGTATCCTCGTGGGCTAAAAGTACCTCCTCTTGAGGCCCAGAACCCCCCCTCCAACAGCCCAACAACCCAGCTCAAACCCTTCCCATCATATCGGCCGTTCAATTGTGATTGCGTGGCCGAAAACCCCTCCTCATTTGGACTCTCCTAGCTCCTTGTGCCTATATAAACGTCCACCCCCTCCAATTTTGCGTCCAAAACCCTAGTGCTTCCACCGCCGCCGCACAGTGCTTCCGCCGCTGCCGCGCGGGCCTGCAGTGCCGCAGATCCGGGCCGTAGTTCCCCAGTCGTGCCCCCGCGCCTTCGTCCCCGCCGCCGGGAGCTCGCAGCTGCCGTCGCCGGCCGGAGCGCCGCCGCGCCGGCTTTCTCCGACCCCGCCGCCGGTCTTCCTCCGGCCTCGAACCATACCCGCCGCCACGCCCCTCAAGTTCCCGCCGCCGCCGAGCCCTCAGGCTTCCAGGCCGCTGCGGGCCCCTCGCCGCCGGGCCTCCCGCCGGCCGGTCGCCGCTCGCCGTCCCTCCGACCTCCCGCCGGCCGGAGTAATCCCGCCGCCTGATACGTCCAAAACGTATCTATTATTTCTGCTTGCTCCATGCCTCTTTTGGGTGATATTGCTATCTTATTTATACACTTCCATACACTTTTGATCATATTTGGACTAACCTATTAACTCAGTGCACCCCAGTGCCAGTTTTTGTTTTCGGCTGTTTTTGTATTTCAGGTTTTCCCATTACGAGAACTGTCAGAAAAATACCGGAAAAATTATATAAAAAATCAGCGTTCCAGAAGGTTCCCGGTAGCCAAAGTACAGCCGGGGGGGCACCAGGGCTCCAGGCGCCCTGGTGGCGTGGCCCCCTGGCCGCGCCGGGGGGGGGGGGGCGCCTGGGCCCCCCGAGCCTCGTCTGATGCCCCCCTTTGGCATATATTTATACCGTCTCCCGAAACCCTCGAGACGGGAACTCTTTTTCGCGATCTCATCTCTGTTCCGCCGCCGCCGCCGCTTCCAAGATCGGGAGCACCAGGAGAACTCTTCCCGGCACCCTGCCGGAGGGGAGGATCACCACCGGGAGCCTCTCCACCACCATGGACGCCTCCCGGATGAGTTGTGAGTAGTCTCCCTTGGACCATGGGTCCATGACCAGTAGCTATGTGATGTTCTCCTCCCGTTCTTGTGCTTCACTAATTAGTCCTCGTGAGCTGCCCTACATGATAGAGGCACATATGTAATCCTTATGCTGTTGCTATGTTGAGTTTGCTGGGATCCGATGGATTGTGAGATTATGTTCAGATTGTGTTTGAGTAATATATTTGATCTACCTCTTTTATATTTATGTTCGTAAGTAATTCTTGCATGTTCCCCGTTGTTATTTATTGCTTTGGCCAAGTAGTAGGTAGTGACTCCAAGAGGGAACGTTATGCTTGATTGTGGGTTCATGCCCCTCGATGACTAGCTTGAGTGACAGAAACATGAGTCTAGGGGATGTGCTGTTGCCACAAGGGGGAAAACAACGGTGCTTGTGCCCGCGGGTGCAAGGATTGTTTACTTTACGCAAAGTTCTTTTAATGCAGTTGTCTGTTGCTTTGAGTTTACACTATGGGTGGGACTCGCAACTTAATACCAGCGAGATGTTCTGGATAGATATCTCAAGGTGGATGATTAGTAGTAGATATTGATGGATTTCGGTCTACTTACCTTGGCGTACCGCCCATGCTTTGAACCTCTACCTTTCTTGCAATATAATTAGCATTGGTTTGCGCACATAATTCTGTCAATTGCCCAGCTGTAATTCGTTTACCTCACATAGCTGTTTTATCGTCTTTTGGGAGAGAGACATCACTAGTGAACATCATGAGACTCCGGTCCATATTACCATCATCGATCACATCTACTATTTACTTTCCGCTTTTTACTTACTATTGCAATTATATCTATCACTACTATCACTTGCGTTTGATCCTTTGTAAACTACAAGGCCGGAGGGATTGACAACCTCTCTGTACTCGTCGGGAGCAAAGTTATTTGTATCTGTGTGCAGGTCCACGTTGATTGCTAATATATCTGGCGCCGTTAGCAGTTGACACCTTCTTGTTGAAACTGGGAGTCTCAGGGAAATCGATCCTTGGTATTGCCAAGGGAAAACTTCCGCTACACTGCATCTCAAACCTTCCACTTGGGGTAACCAACGAGGTGCGAGAAGCCATTACCGCCGCCGAAGCTCGAGGTGCCGGCCTCGTCGATCCAGAGCTCGATCCACCAGATCGGGCCTGGGGGAAACCCTAACGGGCCGACCCGGAGGTCGACTCGCGACCCGTGACCCGCTCCACCAACCGCACCGGCGCCCGATCCACTTCCGGCGCGTTGACCCGCTCTGACCCAGTTGACCAAGACCCGACCCGCGGAGGTTGACCCTCGTTTTTCTTCTAAGTGTTTAGATTTTCCTTGTCTGATGCATTTTGTGATGAGAATATCTTTTAAGTGTGCTGGTCCGTTTTGAGCATATTATATGTCAAAATGATCGTGGTGACATGTACTATGTTTTGTTCCATTGTGTCATGCATGTTTGAGTCCATCTAGATGTCTTAATCTTCATGAGAAGAGTGCTACTTGTTATAAACTGCTGCTATTAGTTGTTTTCATGCCATGTTTGAGATGTGATAACTTGATGCATGTTTGTCCAAATGAAGCAAATGATATGTCCACATGTTCATCATGAGATGCTCTACATGTTGGTTGCTATAGGATGCATGATAGAATTCTTATTGCCATGTTTATCTCCTTTGCAAAAGTGTATGTGGCTGTTAGGTTTTTAAACTTGTTACGAGATGCCTAGTTGAGGAGCTCGTTGCTATTGATGTGGTTGTCCCTTTGTTGCATGCTTATATGTTTTGGACTCCCCATCATGTGTACTTTTCTGTGGTGCAAACCACTTGCCATGTTATGCTTTGAGGTGACTTAAACTTGCTCACAAACATGCCATGATAATATTGCTGTTTTAGCACTTAGTGAAATTTCACTAAGTCTGGAATCTGTAATATCCGGATGCTATGTTTGCTTGTTGTTCTAGGAAAATACATGTTAGTTTTTCGGTGGATATTGATGATTCCTTGTTGTATAAGTTGTTGTCTATCCATCCATGCCCTCACATGTTCATTTGGGTGGCTATAGCATATTTAATTCTTGCTCCCAAGTTGCTATAAAATATTGCTGTCAGGTTTTTGTTGTCATGTTCAAAATGTTGTAGCTTGTTGCTATTGATCCATGCCTCCTATGGAGATGCTCCAATGGAGTTGTTTGCTGTAGGTTATGTCTACTTCATGCCCATGCTTGTTGTCACCATGTTTGAGTGCTGTAGAGTATATATTTCTTGCTCCGAAGTTGCTATGTGGCTGTTAATTTCAGCTTTGCTTGTTTCTTGTTTCGGGTGTATCTTTTAGCCCGTTGCTCCGATTTGAGCAAGTCCTATATGAAACTTGTGTGATTTTGCATGTAGATTCATAATATCATCTTGTTAACATGTTTTGAAGTATCTTGCTTGATGCATATTGTCATGTTCCTTGTGCTGTATCTCTGTGTTTCCTATGTTGTCTTGCTGTGCATCCTTAGTGCATCTGCAGTGCTTCCTTAGTGCATCAGCCATGCATCCTATAGTTTGCGCATTGCATATTGTTTGATTTTATGCCTCGTGTGTTTTGTGTTGAGTAGAGCCGGTAGCCGAGACCGAGTACGAGAACGAGGTTACTACCGAGGTTGAGAACGAGGAGCCCTCTTACAATCCCATCGACGACTCGACAGGCAAGATGACCTGACCCAGATATCATTACTATCTTTGCCTATTGCTAGAAGTCTCGCTCTTTAGCTTATTGCCTCGATGCCCATGTTTGTCTGTCAGCCTCCTATTGTAACCATGAATCTGTGTAACCACCCAACCTATGCAAACCATTGATTGGCTACGTAGGCATCGCTCAGCCCCTCTTATAGCATTGCTAGTTGCAGGAGAAAATTTGAAGATTTTGCTTCATGTTGAAGCTTGTTGGGATATCACACTATATAAACTCTTTATTTAAATCATCTATATATTGGTAATGGGTGGAAGGCTAAGCCTCTTGCTTGGTGATTTGTTCCACTCATGCCGCCCTAGGAACCGTATAAACCGATGTTATGTTCTTTGATTATGCGTTCCTCACACGGTTGGGGTTATGGGACCCCCTCGATAAACCGCTTAGCGCTAAGTCTTTTCCAGCAAGTCCCAACATTGGTACTATTTGCCTAAACAAGTAAAAACTTGCATAGGGAGTAATTAACCCTCTTCTTAATCAACAACCCGGGCCAGTGCTCCACATGAGTGTTGGTCCCAACTGGGGGTCCTGCAGGGCCACCTTGGGGGAACCCGAGGTCTGGTAAAAACCTGTAGCATCGCCCATCCGGTCGTGGCCTGAGACGAGATACGCGCGGCTACTATCAGGGTGTCGGCACGCCGGGAGGATTTGCTAGATTAGCCTTACCTTAGTCGGAGTATCTTGAGCACGGAATTCCGAGGATACTCGGGCCTTCCCACCTTGGAGTTGCGACTTCGCGGATCGTGGGCTTGTTATGGGCCAAGTTGGAACACCCCTGCAGGGTTTTGAACATTCGAAAGCCGTGCCCGCGGTTATGTGGCAGATGGGAATTTGTTAATATCCGGTTGTAGAAAACTTGACACCATGTTCAGAACACACTACCAGCGTGAGTACCATGACGGTCATTTTCCGAAAGGGGTTCGGGAAGTGAACACGGTGGGGTTATGTTTGACATGCTTAGTTAGGATTACTTCGTGATCACTTTATCCGCTCGTGGCACTTCTCTTCTCGCTCTTATTCACGTAAGCTAGTGCTAGTGCAGCTGCAGCCTTTTATTCTTTCTACAGCCTTGTTCCACACCCAAGGCTTAGATAGTTCTGTTACCCGGGAACGGGATTGCTGAGTCCTCTGTGGCTCACAGATTCTACACCACACCAGATGCAGGTACTCAGGTGATCTATTCAGGTGACGGCTCCGAGCTATACTGGGAGTACGATGAGGAACGTAGCCGTTACTATGTGCACTATCCCGATGATCAGTAGTGGTTTCTACTAGGGGCGATTCAGACCTGTGGCTTTATGTATGTTTGGTATCTTTCATTTGGATCTTCACCCGTAGATGGGTTGTGATGTTATTTGAATGATGTTTGGCTATGTAATGAATTGTGTGACGTGGCGAGTGTAAGCCAACTATCTCTTTTCCTTTTCATCCCCATTTTTACATGAGATGTGCAAAGATACCGAACTTGCGATCATTCCAGAATGGGCTTATACCTTTAAGTCGTGCCTCGACACGTAGGAGGTATAGTCCCATCCTGGGCATTACAAGTTGGTATTCAGAGCCTTCTCCGACCTAGAAGCCCCCACTGATTGATCGAATCGTTGACGGTTGAGTCTAGGCACACACTTAAAATGTTTTGAGTCCTATATATATATCGGAGAGTAGGATTTCTTTTGGTCCTCATCTCTTTTCACTCTAGTGAGGACTCCTGACGATTACTCTTGTCTCTTCTACTCTCAAAATTGCACCAATTTTTTTTTGGAATCTCATGAGTATTGTTTGGATTGTTCCGATGTCTTTGTGACGAGAACATTGTTCTCGGTGCCTCCTGTCATTTAGGGGTTGTGGCAATGTCCCGGGGAGTTGAGCTCCGAGGTGTTGTCGTCACAAACATATCGTGGCAGTTCTAGAATACTTAAGATGGCCGACATCAAAAAAATCTCCTATGCGGTTAGTGGCAAGATAACCCCGACATCACCCAGTACTGGGGAGGTAGTTCGGGAGTATTGCCATAGCTTGTATAGTAGATGTGTTTCGAAGGTCCGAGGTAGACGGTTTCCGGAAATAACTGGTTATGTGTTGAAGGATGGATACAGCTGGATGTAGGATTAGAGTTGAGTGCGCGATGCTTCCCCTGTATCCCCAACACCTGATTGCATAACTGGAAACTTTGGGAAATTAATAGGTGGGTTCATCTAGTAGATCATAGGCATTCTTCCAACGAATGCATGATATGGAGTTCGGGGTTCTACATTGAGTGAAGTAGTTTTATGGCCGTTGTTCCGATCGGGAGTTGCATCTTAAAGGGTCCTTGGCTATGCTGATCCGGGGATTGCAAAACCCTTTCGTAACACGTTCCATAAGCTTTCAGCACGAATATGTCGAACGAAGCTTCTATCTTGTATTTGTTCTATCTGCACCTTGTTGTTTTTTATTTACCTTTTGTCTCCCAAGTGGCTTCTCGTGAAGATTGTGTTACTATTAAAAAAAGAATTTCATTCGTTCCTCTTGTTCGAATGATTCTTGTGAAGAATATGTTGCAATTCTAGCCGTTATTTCAGCTTATATCTTCTTTCAATCAAATGGCTAATAGTGGTCATCTCTTTCAGGATGGCTCCTAAAAGGGTTCCCAACGCTAACCCAGAGGGTGAAGAGGTTCCTGATCGTCCTCCTTCACCTCCTCCTCCGTCTGAGGCCTGGAGAGCAATTATGCAAACTACGAATCAGAACACCCAGATGCTTATGCAGATGATGCAGCATATTCAAGCAAATCAAGCAAATCAGGTTGCTCATGGGAACCAAGGCAATTTGTTCAACCAACCCCACATTGCTACGCTCAACCAGTTCTTGGCAAATCAACCAAAGGCATTCAGTTACTGCGTGGACCCTCTCGATGCTGAAGACTGGATAACAGATATCAAGAAGCATTTCGAGTGCAGTAACATCAGGCCCGAGGACTATGTGAAGTTTGTCGCCTTCCAACTCAAGGACCAAGCAGCTGATTGGTGGCAGCAGTACAAAGACTCCAGAGCAGGGTGTGTAATCTCTTGGGATGACTTCTGCAAGGACTTTCGCTCTCACCACATTCCAACAATTGTCATCGAGGGTATGCGTGAGCAATTCCGCAACCTGAAGCAAGGCTCTATGACTGTCTACCAATATAATGTCAAGTTCCAGAACCTTGCCTGATATGCTAAGCAAGACATCCTAGATGCCAAGAGCAAGATCTATCAGTTCCGTGGTGGTCTGAAGGATGAACTCCAACTAGCTCTCACCTTGTTCGAGCCTGATGAGTTTGATCAACTCTATAATATGGCACTTAAGCAAGAGGCAGCCCAGCTCAAGATGGAAGCTTCCAAAAAGAGGATCAGAGACGCTGTTCACTCCTCCTCTTCTTCTCAAGTGGTCGCGAAGCAACAGAAGTTTTGGCTTCCACCTCCTCCAGTGATCCAAGCTCCCTACAACAACAACAACAACTCTGGTGGCCGTGCTTTCTCCCACCCACCCAACCCAAGCAATCAGTCAAAGAATCAGTTTCAAGCTTCCAAGTCAAGTGCTCCTCACTACCGTCCTCTCTTAGAAGTGGTTTGCAACAAGTGCACTCAGAAGGGTCACTATGCTAACAAGTGCCCCAACCCAAGGCGCCTTCCGCCTCCTCCACCTGTCAGCACTGCTATTGTCAAGCACAATCCCAAGCATGCAAGAGTGAATCTGATGAATGCAGCTCAAGCAGAGAATTGTTCAGATGTGATACTTGGTAACCTTCGAGTTAACTATATTCCTGTAAAAGTTTTGTTTGATTCGGGAGCTTCATGTACCTTCATGTCATATCCATTTGCATCCAAGCACGATGTTGTCACTAAAAATTTGCCTAGGGAGTTATCAGTTATTTCTCCGGGGAGACGAATGACTTCTAGTGTGTATGCTCCGGATGTATCTATTCGCATGGGTGATTAACGCTTTCTGGCTAAACCGGTGGTTCTCGGCAACTCAGACATTGACCTTATTCTCGGGATAGATTGGCTTTCTCAGCATGATGCTCACATTGATTGTGCAAATAAGGAAGTCAAGATTACTCATCCTAACGAAGACGTGATTATCTTCGCCTCTCGAGATAACACAATCAGGCTATTCTCTCTCAATGACAAGGGCAAGATTAATGCCATCTCTCAAATTCTGGTGGTTAATGAATACGAAGATGTTTTCCCTGAAGAGCTTCCAAGCATGCCTCCACATCATCAAGTTGAATTCGTCATTGAACTCGAGCATGGTACTGAGCCAGCATGCCCGCGTCCGTACAAGCTCTCCCCTGAAGAGTTGAAGGAGTTGAAGAAACAGCTTGATGAACAAGAGCGTATGGGCCTGATCAGGCCTAGCACGTCTCCTTGGGGCTGTGGTGTCTTATTTGTCAAGAAGAAAGATGGCACGGAGCGCCTTTGCGTTGATTACCGGCCATATAACAAGAAGACAATAAAGAACAAGTATCCGCTCCCCAACATCAATGAATTGTTCGAGCAGCTCAAGGGAGCTAAAGTGTTCTGAAAGCTCGATCTCCGAATGGGTTACCACCAAATTCGCATTCGTGAAGAAGATATCCACAAGACTGCCTTCAGAACGAGCTACGGCTCATATGAGTATACAGTCATGTCCTTTGGCCTCGCTAATGCTCCACCTACCTTCTCGAGAATGATGCACTACATTTTCAACCCCTACACCAACGAGTTTGTGCTTGTGTATCTGGATGTCATCTTGGTATTCTCCAAGAATGAATAGGATCACGAAAAGCACCTCCGTCTGGTTCTCGACAGACTCCGTGAACATAAGTTCTATGCCAAGTTCTCCAAGTGCGAATTCTCGCTCGATAAGGTCTTGTATCTGGGCCATATCATCTCCGCTGACGGTATTGCTGTGAACCCCGAGAAAGATGAAGCGATTGTCAACTGGGAACCTCCTCAGAACGTCAAGCATCTCCGAAGCTTCCTTGGTCTTGCTAGCTATTGTAGAAGATTCGTTGAGAACTTCTCCAAGATTGCCAAGCCTCTCTCAAACTTGCTGCAGAAGAATGTCAAGTACAACTGGTCTCCGGATTGTGATGTGGCATTCAAAACTCTCAAAGAAAAGCTCATCTCTGCTCCAGTTCTTACCCCTCCAGATGAGTCCAAGCCCTACGAAGTATTCTGTGATGCTTCTCTTCAAGGACTTGGTGGTGTGCTAATGCAGGACAAGAAGATTGTGGCATACACTTCTCGTCAACTGAAGCCAAGTGAGAAGAACTACCCCACACATGATCTCGAGCTAGCAGCTGTGGTACACGCTTTGATCACGTGGAGACACCTTCTGTTGGGAAGAAAAGTCGATATCTTCACCGATCACAAGAGTTTGAAGTACATATTCACACAGCCGAACCTGAACCTTCGCCAGACTCATTGGGTTGAAATGATCCAAGAGTATGATCCAAGCATCGAATACACACCTGGCAAGGCCAATGTCATTGCAGATGCCTTGAGCAGAAAGGCATATTGCAAAAGTCTCCTTATCAAGCCGTTCCAGCCTGAGCTTTGTGAAGCATTCAGGAAGCTCAACCTCCAAGTTCTTCCGCAAGGCTTTCTTGCAAATCTTCAAGTTGCTCCTACCTTGGAAGATCAGATTCGTGATGCCCAACTCAGTGATGCTATGGTGCAGAAAGTGAAACATGGTATTGCAAAGGGTACTCCCAAATACAAGTGCTATCGCGTTGATGAGAGAGATACCTTGTTCTTTGAGGACAGACTTGTGGTTCCCAAGGGTGATCTCAGGAAGCTCATAATGAACGAAGCACATGACTCCCTCCTGTCGATTCATCCTGGAAGTTCCAAGATGTACCAAGACCTCAAGAAATCTTACTGGTGGACTCGCATGAAAAGGGAGATTGCCCAATTCGTGAATGAATGTGATGTCTGCAGAAGAGTAAAGGCAGAGCACCAACGTCCAGCCAGTCTTCTCCAACCTCTTCCTATTCCCGAGTGGAAATTCGACCACATTGAAATGGATTTCGTCACTGGCTTTCCCAAGTCCAAGAGAGGGAATGATTCTATCTTTGTGGTGATTGACAAGCTTACCAAAGTAGCTCACTTCCTTCCAGTCAAAGAATCCATCAATGCAGCTCAACTGGCAGAGTTGTACACTTCCAGAATTGTGTCCTTACATGGCATTCCTCAAGTTATCTCCTCAGACCATGGAAGTTTGTTCACATCCAAGTTCTGGGACTCCTTTTAGTCTACCATGGGCACTAAGATCCGTTTCAGCACTGCATTTCACCCTCAGACTAGTGGTCAAGTCAAGAGAGTGAATCAGATTCTAGAAGACATGCTCAGGGCTTGTGTCATATCTTTTGGCATGAAGTGGGAAGGTTGCCTTCCGTTTGCCGAGTTCTCTTACAACAACAGCTTCCAAGCAAGTAGTGGCAAAGCTCCGTTTGAAATCCTCTATGGCAGAAAGTGTCGTACCCCTCTCAACTGGTCCGAGACTGGTGAACGTCAACTTCTTGGCAATGACTTGATCTCATAAGCCGAAGAAATGTGCAAAGTCATACGTGAGAATCTCAAGGCCGCTCAGTCACGTCAGAAGAGCTACTATGACGGCAAGCATCGTGATTTGGCCTTCAACATTGGGGATCATGTCTATCTCCGTGTTTCTCCTATGAAAGGCACCCAAAGATTCGGTATCAAAGGAAAGCTTGCTCCTAGATACGTGGGCCCTTTCAAGATCCTTGGCAAAAGAGGCGATCTAGCCTATCAACTTGAGCTCGCTTCCAACTACACTAATGTTCATGATGTGTTTCATGTGTCTCAACTTCGCAAATGCTTCAAGACACCTGAACGCACCATTCCGTTTGAGGAGATTGATCTTCAACAAGACTTGTCTTACCGAGAGCATCCCGTTGCTATTCTCGAAGAAACCGAGCGCAAGACCCGCAACAAGTCAATCAAGTTCTTGAAAGTCAAGTGGTCACACCATACCGACCGAGAAGCTACGTGGGAACGAGAAGATCACCTTCGTTCCGAGTACCCTTCCTTCTTCCAGTCCTAGATCTCGGGACGAGATCTTTTCATAGTAGAGGAGAGTTTGTAATGCCCCGGATGTAACACTTTCCCCTTTTGGCAATATATAAACTTTGGCTTCATCAATTCCATTCCGGGTTCTTCGCTTTTTCGGGTTTTCGTCGTTTTGTCGTGTGCGTGTGTGCATTCATCCATGTCATGTTGTCATGTGCATTGCATTGCATTTGTGTTGTCTTTTGCATTCGGTCTCACTCGTTCCTTCCCGTTGTCCGTTTCGAGTTCCAACGCTCTCACACGTGCCCGTGGCTTCCCGGAGTCCTTCTTTCATGTTTGGCCGTGTAACGTTTTTGTAATGGCGTGAGACTTGTCGTGCGATGTTGTTTTGATACGCGTAACCCGCCTGTCAAGTTTTGTCGCGTTTGGAATTCGTTTGGACTCCAACGGGTATCCCCGTGGGCTAAAAGTACCTCCTCTTGAGGCCCAGAACCCCCCCTCCAACAGCCCAACAACCCAGCTCAAACCCTTCCCATCATCTCGGCCGTTCAATTGTGATCGCGTGGCCGAAAACCCCTCCTCATTTGGACTCTCCTAGCTCCTTGTGCCTATATAAACGTCCACCCCCTCCAATTTTGCATCCAAAACCCTAGTGCTTCCACCGCCGCCGCACAATGCTTCCACCGCCGCCGCACAGTGCTTCCGCCGCCACCGCGCGGGCCCGCAGGGCCAGCGCCGCAGATCCGGGCCGTAGTTCCCCAGCCACACCCCCGCGCCTTCGTCCCCGCCGACGGGAGCTCGTAGCCGCCGCCGCCGCCGGCCGGAGCGCCGCCGCGCCGGCCTTCTCCGACCTCGCCGTCGGTCTTCCTCCGGCCCCGAGCCATCCCCGCCGCCGCGCCCCTCAAGTTCCCGCCGCCGCCGAGCCCTCAGGCTTCCAGGCCGCCGCGGGCCCCTCGCCGCCGGGCCTCCCGCCGGCCGGTCGCTGCTCGCCGTCCCTCCGGCCTCCCGCCGGCCGGAGTAATCCCACCGCTGTCGAAGCTCGAGGCGCCGGCCTCGTCGATCCAAAGCTCGATCCACCAGATCGGGCCTGGGGGAAACCCTAACGGGCCGACCCGGAGGTCGACCCGCGACCCGCGACCCGCTCCACCAACCGCACCGGCGCCCGATCCACTTCCGACGCGTTGACCCGCTCCGACCCAGTTGACCAGGACCCAACCCGCGGAGGTTGACCCTCGTTTTTCTTCTAAGTGTTTAGATTTTCCTTGTCTGATGCATTTTGTGATGAGGATATCTTTTACTGTGCTGGTCCGTTTTGAGCATATTATATGTTAAAATGATCGTGGTGACATGTACAATGTTTTGTTCCATTGTGTCATGCATGTTTGAGTCCATCTAGATGTCTTAATCTTCATGAGAAGTGTGCTACTTGTTATAAACTGCTGCTATTAGTTGTTTTCATGCCATGTTTGAGATGTGATAACTTGATGCATGTTTGTCCAAATGAAGCAAATGATATGTCCACATGTTCATCATGAGATGCTCTACATGTTGGTTGGTATAGGATGCATGATAGAATTCTTATTGCAATGTTTATCTACTTCGCAAAAGTGTATGTGGATGTTAGGTTTTTAAACTTGTTACGAGATGCCTAGTTGAGGAGCTCGTTGCTATTGATGTGGTTGTCCCTTTGTTGCATGCTTATATATTTTGGACTCCCCATCATGCGTACTTTGCTGTGGTGCAAACCACTTGCCATGTTATGCTTTGAGGTGACTTAAACTTGCTCACAAACATGCCATGATAATATTGCTGTTTTAACACTTAATGAAATTTCACTAAGTCTGGAATCTGTAATATCCGGATGCTATGTTTGCTTGTTGTTCTAGGAAAATCCATGTTAGTTTTGGGGTGACTATTGATGATTCCTTGTTGTATAAGTTGTTGTCTATCCATCCATGCCCTCACATGTTCATTTCGGTGGCTGTAGCATATTTAATTCTTGCTCACAAGTTGCTATAAAATATTGCTGTCAGGTTTTTAGTGTCATGATCAAAATGTTGTAGCTTGTTGCTAATGATCCATGCCTCCTATGGAGATGCTCCAATGAAATTGTTTGCTGTAGGATATGTCTACTTCATGCCCAAGCTTCTTGTCACCATGTTTGAGTGTTGTAGAGTATATATTTCTTGCTCCGAAGTTGCTATGTGGCTGTTAATTTCAGCTTTGCTTGTTTCTTGTTTCGGGTGTATCTTTTAGCCCGTTGCTCCGATTTGAGCAAGTCCTATATGAAACTTGTGTGATTTTGCATGTAGATTCATAATATCATCTTGTTAACATGTTTTGAAGTATCTTGCTTGATGCATATTGTCATGTTCCTTGTGATGTATCTCTGTGTTTCCTATGTTGTCTTGCTGTGCATCCTTAGTGCATCTGCAGTGCTTCCTTAGTGCATCAGCCATGCATCCTATAGTTTGCGCATTGCATCTTGTTTGATTTTGTGCCTCGTGTGTTTTGTGTTGAGTAGAGACAGAAGCCGAGACCGAGTACAAGAACAAGGTTACTACCGAGGTTGAGAACGAGGAGCCCTCTTACGATCCCATCGACGACTCGACATGCAAGATGACCTGACCCAGATATCATTACTATCTTTGCCTATTTCTAGAAGTCTCGCTCTTTAGCTTATTGCCTCGATGCCCATGTTTGTCTGTCAGCCTCCTATTGTAACCATGAATCTGTTTAACCACCCAACCTATGCAAACCATTGATTTGCTACGTAGGCATCGCTCAGCCCCTCTTATAGCATTGCTAGTTGCAGGAGAAGATTTTAAGATTTTGCTTCATGTTGAAGCTTGTTGGGATATCACACTATATAAACTCTTTAATTAAATCATCTATATATTGGTAATGGGTGGAAGGCTAAGCCTCTTGCTTGGTGATTTGTTCCACTCGTGCCGCCCTAGGAACCGTATAAACCGGTGTTATGTTCCTTGATTATGCGTTCCTCACACAGTTGGGGTTATGGGACCCCCTCGATAAACCGCTTAGCGCTAAGTCTTTTGCAGCAAGTCCCAACATTGGTATTATTTGCCTAAACAACTAAAAACTTGCATAGGGAGTAATTAACCCTCTTCTTAATCAACAACCCGGGCCAGTGCTCCACATGAGTGTTGGTCCAAACTGGTGGTCCTGCAGGGCCACCTTGGGGGAACCCAAGGTCTGAGCATGTCTTCTAGAATCCGATTCACTCTCTCGACTTGACCACTAGTCCGAGGGTGAAATTCAGTGCTGAAACGGATCTTAGTGCCCACGGCAGACTGAAAGGAGTCCCAGACTTGGATGTGAACCAACTTCCACGGTCTAAGGAGATAACTTGAGGAATGCCATGTAAGGACACAATTTTGGAAGTGTACAACTCTGCCAGTTGAGCTGCATTGATGGATTCTTTGACTGGAAGGAAGTGAGCTACTTTGGTAAGATTGTCAATCACCACAAAGATAGAATCATTCCCTCTCTTGGACTTGGGAAAGCCAGTGACGAAATCCATTTCAATGTGGTCGAATTCCCACTCGGGAATAGGAAGAGGTTGGAGAAGACCGGCTGGACGTTGGTGCTTTGCCTTCACTCTTCTGCAAACATCACATTCATTCACGAATTGGGCAATCTCCCTTTTCATGCGAGTCCACCAGTAAGATTTCTTGAGGTCTTGGTAAATCTTGGAACTTCCAGGATGAATCGACAGGAGGGAGTCATGTGCTTCGTTCATTATGAGCTTCCTGAGATCACCCTTGGGAACCAAAAGTCTGTCCTCAAAGAACAAGGTATCTCTCTCATCAACGCGATAGCACTTGTATTTGGGAGTACCCTTTGCAATACCATGTTTCACTTTCTGCACCATAGCATCACTGAGTAGGGCCTCACGGATCTGATCTTCCAAGGTAGGAGCAACTTGAAGATTTGCAAGAAAGCCTTGCAGAACAACTTGGAGGTTGAGCTTCCTGAATGCTTCACAAAGCTCAGGCTAGAACGGCTTGATAAGGAGACTGTTGCAATATGCCTTTCTGCTCAAGGCATCTGCAATGACATTGGCCTTGCCAGGTGTGTATTCGATTCTTGGATCATACTCTTGGATCATGAAGTGGGAAGATTGCCTTCCGTTTGCCGAGTTCTCTTACAACAACAGCTTCCAAGCAAGTGCCGGCAAAGCTCCGTTTGAAATCCTCTATGGCAGAAAGTGTCGTAACCCTCTCAACTGGTCCGAGACTGGTGAACGTCAACTTCTTGGCAATGACTTGATCTCAGAAGCCGAAGAAATGTGCAAAGTCATACGTGAGAATCTCAAGGCCGCTCAGTTGCGTCAGAAGAGCTACTATGACGGCAGGCATCATGATTTGGCCTTCAACATTGGGGATCATGTCTATCTCCGTGTTTCTCCTATGAAAAGTACCCAAAGATTCGGTATCAAAGGAAAGCTTGCTCCTAGATACGTGGGCCCTTTCAAGATCCTTGGCAAAAGAGGCGATCTAGCCTATCAACTTGAGCTCCCTTCCAACTTCGCTAATGTTCATGATGTGTTTCATGTGTCTCAACTTCGCAAATGCTTCAAGACACCTGAACGCACCATTCCGTTTGAGGAGATTGATCTTCAACAAGACTTGTCTTACCGAGAGCATCCCGTTGCTATTCTCGAAGAAACCGAGCGCAAGACCCGCAACAAGTCAATCAAGTTCTTGAAAGTCAAGTGGTCACACCATACCGACCGAGAAGCTACGTGGGAACGAGAAGATCACCTTCGTTCCGAGTACCCTTCCTTCTTCCAGTCCTAGATCTCGGGACGAGATCTTTTCGTAGTAGAGCAGAGTTTGTAATGCCCCGGATGTAACACTTTCCCCTTTTGGCAATATATAAACTTTGGCTTCATCAATTCCATTCCGGGTTCTTCGTTTTTTCGGGTTTTCGTCGTTTTGTTGTGTGCGTGTGTGCATTCATCCATGTCATGTTGTCATGTGCATTGCATTGCATTTGTGTTGTCTTTTGCATCCGGTCTCACTCGTTCCTTCCCGTTGTCCGTTTCGAGTTCCGACGCTCTCACACGTGCCCGTGGCTTCCCGGAGTCCTTCTTTCGTGTTTGGCCGTGTAACGTTTCCGTAATGGCGTGAGACTTGTCGTGCGATGTTGTTTTTATACGCGTAACCCGCCTGTCAAGTTTTGTCGCGTTTGGAGTTCGTTTGGACTCCAACAGGTATCCTCGTGGGCTAAAAGTACCTCCTCTTGAGGCCCAGAACCCCCCTCCAACAGCCCAACAACCCAGCTCAAACCCTTCCCATCATCTCGGCCGTTCAATTGTGATCGCGTGGCCGAAAACCCCTCCTCATTTGGACTCTCCTAGCTCCTTGTGCCTATATAAACGTCCAGCCCCTCCAATTTTGCGTCCAAAACCCTAGTGCTTCCACCGCCGCCGCACATTGCTTCCACCGCCGCCGCACAGTGCTTCCACCGCCGCCGCACAGTGCTTCCGCTGCCACCGCGCGGGCCCGCAGCGCCGCAGAACCGGGCCGTAGTTCCCCAGCCTCGCCCCCGCACCTTCGTCCCCGCCGCCGGGAGCTCGCAGCCGCCGCCGCCGGCCGGAGCGCCGCCGCGCCGGCCTTCTCCGACCCCGCCGCCGGTCTTCCTCCGGCCCCGAGCCATCTCCGCCGCCGCGCCCCTCAAGTTCCGGCCTCCCGCTGAGCCCTCAGGCTTCCAGACCGCCGCGGGCCCCTCGCCGCCGGGCCTCCCGCCGGCCAGTCGTCGCTCGCCGTCCCTACGGCCTCCCGCCGGCCGGAGAAATCCGCCGCCGCCGAAGCTCGAGGCGCCGGCCTCGTCGATCCAGAGCTCGATCCACCAGATCGAGCCTGGGGGAAACCCTAACGGGCCGACCCGGAGGTCGACCCGCGACCCGCGACCCGCTCCCCCAACCGCACCGGCGCCCGATCCACTTCCGACGCGTTGACCCGCTCCGACCCAGTTGACCAGGACCCGACCCGCGGAGGTTGACCCTCGTTTTTCTTCTAAGTGTTTAGATTTTCCTTGTCTGATGCATTTTTGTGATGAGGATATCTTTTACTGTGCTGGTCCATTTTGAGCATATTATATGTCAAAATGATCGTGGTGACATGTACTATGTTTTGTTCCATTGTGTCATGCATGTTTGAGTCCATCTAGATGTCTTAATCTTCATGAGAAGTGTGCTACTTGTTATAAACTGCTGCTATTAGTTGTTTTCATGCCATGTTTGAGATGTGATAACTTGATGCATGTTTGTCCAAATGAAGCAAATGATATGTCCACATGTTCATCATGAGATGCTCTACATGTTGGTTGCTATAGGATGCGTGATAGAATTCTTATTGCCATGTTTATCTCCTTCGCAAAAGTTTTTGTGGCTGTTATGTTTTTAAACTTGTTACGAGATGCCTAGTTGAGGAGCTCGTTGCTATTGATGTGGTTGTCCCTTTGTTGCATGCTTATATGTTTTGGACTCCCCATCATGTGTAATTTGCTATGGTGCAAACCACTTGCCATGTTATGCTTTGCGGTGACTTAAACTTGCTTACAAACATGCCATGATAATATTGTTGTTTTAACATTTAGTGAAATTTCACTAAGTCTGGAATCTGTAATATCCGGATGCTATGTTTGCTTGTTGTTCTAGGAAAATCAATGTTAGTTTTGGGGTGGCTATTGATGATTCCTTGTTGTATAAGTTGTTGTCTATCCATCCATGCTGTCACATGTTCATTTGGGTGGCTGTAGCATATTTAATTCTTGCTCCCAAGTTGCTATAAAATATTGCTGTCAGGTTTTTGTTGTCATTTTCAAAATGTTGTAGCTTGTTGCTATTGATCCATGCCTCCTATGGAGATGCTCCAATGGAGTTGTTTGCTGTAGGTTATGTCTACTTCATGCCCATGCTTGTTGTCACCATGTTTGAGTGCTGTAGAGTATATATTTCTTGCTCCGAAGTTGCTATGTGGCTGTTAATTTCAGCTTTGCTTGTTTCTTGTTTCGGGTGTATCTTTTAGCCCGTTGCTCCGATTTGAGCAAGTCCTATATGAAACTTGTGTGATTTTGCATGTAGATTCATAATATCATCTTGTTAACATGTTTTGAAGTATCTTGCTTGATGCATATTGTCATGTTCATTGTGCTGTATCTCTGTGTTTCCTATGTTGTCTTGCTGTGCATCCTTAGTGCATCTGCAGTGCTTCCTTAGTGCATCAGCCATGCATCCTGTAGTTTGCGCATTGCATCTTGTTTGATTTCGTGCCTCGTGTGTTTTGTGTTGAGTAGAGCCGGAAGCCGAGACCGAGTACGAGAACGAGGTTACTACCGAGGTTGAGAATGAGGAGCCCTCTTACGATCCCATCGACGACGCGACAGGCAAGATGACCTGACCCAGATATCATTACTATCTTTGCCTATTTCTAGAAGTCTCGCTCTTTAGCTTATTGCCTCGATGCCCATGTTTTCCTGTCAGTGTCCTATTGTAACCATGAATCTGTCTAACCACCCAACCTATGCAAACCATTGATTTGCTACGTAGGCATCCCTCAGCCCCTCTTATAGCATTGCTAATTGCTATATATTGGTAATGGGTGGAAGGCTAAGCCTCTTGCTTGGTGATTTTTTCCACTCATGCCGCCCTAGGAACCGTATAAACCGGTGTTATGTTCCTTGATTATGCATTCCTCACACGGTTGGGGTTATGGGACCCCCTCGATAAACCGCTTAGCGCTAAGTCTTTTGCAGCAAGTCCCAACATTGGTATTATTTGCCTAAACAACTAAAAACTTGCATAGGGAGTAATTAACCCTCTTCTTAATCAACAACCCGGGCCAGTGCTCCACATGAGTGTTGGTCCAAACTTGGGGTCCTGCAGGGCCACCTTGGGGGAACCCGAGGTCTGGTAAAAACCTATAGCATCGCCCATCCGGTCGTGGCCTGAGACGAGATACGCGCGGCTACTATCAGGGTGTCGGCACGCCGGGAGGATTTGCTGGATTAGCCTTACCTTAGTCAGAGTATCTTGAGCACGGGATTCCGAGGATACTCGGGCCTTCCCACCTTGGAGTTGCGACTCCGCGCATCGTGGGCTTGTCATGGGCCAAGTTGAAACACCCCTGCAGGGTTTTGAACTTTCGAAAGCCGTGCCCGCGGTTATGTGGCAGATGGGAATTTGTTAATATCCGGTTGTAGAAAACTTGACACTATGTTCAGAACACACTACCAGTGTGAATACCGTGACGGTCATTTTTCGAAAGGTGTTCGGGAAGTGAACACGGTGGGGTTATGTTTGACGTGCTTAGTTAGGATCACTTCGTGATCACTTTATCAGCTCGTGGCACTTCTCTTCTCGCTCTTATTCACGTAAGCTAGTGCTAGTGCAGCTGCAGCCTTTTATTCTTTCTTCAGCCTTGTTCCACACCCAAGGCTTAGATAGTTGTGTTACCCGGGAACGGGATTGCTGAGTCCTCTGTGGCTCACAGATTCTACACCACACCAGATGCAGGTACTCAGGTGATCTATTCAGGTGACGGCACCGAGCTATACTGGGAGTACGACGAGGAACGTAGCCGTTACTATGTGCACTATCCCGACGATCAGTAGTGGTTTCTACTAGGGGCGATTCAGACCTGTGGCTTTATGTATGTTTGGTATCTTTCATTTGGATCTTCACCCGTAGACGGGTTGTGATGTTATTTGAATGATGTTTGGCTATGTAATGAATTGTGTGACGTGGCGAGTGTAAGCCAACTATCTCTTTTCCTTTCATCCCCATTTTTACATGAGATGTGCAAAGATATCGAACTTGCGATCATTCCAGAATGGACTTATACCTTTAAGTCGTGCCTCGACACGTAGGAGGTATAGTCCCATCCTGGGCATTACAAGTTTGTAATGCCCCGGATGTAACACTTTCCCCTTTTGGCAATATATAAACTTTGGCTTCATCAATTCCATTCCGGGTTCTTCGTTTTTTTGGGTTTTCGTCGTTTTGTCGTGTGCGTGTGTGCATTCATCCATGTCATGTTGTCATGTGCATGGCATTGCATTTGTGTTGTCTTTTGCATCCGGTCTCACTCGTTCCTTCCCGTTGTCCGTTTCGAGTTCCGACGCTCTCACACTTGCCCGTGGCTTCCCGGAGTCCTTCTTTCGTGTTTGGCCGTGTAACGTTTCCGTAATGGCGTGAGACTTGTCGTGCGATGTTGTTTTGATACGCGTAACCCGCCTGTCAAGTTTTGTCGCGTTTGGAGTTCGTTTGGACTCCAACGGGTATCCTCGTGGGCTAAAAGTACCTCCTCTTGAGGCCCAGAACCCCCCCTCCAACAGCCCAACAACCCAGATCAAAACCTTCCCATCATCTCGGCCGTTCAATTGTGATCGCGTGGCCGAAAACCCCTCCTCATTTGGACTCTCCTAGCTCCTTGTGCCTATATAAACGTACACCCCCTCCAATTTTGCGTCCAAAACCCTAGTGCTTCCACCGCCGCCGCACAGTGCTTCCACCGCCGCCGTATAGTGCTTCCACCGCCACCGCACAGTGCTTCCACCGCCGCTGCACAGTGCTTCCGCCGCCGCCGCGCGGGCCCGCAGGCCCAGCGCCGGCCCGCAACGCCGCAGATCCGGGCCGTAGTTACCCAGCCGCGCCCCCTCGCCTTCGTCCCCGCCGCCGGGAGCTCGCAGCCGCCGCCGCCGGCCGGAGCGCCGCCGCGCCGGCCTTCTCCGACCCCGCCGCCGGCCTTCCTCCGGCCCCGAGCCATCTCCGCGGCCGCGCCCCTCAAGTTTCGGCCTCCCGCCGAGCCCTCAGGCTTCCAGGCCACCACGGGCCCCTCGCCGTCGGGCCTCCCGCCGGCCGGAGTAATCCCGCCGCCGCCGAAGCTCGAGGCGCCGACCTCGTCGTCCAGAGCTCGATCCACCAGATCGGGCCTGGGGGAAACCCTAACGGGCCGACCCGGAGGTCGATCCGCGACCCGCTCCACCAACCGCACCGGCGCCCGATCCAATTCCGGCGCGTTGACCCACTCCGACCCAGTTGACCAGGACCCGACCCGTGGAGGTTGACCCTCGTTTTTCTTTTAAGTGTTTAGATTTTCCTTGTCTGATGCATTTTTGTGATGAGGATATCTTTTACTGTGTTGGTCCGTTTTGAGCATATTATATGTCAAAATGAACGTGGTGACATGTACTATGTTTTGTTCCATTGTGTCATGCATGTTTGAGTCCATCTAGATGTCTTAATCTTCCTGAGAAGAGTGCTACTTGTTATAAACTGCTGTATTTAGTTGTTTTCATGCCATGTTTGATATGTGATAACTTGATGCATGTTTATCCAAATGAAGCAAATGATATGTCCACATGTTCATCATGAGATGCTCTACATGTTGGTTGCTATAGGATGCATGATAAAATTCTTATTGCCATGTTTATCTCCTTCGCAAAAGTGTATGTGGCTGTTAGGTTTTTAAACTTGTTACGAGATGCCTAGTTGAGGAGCTCGTTGCTATTGATGTGGTTGTCCCTTTGTTGCATGCTTATATGTTTTGGACTCCCCATCATGTGTACTTTGCTGTGGTGCAAACCAATTTCCATGTTATGCTTTGAGGTGACTTAAACTTGATCACAAACATGACATGTTAATATTGCTGTTTTAACACTTTGTGAAATTTCACTAAGTCTGGAATCTGTAATATCCGGATGCTATGTTTGCTTGTTGTTCTAGGAATGTTAGTTTTGGGGTGGCTATTGATGATTCCTTGTTGTATAAGTTGTTGTCTATCCATCCATGCCCTCACATGTTCATTTGGGTGGCTGTAGCATATTTAATTCTTGCTCCCAAGTTGCTATAAAATATTGCTGTCAGGTTTTTGTTGTCATGTTCAAAATGTTGTAGCTTGTTGCTATTGATCCATGCCTCCTATGGAGATGCTCCAATGGAGTTGTTTGCTGTAGGTTATGTCTACTTCATGCCCATGCTTGTTGTCACCATGTTTGAGTGATGTAGAGTATATATTTCTTGCTCCGAAGTTGCTATGTGGCTGTTAATTTCAGCTTTGCTTGTTTCTTGTTTCGGGTGTATCTTTTAGCCCGTTGCTTCGATTTGAGCAAGTCCTATATGAAACTTGTGTGATTTTGCATGTAGATTCATAATATCATCTTGTTAACATGTTTTGAAGTATCTTGCTTGATGCATATTGTCATGTTCCTTGTGTTGTATCTCTGTGTTTCCTATGTTGTCTTGTTGTGCATCCTTAGTGCATCTGCAGTGCTTCCTTAGTGCATCAGCCATGCATCCTGTAGTTTGCGCATTGCATCTTGTTTGATTTCGTGCCTCGTGTGTTTTGTGTTGAGTAGAGCCGGAAGCTGAGACCGAGTACGAGAACGAGGTTACTACCGAGGTTGAGAACGAGGAGCCCTCTTACGATCCCATCGACGACTCGACAGGCAAGATGACCTGACCCAGATATCATTACTATCTTTGCCTATTGCTAGAAGTCTCGCTCTTTAGCTTATTGCCTCGATGCCCATGTTTTGCTGTCAGCCTCCTATTGTAACCATGAATCTGTCTAACCACCCTACCTATGCAAACCTTTGATTGGCTACGTAGGCATCGCTCAGCCCCTCTTATAGCATTGCTAGTTGCAGGAGAAGATTTGAAGATTTTGCTTCATGTTGAAGCTTGTTGGGATATCACACTATATAAACTCTTTAATTAAATCATCTATATATTGGTAATGGGTGGAAGGCTAAGCCTCTTGCTTGGTGATTTGTTCCACTCATGCCGCCCTAGGAACCGCATAAACCGGTGTTATGTTCCTTGATTATGCGTTCCTCACACGGTTGGGGTTATAGGACCCCCTCGATAAACCGCTTAGCGCTAAGTCTTTTCCGGCAAGTCCCAACATTGGTACTATTTGCCTAAACAACTAAAAATTGCATAGGGAGTAATTAGCCCTCTTCTTAATCAACAACCCGGGCCAATGCTCCACATGAGTGTTGGTCCAAACTAGGGGTCCTGCAGGGCCACCTTGGGGGAACCCGAGGTCTGGTAAAAACCTGTAGCATCACCCATCCGGTCGTGGCCTGAAACGAGATACGCGCGGCTACTATCAGGGTGTCGGCACGCCGGGAGGATTTGCTAGATTAGCATTACCTTAGTCGGAGTATCTTGAGCACGGGATTCCGAGGATACTCGGGCATTCCCACCTTGGAGTTGCGACTCCGCGGATAGTGGGCTTGTCATGGGCCAAGTTGGAACACCCCTGCAGGGTTTTGAACTTTCGAAAGCCGTGCCCACGGTTATGTGGCAGATGGGAATTTGTTAATATCCGGTTGTAGAAATCTTGACACCATGTTCAGAATACACTACCAGCGTGAGTACCGTGACGGTCATTTTCCGAAAGGGGTTCGGGAAGTGAACACGGCGGGGTTATGTTTGACGTGCTTAGTTAGGATCACTTCGTGATCACTTTATCCGCTCGTGGCACTTCTCTTCTCGCTCTTATTCACGCAAGCTAGTGCTAGTGCAGCTGCAGCCTTTTATTCTTTCTTCACCCTTGTTCCACACCCAAGGCTTAGATAGTTGTGTTACCCGGGAACGGGATTGCTGAGTCCTCTCTGGCTCACAGATTCTACACCACACCAGATGCAGGTACTCAGGTGATCTATTCAGGTGACGGCACCGAGCTATACTGGGAGTACGACGAGGAACGTAGCCGTTACTATGTGCACTATCCCGAAGATCAGTAATGGTTTCTATTAGGGGCGATTCAGACCTGTGGCTTTATGTATGTTTGGTATCTCTCATTTGGATCTTCGCCCGTAGACAGGTTGTGATGTTATTTGAATGATGTTTGGCTATGTAATGAATTGTGTGACGTGGCGAGTGTAAGCCAACTATCTCTTTTCCTTTCATCCCCATTTTTACATGAGATGTGCGATACCGAACTTGCGATCATTCCAGAATGGGCTTATACCTTTAATTCGTGCCTCGACACGTAGGAGGTATAGTCCCATCCTGGGCATTACAAGTTGGTATTAGAGGAAATGCTGTAGAGTATATATTTCTTGCTCCGAAGTTGCTATGTGGCTGTTAATTTCAGCTTTGCTTGTTTCTTATTTCGGGTGTATCTTTTAGCCCGTTGCTCCGATTTGAGCAAGTCCTATATGAAACTTGTGTGATTTTGCATGTAGATTCATAATATCATCTTGTTAACAATTTTTGAAGTATCTTGCTTGATGCATATTGTCATGTTCCTTGTGATGTATCTCTGTGTTTCCTATGTTGTCTTGCTGTGCATCCTTAGTGCATCTGCAGTGCTTCCTTAGTGCATCAGCCATGCATCCTGTAGTTTGCGCATTGCATCTTGTTTGATTTCGTGCCTCGTGTGTTTTGTGTTGAGTAGAGACGGAAGCCGAGACCGAGTACGAGAACGAGGTTACTACCGAGGTTGAGAACGAGGAGCCCTCTTACGATCCCATCGACGACTCGACAGGCAAGATGACCTGACCCAGATATCATTACTATCTTTGCCTATTGCTAGAAGTCTCGCTCTTTAGCTTATTGCTCCTACGTGTCGAGGAACGACTTAAAGGTATAAGCCCATTCTGGGCATTACAGAAACCCCATCTTTTTCTCCTCGATGGCAACAATACAATACGTGCCTTGCTGCCCCTACTGTCACTGGGAAAGGACACCGCAAGATTGAACCCAAAGCCAAGCACTTCTCCCATTGCAAGAACTATAGATCTAGTAGGCCAAACCAAACCAATAATTCAAAGAGACTTGCATGGATATTATGAGCACACATAAAAAGTTCAGAGAATAACCAAATATCTTTCATAGATAACCTTGATCATAAACTCACAATTCATCGGATCTCGACAAACACACCGCAAAAGGAGATTACATCAAATAGATCTCCTCGAAGACCGAGGAGAACTTTGTATTGAGATCCGGAGAGAGAAGAAGCCATCTAGATACTAGCTATGGACCCGAAGGTCTGTGGTAAACTACTCACAACTCATGGTGAGGGCGATGATGATGATGATGAAGGCCTCTGTGATGGACCCCCCTCCCGGAACAGGCTCCAAGATGGGATCTCCACGGGAACAGAAGCTACGCGGTGGAATTAGGGTTTTCTCTCTGCGTATGGAGTTTCTGGGGTACGTAGGTATATATAGGAAGAAGGAGGGCACTGGGGGCCGTGTGGGCCAGCCTCGAGGCAGGGGGCGCGCTCCCCACCCTCGAGGGAAGCCCAGTTGTCCCCTGACTTGGTCCCGACGTTTTCTGTGCGTGATTTTCTCCAAAAATATCTCTCGCGGAGGTTTCATTCCGTTTGAACTCCGTTTGAAATTCCTTTTCTGCAAAACCCTGAAATAGGCAAAAAAACAGCAATCTGTACTGGGCCTTTGGGTTAGTAGGTTAGTCCCAAAATTGATGTAAAAGTGAATGATAAAGCCCATTAAACATCCAAGACTTCATAAATAATAGCATGGAACAATAAAGAATTATAGATACGTTGGAGACGTATCAAGCATCCCCAAGCTTAATTCCTGCTCGTCCTCGAGTAGGTAAATGATAAAGAAAGAATTTTTGATGTGGAATGCTAACCAATATAGTTTTTCAATGTAATTCTCTTAATTGTGGCATGAATGTTCAGATCTGAAAGATTCAAGACAAAAGTCTATATTGACATAAGAAATAACAATACTTCAAGCAATATTAACAAGGCAATCATGTCTTCTCAAAATACTATGGCTAAAGAAAGTTATCCCTACAAAATCATATAGTGTTGGCTATGCTCCCTTATTATCACACAAAAATATTCATATCATGCACAACCCCGATTTCAGCCAAGCATTTGTTTTCATGCTCCATCTTTTCAAACCTTTCAAGTTTCACGCAATACATGAGCGCGAGCCATGGACATAGCACTATGGGTGGAATAGAGGTGGTTGTGGAGAAGACAAAAAGAGGGAGATAGTCTCACATCGACTAGGCGTATCAACTGGCTATTGAGATGCCCATCAATAGATATCAATGTGAGTGAGTAGGGATTGCCATGCAACGGATGCACTAGAGCTAAATATGAATGAAAGCTCAACAAAAGAAACTAGTGGGTGTGCATCAAACTTGCTTGCTCACGAAGACCTAGGGCATTTGAGGAAGCCCATCGTTGGAATATACAAGCCAAGTTCTATAACGAAAATTCCCACTAGTATATGAAACTGACTAAACATGAGACTCTCTACAATGAAGTACATGGTGCTACTTTGAAGCACAAGTGTGGAAAAAGATAGTAGCAATTGTCCCTTTTTTCTTTTTTCTTTTTTTTTCTTTTTTTCTTTTTTTTTGGGCCTTTCTTTTTTTCTTTGGCCTTTTTTTGCGGAGGGGCTTTATAGATTCAGCCTTTCCTCCCATGGGACAATGCTCTAAAAATGATGATCATCACACTTTCATTACAACACAATATTACAACTCGATACTACAACAACAAAGTATGACTCCATATGAATGCCTCCGGCGGTGTACCGGTATGTGCAATGAAACAAGAGTGACATGTATGAAAGAATTATGCATGGTGGCTTTGCCACAAATATGATGTCAACTACATGATCATGCATGGCAATATGACAATATGATGCGTGTCATATAAATGGAACGGTGGAAAGTTGCATGGCAATATATCTCGGAATGGCTATGGAAATGCCATGATAGGTAGGTATGGTGGCTGTTTTGAGGAAGGATATATAGTGGGTTTATGGCACCGGGAAAGTTGCGCGGTATGAGAGAGGCTAGCAATGGTGGAAGGGTGAGAGTGCGTATAATCCATGGACTCAACATTAGTCATAAGAACTCATATACTTATTGCAAAAAAATTACGAGTCATCAAAACAAAAAAAATCAACGCATGCTCCTAGGGGGAGGTTGGTAGGAGTTAACCATAGCGCGCCCCCGACCTCCACACAAAGGTTGGCACTCTACAAATACCTCATGCTTTAACTTAGTCACACAACGGTTCACCATACGTGCATGCTACGGGAATCACTAACCTTAACACAAGTATTTCTCAATTTCATAATAACTCCACTAGCATGACTCTAATATCACTATCCTCATGTCTCAAAACAATTATCAAGCATCCAACATTTCTTTCTTTTCAATGCACTTGGTGTGAATTTTATTACTATATTGACGTTGGAAGTCTATCATGTGAAGACAAGTTTCTTTAGCCTAAACACATTACCATGCTGTTTTAATAGACTCTCAAATAGATATTGTTGGGGAACGTAGTATTTTCAAAATTCTCCTACGATCACGCAAGATCTATCTACCAGATGCATATCAACGAGAGGGGAGAGTGTGTCTACGTACCCTCGTAGACCGAAAGCAGAAGCGTCAAGTGACGCGGTTGATGTAGTCGAACTTCTTCGCGATCCAACCGATCAAGCACCGTACGTACGACACCTCCGCGTTCAGCACATGTTCAGCTTGATGACGTCCCACGAGCTCTTGATCCAGTTGAGCTTCACGGGAGAGTTTCGTCAGCACGACGGCGTGGTGACGGATATGATGAAGTTACCGGCGCAGGTGGGAGGCCGGCCGGCCCCTCTATGGCGCGCCAAGGGAGCAATCCTACTAGGAATAGGATTGCAATCCTATTCCTAGTAGGAATCACCAAGAGGAAGAAGGGGGAAGGAAGGAGAGGGAGAAGGAGAAGGAAAGGGGCGTCGGCACGTCCTCCTTCCTTGTCTAATTCGGACCAAGGGGTGGGGGGTGCGCGGCCCAGCCCTGGCCCTCCTTCTCTCTTTCTCCTATGGCCCATTAAGGCCCATAGCCTCCCTAGGGGGGTTCCGGTAACCCCCCGGCACTCCAGATAATTCTGAAACTTTACGGAACACTTCCGGTGTCCGAATATAGTCGTCCAATATATCAATTTTTATGTCTCGGACATTCCGAGACTCCTCGTCATGTCCGTGATCTCATCCGGGACTCCGAACTACCTTCGGTACATCAAAACTCATAAACTCATAATACCGATCGTCATCAAACGTTAAGCGTGCGGACCCTACGGGTTCGAGAACTATGTAGACATGACCGGGACTCATCTCTGGTCAATAACCAATAGCGGAACCTGGATGCTCATATTGGCTCCTACATATTCTACGAAGATCTTTTATCGGTCAAACCGCATAGCAACATACGTTGTTCCCTTTGTCATCGGTATGTTACTTGCCCGAGATTCGATCGTTGGTATCTCAATACCAAGTTCAATCTCGTTACCGGCAAGTCTCTTTACTCGTTCCGTAATACATCATTCCGTGACTAACTCATTAGTCATTTGCTTGCAAGGCATATTATAATGTGTATTACCAAGAGGGCCCAGAGATACCTCTCTGAAACTCGGAGTGACAAATCCTATTCTTGATCTATGCCAACACCACGAACACTTTTGGAGACACCTGTAGAGCATCTTTATAATCACCCAGTTACGTTGTGACATTTGATAGCATACAAGGTGTTCCTCCGGTATACGGGAGTTGCATAATCTCATAGTCATAGGAACATGTATAAGTCATGAAGAAAACAATAGCAGTAAAACTAAACGATCATAGTGCTAAGCTAACGGATGGGTCTTGTCCATCACATCATTCTCCTAATGATGTGATCTCGTTGATCAAATGACAACTCATGTCTATGGCTAGGAAACATAACCATCTTTGATCAATGAGCTAGTCTAGTAGAGGCATACTAGGGACACATTGTTTTGTCTATGTATTCACACATGTACTAAGTTTCCGGTTAATACAATTCTAGCATGAATAAAAGACATTTATCATGATACAAGGAAATACAATTAACATCTTTATTATTGCCTCTAGGGCATATTTCCTTCAATCTCCTACTTGAACTAGAGTCCATAATCTAGATTACAAAGTAATGACCCTAACACCCATGGAGTCTTGGTGCTAATCATGTTTTGCCCGTGGAAGAGGCTTAGTCAACGGGTCTGCAACATTCAGATCCGTATGTATCTTGCAAATCTCTATGTGTCCTTCCTTGACTAGATAGCGGATGGAATTGAAGCGTCTTTTGATGTGCTTTGTTCTCTTGTGAAACCTGGATTCCTTTGCCAAGGCTATTGCTCTAGTGTTGTCACAAAAGATTTTCATAGGACCCGATGCACTAGGTATTACACCTAGATCGGATATGAACTCCTTCATCCAAACTCCTTCATTTGCTGCTTCTGAAGCAGCTATGTATTCCGCTTCACACGTAGATCCCGCCACGACGCTCTGCTTGGAACTGCACCAACTGACAGCTCCACCGTTCAATAAAAATACATATCCGGTATGTGACTTAGAGTCATCCGGATCAGTGTCAAAGCTAGAATCGACGTAACCGTTTACGACGAGTTCTTTGTCACCTCCATACACGAGAAACATATCCTTTGTCCTTTTCAGGTATTTCAGGATGTTCTTGACCGCTGTCCAGTGATCCACTCCTGGATTACTTTGGTACCTCCCTGCTAGACTTATAGCAAGGCACACATCAGGTCTGGTACACAGCATTGCATACATAATAGATCCTATGGTTGAGGCATAGGGAATGACTTTCATTTTCTCTCTATCTTCTGCAGTGGTCGGGCATTGAGTCTTACTCAACTTCACACCTTGTAACACAGGCAAGAACCCTTTCTTTGACTGATCCATTTTGAACTTCTTCAAAACTTTATCAAGGTATGTACTTTGTGAAAGTCCAGTTAAGCATCTTGATCTATCTCTATAGATCTTGATACCTAATATGTAAGCAACTTCACCGAGGTCTTTCATTGAAAAACTCTTATTCAAGTATCCTTTTATGTTATCCAGAAATTCTATATCATTTCCAATCAACAATATGTCATCCACATATAATATTAGAAATGCTACAGAGCTCCCACTCACTTTCTTGTAAATACAGGCTTCTCCAAAAGTATGTATAAAACCATATGCTTTGATCACCTCATCAAAACGTATATTCCAACTCCGAGATGCTTGCACCAGTCCATAGATGGATCGCTGGAGCTTGCACACTTTGTTAGCACCTTTTGGATCGACAAAACCTTCTGGTTGCATCATATACAACTCTTCTTTGAGATATCCATTCAGGAGTTTTGACATCCATTTGCCAGATTTCATAATCATAAAATGCGGTAATTTCTAACATGATTCGGACAGACTTAAGCATCGCTACGGGTGAGAAAGTCTCATCATAGTCAACTCCTTGAACTTGTTGAAACCCTTTCGCAACAAGTCGCGCTTTGTAAACAGTAACATTACGCTTGCGTCGGTCTTCCTCTTGAAGATCCATTTATTTTCGATGGCTTGTCGATCAACGGGCAAGTCAACCAAAGTCCACACTTTGTTCTCATACATGGATCCCATCTCAGATTTCATGGCCTCAATCCATTTTGCGGAATCTGGGCTCATCATCGCTTCTTCATAGTTCGTAGGTTGATCATGGTCTAGTAACATGACTTCCATAATTGGGTTGCCGTACCACTCTGGTGTGGAACGTACTCTGGTTAATCTACGATGTTCAGCAGAAACTTGATCTGAAGTTTCATGATCATCATCATTAGCTTCCTCATTAATTGGTGTAGGAATCACTGGAACAAGTTTCTGTGATGTACTACTTTCCAATTCAGGAGAAGGTACACCTACCTCATCAAGTTCTACTTTCCTCCCACTCACTTCTTTCGAGAGAAACCTTCAGATCTGTGATAGAAGGTGTACCCAACAGTCTCTTTTGGGTATCCTATGAAGAAACATTTTTCTGACTCGGGTTCGAGCTTATTAGGTTGAAGCTTTTTCACATAAGCATCATAGCCCCAAACTTTAAGAAACGACAACTTTGGTTTCTTGCCAAACCATAGTTCATAAGGTGTCGTCTCAACGGATTTAGATGGTGCCCTATTTAATGTGAATGCAGCTGTCTCTAAAGCATAACCCCAAAACGATAGTGGTAAATCGGTAAGAGACATCATAGATCGCACCATATCCAATAAAGTACGGTTACGATGTTCGGACACACCCATTACGCTGTGGTGTTCCGGGTGGCGTGAGTTGTGAAACTATTCCACATTGTTTCAAATGAAGACCAAACTCGTAACTCAAATATTCGCCTCCATGATCAGATCGTAGAAACTTTATTTTCTTGTTACGATGATTCTCTACTTCACTCTGAAATTCTTTGAACTTTTCAAATGTTTCAGACTTGTGTTTCATCAAGTAGATATACCCATATCTACTCAAATCATTAGTGAAGGTCAGAAAATAACGATACTCGCCGCGAGCTTCAACACTCATTGGTCCACATACATCAGTATGTATGATTTCCAACAAATCTGTTGCTCGCTCCATAGTTCCGGAGAACAGAGTTTTAGTCATCTTGCCCATGAGGCATGGTTCGCAAGCATCAAGTAATTCATAATAAAGTGATTCCAAAAGTCCATCACTATGGAGTTTCGTCATGCGCTTTACACCAATATGACCTAAACGGCAGTGCCACAAATAAGTTGCACTATCATTATTAACCTTGTATCTTTTGGCTTCAATATTATGAATATGTGTATCACTACAATCGAGATCCAACAAGAACAGACCACTCTTTAAGGGTGCATGACCATAAAAGATATTATTCATAAAAATAGAACAACCATTATTCTTTGATTTAAATGAAATAACCGTCTCGCAATAAACAAGATCCAGATATAATGTTCATGCTTAACGCTGGCACCAAATAACAATTATTCAGGTCTAAAACTAATCCCGAGGGTAGATGTAGAGGTAGTGTGCCAACAGCGGTCACATCTTTGGAACCATTTCCCACGCGCATCGTCACCTCGTCCTTAGCCAATCTTCGTTTAATCTGTAGTCCCTGTTTCGAGTTACAAATATTAGCAACAGAACCGGTATCAAATACCCAGGTACTACTACGAGTATTAGTAAGGTACACATCAATAACATGTATATCATATATACCTTTGTTCACCTTGCCATCCTTCTTATCCGCCAAATACTTGGGGCAGTTCCACTTCGAGTGTCCAGTCCCTTTGCAGTAGAAGCACTCAGTTTTAGGCTTGGCTCCAGACTTGGGTTTCTTCGCGGGAGTAGCAACTGTCTTGCTATTCTTCTTGAAGTTCCCCTTCCTTCCCTTCCCCCTTTTCTTGAAACTAGTGGTCTTGTTAACCATCAACACTTGATGCTCCTTTTTGATTTCTACCTCCGCAGCTTTGAGCATAGCGAAGAGCTCGGGAATTTTCTTCTGCATCCCTTGCATATTATAGTTCATCACGAAGCCTTTATAGCTTGGTGGCAGTGACTGAAGAACTCTATCAATAACACTATCCTCGTCAACTTTGAAACCAAGTTGAGTCATATGATTGTAGTACCCAGACATTATGAGCAAGTGTTCACTGATAGGACTATTCTCCTCCATCTTGCAGCTATAGAACTTATTGGAAATCTCATATTTCGCAATCCGGACATTTGCTTGAAATATTAACTTCAACTTCTGGAACATCTCATATGGTCCATGATGTTCAAAACGTCGTTGAAGTCCCGGTTCTAAGCCGTAAAGCATGGCACACTGAACTATCGTGTAGTCATCAGACCGCGTCTGCCAGACGTTCAAAGCGTCTACATTAGCGGGAGGGGGCTTATCACCTAGCGGTGCTTCAAGGACATAATTCTTCTATGCAGCAATGAGGATAATCCTCAAGTTACAGACCCAGTCCGTGTAATTGCTACCATCATCTTTCAACTTAGCTTTCTCTAGGAATGTATTAAAATTCAAAGGAACGGTAGCACGGGCCATTGATCTACAACAACATAGATATGCAAAAAACTATCAGGACTAAGTTCATGATAAATTAAACTTCAATTTAATCATATTACTTAAAGAACTCCCACTTAGATAGACATCCCTCCAGTCATCTAAATGATCACGTGATCCAAATCAACTAAACCATGTCCGATCATCACGTGAGATGGAGTAGTTTCAATGGTGAACATCTTATGTTGATCATATCTACTATATGATTCACGCTCGACCTTTCGGTCTGCAGTGTTCCGAGGCCATATCTGCATATGCTAGGCTCGTCAAGTTTAACCCGAGTATTCTGCGTGTGCAAAACTGGCTTACACCCGTTGTATTTGAACGTAGATCTTATCACACCCGATCATCACGTGGTGTCTCGGCACGAAGAACTTTCGCAATGGTGCATACTCAGGGAGAACACTTATACCTTGGAATTTTTTAAGGGGTCATCTTATAATGCTACCGTCGTACTAAGAAAAATAAGAAGCATAATAAGATAAACATCACATGCAATCAAAATATGTGACATGATATGGCCATCATCTTGCGCTTTTGATCTCCATCTCCAAAGCACCGCCATGATCACCTTTGTCACCGGCGCAACACCTTGATCTCCATCGTAGCATCGTTGTCGTCTCGCCAACTATTGCTTCTACGACTATCGCTACCGCTTAGTGATAAAGTAAAGCAATTACATGGCAATTGCATTTCATACAATAAAGCGACAACCATATGGCTCCTGCCAGTTGCTGATAACTTTACAAAATATGATCATCTCATACAAAACCGTATAACTGATACAAAACATGTTAGACGTCCTCTACTTTGTTGTTGCAAGTTTTACGTGGCTGCTATGGGCTTAGCAAGAACCGTTCTTACCTACGCATACAAAAACCAAAACGATGTTTCGTCAAGTATGTGCTGTTCTATCCTTCACAAGGACCGGGCATAGCCACACTCGATTCAGCTAAAGTGAGAGAGACAGACACCCGCCAGTCACCTTTAAGCAACGAGTGCTTATAACGGTGAAACCAATCTCGCATAAGCGTACGCGTAATGTCGGTCCGGGCCACTTCATCTCACAATACCGCCGAAGCAAAGTATGACATGCTGGTAAGCAGTATGACTAGTATCGTCCACAACTCATTGTGTTCTACTCGTGCATATCATCTATGCATAGACCTGGCTCATGATGCCACTGTTGGGGAACATAGTATTTTCAAAATTTTCCTACGATCACGCAAGATTTATCTACCAGATGCATAGCAACGAGAGGGGAGAGTGTGTCTACGTACCCTCGTAGACCGAAAGCGGAAGCGTCAAGTGACGCGGTTGATGTAGTCGAACTTCTTCGCGATCCATCTAATCAAGCACCGAACGTACGTCACCTCCGCGTTCAGCACACGTTCAGCTTGATGACATCCCACGAGCTCTTGATCTAGTTGAGCTTCACGGGAGAGTAACGTGAGCACGATGGCATGGTAACGAATATGATGAAGTTACCGGCGCTGGGCTTCGCCTAAGCACTGCAGCAGTACGACCGAGGTGTGATTCTGTGGAGGGGGGCACCGCACACGGCTAAAACAATTCAACTTGTCTGTTCTAGCGTGCCCCCTACCCCCGTATATAAAGGAGCAAGGGGGGAGGCCGGCCGGCCCCTCTATGGCGCGCCAACGGAGCAATCCTACTAGGAATAGGATTGTAGGAATCACCAAGAGGGAGAAGGGGGGAAGGAAGGAGAGGGAGAAGGAGAAGGAAAGGGGCGCCGGCCGCCCTCCTGCCTTGTCCACTTCGGACCAAGGGGTGGGGGCGCACGACCCAGCCCTGGCCCTCCTTCTCTCTTTCTCCTATGGCCCATTAAGGCCCATAGCTTCCCTGGGGGGGTTCCGGTAACCCCCCGGCACTCCTGTAAATTCCAAAACTTTACGGAACACTTCCGTTGTCCGAATATAGTCGTCCAATATATCAATTTTTACGTCTCGGACATTCCGAGACTCCTCGTCATGTCCGTGATCTCATCCAGGACTCCGAACTACCTTCGGTACATCAAAACTCATAAACTCATAATACCGATCGTCATCAAACATTAAGCGTGCGGACCCTACGGGTTCGAGAACTATGTAGACATGACCGAGACTCATCTCTGGTCAATAACCAATAGCGGAACCTGGATGCTCATATTGGCTCCTACATATTCTATGAAGATCTTTTATCGGTCAAACCGCATAACAACATACATTGTTCCCTTTGTCATCGGTATGTTACTTGCCCGAGATTCGATCGTCGGTATCTCAATACCTAGTTCAATCTCGTTACCGGCAAGTCTCTTTACTTGTTCCGCAATACATCATTCCGTGACTAACTCATTAGTCATTTGCTTGCAAGGCTTATTATGATGTGTATTACCGAGAGGGCCCAGAGATACCTCTCCGACACTCGGAGTGACAAAACATATTATTGATCTATGCCAACACCACGAACACTTTTGGAGACACCTATAGAGCATCTTTATAATCACCCAGTTATGTTGTGACGTTTGATAGCACACAAGGTGTTCCTCCGGTATACGGGAGTTGCATAATCTCATAGTCATAGGAACATGTATAAGTCATGAAGAAAGCAATAGCAGTAAAACTAAACAATCATAGTGCTAAGCTAACGGATGGGTCTTGTCCATCACATCATTCTCCTAATGATGTGATCCCGTTGATCAAATGACAACTCATGTTTATGGCTAGGAAACATAACCATCTTTGATCAATGAGCTAGTCTAGTAGAGGCATACTAGGGACACATTGTTTTGTCTATGTATTCACACATGTACTAAGTTTCCGGTTAATACAATTCTAGCATGAATAAAAGACATTTATCATGATATAAGGAAATACAAATAACATCTTTATTATTGCCTCTAGGGCATATTTCCTTCAGATATAAGTGAAGCATGAGAGTTCAATAATTTCTACAAAATATTACCACCACCGTGCTCTAAAAGATATAAGTGAAGCACTAGAGCAAAAACTATTCAACTCAAAAGATATAAGTGAAGCACATTGAGTGTTATAATAATTTCTAGGCCATATTTAACTCTCTCAAATAGGTGTGACCAGCAAGGATGATTGTGGAAAACTAACAAGCAAAGACTCAAATTATACAAGACGCTCCAAGCAAAACACATAGTATGTTACGAATAAAAATATAGCTCCAAGTATAGTTACCAATGGATGAAGAAGAAAGAGGGGATGGCTTCCCGGGGCATCCCCAAGCTAAGGCTTTTGATTATCTTGAATTTACTTGGGGTGCCATGGGCATCCCCAAGCTTAGGCCTTTGCTACTCCTTGTTCCATAGTCCATCAAAGCAATACTCAAAACTTGAAAACTTCACAACACAAAACTTAGACAAAAATTCTCGTGAGCTCCTTTAGTAAGAGAAAACAAACCACTACTCAAAGGTACAGCAATGAATTCATTCTTTGTTTATATTGGTGTTAAATCTACTGTACTCCAAGTTCTCTATGGTTCATATCCTCTAATATTACTCATAGATGCATAGGAATAAGCAAACAACACACGAAAAACAGAATCTGTCAAAAACAGAACAGTCTGTAGTAATCTGCAGGGTTCACCTACTTCTGGAACTCCAAAAAATTCAAACTAAATTGGTAAATTTGCGCGATTTGTCTACCAAGTAGCAGAAAAAAGAATCAACTAAAAATCATGCTCTAGTAAAATCTGAAGTCTACTTTAGCGAGCGCTAACGATTCTGTTTTTCACAGCAAGATCAAATAAACTTCACATAAGTCTTACCAAAGGTTCTACTTGGCACAAACACTAAACAAAACAAGAAACCACATCTAATCAGAGGCTAGATGAAATATTTATTCCCTAACAGCAACAAAAGCAAAAAATAAAAATAAAATTGGGTTGCCTCCCAACAAGCGCTATCGTTTTACGCCCCTAGCTAGGCACGATACAAGATAGATCTAGGTATTGCCATCTTTGGAAGGCAATCCATAAGTGGCTCTCATGATAGATTCATATGGTAATTTGATTTTCTTTCTAGGAAAGTGTTCCATGCCTTTCCTTAACGGAAATTGGAATCTAATATTTCCTTCCTTCATATCAATAATTGCACCGATCGTTCTAAGGAAAGGTCTACCAAGAATAATAGGACATGAAGGATTGCAATCTATATCAAGAACAATGAAATCTACGGGAACATAATTCCTATTGGCAACAATAAGAACATCATTAATTCTTCCCATAGGCTTCTTAATAGTGGAATCCGCAAGATGCAAATTTAAAGAACAATCATCAAGCTCATGGAACCCTAGCAAATCACACAAAGTTTTTGGGATAGTGGAGACACTTGCACCCAAATCACACAAAGCATAGCATTCATGATCTTTTATTTTTATTTTTATAGTAGGTTCCCATTCACCATAGAGCTTTCTAGGTATAGAAACTTCCAACTCAAGTTTTTCTTCATAAGATTGCATCAAAGCATCAACTATATGTTTAGTGAAAGCTTTATTTTGACTATAAGCATGCGGAGAATTTAGCACAGATTGCAACAAGGAAATACAATCAATCAAAGAGCAATTATCATAATTGAATCCCTTGAAACCCAAAGTAGTGGGTTCATCACTATGCAAAGTTTTAATCTCTTCACTCCCACTTTTAGCAATTTTAGCATCAAGATCTAAAAACTCCGAAACATTGGGACACTCTAAAGCAGAATCATCTCCAATCCTATTCTCATCAAGATTAATACTAGAAAACAAGGATCTAATAGGAGACACATCAATAACTTTTATATCTTCATCTTTATTTTCACGATAACTAGAAGAACACGATTTAATATAATCTTCTCTTTTAGCACGCATCCTAGCGGTTCTTTTCTTTGCATTCATCAATGGAAATTCTCATGGCTTTGAGAGACTCATTGATATCATGCTTAGGTGGGATAGATCTAAGTTTCAAAGAATCAACATCAAGAGTAATTATATCCACACTTCTAGCCAATTCATCAACTTTAAGCAATTTCTCTAAAAGCATAGCATTGAAATTCTTTTGCGAGATCATAAGCTCCTTAACACTAGTTTCAAATTCAGAAGGCATCTTTCCATAAGAGTTGTTGTAGGAATTACCAAAATTATTAGAGGAATTACTAGAAAAAGGCCTAGGATTAAAATCACCTCTATAAGCATTGTTACCAAAATTATTCGTACCAACAAAATTCACATCCAAAGATTCATTGTTATTCTCAATCAAAGTGGACAAAGGCATATCATTAGGATCAGAAGAAGCACTCTTAGCAGCAAACAATTTCATAAGTTCATCCATCTTTCCACTCAAAACACTAATTTCTTCGATAGCATGCACTTTTTTACTAGTAGATCTTTCGGTGTGCCATTGAGAATAATTAACCATAATATTATCTAGGAGTTTGGTAGCTTCTCCTAAGGTAGTTTCCATGAAAGTGCCTCCGGCGGCCGAATCTAAAAGAGTTCTAGAAGCAAAATTCATGTCAGCATAAAAGTTCTGAATAATCATCCATAGATTCAAACCATGTGTATGTCAGGACCCCGATCCTAAGTCCCACAGGTCTAGCCTGTAACACATCATATCACTTTGCGGCCTCACGCACGGTATCCCCACGGGTGCCACCTTACCTGGCCCGGGACCATTTGCGCATTTTGGCACACGTATATGATAGTGTCGCTAGCATCCATATGACAGAGAACCCGGGCCGACATGACTAGTTATAAACCAAAAGTGGCGCTAAATTACAGAGACAGGCATACATGACCCAGCAACGAATGTGTCGGTCATCAACGTATGAACTCAAGGCGTAGAAAGCTACAAGGACTTAAAGGAACAACGCGTGACATTTCCCCTAAGGTACAGACACAGGAACGAAGAAGGACACATGCCGGCTAGCCTAAGTGTTCCGGAGCGGTAGCAAGCTACCAAGGCTCAGTGGAAGCACTAGGAGACATTTCCCTGTAAGATAGGCTACCAAGGGTAAACAACTAGGTGTCGGATCCCACACATAGCAATACATATTACACGTACGCATAACATGCAAGTATGTGATGTACAACATGGCATCACAACGTAACTCAACGACTCATATAGATAAGGCCCAGAAGAGCCATCATAGCATTTATTACAAACAGGGGTCACATGACCCAACATACAGAACATACAGGCAACGGAAGCATAACATGTCTGAGTACAGACAACTACAAATGAAAAAGGCTGAGAAGCCTGACTATCTACAAGACCCTCCCAAGGGTACAAGATCGTAGCTGAGGTAACAAGCTAAATGTCGACGTCCACGCGGAACCACTAGTGAGACTGAAGTCTCTCTGCAAAAACATAAATTAAGCAAACGTGAGTACAAAGGTACTCAGCAAGACTTACATCAGAACTAGCTACATATGCAACAGTATCAACAAAGGGGGTGGTGGAGTTTGACTGCAGCAAGCCAGCTTTAACTCGGTGGCTATCCTGAACTACGACTGCAAGTAACTCTTTTGAGGTGGCACACACGAGTCCACATATTCACCAATCAATACACCACTATGGATCCGCTCCCGTCTCCCTACGAGAAGGCCATCCATAGCACTCACGCTTATCTTGCGTGTTTTAGAGTATCCACTTTCACTTGTCTATGAACTTTACAGGTAACCCAGAAGTCCATTTCCGCGGACACGGCTATTCGAATAGATCATATATAACCCTGCAGGGGTGTACTTCTTCACACATGTTTCCACCACTTAGCGTCTGCACACGACATGTGCTCGGCAGACTTCAATCGAAAGCCAACGTGGGTGTAGACCACGACCTAACCAACCACTCAAGTCTCTCGTCCAGGTTTATCGCCTATTTGGGTTCCATCCGTGGGGAGATCCGGCCGGGGTGTCGCTCACGGCCCCAAACGATGTGTACAGGGTTCCCGAGTCACCAAACGGGCGACCGGTACACCGTGCCACGTACCTGCCGCGTCACAGCCCACCCCGAGGGTCAGCGCTGCGCACGACCTCCAGTAAACTACAAACACCAGAAACTAGTTGCAACTCCTGGACAGAGAACAAGGGCAGTCAATAAGTCGAGCAGGGTCATATTTCAGGGCCCAACGTGTGGTAGTAGCTGTTCATGGATCAACCAACACAGAACTCAGTTCCTGAGGACGGTTTCAATGAGACAACCCACCATGTACTCCTACATGGCCTCTCATCGCTACCTTTACCAAATCGTGTCCACACACTTAGCTCTCAACAGCAGGACATGTTAACCACATTCCAATTCATCCCCGGTGAATCAGACCTGACACAACTCTAAGCAATAGCAGGCATAACCAGAAAGCATGAATGAGTAGGCACAACATGGCTCAAGAAACTCCTACTCATGCTAGTGGGTTTCAACTATTTACTGTGGCAATGACAGGTCATGCAGTGGAAAGCGGTTCAACTACCGCAGCAGGTAACAGTTGAAGCGTTGTTGTCCTAATGCAGTAAAAGAGAGCAAGAGCGAGAGAGTGGGATTGTATCGGGATGCTCAAAGGGGTTTTGCTTGCCTGGCACTTCAGAAGATATCATTGGGTCTTCATCGGTGTCATCGATCACATCATCGGAACAGTGTCTACTGAGAGGGGACAAACACCGGCAAACAAGAGAGAACACAATCAATGCAATGCGACAATATGATGCATGATCATGACATGGCAATATGCTGTTGATTGAGCTAATGCAACTAGCAGCCATATTAAATGAAGTTGGTTTGAACCAAGGTTCAAATTCAAACTCCATATGTGATTATTTAAATGTCATTTAATTGATTTGACCTGATCAGCAGGTTTAACTTATTCAAACATGCATGAAAATGCCATAAACATATTCCTTGAATTTTTCTGATCATTTTTCATATATAAATTATTTTCATTGGAGTTATAGATTATTTTCTGTGATTTTTAGAATTTTTGGCTATTTTCTGAAATAAATAAATTATTTTTGATTTATTTAAAATTCCAAAAAACACTTATTGCATCAGCATGACGTCACTGTGATGTCAGCAGTCAACAGAGGCTGGTCCAGGTCAAACCTGACGTGTGGGGTCCACACGTCAGTGGCTCTGCTAATTAACAGGGTTAATTAGCACTAACTAAATTCTAAACTAATCTTAGACAGGACAGGGCCCACACATCAATGACTAACTAACTAACCAATTAATTAAAACTAAACCAGGTTAATTAACAGGACGGGCCCCACTTGTCAGCGAGTTAGTGGTTGACTAAGGGCGTGGGGCCCATACGTCAGTGACTCGGGGTGGTCAACCCACCGGTCAAACCAGTCAAAAGCGCCGGCGGCTCATCGCCGGCGGCGACAGACGCAACGGAGGGCTCGGAAAATGCCCTCCGGCGACCAAAACAGCATTGGAGAGCATCTACATGCTCCTGGGACTCTCGGGCATCTAGGGGTGCAACCGGATTCGCCAGGGATGGCCGGAGTCGACGGCAACGACTGCAACAGCGGCGGCCGGAGTACAGTGGTGACACGCGCGACCACTAGGGGGCACGGGAAGGCGAGGTGAGGTGCGCTACGTGTTCGTGAGGCCATTAGGAGCTCGGTGGTGCACTCAGGTGGAAGCTCCAGTGGCTATAGCCACGGCGGTGACATGGCCGGCGGCGATGAGCTCTCGGGTCCTGCGGGCAGCTAGCTAGGGGGAGAAATCGAGGGCAAGGAGTGAGGGGAAGAGAAGAGGAGCTCACGGCGATGCCGAAGAGGAGATTAGCGGGCTCGGGGAGGTCCAGGCGGCGGCGAATCATCGACGGCGGTCGTCGGACGCAGAGGAGGAAGACGACGGCGTTGCGGGTGAGGGGGGAGCTCCTGGCGCCGCTTGATTTGAAGGAGAGGATGAGCAAGGCACGGCGGAGCTCGGGGGCTCGTTGGAGATGCGAGGGGAGGCTGTGGCCACGGTGGTGCTCGGTGGCGCGGCCGTGGTGGTTTTGGCCATGGCGAGGAGGAGCTGGGGAGCGAGGGGAAAACGAGTGCGGGGAGGTGAGGTGGAACGAGGGGGTCGTGGACGTCTTCGTGGCACGACCAGAAGGTCAGAGGCGTCGCGGTGGAAGCAGGTGGTGGCCGGCGTGCCGCGGGCACACGCCCTCCATCCTTCTGTCACGAGGAAGACGACAGGGGAGGGGCCAGGTGGGCTGGGCCAGTGAGCTGGGCCGGCTACAGGTAGGTGGGCCAGGTAACTCTTCTCTCTCTCTCTTTCTAATTTCTTTCTGTTTTCTATTTCCTGCATTTGTTTTGGCTTTATCTGAAATACTAAAACAAGCTCAAAATTCATGAAACTGCTTGAGGCTACTGTTTGGATTATTTCCAACAGTAAACATTTTAGTTCATGAATATTTGGACATTTAAAATAGTATATAGCATTTAAATGCCCAAATGAAAATACTTTAAGAATTAATTCAAAAATCCAAAATGGCCCTATAAAAGTGTGCACCATTTTGACAGAGGTTCTAAACCAATTCAAAAATCATGAACATTTTCAAAGGCATTTTGGGTCAATGAAAATATTTTTAGGTTGAACCTAGTTGAATTCTTTTGGTGCTAGGGTTTGATCAAACCCCATTTCAACTTTCTGGAAAACTTAAACATGATGCAACAGACAAGTGCTATCCTAATGCAAGGTGAAGCTGGGGATGTGACAGTGTAGGTCAATTACGTATCATTAATTTCATTCTCTCCCAAGCTTGTGCAACATGCTCATGATCTAGTTGCTTAAAATTCATAATATCGTTTCTAAGAGAGATGATCTTAGCAGGAGGGGAATACTTAGAGATAAAAGCATCTTTGCACTTATTCCACAAATCAATACTATTTCTAGGCAAAGAGGAAAACCAAGTTTTAGCACGATCTCTAAGTGAAAACGAAAATAACTTCAATTTAACAATATCGTTATCATTATCCCTTTTCTTTGGCATATCACACAAATCAACAAAGTTGTTTAGATGGGTAGCGGCATCTTCACTAGGAAGGCCGGAGAATTGATATTTCATGACAAGATTCAACAAAGCAGCATTGATCTCACAAGATTCAACATCAGTAATAGGAGCAATCAGAGTGCTAATAAAATCATTGTTGTTGGTATTGGAGAAGTCACACAATTTGGTATTGTTCTGAGCCATAGTGACAAGCAAGCAATCCAACACACACAAGCGAACAAGAAGCAAGCGAACGAAAAACACATGGCGGAAGAAGGGCACATAAAACGGCAAGGGTGAACTGGGGGAGAGGAAAATAAGAGGAAAATAAATGTAATGCGAAGTATAAGGGTTTGTGATAGGTACTTGGTATATGACTTGGTATATAAATAATAGCATGGAACAATAAAAAATTATAGATACGTTGGAGACGTATCAATGAGTTTGGGGGATCCATAGCGGATATAAGCTTGGGGAATCCATGCCGGATTTGCTTTTGGGAATGACATACACTACTGGGAAAGGGCTTATAGGTGAACGCTAATGAGTAGCGGGCGCACTGTGTCACCCGCCAGTGCTACTTCCACTGCTACTATGGAGAAGTAGCACATGCGTATAATAAAAAGTACCCGCCACTACTCTTTACACATCAGTGGTGAGCACTTCGGCACACCCGCCACAGATGAATTGGCTACAAGGACCCGGTGGTTGAAGACCTTCGATGGAAGAGCGCGCCGCCGCTTGACGGGCCACGTGCGCATCACCGACAGCTACTCTCGATGGAGGAGCGTGTCGGACTTGATCCACTACATGCACGCTCTTCCAGCGAGGGCAGCCACCGCGCCGCCATGGCTGGCGTGTCTTGGGCTGCCGCCGCGGGCGCCTCCGCATTGCGGCTCCGGGAGAATCAGGAGGTGTCGGGGGAAAATGAGGCCTAGGGTTTGACCAGCGATAGTTTTGTTCCGGCTGCGACGATCCTGGCCGTCAATTCAATCGAACGGCTGAAATCAGCCCACGACTGCTGCTGGGCCTTCGGGCGAATGACGGGCCAATTTCAGCAGCGGGTTGAGGCCCAGGTTGTGTTGGCCCAGTATAAGGTTTTATTATTTTAACGAATTTAGCCGATGGATCGTTTCTTTTATGGATTGCCGTTGATTTTAGGCCAAAAATAAGCATTGAGTCGCTTTTGTTTATTTTCAGTGGTTTTGATATTTTCCAGGTAGACATAAAAAAGGGTGTTTCAAGTTTTCTGAAAATGATTTATGCACTATTTTATTAATAAACAATATGCCAAAAAATGTGTAAGAGGTAATGCCAATAATTATATTGTTTGTTAATTGGCTGCTGTGGGTTCCTATCGGCAAAATTATAATTTTAGACAATTGGTATTTTTGGGTGCTTTTGATTCATGTTGTAAATATTGGTGATAATGTTTATGCATTATTAATATGTTTTGATTGCCTAAAATTATGCTAAAGATAATGTTTGAATTTTCTGGGTAAAATGGACCAATGAGAAATTCTTTTTGGAAAATATTAATATGGTATAGTGTAAATGCCATTTATGGCTTTTTTTAGAATCTCGAGTATATGGGATACTCAAGTGGAAGGAGTACATTCAGCGTGCATCAGGATTATCAATCTGTCCGGGACCTTTGCAACGAGCCGCAGATCCCCAAGCTGTCTAGCCTCGATGGCTAACTCATGAGCAACAAAGTTGCCTTTTCTTCCCACATGACTGATCTTAAAGGACGAAAACACCTTCAGAGTCTCCTTGATGTCACAGAGAACGCCATAGCATGGGGAGAGACTTTGTGCTTCCATCCTTAACTCATTGACCATCGTCAAACAGTCCATCTCTAGCACTAATGGTCCTCTGTACACTTCAGCCAAGGCCTTCAGGCCTATAAGCGCAGCCCTTGCCTCGGCCTCCTCGATGCTCCCCACAATGCCCATTTCCTTTCCAACTGACACAAGCGGGAATCCTCTGTAGTCCCTTGCAATCGCTCCCGCCCAGCTAAGCCCAGTGTCAGGTAGAAAAGCTGCGTCGGAGTTTAATTTCACTATATCTCTACTCGGGGCAGCTCAGCCTATGGTTTGCTGAACTGTCTGAGGTGGTTCGGCTTTAGCCAGAGGCCTGATATCTTTCCCTTTTTCGATGAGAGAGGCAAAAAGGATAGCTGCACCTCCACCTCATATTTCTGCAAAAACTTGACAGATTGCCAGATAGTTTCCTTGCCTTTCCCGTGAACACAATCATCATGTAGATGCCATCGTCTCCACATTTGAAGCAATACCTTTGCCCTCATATCATCCAGGGTTGAGTTCAGTAACAATTGCAGCCAATCCGGACCGATATATCTGAATGAACTTTCAGGAGGTAGCTCCCATACTTTCCTCATTCCGTGTCGAAGCGCTCTATTTTGGTACAGGATACCACCGCATGGAACTCACTTTCCTCCTCGCAGCCGCAAATGCCACAAGTGGCATCCACCTCCAGTGATCTCTTCCAATTGTTCTTTTTTGTGGCTAACGTATTGGTTGCAAATCGCCAGCCAAAGATCCTGGCCTTTGGAGGGACCTTTGATTTCCATATAAGATCCCAAATACTCCTATCTCTCGGATCGTTCGAAGAGCTCGACGAAGCCTGCCTCCTTTGGCCCTGAATTGAAGCAACCAGCTTGTAAGCACTCCTTACAGTCAAGATTCCGCTCTTTTCATAATGCCAAGCTATTCTGTCATCTGTGGGTGAGCTAGGGACAGAGATTTTGCATATTTCATCCGCATCGAATGGATGGAAAATTTGCCTAACGAGGTCCTCGTTCCACTCTTTGCTATCTGGTTTCATAAGTTGGTTCACTCAGCGCAATCTAGACCTCCTGGTGAAAGATGCAGACCTTAGGCCTTCCTTGCGCGGGATCCATTGATCCCTTTGGATCTGAATGTTGGTACCATCTCCCACACACCAAATGATGCCTTTCTTTAGGAGCTCCAAGCCAGCCTCAATACCTCTCCAAACCGGTGACGCGTCAGATGCAACCACCATATCTAGTAGGTTTCCATGTGGGTAGTATTTCGATTTTAGAACTCTAGCGCACAAGCTGTCAGGGTTCTGTAGGAGTCTCCAACTTTGTTTCGCGAGCAGCGCAATGTTAAATAGGTGCATATCCCTAAACCCAATACCACCCGCCCTCTTAGGTTGAGTCATGCACTCCCAAGACATCCAATGCACTTTACGGTGGCCTTCTTCATCCCCCTACCAGAAGTCTCGGAACATCTTCTCATACTTCTCGCAAAAACCTTTTGAGAGTAGGAAGACCCCCAAAGTGAAGCAAGGAAGATCCTGCACCACAGACTTGACATGAACTTCCTTTGTCGCATAAGCCATGAATCTTCCGGACCAGTCATTACATATTTTGCTGAACCTATCCAATATTGGTTGGAAGTTATCGTCCTTCATCGTTCCCTCAGGAGTTGGAAGCCCCAAATACTTGCTTTCAAATGTCGAGGGCACCACTCCAAGGATTCTTTTAATCTCTTCCCTATTATCCTCTGGACAATGCTCTGTAAAAAGTAGAGAACACTTATTCTCACTTAGCAACTGCCCCGTGCCCCTCTAGAAAGAAGACAAAACCCTCTTCATTACTTGTGCCTGCTCAACCGACGCCTTGAAAAATAAAAGGTTGTCATCCGCGAAGAGGAGGTTTGATATTCCTAGACAATTCCTCGCAATCTTTAAGGGTGTCAGGTTGCCTTCAACTATTTCTTTATTCATTAAGTTGACCAGTCCATCTTCAACAAGGAGGAATATATACGGGCTCAGAGGGTCCCCTTGTCGCAATCCTCTAGATGGGATAAAAGGTTCTAAGAGCTCCCCATTGCACCTGACTGAGTATCTGACAGAGCTTACACACTCCATAACCAAGGTTGTCCACTTTTTACCGAATCCCATTTTTAGAAGAACTCCTTTCAGAAATCCCCAATCAACCCTGTCGTATGCTTTTGCCAAATCCAGCTTATATGCACAGTATGTGTCATATTTATTCCTGCTATGTTGGATCTTATAGAAGCACTCGAATGCAAATTGTGGCATTATCTGTAATCATGCGGCCCGAGATGAATGCACTTTGAGTCTCTGATATAATTCCGTCCAAAAAAGGGCGTAGATGGTTAACGAGGCACTTCGAAATCACTTTGTAGATGACGTTACAGAGACTGATGGGTCGGTAATATTTTAGTGTCTGTGGGTCTTTGCCTTTCGGGATTAGCACAATAATTGTATCATTAATACCTTTCGGTATATCCCCACCCTCGAAGAAACTTAGCACACCTCTGACCACTTCATCTCTCATGACCTCCCAATTCCTTTGATAGAATCTAGCCGGTAAACCGTCCGGACCAGGAGCCTTTAGAGGTCCGATTTGGAAAAGGGAATCACTCACTTCCTCCGTCGAGAACGGTTTTGTTAATGCCTCGTTCATCTCGTCGGCAACCCTTCTTTCAACAAAATTCAGCACCACTTGTGGTTCCACATCATGTTCCCTCTCGTACAAGCTGTGGAAATGACTCCTCACCAGTTCCTGAATCCCTTGTCTGTCCTCTTTCCAAACTCCGCTGCCATCTTTTAATTTGCTAATTTCATTTTTTTCTTTCTCCACGTTGCCTTTTTCTGAAACCATTTCGTGTTGCGGTCGCCTTCCCGCAGATAAGTTGCTCTTGATCGCTGCCTCCACATTAACTCCTCTCTCAAAAGAAGTTGATCTAGTTCCTCTGTACATTGCTTTACCTCACGTTGGTTTTCAGGCGTGTTAGGGGACCTCCATAGCATGCTAAGTTTTCTTCTAATGTCTGCTGATTTCTTCAGAACAGAGCCAAAGTCCCTTTCAGACCACTTCCTCAAGACATGTGTCATGCTGCTAATCTTAGCACCAACTTCCTGGAGGTTTTGAGCCTCACCAGAGCCCTTCCATCCATTCTCAATTGCAACCTGAAGGGTCTGAACCCTTTCCCACATGTGTTCATAGCGGAAGGGCCAGGGCGATTTAGAACCCACCATCCTCCATTACTTTCTCTTGCCAAACTTCAAGAGAACCGGTAGGTGATATGAACGAATAGATCAGATGTGTTCAAGAGTAGCTTCGCGAAAGTGATCAGACCAGCTCGATGAGGCTATAGCTCTGTCCAGCCTAGCTCGTACATTTTTCCGACCTACTTGTTTATTATCATATGTCCAGCCCGGTCCCTTAAACCCCAGATCAAACAGATTGCAGTCTGATAGAACTGACCGAAAGTTTTCCATGTATCGCTCTGATCTTTTCGCCGCCGAGAAGTGCTCAGCTTGCCACATCGTCTCGTTGAAATCGCCAATCATCAGCCATGGTGCATTTGATTTATCTTTTATTCTTCTCAACAATTCCCACATGAGGTGTCTTTCGTGGGCTTTCGGCTCTCCATAAACAAAAGTACCACGCCACTGTAATCCGTTTGGGGTTAAACGAACTAACACATCTATATACCTCGAGCAAACGGAGAGCTTTATTATTTCAACACTTTCATCGTACAGGAGTGCAATGCCGACACTTTTTCCTTTGCCAGGTTGCGGAATACAATGCTTGAGGCCTAGCCTCCATCTGAGTTTAATGACGTACTGGTTACTCTGCCGTGTTTCAAAGAGGAACACAAGCTTAGGCTTGTACGTGTGCACTAAGCACACGAGCTCCTAAACTGTCTGGGGTTGCCCAAGCCCACGGCAGTTCCAGCTTAGGACCGTCATGGCCCCTGACGGGCACCGTCATTGGCACCCGTCAGTATGCCGGCAGCCCCTTAATCGGTCGCTTCCTGTCCACCAAACTCACCAGGTCCACCCTTTCCTTCATCCTCTGAGTTACTTCTTGCCTTTTTCTTCAGTTCCCCTTCATCCTCATCAGAGTCCCTCTTGCTATCCTCTTCCACTGGGTCATGATCAGAACATTTCCCTAATATAGTGTCCCTTTCGCCTGCAGCTTCCTCGCCGCTTTCCTTGGCATGGAGCTCACCATCATCCACAACCTGCTTCTGATCTGTATTACCTTCGATGGCGGGCCCGTCTGCGTGTGCTGCTCCATCCCTGACCACATCAAGAGCCGGGTTCAACACTTCTGTATCCATGGCGGCAGAAGGAGCCAAAACTGGAGCAGCGAGAGCCGCCTGATCTGCACGGAAATGTGGAACATGCCCATATCCCGGGGGGAACTCCAAGCTGGATTCCCTGGAGTTTGGTCCGCCATTGGCTGTCGGGTTGGTCGAGGGCAAACGTGGAGGGGTGTTGCTGGTGTTGACCCCATCCCCGCTCGCATCCAGGTTCTTGTCCGAGGGCGGGAGGGCGTTGTTGGTGTTGGAACCCTCCACCTCCTGACTGGGCTCTGAAGATGAAGATGTCTGCATCTTGCTTTTTCCTGGGCCAAGTTTGATAGCACTGACCGCTGCGATGGCAGCCCGCACCGCTGGGTCTGCAAGCACCTCCTCGGTGATGTCCTCATACCTCTCTGCAGCAAGTCTTGGCAGAGCTTACCTCACCACACAGCCAACTTCCGAATCAAAGTGCAGGAAGCGACGCGCTGCCTACATCAGGAGCCACATAGTTCTCTTTACCATTGATGTGCTTAAATGGAGAAGCGCGCAATGCTACCGAGAACCTCATCTTTTGGAGGTCTACGGGCAACTTACAATCACGCTGGCTATGGCCCAAGAAACCACAGTAGCTACAGAACCGAGGCATCCTCTCATACTTTACATCTAGGAAGAACACTTCATTCTCAGCAAAATCATGGGACTCTAGAGTGCTACAGAGGGGTACATCGACATCATGGTTGATACAAATTCTTAGATAGTCGCCCCAAATCCTACCTTCTCTGTGCGTGTGTACCTCAAGCACTTCACCAAGCCTGCCACCAATCTCCCTGGCCACCAGTTCAGAGAGCATGATCGGGGGGGCATCGTAGATGCGGACCCAGATCGGCATATGTGCAATCTCCACATCCCTAGGCCGAACGCTCCCGTCCACCGCAGTCACCAGGAAGGCGTCACCGCGGTGAGTCCAAGGGCCATTCCGGAGGATGAACCTGAGGTCGCCCTCCCGCTCAAACTTGAGGAGGAAACGGTTGTTCTTCAGAGGCGAATGGTTGAAACGCCCCCTCAGACCCCACTTGCTCTTGAGCTCCTTGAAGAGTCCGCCGATGCTGAAGAGCTGCACCGAGAAGAACAGCCCGACGGCTATCCATCTTGTGCGCATGGCCGCTCTCTTCCTGGCCAGGTTCAGTTGAACCACATTTGGCGCCTGCCTCTCCAAGGTGACAGGAAAGGCAGGGGTGATCGCGCCTCCTCTCTCTGCATTCCTGGAGCCCAGGGTTGCCGAAGCACTCTATCCCACGGGGGTGCGGACTAGATCACCACTCCCCCATGAGGATTCACCACGCTGAAGTGGATTCGCGCCAATGAAAAAAATAGCGCGCTATAGTGTGTAGAGAATTGTCTCGCTAAATTAGTTAGTGTACAACTCCTCGCTAATAGCACGCTATAGCGCGTTATAGCACGCTAATAGCATATTTTCAGGGGCCACGCTATTTTGTGTAGCGCGCTATTTTTTTTCATTGATTCACGCCAAGCTCTCCATTGCCGATCACTTCCAGCTTCCCAGACTGAGCCATGGGCTCCTTCCCCTCACGATGCTGCTTGTCTGCCATTGATTGTGTTTGAGTACCCGTGGGTGAACAAATGAGCTTGGGTAGGGGTCGTACTCTCACAATCCCCTCCTTAAGAACCCCTGAATCCGAGGCCTTTGATGGAAGCTGCTCAATCCGATCAGCCAATACACGATCAACTTCCTTTGAGTGCCACCCAGAATCAACGAAAAATGGAAACGACCCCCCTCCTTTATCAGGCGGATCTGACCTCTGAGATACGAATTGACCTTTGCTATCAGCCCTGTGATCTCCTTCCATAAACCTGCCACTTAGATCCAATCTCATCTGATGAATTTTGCTGCTAATCTTCTCCGTACCTGGGATTACGGGATCTGCAGACTTGTTCTCAGACTCATGCTGATTTTTCAGGGTCACCTTCCGTGACTCAACGTACCTGCGCACAGACGATCTGGCTTTGATCCACGCCTCACGCATCCCCAGCGGATCTGGATCCACATGGGCTCTCCGAAATCTCTCCTCCCTCTCAAGTTTCCCCTCTCTCTCTCTTGGATTGAAGATCGGATCAAGCGATCCGCAATCGCCCGATGTTCGCCACGGAGTCGCCCCGACCGGGGCTCCACTAATTCCGGACATGTCCAAACGTACGTTCTCCTTTCATTTATGGCATTTTTAGTGGTGATATTTTAATTGTATTATTTTAAAATTTAAATATTAATGTTGTGAAATGATATTTATCATGATCACAATCTATTATGTTTCATTCCCTAATGTTTCAAATATTTTATACGAAAACTTTAAGTGAGTTTGAAGTTTATGGTGATGCCATCCTAATGGCATTTCTTAATGATGTGATCATTTCTAATGGGCTGAGGCTAGTTCAAGGGGAATGTGATTGTTGCAGTGTTCGGTCTTCTGCATCGCACTATGCATCATAATAATATTGGGGCAATATGTCTATTGGGAAAAATAAAGATTTTGGTTGGTGCATTTCGTGTCATTTTATTATGATATACACCATTGAAATATGCATACAAATAATGTTTATGGAGTTGTGATCAATCCCCTAAACAAAATTTTCTTTCGAAAGTACATGTTGTCATTTGTTTGACAACTCTCATTTGCCAAATATTGTTATTTTGTGAATCCTTATGAAAAAATTATGTCCAAATTTTATTTTTTGGAAAATGTTATGATATCCCGACGATAATATTAATGCATTTTCACTGTGAATGTCAATTTTAATGTTTACTTTGTGGCAATGGCATTCATATTTTTATGTTAATTCCACTGTCATTGAGAATATTAATAAAATTTTGTACACTTATGTTCAATGTTATTATCGATGTCAACTTTAGTGTCAAAATGTATCATTGTGTATGATGGCAAATATGGTTTTATGTTGTTGCTTTATGTTAATGTTAGCTATTAATTTAGCCAAAGTTCTTACTCGTCATTATGTGATTTTATATCTCTCTAATCAAAATGGAACCAAAGAGAAGTTTTGATTGAAGATTTAATCGTAAGAAAATGTTATAATGGCATATGATAATATTCTAACCAGCATTGATTATTTTCATGTGTCATTTATAAATAAGTAAGATTCTTTTCCTTTCTTTCCCAACGGTAATAGGTATTAGAATAACAATTAAGCTTTTTATTATTCGTCTCATTGCATGTTTAGTTCATGCTTGATGTTTTGTTGTGATGCTCATAATGTTGTATCCTTCTTATATAGCAATGAGCGTTGATAATGATGCCAAACTTCCATTTTAGCATAGACGAACCTTATGTAAATAACTTCTCCATGTGAAGAGTGGAGATCATTGTCTCGTGTAAGGAATCTCCCAACGTTTTCTACCACTAATGTTGAAAGATGTTAAGGCAAAACATTGGGAAAGGTCTCAACATGCATGTGCGTGAAAAAAGATAAGGCCAACTCCAGCGCACGACCCCAAACGGACGTCCGTTTAGCCCGGATTCTGTCCATTTGGGTAGTGCAGTGGGGTCGTGTCCGGGCCTGTCCTGGGATGCGGTCACTGTGCGCTCAGCGCGCGGAAGCATCCTTCGGCCCCATCCTGTCCGCCACGGCCAAAAATGGCCATATATTCATATTTCAATGGTCAAAACTAGTTTGCACGTCCAAATATTTAATAGTGTGAAAATAAAAATAGTTTTACAACCCAATCGAAATTGTCTCTAATAAAATAGTTTTACAACCAAATCAAAATTGTCTTGAATGAACATAAAGAACCAATACATCTATTGGTTGCCAATGTGAGCCCACACATGCTCAACTAAGTCATTTTGAAGATCCAAATAAGTGTGCCAATCACGCAGTTCACGATGGAATTGGGTAAACTGTTCAAACGTGACTAGTTCTTGGTGCAAGGGCTCAACATTTTCACCTTGAAAATCAAATCCTTGGTCGAAGATGTTGTTATCACGCTCGTCCTCGACGATCATGTTGTGCATGATCACGCAAGCAGTCATCACCTCCCAAAGCTTCCCGTCGTCCCATGACAGTGTAGGGTTTCGAACGATACCCCATCGGGATTGAAGCACACCAAAAGTACGTTTCACATCCTTTCTAGCACTCTATTGCATTTGAGCAAATCTCTTTCTTTTCTCACTTTGGGGCTTCGAGATTGTCTTCACAAAAGTTGACCACAGGGGATATATACCATCAGCTAGGTAGTATCTCTTGTTGTACTGGTGGCCGTTGATCTCAAAGTTGACAGGTGGGGAATGGCCTTCTACAGGCCTTGCGAAGACAGGAGTGAAGGAAATATGCCCTAGAGGCAATAATAAAGTTATTATTTATTTCCTTATATCATGATAAATGTTTATTATTCATGCTAGAATTGTATTAACCGGAAACTTAATACATGTGTGAATACATAGACAAAACAGAGTGTCCCTAGTATGCCTCTACTAGACTAGCTCATTGATCAAAGATGGTTATGTTTCCTAGCCATAGACATGAGTTGTCATTTGATCAGCGGGATCACATCATTAGGAGAATGATGTGATGGACAAGACCCATCCATTAGCATAGCACTATGATCGTTTAGTTTTACTGCTATTGCTTTCTTCATGACTTATACATGTTCCTATGACTATGAGATTATGCAACTCCCGAATACCATAGGAACACCTTGTGTGCTATCAAACGTCACAACGTAACTGGGTGATCATAAAGATGCTCTACAGGTGTCTCCGAAAGTATTCGTGGTGTTGGCATAGATCAAGATTAGGATTTGTCACTCCGAGTGTCGGAGAGGTATCTCTGGGCCCTCTCGGTAACACACATCACAATAAGCCTTGCAAGCAAAACACTAATGAGTTAGTCACGAGATGATGTGTTACGGAACGAGTAAAGAGACTTGCCGGTAACGAGATTGAACTAGGTATGGAGATACCGATGATCAAATCTCGGGCAAGTAACATACCGATGACAAAAGGAACAACGTATGTTGTTATGCGGTTTTTAACCGATAAAAGATCTTCGTAGAATATGTAGGAGCCAATATGAACATCCAGGTTCCGCTATTGGTTATTGACCGGAGATGAGTCTCGGTCATGTCTACATAGTTCTCGAACCCGTAGGGTCCGCACGCTTAACGTTTGATGACGATCGGTATTATGAGTTTATGAGTTTTGATGTACCAAAGGTAGTTCGGAGTCCCGGATGAGATCACGGACATGACGAGGAGTCTCGGAATGTCCGAGACATAAAGATTGATATATTGGACGACTATATTCGGACACCGGAAGTGTTCCGGAAAAGTTTCGGATTTAACGGGATTGCCGGAGGGGGTTACCGGAACCCCCTACGAGGGGGGATGGGCCTTAAGGAAAAGATAGAGGCAGCCCATAGTGTTGGAAATATGCCCTAGAGGCAATAATAAATTGGTTATTATTATATTTCCTTGTTCACGATAATCGTTTATTATCCATGCTAGAATTGTATTGATAGGAAACTCAGATACATGTGTGGATACATAGACAAACACCATGTCCCTAGTGAGCCTCTAGATGACTAGCTCGTTGATCAATAGATGGTTACTGTTTCCTGACCATGGACATTGGATGTCGTTGATAACGGGATCACATCATTAGGAGAATGATGTGATGGACAAGACCCAATCCTAAGCCTAGCACAGATCGTGTAGTTCGTATGCTAAAGCTTTTCTATATGTCAAGTATATTTTCCTTAGACCATGAGATTGTGCAACTCCCGGATACCGTAGGAATGCTTTGGGTGTACCAAACGTCACAACGTAACTGGGTGGCTATAAAGGTGCACTACAGGTATCTCCGAAAGTGTCTGTTGGGTTGGCACGAATCGAGACTGGGATTTGTCACTCCGTATGACAGAGAGGTATCTCTGGGCCCACTCGGTAGGACATCATCATAATGTGCACAATATGTGATCAAGGAGTTGATCACGGGATGATGTGTTACGGAACGAGTAAAGAGACATGCCGGAAACGAGATTGAGCAAGGTATCGGTATACCGACGATCGAATCTCGGGCAAGTGCTATACCGTTAGACAAAGGGAATCGTATACGGGATTGATTGAATCCTTGACATCGTGGTTCATCCGATGAGATCATCGTGGAACATGTGGGAGCCAACATGGGTATCCAGATCCTGCTGTTGGTTATTGGCCGGAGAGTTGTCTCGGTCATGACTACATGGTTCCCGAGCCCGTAGGGTCTACACACTTAAGGTTCGATGACGCTAGGGTTATAGGGAAAGTATGTACGCGGTTACCGAATGTTGTTCGGAGTCCCGGATGAGATCCCGGATGTCACGAGGAGTTCCAGAATGGTCCGGAGGTAAAGATTCATATATGGGAAGTCCCGTTTTGGTCACCGGAAAAGTTTCGGGCGCTATCGGTAGCGTACCGGGACCACCGGGAGGGTCCCGGGGGTCCACCGGGTGGGGCCACCAGCCCCGGAGGCATACGTGGGCCAAGTGTGGGAGGGGACCAGCCCCAGGTGGGCTGGTGCGCCCCCCCCCCCACCAAGGCCCAAGGCGCCCCAAGAGGGGAGGGGGGCAAACCCTAGGGCAGATGGGCCCTAGGGCCCAATCTGGTGCGCCCCCCTCTCCCTCTCCCCCTCTGGCCGCCACCCCTAGATGGGATCTAGGGTGGCCGCACCCCTAGGGGTGGGAAACCCTAAAGGGGGCGCAGCCCCCCCTTCCCCCTATATATATGTGAGGTTTGGGGCTGCCCAGAACATGTTTTGACCTCTGTCGCATGGCGCAGCCCTACCTCTCTCCCTCCTCGTCTTTTGCAGTGCTTGGCGAAGCCCTGCTGGAGTCCCGCGCTCCTCCACCACCACCACGCCGTCGTGCTACTGTTGGATGGAGTCTTCCCCAACCTCTCCCTCTCTCCTTGCTGGATCAAGGCGTGGGAGACGTCACCGGGCTGCACGTGTGTTGAACGCGGAGGCGCCGTTGTTCGGCGCTTAGATCGGAATCAACCGCGATCTGAATCGCAGCGAGTACGACTCCTTCATCCGCGTTCTTGCAACGCTTCCGCATCGCGATCTACAAGGGTATGTAGATCCACTCTCCTTTATGCTCGTTGCTAGATTACTCCATAGATAGATCTTGGTGACGCGTAGGAAAATTTTTGATTTTCTGCTACGATCCCCAACAGTGGTATCAGAGCTAGGTCTATGCGTAGTATCTTGCACGAGTAGAACACAAAGTAGTTGTGGGCGTAGATCATGTCAATTCTCTTGCCGTTACTAGTCTTATCTTGATTCGGCGGCATCGTGGGATGAAGCGGCCCGGACCGACCTTACACGTACTCTTACGTGAGACAGGTTCCACCGACTGACATGCACTAGTTGCATAAGGTGGCTAGCGGGTATCTGTCTCTCCCACTTTAGTCAGATCGGATTCGATGAAAAGGGTCCTTATGAAGGGTAAATAGAAATTGGCATATCACGTTGTGGTTTTGGCGTAGGTAAGAAACGTTCTTGCTAGAAACCTATAGCAGCCACGTAAAAACTTGCAACAACAATTAGAGGACGTCTAACTTGTTCTTGCAGCATGTGCCGTGTGATGTGATATGGCCAAAAGGATGTGATGAATGATATATATGTGATGTATGAGATTGATCATGTTCTTGTAATAGGAATCACGACTTGCATGTCGATGAGAATGACAATCGGCAGGAGCCATAGGAGTTGTCTTATTTATTGTATGACCTGCGTGTCACTGAATAATGCCATGTAATTACTTTACTTTATTGCTAAACGTTAGCCATAGTAGTAGAAGTAATGTTTAGCGAGACGACTTCATGGAGACACGATGATGGAGATCATGATGATGGAGATCATGGTGTCATGCCGGTGACAATGATGATCATGGAGCCCCGAAGATGAAGATCAAAAGGAGCAAAATGATATTGGCCATATCATGTCACTATTTGATTGCATGTGATGTTTATCATGTTTTTCATCTTATTTGCTTAGAACGACGGTAGTGAATAAGATGATCTCTCACTAAAATTTCAAGAATTGTGTCTCCCCTAACTGTGCACCGTTGCTAAGGTTCGTTGTTCCGAAGCACCACGTGATGATCGGGTGTGATAGGTTCTAACATTCGCATACAACGGGTGTAAGCCAGCTTTACACACGCAATACACTTAGGGTTCACTTGACGAGCCTAGCATGTACAGACATGGCCTCGGAACACGGAAGACCGAAAGGTCGAACATGAGTCGTATAGAAGATACGATCAACATGAAGATGTTCACCGTTGATGACTAGTCCGTCTCACGTGATGATCGGACACGGCCTAGTCGATTCGGATCATGTATCACTTAGATGACTAGAGAGATGTCTATCTGAGTGGGAGTTCATTAGATGAACTTCATTGTCATGAACAATAGTCTAAGTTGTCTTCGTAAATTATGTTGTAGACCAATAACTGCGTTGTAGCTCCCTGTTTAATACGATCCTAGAGAAAGACTAAGTTGAAAGATATTGTAAGCAAGGATGCGGACTGGGTCCGTAGTCCGAGGAGTGTCCTCACTGCTGCCCAGAAAGCTTACGTCTTTGATGCACCGCTCGATGTGCAAACCCCTACAACGTTGTCTGTGGATGTTGTGAACACCTGAGAGACACGTCCTGATGACTACTTGATAGTTTAGTGCACCATACTTTACGGCTTAGAATCGGGATTCCAATGACGTTTTGAACGCCATGGAACATATGAGATGTTCTAAGAGCTGAAATTGGGATTTCAGGCTCATGCCCGTGTTGAGAGGTATGAGACCTCTGACAAGTTCCTTTGCCAAAAAGATGGAGGAGAATAGCTCAGGTAGTGAGCATGTGCTCAGAATGTCTGGGTGCTAAAACCACTTGAACCAAGTGGGAGTTAATCTTCCAGGTGAGATAGTGGTTGACAGAATTCTCTAGACACTATCACCAAGCTACTAGAACTTCGTGATGAACTATGACATGCAAAGGATGATGATGATCCCGGTGCTGTTAGCGGTTCTTAGTACCGCAAAAGTAGAAATCAAGAAGGAGCATCAAGTGTTGATGGTTTAACAAGACCACTGGTTTCAAAAGGGGTAAGGGCTAGAAGGGAAACTTCATGAATGGCAAACCTGTTGTCGCTCTGATGAAGGAACCCATGGTTGAACCCAAACCTCGAGACTAAGTGCTTCTATTGTAAGGGGAACGGTCACATGGTAGCGGAACCACCCCAAATACATGGTAGATATGATAGCTGGCAACTTCAACAAAGTATATTTGATATACGTGTTATTCATGTGTACCTTAGTAGTACTCCTTGTAGCACCTGGGTATTGGATACCGGTTCAGTTGCTATTATTAGTGACTTGAAGCAAAAGCTACGGACTGAACGGAGACTAGCTAAGGGCGAGGTGACGATGTGTGTTGGAAGTGTTTCCAAGGTTGATAAGATCACCATCGCACACTCCCTCTATTTTCGAGATCAGTGTTGAACTTGGATAAATGTTATCGGGTGTCTACGTTGAGCATGAATATGATTAGATCATGTTCATTGCAATACGGTTATTCATTTAAGTCAGAGAATAATGGTTATTCTATTTACATGAATAATACCTTTATGGTCATGCACCCAATGGTTTGTTGAATCTCGATCATTGTAATACACATGCCAAAAGATGTAGAGTTAATAATGATAGTACCACTTTCTTGTGGCACTGCCGCTTAGGTCATTTTGGCATAAAATGCATGAAGAAACTCCATGCTGATGGATGTTTTGAGTCACTTGATTTTGAATCGTTTGACACATGCGAGCCATGCCTCATGGGCAGGATGACTGAGATCCCGTTTTCAGGTTCAATGAAACGGGCAAGTGACTTGTTGGAAATCATACATGCTGATGTATGTGATCCAATGAGAATTAAGGCGTGTGGTGGATATCGTTATTTTCTCATCTTCACTGACGATTTGAGTAGATATGGTATATTTACTTAACGAAGCAAAAGTCTGAAACGTTTGAAAGGTTCAAAAAATTTCAGAGTGAAGATTAAGAATCATCATAACAAGAAGATCATGTTCCTACGATCTGATCAAGGGAATATTATCTGAATTATGAGTTTGGCAATCACTTAAGACATTGTGGAATTGTTTCGCAGTTGAAGCCCCCTGGAACACCACAGTAATGGTGTGTCCGGACATCGTAATCGAACCTTATGAGATATGGTGCGATCTATGGTGTATCTTACCGATCTACCGCCATTATTTTGAGGTTATGCATTAGAGACAGCTGCATTCACTTTATATAGGGCACCATCTAAGTCCGTTGAGACAACGCCATATGAACTAAGGTTTGGCAAGAAACCAAAGTTGTCGTTTCTCAGTGTTTGGGGCTGCGATGCTTACGGCTTCAGCCGGAAAAAGCTCGAACCCAAAGCGGACAAATACATCTTCATAGGATACCCAAAGGTAACAGTTGGGTATACCTCCTATCTCAGATCCAAGGGCAAAAATGTTTGTCCCTAAGAATGGGTCCTTTCTCGAGAAGGAGTTTCTCTCGAAAGAATTGAGTGGGAGGAAGATAGAACTTGATGAGGTTGTCGAACCCTCACTTCAACCGGAGAGTAGTGCAACACAGAAAGATGTTTCTGTGGAATCTACGACAGTTGAAGAGGAAACTAATGATAGTGATCATGAAGCTCCAGATCAAGTTGCTATCGAACCTCGTAGGTCGACAAGGATATGTACTACTCCTGAGTGGTACGATGATCCTGTCTTAGAGGTCATGTTGTTGGACAACGATGAACCTACGAACTATGGAGAAGCGATGGTGGGCCCATATTCCGACAAATGGTTAGAAGCCGATAAATCCGAGATAGGATCCATGTATCAAAACAAAGTATGGACTTTGGTGGAGTTGCCCTATGATCGGCAAGCCATTGAGACAAATGGATCTTTAAGACTAAGACGGACGTGGACGGTAATGTCACCGTCTATGAAGCTCAACTTGTGGCGAAGAGTTTTCCACAAGTTCAAGGAGTTGACTACGATGAGATTTTCTCACCCGTAGCGATGCTTAAGTCCGTCGGAATCATGTTAGCATTAGCTGCATTTATGAAATCTGGCAGATGGATGACAAAACAAGTTTCCTTACCAGTTTTCATAAGGAAAGGTTGTATGTGATACAATCAGAAAGGTTTTGTCGATCCTAAGGATGCTAAAAGGTGTGCTAGCTCCAGCGAACCTTCCATGGACTAGAGCAAGCATCTCGGAGTCGGAATATACACTTTGATGGAGTGATCAAAGTTTTTTGGTTTATACTAAGTTTTTTAGAAACTTGTATTTACAATAAAGTGAGTGGGAGCATCACAACATTTCTGATAATTATATGTGAATAACATATTGTTGATCCGAAATGATGTAGAATTTCTGGAAAGCATAAAGGGTTGTTTGAAATGAGTTTTTCAAAGGAAGACCTGGATAAAGCTGCTTACATATTGGGCATCAAGATCTATACAGATAGATCAAGACGCCTGATGATACTTTCAAAAGGAACACACACCTTTGACATGATTTTGAAGGAATTCAAAATAGATCAGTCAAAGAAGGAGTTCTTGCCTGAATTGTAAGGTGTGAAGTTGAGTAAGACTCAAAACTTGACCACGGCAGAAGGAAGAGGAAGGACGAAGGTCGTCCCCTATGCTTTTGTCATAGGCTCTATACGGTATGCCATGATGAGTACCGCACCTGATGTGTGCCTTGCCACACGTCTGGCAAGAGGGTACAAAGGTGATCCAGGAGTGGATCACTAGATAGTGGTCAAAATTATCCTTAGAGGAATAAGGAAATGTTTCTCGGTTATGGAGGTGATAAAGAGTTCGACGTAAAGAGTCACGTCGATACAAGCTTTACACCTATCCGGATAACTCGGGGTAGAGATACCGGATACGTATAATGGAGCAACAGTTTGGAATAGCTCCAAGTGGAACGTGGTAGCAGCATCTACGATATGACATAAAATTTTGCGAAGTACATAGGGATCTGAATGTTGCAGACCCGTTGACTACAACCTCTCTCACAAGCATAACATGATCAAACCCAGAACTCATTGAGTGTTAATCACATATTGATGTGAACTAGATTACTGACTCTATTAAACTCTTTTGATGTTGGTCACATGGCGATGTGACCTGTGAGTGTTAATCACATGGCGATGTGAACTAGATTATTGACTCTAGTGCAAGTGGGAGACTGTTGGAAATATGCCCTAGAGGCAATAATAAATTGGTTATTATTATATTTCCTTGTTCACGATAATCGTTTATTATCCATGCTAGAATTGTATTGATAGGAAACTCAGATACATGTGTGGATACATAGACAAACACCATGTCCCTAGTGAGCCTCTAGATGACTAGCTCGTTGATCAATAGATGGTTACTGTTTCCTGACCATGGACATTGGATGTCGTTGATAACGGGATCACATCATTAGGAGAATGATGTGATGGACAAGACCCAATCCTAAGCCTAGCACAGATCGTGTAGTTCGTATGCTAAAGCTTTTCTATATGTCAAGTATATTTTCCTTAGACCATGAGATTGTGCAACTCCCGGATACCGTAGGAATGCTTTGGGTGTACCAAATGTCACAACGTAACTGGGTGGCTATAAAGGTGCACTACAGGTATCTCCGAAAGTGTCTGTTGGGTTGGCACGAATCGAGACTGGGATTTGTCACTCCGTATGACGGAGAGGTATCTCTGGGCCCACTCGGTAGGACATCATCATAATGTGCACAATATGTGATCAAGGAGTTGATCACGGGATGATGTGTTACGGAACGAGTAAAGAGACATGCCGGAAACGAGATTGAGCAAGGTATCGGTATACCGACGATCGAATCTCGGGCAAGTGCTATACCGTTAGACAAAGGGAATCGTATACGGAATTGATTGAATCCTTGACATCGTGGTTCATCCGATGAGATCATCGTGGAACATGTGGGAGCCAACATGGGTATCCAGATCCCGCTGTTGGTTATTGGCCGGAGAGTTGTCTCGGTCATGACTACATGGTTCCCGAGCCCGTAGGGTCTACACACTTAAGGTTCGATGACGCTAGGGTTATAGGGAAAGTATGTACGCGGTTACCGAATGTTGTTCGGAGTCCCGGATGAGATCCCGGATGTCACGAGGAGTTTCGGAATGGTCCGGAGGTAAAGATTCATATATGGGAAGTCCCGTTTTGGTCACCGGAAAAGTTTCGGGCGCTATCGGTAGCGTACCGGGACCACCGGGAGGGTCCCGGGGGTCCACCGGGTGGGGCCACCAGCCCCGGAGGCATACGTGGGCCAAGTGTGGGAGGGGACCAGCCCCAGGTGGGCTGGTGCGCCCCCCCCCCACCAAGGCCCAAGGCGCCCCAAGAGGGGAGGGGGGCAAACCCTAGGGCCCAATCTGGTGCGCCCCCCTCTCCCTCTCCCCCTCTGGCCGCCACCCCTAGATGGGATCTAGGGTGGCCGCACCCCTAGGGGTGGGAAACCCTAAAGGGGGCGCAGCCCCCCCTTCCCCTATATATATGTGAGGTTTGGGGCTGCCCAGAACATGTTTTGACCTCTGTCGCATGGCGCAGCCCTACCTCTCTCCCTCCTCGTCTTTTGCAGTGCTTGGCGAAGCCCTGCTGGAGTCCCGCGCTCCTCCACCACCACCACGCCGTCGTGCTACTGTTGGATGGAGTCTTCCCCAACCTCTCCCTCTCTCCTTGCTGGATCAAGGCGTGGGAGACGTCACCGGGCTGCACGTGTGTTGAACGCGGAGGCGCCGTTGTTCGGCGCTTAGATCGGAATCAACCGCGATCTGAATCGCAGCGAGTACGACTCCTTCATCCGCGTTCTTGCAACGCTTCCGCATCGCGATCTACAAGGGTATGTAGATCCACTCTCCTTTATGCTCGTTGCTAGATTACTCCATAGATAGATCTTGGTGACGCGTAGGAAAAATTTTGATTTTCTGCTACGATCCCCAACACATAGGGGCTGGCCGGTGCCCCACCTAGGGATCCTAGTTGGACTAGGATTGGGGGGCGCCACCTCTCCCTCCTTTTTCCTTTCCCTCTCTTCCTTCTTTGGTAGTTCCTACTAGGAATAGGATTGCAATCCTATTCCTAGTAGGATTGCACCCTAGCCACACCATAGAGGAGCCGGCCAGCCTCCCCCCTTGCTCCTTTATATACGGGGGCAGGGGGGCACCCAAAGACACACAATTTGAATTGTTCCAGCCGTGTGCGGTGCCCCCCTCCACAGAAACACACCTCGGTCATACCATCGCAGTACTTAGGAGAAGCCCTGCGCCAGTAGATACATCATATCCGTCACCACGCCGTCGTGCTGACGAAACTCTCCCGTGAAGCTCAACTGGATCAAGAGCTCGTGGGACGTCATCAAGCTGAACGTGTGCTGAACACGGAGGTGCCGCACGTTCGGTACTTGATCGGTTGAATCGCGAAGAAGTTCGACTACGTCAACCGCGTCACTTGACGCTTCCGCTTCCGGTCTACGAGGGTACGTAGACACACTCTTCCCTCTCGTTGCTATGCATCTGGTAGATAGATCTTGCGTGATCTTAGGAAAAATTTAAAATACTACGTTCCCCAACAGTGGCATCATGAGCCAGGTCTATGCGTAGATGATATGCATGAGTAGAACACAATGAGTTGTGGGCGATACTAGTCATACTGCTTACCAGCATGTCATACTTTGCTTCGGCGGTATTGTGAGATGAAGCGGCCCGGACCGACATTACGCGTACGCTTACGCGAGACTGGTTTCACCGTTACGAGCACTCGTTGCTTAAAGGTGACTGGCGGGTGTCTGTCTCTCTCACTTTAGCTGAATCAAGTGTGGCTACGCCCGGTCCTTGTGAAGGTTAAAACAGCACATACTTGACGAAACATCGTTGTGGTTTTGTATGCGTAGGTAAGAACGGTTCTTGCTAAGCCCGTAGCAGCCACGTAAAACTTGCAACAACAAAGTAGAGGACGTCTAACTTGTTTTTGCAGGGCATGTTGTGATGTGATATGGTCGAGACATGATGAGTTATACGGTTTTGTATGAGATGATCATGTTTTGTAATGTTATCGGCAACTGGCAGGAGCCATATAGTTGTCGCTTTATTGTATGAAATGCAATCGCCATGTAATTGCTTTACTTTATCACTAAGCGGTAGCGATAGTCGTAGAAGCAATAGTTGGCGAGACGGCAACGATACTACGATGGAGATCAAGGTGTCGCGCCGGTGACGGAAGGTGATCATGACGGTGCTTTGGAGATGGAGATCAAAAGCACAAGATGATGATGGCCATATCATGTCACATATTTTGATTGCATGTGATGTTTATCTTATTATGCTTCTTATTTTGCTTAGAACGACGGTAGCATTATAAGATGATCCCTTACTAAATTTCCAGGTATAAGTGTTCTCCCTGAGTATGCACCGTTGCGAAAGTTCGTCGTGCCGAGACACCACGTGATGATCGGGTGTGATAAGCTCTACGTTCAAATACAACGGGTGTAAGCCAGTTTTGCACACGCAGAATACTCGGGTTAAACTTGACGAGCCTAGCATATGCAGATATGGCCTCGGAACACTGGAGACCGAAAGGTCGAGCGTGAATCATATAGTAGATATGATCAACATAAGATGTTCACCATTAAAACTACTTCATCTCACGTGATGATCGGACATGGTTTAGTTGATTTGGATCACGTGATCATTTAGATGACTAGAGGGATGTCTATCTAAGTGGGAGTTCTTAAGTAATATGATTAATTGAACTTTAATTTATCATGAACTTAGTCCTGGTAGTATTAGCATATCTATGTTGTAGATCAATAGCTCGTGATGTTGCTCCCCATTTATTTATGTTCCTAGAGAAAACTAAGTTGAAAGATGTTAGTAGCAATGATGCGGACTAGGTCCGTGATCTGAGGATTATCCTCATTGCTGCACAGAAGAATTATGTTCTTGATGCATCGCTAGGTGACATACCTATTGCAGGAGCAGATGCAGACGTTATGAACGTTTTGACAAAAGCTCGGTATGATGACTACATGATAGTTTAAGTGCACCATGCTTTACGGCTTAGAACCGGGACTTCAAAAACGTTTTGAACGCCATGGAGCATATAAGATGTTCCAAGAGTTGAAATTAGTATTTCATACTCATGCCCGTGTCGAGAGGTATGAGACCTCTGACAGTACTTTGCCTACAAGATGGAGGGGAATAGCTCAACCAGTGAGCATGTGCTCAGATTGTCTGGGTACTACAATTGCTTGAATCAAGTGGGAGTTAATCTTCCAGATAAGATAGTAATTGACAAAGTTCTCTAGACACTATCACCAAGTTAGTAGAACTTCGTGATGAACTATAATATGCAAGGGATGACGAAAGTAATTCCCAAGCTCTTCGCGATGCTGAAATCGGCGAAGGTAGAAATCAAGAAAGAGCATCAAGTGTTGATGGTTAACGAGACCTCTTGTTTCATGTAAAGGGCAAAGGGATAGAAGGGGAACTTCAAGAAGAATGACAAGCAAGTTGTCACTCCCATGAAGAAACCCAAAGCTAAACTCAAGCCTGAAACTAAGTGCTTCTACTGCAAAGGAAATGGTCAATGGAAGTGGAACTGCCCTAGATACTTGGCGGATAAGAAGGATGGCAAAGTGAACAAAGGTATATTTGATATACAGATTATTGATGTGTATTTTACTAGTGTTCATAGCAACCCCTCGGTATTTGATACTGGTTCAGTTGCTAAAGAGTAGTAACTCGAAATGGGAGTTGCATAATGAACAGAAACTAGTTAAAGGATGAAGTGACGATGTGTATTGGAAGCAGTTCCAAGATTGATATGATCATCATCGCACACTCCCTATACTTTCGGGATTAGTGTTGAACCTAAATAAGTGTTATTTGGTGTTTGTGTTGAGCATGAATATGATTTGATCATGTTTATTGCAATACGGTTATTCATGTAAGTTAGAGAATAATTGTTGTTCTGTTTACATGAATAAAACCTTCTATGGTCATACACCCAATGAAAATAGTTTGTTGGATCTCGATCGTGTGATACACATATTCAAAATATTGAAGCCAAAAGATGCAAGGTTAATAATGATAGTGCAACTTATTTGTGGCACTGCCGTTTAGGTCATATTGGTGTAAAGCGCATGAAGAAACTCCATAGTGATGGACTTTTTGGAATCACTTGATTATGAATCACTTGGTGCTTGCGAACCATGCCTCATGGGCAAGATGACTAAAACTCCGTTCTCCGGAACTGTGGAGCGAGCAACAGAGTTGTTGGAAATCATACGTACTGATGTATGCAGACCAATGAGTGTTGAAGCTCACGGCGGGAATCGTAATTTTCTGACCTTCACTGATGATTTGAGCAGATATGGGTATATCTACTTAATGAAGCACAAGTCTGAAACATTTGAAAAGTTCAAAGAATTTCAGAGTGAAGTGGAGAATCATCGTAACAAGAAAATAAGAGTTTCTACGATATGATCGTAGAGGTAAAATATTTGAGTTAGCGAGTTTGGCCTTCAGTAAAAACAATGTGAAATAGTTTCACTACTCACGCCACCTAGAACACCACAGTGTAATGGTCTTTCCGAACGTCATAACCGTACTTTATTAGATATGGTGCGATCGATGATGTCTCTTACCGGTCTACCACTATTGCTTTTGGGGTTATGCATTAGAGACAGCTACATTCACGTTAAATAGGGCACCATCTAAATCCGTGGAGATGACACCGTATGAACTGTGGTTTGACGAGAAACCTAAACTGTCATTTTTTTAAGTTTGGGACTGCGATGCTTATGTGAAAAAGATTCAACATGATAAGCTCGAACCCAAATCGGAGAAGTAAATCTTCATAGGATACTCAAAAGAAACTGTTGGGTACACCTTCTATCACAGATCCGAAGGCAAGGTCTTTGTTGCTAAGAATGGATCCTTTCTAGAGAAGGAGTTTCTCTCGAAAGAAGTGAGTGGGAGGAAAGTAGAACTTGATGAGGTAATTGTACCTTCTCCCGAATTGGAAAATTGAACATCATATAAACTAGTTCTAGTGATTCCTACACCAATTAGTGAGGAAGCTAATGATTATGATCATGAAACTTCAGATCAAGTTTCTGCTGAACGTCGTAGATCAACCAGAGTACGTTCCGCACCAGAGTGGTACGGCAACCCAGTTCTGGAAATCATGTTACTAGACCATGATGAACCTATGAACTATGAGGAAGCGATGATGAGCCCAGATTCCGCAAAATGTCTTGAAGCCATGAAATCTGAGATGAGATCCATGTATGAGAACAAAGTGTGGACTTTGGTTGACTTGCCCGATGATCGGCAGGCCATCGAAAATAAATGGATCTTCAAGAGGAAGACCGACGCAGACGGTAATGTTACTGTTTACAAAGCTCGACTTGTTGCGAAAGGGTTTCGACAAGTTCAAGGAGTTGACTACGATGAGACTTTCTCACCTGTAGCGATGCTTAAGTCTGTCCGAATCATGTTAGCAATTGCCGCATTTTATGATTATGAAATCTGGCAAATGGATGTCAAAACTGCATTCCTGAATGGATATCTCAAAGAAGAGTTGTATATGATGCAACCAGAAGGTTTTGTCGATCCAAAAGGTGCTAACAAAGTATGCAAGCTCCAGCGATCCATCTATGGACTGGTGCAAGCATCTCGGAGTTGGAATATACGCTTTGGTGAGGTGATCAAAGCATATGGTTTTATACAGACTTTTGGAGAAGCCTGTATTTACAAGAAGTGAGTGGGAGCACTACAACCTTTCTGATAAGTATATGTGAATGACATATTGTCGATCGGAAATGATGTAGAATTTTCTGGAAAGCATAAAGGAGTGTTTGAAAGGAGTTTTTCAAAGAAAGACCTTGGTGAAGCTTCTTACATATTGGGAATCAAGATCTATAGAGATAGATCAAGACGCTTGATAAGACTTTCGATAAGTACATACCTTGATAAGATTTTGAAGTAGTTCAAAATGGATCAGTCAAAGAAGGAGTTCTTGCCTGACTTGTAAGGTGTGAAGTTGAGTAAGACTCAAAGCCAGACCACGGCAGAAAAATATAGAGAGAATGAAAGTCATTCCCTATGCCTCATCCATAGGTTCTATAAAAGTATGCCATGCTGTGTACCAAACATGTTGTGTACCTTGCCATGAGTTTGTCAAGGGGGTACAATAGTGATCCAGGAGTAGATCACTGTACAGCGGTCAAAATTATCCTTAGTAACAGGATGACTAAGGAAATGTTTCTCGATTATGGAGGTGATAAAGAGTTCGTCGTAAAGGGTTACGCCGATGCAAGCTTTGACACTAAATCCAGATGACTCTAAGTATCAATCTGGATGCGTATTGAAAGTGGGAGCAATTATCTAGAGTAGCTCTATGCAGAGCATTGTAGACATAGAAATTTGCAAAATACATACGGATCTGAATGTGACAGACCCGTTGACTAAACTTCTCTCACGAAGCAAAACATGATCACACCTTAGTACTCTTTGGGTGTTAATCACATAGCGATGTGAACTAGATTATTGACTCTAGTAAACCCTTTGGGTATTAATCACATGACGATGTGAACTATCGGTGTTAAATCACATGGCAATGTGAACTAGATTATTGACTCTAGTGCAAGTGGGAGACTGAAGGAAATATGCCCTAGAGGCAATAATAAAGTTATTAATTATTTCCTTATATCATGATAAATGTTTATTATTCATGCTAGAATTGTATTAACCGGAAACTTAATACATGTGTGAATACATAGACAAAACAGAGTGTCCCTAGTATGCCTCTACTAGACTAGCTCATTGATCAAAGATGGTTATGTTTCCTAGCCATAGACATGAGTTGTCATTTGATCAGCGGGATCACATCATTAGGAGAATGATGTGATGGACAAGACCCATCCGTTAGCATAGCACTATGATCGTTTAGTTTTACTGCTATTGCTTTCTTCATGACTTATACATGTTCCTATGACTATGAGATTATGCAACTCCCGAATACCATAGGAACACCTTGTGTGCTATCAAACGTCACAACGTAACTGGGTGATCATAAAGATGCTCTACAGGTGTCTCCGAAAGTATTCGTGGTGTTGGCATAGATCAAGATTAGGATTTGTCACTCCGAGTGTCGGAGAGGTATCTCTGGGCCCTCTCGGTAACACACATCACAATAAGCCTTGCAAGCAAAACACTAATGAGTTAGTCACGAGATGATGTGTTACGGAACGAGTAAAGAGACTTGCCGGTAACGAGATTGAACTAGGTATGGAGATACCGACGATCAAATCTCGGGCAAGTAACATACCGATGACAAAAGGAACAACGTATGTTGTTATGCGGTTTTTAACCGATAAAAGATCTTCGTAGAATATGTAGGAGCCAATATGAACATCCAGGTTCCGCTATTGGTTATTGACCGGAGATGAGTCTCGGTCATGTCTACATAGTTCTCGAACCCGTAGGGTCCGCACGCTTAACGTTTGATGACGATCGGTATTATGAGTTTATGAGTTTTGATGTACCGAAGGTAGTTCGGAGTCCCGGATGAGATCACGGACATGACGAGGAGTCTCGGAATGTCCGAGACATAAAGATTGATATATTGGACGACTATATTCGGACACCGGAAGTGTTCCGGAAAAGTTTCAGATTTAACGGGATTGCCGGAGGGGGTTACCGGAACCCCCTACGAGGGGGGATGGTCCATAGTGGGCCTTAAGGAAAAGATAGAGGCAGCCCATAGGGGCTGGCCGGCGCCCCACCTAGGGATCCTAGTTGGACTAGGATTGGGGGGCGCCACCTCTCCCTCCTTTTTCCTTTCCCTCTCTTCCTTCTTTGGTAGTTCCTACTAGGAATAGGATTGCAATCCTATTCCTAGTAGGATTGCACCCTAGCCGCACCATAGAGGAGCCGACCAGCCTCCCCCCTTGCTCCTTTATATACGGGGCAGGGGGGCACCCAAAGACACACAAGTTGAATTGTTCTAGCCGTGTGCGGTGCCCCCCTCCACAGAAACACACCTCGGTCATACCATCGCAGTACTTAGGAGAAGCCCTGCGCCGGTAGATACATCATATCCGTCACCACGCCGTCGTGCTGACGAAACTCTCCCGTGAAGCTCAACTGGATCAAGAGCTCGTGGGACGTCATCAAGCTGAACGTGTGCTGAACACGGAGGTGCCGTACGTTCGGTACTTGATCGGTTGAATCGCGAAGATGTTCGGCTACATCAACCGCGTCACTTGACGCTTCCGCTTCCGGTCTACGAGGGTACGTAGACACACTCTTTCCTCTCGTTGCTATGCATCTGGTAGATAGATCTTGCGTGATCGTAGGAAAATTTTAAAATACTACGTTCCCCAACAAGGAGAACGCTGGAGCACGTTGATATCATTGTGAGAACATGCCATGCCGTAGAAAAAATGCCATATCCAAAGATCCTGCGAAACCACCGCTTCTAATATGATTGTGCACACTTTAACATGCCCCTTGTACTGGCCCTACCAAGCAAATGGATAGTTCTTCCACTCCCAATGCATACAATCTATACTGCCAAGCATGCCTGGAAAGCCTCTATTGGCGTTGATTGCCAACAGCCTTGCTGTATCAGCTGCATTCGACTCCCTCAAGTACTCAGGGTCAAACACTTCCACCATGGCCTTGCAGAAGTCGTACATTGACAGGAGACATGTGGACTCACTCATCCTCACGTACTCATCCACCAGATCGGCTGGAATTCCATATGCAAGCATACGAATGGCCGTGGTGCATTTCTGGTAAGAGGAGAATCCAAGCTTACTAAGGGCATCCGTCTTGCACCCGAAGTATGGGTCATGAGCAACCACTCCCTCTCGGATACGATTGAACACATGTTTTGACATACGAAAATGGTGACGGAATTTATCCGGCTTGAAGAACGGGGTGTCCGCAAAGTAATCAACATACAGCAGGGCGTGACCTCTCTCCCTGTTGCGGTTCAGGTTGGGAGCACGCCCAGGGAGTGAACCCCTGTACCGAGGAAGCTGCCGTTGAATGTGGTCGTGAACGACCAGTGCAGCCACCACAAGATCTTCATCATCCGAGGACAAATCGTCCGATGAATAAATGAAGTGGTTGAAGAAAAATTCATCTCCATTGTCCATACCTTTGTAGGCAAAGTGTCGAACACCTTGCGGTCGTGGTGGCAAAGAGGCCGCGATGATCACCTCGATGCAGTAGGGGTGGTTGGCGGCCGGCTAATGGCCGCTCTGGAGCACTCGTCGAAAGCTGCCGTGGTCGTCGTGGTCCATAGACGTCGCCAGCGCTCGTATCTCCTCTCCCACCGGCTACGACGGCCACGGCCAAATCTCCTCCAAGCGACGGCCACGGCCAAATCTCCTTCAAGCGACGGCCAAATCTCCTCCAAGCGACGGCGCTGATATGGACGGCCGAGGGGTGAGCAGTGAGGAGGCGGCCGGAGAATAGTGGCGGCGCCGGCGGCGGGATGAGGCGGGGGAGAGCGGGCGGAGGCGTAGGAAACAAATGGACTTGTGTCCCCGACAGACGGGCCATGGGGGGACAAGGGCGTGCGTCGAGCCCGTCCGCGCGATGTCCGTTTCACCTCAAACTCGACGCAAGTTTGGGCCGAAAATGAGTCGAAAACGGACGAAATCCGAACATTTGTCTGTTTAGGGCCGCGCTATTCGTCCGTTCTACCCCAAACGAATGTATCCGGACAGGATGGAGTCGCGCGCTGGAGTTGGCCTAACACTGATAAGCTTTTTGCTGTAGGCATCCGTGGAACCGGTGCAGCCAGCAGTTATCCCAGGTTTGGAACTGTGCCATGCTGCTCTACTGCTCACTTGATTTTGTGTATACTTGGTGGTGTGAACGACTGAACGGTGGCTTGCAACGCACTGCGCCGTGTGCACGGCGAGTCGTCTCGGGTACTGTGCTGCGGAGGAGGTCAGAGATCAGAGTGAATTCATTTTTTCTGGGGGAAAGAGCAGAGTGAATTTAGTGTGCGAGCAGCCCGAGGATTCTTTTGTGAGTGAACCCGGGCTATATCAGTGGCTGTTTCCTCGTGCTCTTCTCCAACAAACTCATCTCTTCTGGAGGCGGCGGCGGCGGCGGCCATGGACGAGGAGGCGGCGGCGGCGGCGGCCATGGACGAGGAGGCGGCGGCGGCCATGGACGAGGAGGCGGCGGCTTCCGCATCCAAGAAGCGGAAGCGGGACGAGCCCGAGCCGCAAGATCCCCCGGCGAGCAGGGATGGCGGCGGCGACGAGGGCCTCGACCTCATCAGCCACCTCCCCGACGAGCTTCTTGGCACCGTCATCTCCCTGCTCCCCGGAACCAAGGAAGCTGCCCGAACGGCCATCCTCTCCTCCCGGTGGCGCCACATCTGGCGCACCACCCCACTCAACCTCGTCGTCGACCGTGGACTCTCCGGGCAAGAGCACAACCGCATCGCCATCGTCTCCAAGATCCTCGCCGCGCACCCTGGGCCCGCCCACCGCCTCTTCCTCTCCGACATCCGTCTCAGCCGCGACCGCTACGCCAAGTTCTACGGCTGGTTCCGATCTCCCGCCCTCGATGGCCTCGAGGACCTCCACTTCACCTCCGCCGGTGACACCTACTGCCGCACCGGGCGCACTAGGCTACCGCGCCCGCTGCCGCCTTCCGTGCTTCGATTCGCGCCCACCCTACGCGCCGCCAGCATCGGCCGTTGCGATTTCCCCGAGATTAGTGCTGCCCCCGCGCTACTTCTCCCTCGGCTGAAGCAGCTCAATCTGTACGACGTGGTCATCTCGGATGCGGCCATCAGCCGCCTGCTCGCAGGCTGCATTGTGCTCGAGCGCCTTGAGCTTGAGAGCCTCAGCGGGCTCAGCGCCGTCCGAATCGTGTCACCGACTCTCCGGAGTATTTGTGTCTCTCTATGTTCCTACCCTGAAGCAGATGTGGTGTTTCAGGAGCTTGTCATTGAGGATGCACCATGCCTTGAGCGATTGATCTCAATGGGTCCAGTTTATGGCACAAAGACAATCAGGGTCATGGTGGCGCCGAAATCTCACGGTGCCAATCTTCCTCGGCTGAAGCGGCTCTATTTGTATGACATCGCCATCTCGGAGGAGGCCATACACCTCCTGCTCGCAGGCTGCATTATGCTCGAGGCCCTTGAGCTTCACAGCATCCGCGGGCTCAGCACCGTCCGGGTCGTCTCACCGACTCTTCGGAGTATTGGTGTCTCCGTACATTCCCACTCCAAAGCAGATGTGTTTCATGAGCTTGTCATTGAGGATGCACCATGCCTTGACAGGTTGACTTCATCTAATGGAAATGGCCCAAGGACAATCAGAATCATTGCAGCGCCTAAACTGACGGTGCTGGGCTATGTGTCTACTGAAATCTTCAAACACGTGACTGGAACCATAATTGTTAAGGTATAACCAGCAGCCTTCTTCTTTGGAACATACATTTCGGTGGAATATTTCTTGACCTATTTACCTTTTTTTCTCCAGGAAATGATCCCCATCAACTTCATCGCGCCGGTGCGCACAGTGAAGATCTTGGCTCTAGAATCTATTGGTCCTAATCTGGATGCAGTTATTGGATTTCTTAGATGTTTTCCCTGCACGGAGAAGCTATACATCCAGGTGAAATCCTTGTTAAATGTTAACAACTCCAGCAAAAACTGAAAAATGGCATGGTGTTAAACATGTTCAAAGAGGTTTTTATCTTTGTTCAATCGTATCATAATATAACAGCGTTTTTGACACAATTGTAGTGTGAAAAACGAGGTTTTTATCTTTGTTCAATCATACATAATATAAGAGCGTTTTTGACACAATTGTAGTGTGAAAAACGCTGTTATATTATGGGACGAAGGGAATAACTTTCTGGGTGCCAAGCTTGGACGACTGATACAATATTCGGTTAAATTAACATCCACAATAAAGTTTTTGTTGTTTCCTAAGTTTATGTTGATAAATCTAGTGGTCAAAGTTGCACCTTCGAAACTTTGAAGGTAATAAAAGGAACCTTCTAGCTCTAGGGAACTATTGTGTTCAATAATCCTGAATTTACACATCAGTGCAAGTCATCTGATGTTAATAGATGCCATCTTCGAAGAGGTTATTTTGTTTTGACGGAAAAGGTTAATTCTTTCTATGCTTATTTTTCTCTCTCTTCTTTTGCAGTCATCGCTTAGGAAGGATATGAAAAATGTGTGGCAACATGATATGCTCGATCCAATTGAATGTCTTGATCTGCATCTCAGAAAAATTGTATTGGACGGCTATGAGGGCATGAGACCCGACGTTAACTTCGCCAAGTTCTTTGTTCTGAATTCAAGGGTGCTCAAAATAATGAGATTCGGCCTCTCTGGTTGCCGCAATGAGAAATGGATGGCTAATCAACAAAGGCGGCTGCAGCTGGATAACAGAGCCTCTAGAAATGCTCGATTTGATTTTAAATACGTTCATGGTTACGGTAACATGCACATACATGATATGAGGAAGGCTGATCCCTTTGATAGCTAAATGATGTCGACGATGCTCATGGCTGCTGCACGGCGCTGTGATCTTCGTCAAGGCAGTTAGCTGATCCCTTGTTGCTTCGTTTATTTTCTTGTCTTTGGGGCTTGAGTGAGGAGGGCATCATTGATTGTAAGCTGCCTTTTCCATTTCGCTTATGTTTTGTGCTGTTGTTGTGTACCTTTCGCCGTAAGCTGTTCATTCAGCACCTCTGTACCTTTGACCATTTGGGGCCGCCTTAAGACGTAATTCCTTTTGCCTAAAAAATATTGTTGATCGGGTTGATGCCGAGATACTCTGTTTATCTTGTCATATATTTCGTTCCAAACATTTCTAAGCATTTTGTTTACACAACCTTCTGTTCTTATGGAAACCTTGGTGCTACCGTCTACTGTATGCTAAATAAAAACTGAAAGAGCAGCTCATCTTTGCAACGTTTTGTCAGCATACTCGAGGTTGAGGCGTAAAGCCCTTGCAGACAGATTTCCTGTAGCTTGGGGAATTATTTTGAACAGAAGAGGGAGCTTAACTATCAGTGAGAAATCATTTTAAGCCAGCACGTAAATGTGATCTGAAATAAGTTTGTTGTGCAAAATGCTGTTCCAGAACTTCAGCAACCTGATATAAACACAGAACAAGTATTACATTTGGTGAAGCTTTATTGTGTGGTCCGGACTCCTCTAAACTTTCCTTAGGTTTGGTTTCGGTTTGTGGGGTTTCGGCTGTCCGGAACTTCAACGAGGGTATGACTCAAGCACGTGTTGACGAACCCCTTGTTCAAGCCGAACAAGCTAGAGAGGCGATGACTCAAGCCGAACAAGCTCAGGCTATCCGAAACTTTGTGCAACACAATTGCATTACTCCACTAAGAGATTGGGACCCGCCATTCGTAGGACCACATGACGCCCCATGCCATATTCGTGAGCTCTACCCGCCAGATCGGCGTGAAGCTGCCGGCTGCGCCACTCCACCGATGAACACCATCCATGGGCGCCGCAGCCCACAAATGCTTCAGATGTCGGTTATTTGTTGTGTTCGCGGATGATGTCGATGCAGTCATTTGTATTTGATGTGTTTACCCAAACAACAACAACAACAACAATGCGAGCTTTGCTTTTGAGTTTCTCAAAAGAAACTGAATAATGGAGATCCTATGTTTGTCCAAACACCAACGACTTATGAATGAAAAACTAAAGAAGAAAGAGACCAGGCATAAGTCTTAACTTGTTTTGTTGGAACTACACACCGGCATTTTTTCGAGTGTCAATGCCGCCACATGATTTTTTTTTTGAGATAGCTCACCATCCCATGCTGAATGGTTGGTGCCACATGATCTTATCATGTTGGAAAACGGTGACGGGTTTTGTTCTGAGGTAAATCGGATCCTTTTTTTTTTTTTGAGGCAAACCAACAAAGCTTTATTCACCCGTCACACAGTTTACAGGGACGAACAAAAGATCTCCAGGGGTGATCCAACCAGACATGGCGGCCAACCCCGAGAGTTAATGCATGCTTTGCTAGTTTGTGAGCCTCGACATTCGAGGTTCTAAATTCATGGCTAAATATACAAGAGACTAAAGAAGTAGATTGTGCCTTAATTTCTAGAACAATTGCCGCATAAGATGACGCTGTTCCTCTCTTAATGGCTTCGACGATCTTCTTGCAATCCGACGCCACATGAGCTTGCTAGATATACAGGTCATTAGCCAGTGCTAACGCCTCTCTGATCGCTAGAGTTTCCAGAACTTCGGGAGCATTGATATTTCTGAAAAATACTGCAGAAGCTCCCTGAAAGATTCCTTCTGAATTGCGTGCCACAGCGCTCACTCCACCAAAACCTCCCGCTCTAGGAGTAGCTGCATCGACATTTGATCTTCACATGTCCGGTCGACGGTGGTATCCAGGAAGTAGGACGAGCGTGCTCTCGCGTCGGTCTCAAGCTCGGCTTCTTCAACATTTGGAGTTCCGAAAGGTAAACTGTAATGAAACTATGAGTAGCAAAGGGTGTTTGGAAGATCCCCTCGTGGATTACCTTTCGACGTGCATACCAAATCGCCCACATAGTAACTATAAGTACCGTGAAGTCTTCAGCTGGTAGTGATTCACTCATGGTAAAAAGCCAGCCCTTAGCGCTTTCATCTCTATTAGCACAGATGTGTTGAACCAGTTCTTCTTTGCTTAAGGCCCACACACTCCTCGCCATGGTGCACTCAAGCATAGAGTGTCTCCAACTATCTTCAACTCCGCATAGTTCACACACATGGGTTGGCGCCATGTTCCGATGGTGGAGAACGTCCCCCGTCGACACCGAGTGCTGAGCCAGCCGCCATGTGAAGACCTTAAGTTTAGAAGGAACTTGCATAGACCAGATTGAGGACCATCCCCTCTTTTCGATAGCAATGTTGGAAACATTATGCCCTTCCTCCAACCATGCCTCCCTACTCGCTTTGATGCGTGAGATCATCCTGTATGCCGAAGATACAGAGAAACGGCCTCGAGGATCCTCTGACCATGCCCAAAAATCTGCAACTTGTCTCATACAAAGAGGGATCTTGAGGATTGCTTCAGCATCCAGGGGTACAAACACATCCCGCACCAGATCCTCTCTCCATGATGCTGATACGTCCAAAACGTATCTATAATTTCTGCTTGCTCCATGCCACTTTTGGGTGATATTGCTATGATATTCATACACTTCCATACACTTTTGATCATATTTGGACTAACTTACTAATCCAGTGCATCCTAGTGCCAGTTTCTGTTTTCGGCTGTTTTTGTATTTCAGGTTTTCACGTTACGAGAACTGCCAGGAAAAATCCAGAAAAATTATATAAAAAATCAGCGTTCCGGAAACAGCCGTGCGTCCGAAGGGCAGCCGGAGGGGGGGGGGGCACCAGGGCTCCAGGCGCCCTGGCGGCGCCCCCCCCCCGGGCCGCGCCGGGGGGGGG
>LR738713.1:690991063-691012652 GCA_902687465.1 Secale cereale
GGGGGGGGCGCCTGGGCACCCCGAAGCTTCCCCGATGCCCCCCTTTGGCATATATTTAAAGTGTCCTCTGAAACCCTCAGAACAGGAACTCTTTTCGCGATCCCATCTCTGTTCCGCCGCCGCCGCCGCTTCCAAGATCGGGAGCACCAAGAGAACTCTTCCCGGCACCCTGCCGGAGGGGAGGATCACCAGCGGGAGCTTCTCCACCACCATGGACGCCTCCCGGATGACTCGTGAGTAGTCTCCCTTGGACCATGGGTCCATGACCAGTAGCTATGTGATGTTCTCCTCCCGTTCTTGTGCTTCACTAATTAGTCCTCGTGAGCTGCCCTACATGATCGAGGCACATATGTAATCCTTATGCTGTTACTATGTTGAGTTTGCTGGGATCCGATGGATTATGAGATTATGTTCAGATTGATCTTGAGTAATATATTTGATTCACCTCTTTTATATTTATGTTCATAAGTAATTCTTGCATGTTCTCCGTTGTTATTTATTGCTTTGGCCAAGTAGTAGGTAGTGACTCCAAGAGGGAACGTTATGCTTGATTGTGGGTTCATGCCCCTCGATGACTAGCTTGAGTGACAGAAACATGAGTCTAGGGGATGTGCCGTTGCCACAAGGGGGAAAACAACGGTGCTTGTGCCCGCGGGTGCAAGGATTGTTTACTTTACGCAAAGTTCTTTTAATGCAGTTGTCTGTTGCATTGAGTTTACACTATGGGTGGGGCTCGCAACTTAATACCAGCGAGATGTTCTGGATAGATATCTCAAGGTGGATGATTAGTAGTAGATATTGATGGATTTTGGTCTACTTATTTTGGCGTACCGCCCATGCTTTGAACCTCAACCTTTCTTGCAATGTAGTCAGCAATGGTTTGCGTTCGTGGTCCTGTCAATTGCCCAGCTGTAATTCGTTTACCTCACATAGCTATTTTATCGTCTTTTGGGAGAGAGACATCACTAGTGAACATCATGTGACTCCGGTCCATATTACCATCATTGTTCACACCCGCTATTTACTTACTATTGCAAAACACTATCTATCACTACTATCATTGCTTTTAATCCTTTGTGAACTACAAGGTCGGAGGGATTGACAACCTCTCTGTAGTCGTTGGGAGCAAAGTTATTTGTATCTGTGTGCAGGTCCACGTTGATTGCTAATTGCGCCGTTAGCAGTTGACACCTACCTGTTGAACCTAGGAGTCTCTGGGGATTCGATCCTTGGCATCTTTGCTAAGGGAAAACACTTCCACAACACTTCATCTTACACCTTCCACTTGGGGTAACCAACGAGGGGTTCGAGGCCCATCAGATGCCGTGGTGGCGTTGATAAGTTCTGATACATGTTGCGGAGGATTTGCTACCCTTGAAGAAAGAGGCCGCATCAGCCCGTCCCTGGGCAGCCAGTTATGCTCCCAAATATGTGTTGTGGTACCGTCGCCTATCCTCCCGATAATTCCGTTCAGCATGATGTCTCGACCATCCACAATAGAGCGCCAAATCTGAGATGGTGATGAACCAAGTTCCACCTCAATAATGGTAGTGTGCGGGAAGTAAATTGCTTTCAGCATACGGGCACTCAAAGACTCTGGATTTTGAAGTAACCGCCAAGCTTACCGTGACAGAAGAGCTAGGTTGAATAGTTCCATGTCTCGAAAACCCAGACCACCCAAGTTTTTAGGATTAATCATAACATCCCAAGATACCCAACAGGACTTTCTTTTTCCATGTTTGCTACCCCACCAGAATTGTCGAATGAGTGAAGTATGCTCTCACAGAGACCCCTTGGTAATCTAAAGCAAGACATGGAAAACACCGGAATTGCTTGTGCTACAGATTTGATCAAAACCTCCTTCCCTGCGGCAGAAAAAAGCTTTTCCATCCAGCCCTTGATCCTTTCCCATACCCTATCACGAAGGTATTTGAATGTGCCATTCTTTGACTGACCGACCTCCGTTGGCATCCCTAGATACCTTTCACTCAAGGACTCCTTTACCTCCTGTCTTTGGCAGACAGGGCACCCCTTGCTGAAAAAATAGAGGATTTTTCATTATTTACCTTCTGTCCCGAGGCTCCATAATAAATATCCAGCAGGTTTGATACCCTAGTTGCACCCTCCACACTAGACTTAAAGAGCAACAGGCTGTCATCTGCGAACAAAAGGCGGTTAACAGCAGGAGCTGCCGGTGCCACCTTGACACCACTGAGCACTGATGACTGAGAATTATATTTTAAAAGGCACGAAAGGTCCTCTGCTGCTAGCAAGAATAGGTAGGGGGAGATGGGATCTCCCTGCCGTATACCTCTTGTAGGTCTGAACTGTTCCAGCTTCTCTCCATTGAATAAGACTGAGAAAGATACAGACCTAACCATGGAAATCACCACATCAACCCAGGCAGGGGCAAACCCCAGTTTTAACATGATTGCCTGTAAATAATCCCACTCAAGCCTGTCGTAGGCCTTCATCATATCCAGCTTCAAGGCACATAAACCATTAGTTTTTGATCTATTTCTCTTCATGAAGTGCAAACACTCACAGTCACATATAATGTTGTCAGTAATAAGCCTCCCGGGCACAAAGGCCGACTGTTCTTCTGAGATGATATCTGGAAGAATTTGTTTCAATCTGTTCGCTACCACCTTGGAAGCTATCTTGTATAGCACATTGCAAAGACTGATAGGCCTAAGCTGAGACAATAAAGTAGGGCTTGTTACCTTAGGGATCAATACCAAAACTGTGTCATTGATATCTTCAGCACTCTCCTCTCCCCTAATGATGCGCAGTACCACCTTAGTAAGTTCCTTGCCACATAGGTCCCAGTGTCTTTGGTAGAAATGAGCTGGGAACCCGTCAGGACCCGGGGCCTTAGTTGGGAACATCTGGAACAAAGCATGCTTTACTTCCTCGTTGGTATAAGGGGCACATAAGATATCGTTCATCGCCGGGGTTACTTTCTGGGGGACGTGCTGCATCACCTCCTCGACACCGTTAACACCTTCGGATGTGTACAGTGCCTCATAGAACTCACGGACCATGGTGCGTAGCTCGGCTGGATCTTCGGTTTAATTTGGACCCCCAGCGAGTTATACAATGCCTTGATCATGTTCTTCTTCCTCCTCATACTAGCCCGCATATGAAAGAACTTAGTGTTTATGTCTCCTGCTGAAAGCCATTCCAGTCTTGATCTCTGGCGCCACATTATCTCCTCCCTATGGTACAACTCCACAAGCTTTTCATTTATCTTGATCTCTATGTGCGTCGGGCCAGTGCGGGCTGGATCACTCCTCAGCCTCTCAAGCGAAGACTTTAGCTCCTTTATCTCCTTCCGGACAATACCGAAAGTGTCCCTGCCCCAAGATGTTAATTGCTGAGATATAGAAAGAAGCTGGTCTCTGAAATCTCCTACGCCATAGCCCGGGGACACATCATTACATCTTGACTCGATAGTTCCTCGCCAGTCCTCGTGTGACTCCCACATGACCTCATATCTGAAAGCCTTTGCGCTTCCCATCTGTCGCGAAGCTTGTTCATAGTTAAGAAGAATTGGGCGATGATTCGAGCCAGCTGATGTTAGATGGGTCAAGGTCACTGTTGGGAACATATCCATCCAACTAGTGGACGCCAGAGCCCTGTCCAGTTGCACCCTGACGTAAGAACCCCCTGCCACCTTCTTTTCAAATGTCCAGAATCTCCCCTGATACCCAATATCCATCAACATGCAAACATCTACAGCATCCCGGAAGGCTTGGATTTGTGAGTTACTTCTGTTAGCTACACCCTGGTGTTCTTCCCGACGTAGCACTTCGTTAAAATCTCCCACACAGACCCAAGGCAAATCATTCAAAGCTACCAAATTTTTCATTAGATCCCAGGTGAGGTGCCTCATGCTAGTTTGGGCCTCCCCGTAAAAACATGTCAACCTCTAAGGGTCCTGCCCCTCCACCTGTATTTTTGCATCAATGTGGTAAACATAGTCACCCAAAATCTCAACATCAATTGTATTATTCCAAAACATGCCAATTCCACCGCTTCTACCTTGACTACTTATTGCATAGGAATTATCATACCCTAGAGTGCTAGCAAATGCTTCTACTCGTACTCCAGTAATTTGTGTCTCGACAATACATAGTACGGTAGGGGCAAACTTCAACGCGAAATCGCGAAGTTCGTGAACTGCCGCAAGTTTGCCCGCGCCACGACAGTTCCAGCAGAAGACACTCATTGGGCCTGGCGGCGCCCCGCCTGGGAGCCCGCCAAATTGTTCTTCGAAGAGATTTCCTTCTCTTCTACAACATGTTTGTTCCTCTTGGGGTCCCTCTTCGGCGGAGGGCTGATCGGCGATGGAATGTGAGGGACGATCGCCAGTTGCGTAGATGCCGTCTGCGCGCTGTTCTGGCCATTGAGTCCCCTGTTCGTTGTCTGCTGGGTCTGTAGGGAGTTTGCACTAGATGGGTTGGATCTCTTCCTATTCTGATCAGGCATGTCCACATTGTGACGCCCGAGACCGACGTCCCAGAAGATTCCAGAAGGTTCCAGAAGGTTCCAGATGTTCCGGGTTGCCCGTGTGTTCTTTTGTGCTTGTTTTATTTATTTTTGCATTGCATCATGTCATCATGTCATCATGTCATTTTTTTAATTTATGCATCTCAACCTAAATAAATCGTGTGGACCTTCGGTCCATTTAAATCGAGGGAAGATGTCTTCTCTTTATAACATATAAAAGTCTCTCATTATTTTAGGGAGCTATATAATAATATTCCATTCGTTTGGAATTACCTGCAACACACTTGCATAATTCCCCATGTTATTTCACTTCAAGTTTCACCTCCAAAAACCTTGCTATAATTCTTTTCTCGTTGCTCGAGGTTCCTCAAAAACCCTCCTTCTATTTTATTTTAATCCCTGACATTTTTGTGAGCCCGGGGAATTTTACCTCATGCCCAAATTCTGCCCCTATCCTTCCTTTTCTTTTTCTCTCTTCTTGTTTGTTTCCCTTCTTTCTTTTCTTCTGTTTTTTTTGGGTAAGCAGAAGAGGCAGCCAGCCTCTGGGCCTCCTTCTTTCCTTCCCTCCAGCCTCCTTTTTCTCAGCCAGGCCCAGCCTCAGCCTTCCTCTCCCAGGCCCAGCTGGCCCATACTGGCACCTAACCCTAGCCGCCAGCCACTCCCATCGCTCTCCCCTCGTCCCCCTGTCCGCCGCCGCACTTGTCTCCCTCGCTCCCAGGCCGACCCTTCCTCCCTCTCGACCCCAACCTTCTCGCCCGGTCCAATTCCCCTTCGCCCCGAGAGCACCTGCTCCTTCCTCGCCCCGGCTCCCGCTCCTGCCAGCCAGGCGAAGCACCCGCGCGCCGCGGCCAGGAGCCCGAGTGCCCCAGGCACCGGCTCTCCCGCGCGCCACCGGAGGCCACCGCGTCGCCGCCCGATGCAGGAACCCCGCGGCCTCTCTCCTCCGTCCGTCCTTCTCCTCATCGCCATGCCTCGGCGCCCTCCCGCGCCTGGCTCCTCTACCCGCCGTCCAGCGCCGGCCGAGCGCAGCATCCACGGCGCCCCGAGCGCGCCGTCCGCAGCACCCCTACCTGGCGTCCCCTCTGGCCGATTCCCAGCGCCGGGAGGACCCCGCGCCGTGCCCTGCCCCGACGCCTCCTCCACCACGTCCGGCCACCGGCTCCCGTCCTCGCCGGTCCGAGGCTGCAGCGCCAGAAGGACGGCCCGCGCCTCTCCTCTGCCGAGCTGCTCTGCCCGCCGTGTCTCTTTCCGGCACCTCCAGCATCCCGCTTCCTTCGTCCAGGCGCCCTCCTCTCCAGGCCGCCGCGCGTCTGCGTTTCCCCGGCCCTGCACCTCCGCGCCGGGCAGTGACTTGCGGCCTCCTTCGTCCAGCGCCAAAAACCACCGCTGTTGCTGCTGTGTTCCTTTCGCCAAGTTGCTGCTGTCCTTGCTGCCTTTTCTTTGGTTGTCTTGTTGTTGTTGTTTGTCTATTCGCTAAGTGCCAGGTTCACGTGAACAACTACGAGGACCTCAAGTTTCGGCAAGTTCGACAAGTACCTCTACACGCGGCATGAACATCTACGAACGAAAACGCCTCCGAGAACAAGTACCGCGACCGACTCGACCAGTACCTCTTCGGATGCGTCAAGTTCCACTACTTCCCCTACCGTCGCAAGGACGAGATCCCAAGTACCACGATGATGCGCCGAGTACCACTACGTCCGACGCCACGACAAGTACCCCTACACGGCGAAACGACAAGTACCACTACCGACGCCGGATGCCATCGGAACCCTCAAGTACAACTACGAACGTGTACCCCTACGTCGACGACGATCCCGACAAGTACCTCTACACGCGGCATGAACATCTACGATACGAAAACGCCGACTCAAGACGATGACAAGTACCCCTTCGAAGAAGTACATCTACGAACTCGACGCCCGAACGTCTACTTCCCCTCCGAACGGAACATCTACTTCCTCTACGACCCGCGAGAACGCCTACTTCCACTACGAACTTGAACCGTCCCGAAACGCACGCTTCGAAGGTATAACCCCGAGACGTGACCCGTGAATGCTTGCTTGTGTTGTATGAAATGTCTCCCGTGTGTGCTTCGTGCCCGTTCCGATCTTTTGTCTTGTTCCTCGGTTGCCTCGTCGCCGACCCGTGGGAACCCGGCAACGGGATCACCCCATCATCTCGTTCACTCCACCCTTTTGTTTTGCACCGGACTCTCAACGAGTTGCCAGAACCGAATTGTTGCGTGGCATCATTTTGGTTATCGTTGTCGTGGCACCCTTTTCTTCCACCACGGTGACAATACTTCTTATCTCTTTTAAGTCAACCTTTTAATAAACTTGCATACTTGTTCATGTCATCCGCATCATGTTAACAACATTATATGTTAAATTGTTGTTGCTTTAATAATTATTAAACATGCTCATGGGGATTTTCCGGATATGTTGTTGTTATTTTTCCGGCCTCATTTAAAATGTCTAAATAGTGTAGTTTTATTATGCTTCACCTCTTGCCATGTTAAAACATTTAATCTTGTCTTGTAAATAATGAGAGTCAACTAAATAATTAATATGTGGTGTTTCGTCAATATGCAACTCGTTGCATATTGAGCTCCACTTAACTTGTAGTTTTGTTTGTGCACTTTGCCATGCCTTGCATAATTAAACCGGACATGCATCATACTTGTTTGTGCATCATATGCCCTGTTTATGATATGTGTGTTTACCGTGTTGTTTTGCTTCTTTCCGGTTGCTTCTCTTGTTAGCTTCGGTTTCGTTCCGGAGTTGTGAGGTTTCTCTCGACTGTTGCTCCGTCTTCTTCGTGGATCCGTTCTTCTCCCTTGTGGAATCCCATGCAAGATGACCGAACCCGGATACCATTACTATCTTTGCCTATTGCTAGTAGTCTCGATCTATAGCTTTGCCTCGATGCCCATGTTTTCCTGTCAGCCTCCTACTTGTAACCAATTGCCATGTTTAACCACCCTACCTATGCAAACCTTTGATTGGCTATACGTAGGCTTCGCTCAGCCCTTCTTATAGCATTGTTTGTTGCAGGTGAAGATTGAAGATGCTTGCTTCATGTTGAAGTTTGGTTGGGTTATATCACACTATATAAATGCTTAAATGAAATCATCTATATACTGGCAGGGTGGAAGGCTAAGCCTTTTGCTTGGTGTTTTGTTCCACTCATGCCGTTAGGAACCGTATAAACCGGTGTTATGTTCCTTGATTATGCGTTCCTAACACGGTTGGGGTGTATGGGACCCCCTTGATAAACCGCTAAGTGCTAAGTCTTTTCCAGCAAATCCCAACATTGGTACTATTTTCCTAATAACAAACTAATAAAACTTGCATAAGGGCCTTGCAAACCCTCTTTCTTAATTCAACCCCCCGGGCCAGTGCTCCACATGAGTGTTGGTCCAAACTAGAGTCGTGTGCGGGGCCCCCTTGGCAACTTGGGTATTTCGGCCACTGTACGCTGTGCTCATCCGGTTGTGGCCTGAGACGAGATACGCGCGGCTACTATCAGGGTGTCGGCACGCCGGGAGGATTTGCTGGATTAGCCTTACCTTAGTTCGGTTTAACTTGAGCACGGGATTCCGAGAATACTCGGGTCTTCCCAACTATGGAGTTGCGACTCCGCGGATCGTGGGCTTGTAATGGGTCAAGTTGGAACACCCCTGCAGGGTTTGAACTTTCGAAAGCCTTGCCCGCGGTTATGTGGCAGATGGGAGCTTGTTAATTCCGGTTGTAGATAACTTGACACAATGTTTCAATACACTACCAGCGTGTGTACCGTGACTGTCAATTTCCGAATAGGGATTCGGGAGTTGAACACGGTGGGGTTATGTTTGACCGGTTTTAGTTAGGATCACTTCGTGATCATCTTTCGACCGATGCTCTTCTCTTCTCGCTCTCTATTACGTAAGTTAGTGCTAGTTGCTGCTGCAGACTCTTGTTTGTTCCTTCACCTCATATTCTTTCTTCAGCTTTGTCCTCACCCAAGTCTTAAATAGTCTTGTTACCCGGGAACGGGATTGCTGAGTCCTTTGTGGCTCACAGTTACTTCACCACACCAGTTGCAGGTTCAACCGAGTTTGATGCAGGAGTTGGTTCAGTTCTTCACCCGGGAGTCCGATGAAGAGTTTGACCATTTGCTTGTGTCGTTTCGATGTTCAGTAGTGGTTTCTACTAGGATTCGATCCTGACCTGTGGCTTTATGTTGTTTTGGTATCTTTCTTTTGGTTCTTCACCCGTAGTCGGGTTGTGATGTTTTGTATGATGATTGTTTATGTAATGTATTGTGTGAAGTGGCGAGTGTAAGCCAACTATCCCCTTTTGCAATTTAATCCCTCTTTTACATGAGTCGTGCAAAGATACCAAACTTGAGATCATTCTAGGATGGGCTTATATCTTTAAGTCGTGCCTCGACACGTAGGAGATATAGTCCCATCCTGGGCATTACAAGTTGGTATTCAGAGCCTTCTCCGACCTAGAAGCCCCCACTGATTGATCGAATCATTGACGGTTGAGTCTAGGCACACACTGAAAACTTTTTGAGTCCTATATTATATCGGAGAGTAGGATTTCTGTTTGCTCCTCATCCCTTTCGTTCTGGTGAGGACTCCTGACGATTACTCTTTTCTCTTCTACTTTCAAAAATTGCACCAAATTTTTTTAGGATCCCGCGAGTATTCTGGGATTGTTTCGATGTTCTTGTGACAAGGATATTGTTCTCGATGCCTCCTGTTCTCGAGGAGTTGAGCTTCGGGGTATCATTGACACAAGCATATCGCGGCAGTACTAAATACTTAAGACGGCCGACATCGAAAATCTCTCCTATACGGCCAGTGGCAAGATAACCCTGACATCACCCAGTACTGGGGAGGTAGTTCGAGAGTATTGCCATAGCTTGTTATAGTGGATGCGTTTTCGAAGGTCCGAGGTAAACAGTTTCCGAGAAAGACTGGTTATGTGTTGAAGGATGGATACACCTGGATGTAGGTTTAGAGTTGATTGCGCGGTGCTTCCCGTGTATCCCCAACACCTGATTGCATAACTGGAAACTTTCGGAAATCTATAGGTGGGTTCATCTAGTAGTTCTAGGCATTCTTCCAACGGATGCACGATATGAAGTTTGGGGTTCTACATTGAGTGAAGTGGTTTTATGGACTTGTTCTGATCGGGAGTTGCATCTTAAAGGGTCCTTGGCTATGCTGATCCGGGGATTGCAAAACCCTTTTGTAACACGTTCCATGAGCTTTCAGCACGAAGATGTCGAATGAAACTTCTATCTTGTGTTTGTTCTATCTGATCCTTGTTCTTTTTTATTTATTTACCTTTTCCTTCTCCTAAGTGGCTTCTCGTCTAGTTGATGTAACTATGGAATTCATTCGTTCAATATCTACCCTTTGTTGTTGTTTTGATTCTGGTATTCGAGTTGCTTCGATGTCAAGTGTTGATTCCATACCTTTCCTAACCAGTGTTCTCATATTTCTATGGGAGTGCAGTTCCTTCTTGATCATCAAGATGGTCATGCTAAATTCTTTTTCAACCGGTGTCCATTTTGTTCATCCCAAGTTGTCTTTGTTTTCCCCACCCTCCCACCCTTTTCTGCATTGAGCCAGAAATTCTCAAATGAAATATCCATTTTATTCATGTGATGTTTCTTCATTCTTTCCTTCAATGTTCTTATCCGGTGAATTATCGTGAAGATGCTCAAGAGCTTCAAGTTCATCATTCTTTTCTTCTCTAATTCTTCCGGTGGATGTAATTCAGATTTCGGTGTTGATCTTATCCTTTTCCTCTTTTCACAATGCTTTCTTATTCCGGTGCACCCAATTATTCATTCTCCTCTTGCTATTCATATCCGGAGTGCTGAAGATTCATAATTCCATTCTTAATCCTTTCAAATTATTTTTGAGGATTATCATCGTATTCAAGCCTTTTAATTCAACCGGTGCAATATCTCTTAAGCAATCTTTTCCAACGGTGATTTCTTTGAGTGGGCCCTAAACCACAGGTCTTTTCCCAGGATCTTAACTGACTCTTCTATTTTTCCGGAGTTGCTTTAAAATTCTTTCAAATGTGACGTAAGAATGATTCCCATCAGTCACATGCCTTCTCCAAGATCGCTTTCAATTCTTTTTCATCATTGGTTCAACTTTTAATTCTTCATTCCGGAGTGCTCAACAATTCGTCTTGGCATTTCTCGTCTTCATTCTCAACATTTGGAGACCGGAGAAGAGTTTCTCTTAAATCTTGGCCGTTCTCTCAAGTTTTTTCATGATTTTTTTTTCTTTGTGATCCTCCGAAGGCCATCATTTCAGAATATTTCTTCGTTCTCAGTTTTCAACTTCAACCTCCAACTATTCTTCATTGATGTCTCTTCGTTCGTCTCCATATTCTTACGGTGGTTCTTTCAAGTTTACTCTTCCGTTGTTATCGTTTTAATTCATTTGTTCTTTCCATAATCCTACCGGTGGTTCGTTCAATACTTATCCAAGGTTGTGCTAGATCTCTCTTTAATTCTTTGCAACGAGAATAAGTAGTATGCCAAATCCTTGGTTGTCATCAATTTAAATTGGTAAAGGAGATGCATAACATAATTCTTATTCTTGTTCCTTCCAAGTGTTTAATTCTTTTGTCTGGAGCTTGTTCATCATACCATATCCGTGGTTCCAAGTTGTTCATCTTGTTTTCCGGAGCTCCATGTTATTTCAATTATCATTTCGAAGCTCCATCTAATTCATCGCAGGCCTTGAATCTTTTTCTCTTCATCTTTCACTTCTCATGCTTTCATTACCGGAGTTTTCATGGTGGTTCATCATGTTTTAATTAATCCTCGAAGTCTTCATCAAGATTCTTGTTGGAGCTCAAGCATTCTTCATCATGCTTTCCATTTGTAATTCTGGCTACCTTATCTTTGAGATGGTGTTATGTCATTCTTGACAATTCCTTCATGTTTTATGATTCACGAGTTTTCAAGAATGAGATATTTAAACCCATCATTTTCCTTGTTCAAGAGATCTTTTCAACCCTTCATTTATTCGTTGGAGTTATCTTGGGTTATTTTTCACCTAAAAGCTTTCACTAAGGTTTGTTGATATTTTGGTGCTGATAAATGACCCAAGTTCTTCATTTATCATTCCGGTGAAATAAGTTTATCGTCTCCTTGTTGATCTCAATCCAATCAATTGTTTTCCTTTAGTGGCTGGTTGTCACCTCTTAATTTTGAGATGTTTTCCATAAGCCCACATGAAGCTTATTCTTCGTTGTTGATTATTCCAACAACTCTATTCCACCCTTCTTCGTAAGATGCTCTTTCAAATTTAATTTTGGGAGAAGTTTTCATTTTCTTCTCTGTTCAATTCTTTCATTGAGCTATATTCTATTCTTTTGTTCCGGAGGTTTTGTGATATTACTCTCTTTAACCATCTTCTCGTTTTATCGAGATCATATTCTTCCTTTGCTTGTCTATTTAACCGGAGTGTTGTATTCTTCATTCAAGTTCTCTCATCTTATCTAGTTTTGCCTGTCTTTTCAACCGGAGTGCTGTCTCAATCTTTCTTACCCCTTGGGCCATTCTTTTAATTGTTTCAAAGACAATATGTTGTTGTTTTCATCAAGTATCATCCATCTTCTCAAGTTTATGTTCAATTCCTTCCATTTTTCAGTCGAAGTGCTGTCCAAATTCTGTCATTCTTATTCCTTGGCCATACCATTGCGGTTCCTTATTCTTTTGGTTCATAAGCTCTTGTTTCATGTCCTTCAACCTACAAGGTTCCCGTATGTTCCTTGTTCCTCCTTTTACCGAAGTGCTCTAAACTTCGTTCATCTCTGTTGCTTTCTTTCTTTCAACTTGTTTAACCTCTCAAGGTTCTTTGGTTTCAATCGTCTGTCAAAGAAGCAACTTTGTTTTACCTCTTCCTCTTCCGTTTTTACCCGGTGATATCTCTAGGATCTCGGGTCGAGATCCTCTGTTAGTGTGGGAGAGTTGTGACGCCCGAGACCGACGTCCCAGAAGATTCCAGAAGGTTCCAGAAGGTTCCAGATGTTCCGGGTTGCCCGTGTGTTCTTTTGTGCTTGTTTTATTTATTTTTGCATTGCATCATGTCATCATGTCATCATGTCATTTTTTTAATTTATGCATCTCAACCTAAATAAATCGTGTGGACCTTCGGTCCATTTAAATCGAGGGAAGATGTCTTCTCTTTATAACATATAAAAGTCTCTCATTATTTTAGGGAGCTATATAATAATATTCCATTCGTTTGGAATTACCTGCAACACACTTGCATAATTCCCCATGTTATTTCACTTCAAGTTTCACCTCCAAAAACCTTGCTATAATTCTTTTCTCGTTGCTCGAGGTTCCTCAAAAACCCTCCTTCTATTTTATTTTAATCCCTGACATTTTTGTGAGCCCGGGGAATTTTACCTCATGCCCAAATTCTGCCCCTATCCTTCCTTTTCTTTTTCTCTCTTCTTGTTTTTTTTTCCTTCTTTCTTTTCTTCTGTTTTTTTTTGGGTAAGCAGAAGAGGCAGCCAGCCTCTGGGCCTCCTTCTTTCCTTCCCTCCAGCCTCCTTTTTCTCAGCCAGGCCCAGCCTCAGCCTTCCTCTCCCAGGCCCAGCTGGCCCATACTGGCACCTAACCCTAGCCGCCAGCCACTCCCATCGCTCTCCCCTCGTCCCCCTGTCCGCCGCCGCACTTGTCTCCCTCGCTCCCAGGCCGACCCTTCCTCCCTCTCGACCCCAACCTTCTCGCCCGGTCCAATTCCCCTTCGCCCCGAGAGCACCTGCTCCTTCCTCGCCCCGGCTCCCGCTCCTGCCAGCCAGGCGAAGCACCCGCGCGCCGCGGCCAGGAGCCCGAGTGCCCCAGGCACCGGCTCTCCCGCGCGCCACCGGAGGCCACCGCGGCGCCGCCCGACGCAGGAACCCCGCGGCCTCTCTCCTCCGTCCGTCCTTCTCCTCATCGCCATGCCTCGGCGCCCTCCCGCGCCTGGCTCCTCTACCCGCCGTCCAGCGCCGGCCGAGCGCAGCATCCGCGGCGCCCCGAGCGCGCCGTCCGCAGCACCCCTACCTGGCGTCCCCTCTGGCCGATTCCCAGCGCCGGGAGGACCCCGCGCCGTGCCCTGCCCCGACGCCTCCTCCACCACGTCCGGCCACCGGCTCCCGTCCTCGCTGGTCCGAGGCTGCAGCGCCAGAAGGACGGCCCGCGCCTCTCCTCTGCCGAGCTGCTCTGCCCGCCGTGTCTCTTTCCGGCACCTCCAGCATCCCGCTTCCTTCGTCCAGGCGCCCTCCTCTCCAGGCCGCCGCGCCTCTGCGTTTCCCCGGCCCTGCACCTCCGCGCCGGGCAGTGACTTGCGGCCTCCTTCGTCCAGCGCCAAAAACCACCGCTGCTGCTGCTGTGTTCCTTTCGCCAAGTTGCTGCTGTCCTTGCTGCCTTTTCTTTGGTTGTCTTGTTGTTGTTGTTTGTCTATTCGCTAAGTGCCAGGTTCACGTGAACAACTACGAGGACCTCAAGTTTCGGCAAGTTCGACAAGTACCTCTACACGCGGCATGAACATCTACGAACGAAAACGCCTCCGAGAACAAGTACCGCGACCGACTCGACCAGTACCTCTTCGGATGCGTCAAGTTCCACTACTTCCCCTACCGTCGCAAGGACGAGATCCCAAGTACCACGACGATGCGCCGAGTACCACTACGTCCGACGCCACGACAAGTACCCCTACACGGCGAAACGACAAGTACCACTACCGACGCCGGATGCCATCGGAACCCTCAAGTACAACTACGAACGTGTACCCCTACGTCGACGACGATCCCGACAAGTACCTCTACACGCGGCATGAACATCTACGATACGAAAACGCCGACTCAAGACGATGACAAGTACCCCTTCGAAGAAGTACATCTACGAACTCGACGCCCGAACGTCTACTTCCTCTCCGAACGGAACATCTACTTCCTCTACGACCCGCGAGAACGCCTACTTCCACTACGAACTTGAACCGTCCCGAAACGCACGCTTCGAAGGTATAACCCCGAGACGTGACCCGTGAATGCTTGCTTGTGTTGTATGAAATGTCTCCCGTGTGTGCTTCGTGCCCGTTCCGATCTTTTGTCTTGTTCCTCGGTTGCCTCGTCGCCGACCCGTGGGAACCCGGCAACGGGATCACCCCATCATCTCGTTCACTCCACCCTTTTGTTTTGCACCGGACTCTCAAAGAGTTGCCGGAACCGAATTGTTGCGTGGCATCATTTTGGTTATCGTTGTTGTGGCACCCTTTTCTTCCACCACGGTGACAATACTTCTTATCTCTTTTAAGTCAACCTTTTAATAAACTTGCATACTTGTTCATGTCATCCGCATCATGTTAACAACATTATATGTTAAATTGTTGTTGCTTTAATAATTATTAAACATGCTCATGGGGATTTTCCGGATATGTTGTTGTTATTTTTCCGGCCTCATTTAAAATGTCTAAATAGTGTAGTTTTATTATGCTTCACCTCTTGCCATGTTAAAACATTTAATCTTGTCTTGTAAATAACAAGAGTCAACTAAATAATTAATATGTGGTGTTTCGTCAATATGCAACTCGTTGCATATTGAGCTCCACTTAACTTGTAGTTTTGTTTGTGCACTTTGCCATGCCTTGCATAATTAAACCGGACATGCATCATACTTGTTTGTGCATCGTATGCCCTGTTTATGATATGTGTGTTTACCGTGTTGTTTTGCTTCTTTCTGGTTGCTTCTCTTGTTAGCTTCGGTTTCGTTCCGGAGTTGTGAGGTTTCTCTCGACTGTTGCTCCGTCTTCTTCGTGGATCCGTTCTTCTCCCTTGTGGAATCCCAGGCAAGATGACCGAACCCGGATACCATTACTATCTTTGCCTATTGCTAGTAGTCTCGATCTATAGCTTTGCCTCGATGCCCATGTTTTCCTGTCAGCCTCCTACTTGTAACCAATTGCCATGTTTAACCACCCTACCTATGCAAACCTTTGATTGGCTATACGTAGGCTTCGCTCAGCCCTTCTTATAGCATTGTTAGTTGCAGGTGAAGATTGAAGATGCTTGCTTCATGTTGAAGTTTGGTTGGGTTACATCACACTATATAAATGCTTAAATGAAATCATCTATATACTGGCAGGGTGGAAGGCTAAGCCTTTTGCTTGGTGTTTTGTTCCACTCATGCCGTTAGGAACCGTATAAACCGGTGTTATGTTCCTTGATTATGCGTTCCTAACACGGTTGGGGTGTATGGGACCCCCTTGATAAACCGCTAAGTGCTAAGTCTTTTCCAGCAAATCCCAACGTTGGTACTATTTGCCTAATAACAAACTAATAAAACTTGCATAAGGGCCTTGCAAACCCTCTTTCTTAATTCAACCCCCCGGGCCAGTGCTCCACATGAGTGTTGGTCCAAACTAGAGTCGTGTGCGGGGCCCCCCTTGGCAACTTGGGTATTTCGGCCACTGTACGCTGTGCTCATCCGGTCGTGGCCTGAGACGAGATACGCGCGGCTACTATCAGGGTGTCGGCACGCCGGGAGGATTTGCTGGATTAGCCTTACCTTAGTTCGGTTTAACTTGAGCACGGGATTCCGAGAATACTCGGGTCTTCCCAACTATGGAGTTGCGACTCCGCGGATCGTGGGCTTGTAATGGGTCAAGTTGGAACACCCCTGCAGGGTTTGAACTTTCGAAAGCCGTGCCCGCGGTTATGTGGCAGATGGGAGCTTGTTAATTCCGGTTGTAGATAACTTGACACAATGTTTCAATACACTACCAGCGTGTGTACCGTGACTGTCAATTTCCGAATAGGGATTCGGGAGTTGAACACGGTGGGGTTATGTTTGACCGGTTTTAGTTAGGATCACTTCGTGATCATCTTTCGACCGATGCTCTTCTCTTCTCGCTCTCTATTACGTAAGTTAGTGCTAGTTGCTGCTGCAGACTCTTGTTTGTTCCTTCACCTCATATTCTTTCTTCAGCTTTGTCCTCACCCAAGGCTTAAATAGTCTTGTTACCCGGGAACGGGATTGCTGAGTCCTTTGTGGCTCACAGTTACTTCACCACACCAGTTGCAGGTTCAGCCGAGTTTGATGCAGGAGTTGGTTCAGTTCTTCACCCGGGAGTCCGATGAAGAGTTTGACCGTTTGCTTGTGTCGTTTCGATGTTCAGTAGTGGTTTCTACTAGGATTCGATCCTGACCTGTGGCTTTATGTTGTTTTGGTATCTTTCTTTTGGTTCTTCACCCGTAGTCGGGTTGTGATGTTTTGTATGATGATTGTTTATGTAATGTATTGTGTGAAGTGGCGAGTGTAAGCCAACTATCCCCTTTTGCAATTTAATCCCTCTTTTACATGAGTCGTGCAAAGATACCAAACTTGAGATCATTCTAGGATGGGCTTATATCTTTAAGTCGTGCCTCGACACGTAGGAGATATAGTCCCATCCTGGGCATTACACACATCAACCAAAGGTGCTGCCCCATCAGCATTGTCCTGACGAAAATCCCCTTGGTTTGCTCCTGGATCACCCCTCGTCCATCCACCATTGCGACCACTAGTGCGGCCACCCCGTCGGCCACCCCGACGTCCACTTCCTTCACCAGGGCCTCGCCCTGCGCGCATGAACCAGGTAGCACGTAGGTCCTTGAATACCAACGCCGAGGGGGGGTGTATTCCATTGCCATGTTCTTTGTATAGGTGACCCATCATACCACACACGACACACCAGTCAGGTAGCCGCTCATACTTAACCCTGTAGATTTGGCTCTTCCCGTCTCTGACCATCGATACAGCATTCTTCAAAGGCTTGAGGATATTGATGCGAACCCACACACGGTAAAAGTTTCCAGCAAAATCATTGGAGCCCGTTTCAGCATACATAACTTCTCCTACCTTCTCCGCCATAGGACCAACTAAGTGAGCATACAGGTCCAGCACATCATGAATTTGAAACCAAATGTCAATAGTTTCCAGCTTGATCATTGAAGGTTTAGTGACTCCATCGTACGACACTATGAGCACCGCATCTCCCCTAAAATTCCACGGACCGTCCTGCATGACTCTCTCCCAGTCCCCTAGGCACGAAAATTTGACTATGTAGAGATTATCTTCCAGAGGTTTGAACTTCACCTCCTGTGCTGCATCCCATGCTGATCGCATGTTCCTGAAAAACCATGTCTGACTCTAGGTCTTATTTGTGTTAACCCTAGCCAAAGCCATCCATCTAACTGCCTCATGCGGCGCCTCCTTCTCGTCGAAGACGACGTCGTCCAGGTCTTCCTCACGCAGGCCAAGATCCTCCATCATCTTCTCCACCTCGCTAAGACCAGAGGAGCTCGGGACTCCCTCAGATGCCATCTGTATCTCTAACCCGATGAGACGAACTGAACGGGTTTTGTGTGGAATCCTAGCTCCGCCGCACACCACAACCCCTCTCAGAATAGGCAGCGACCCACCGGCCGCCCCTATCTCTGGAGTAGCGGCAGGGCGAAGATCGGCGGCAGGGAAACAGGAAACTCAACGGCGGCGATGTCGCCCCGAGAGAAGGGAGAAACCCTAACGTGAGGGAAAAACCAGAGTATACTCTTTTTTGTTTGTTGAAAAACTAGAAAATCGGATGCTTACAGCGCGGTGGCCCGCAACAGCCCTTAGGGGGATTTAGGCCCACTACAGATGGAGGCCCAATACCAACACCCAGCGTTAAGATCCCACTGCGTGACCCCGACGGGAAACCCTCGCCCGCCGCCCACCCACCTCCCTCATCAGGGTTCAGGTCAGGCACATCGTCGCCGGCAACGCGTGCCCGGCGGAGGCGGCTGGCGCCTACTCGGGTAAGAGCTTGTAAAGTTGTAATACTGTGTTACGATACGACACACACACACATCGATTAAGCACTTTTTATTAGAGAGACAAAACATCGGTTAGGCACTTGGGGGCTAGATTGATTTCTAGATTCTGGCCATAGTATAAACCCCTTAAATCTTCTGCTTACTTTTGATTGTGAAAGCGCATCCAAAAGAGTTATTATATTTTGTTTGCCAAACTGTGAACCTAGAAAAAAAAACTTTATTAGAGAAGTTGTACATCCAGGTGAAATCTTTGTTGCTAAATGCTAATCACTGCAGAAAAAACTTACCGGTAAGACTAATTACGTGGAGTTTAATTTTTTTTTTCTCGAATACGCTACGGTCAGCGTATCATTGCATTGATAGAGGAGAAGAACCACTAGTAGAAAATGGGGCTTTGGTTCGGGCCAGGCCAGCCCATTAGTCCCGGTTCACCCACGAACCGGCACCCATGGGGGCATACGTCCCGGTTCGTGCGCCCAGGGGGCCGGCCGGGCCTCGTGGGGCATCTGTCCCGGTTGGTCTAGACCCATTTGTCCCGGTTCCAGGCACAAACCGGGACCAATAGGCCTCGCTCCTGGCCCACACCCATTGGTCCCGGTTCGTAACTGGAACCGGGACAAATGGGTGGCCTTTAGACCTGGTTCCAGTAATGAACCGGGAGCAATTGGTTGCTTATATATACCCCATCGCCGGCGAGCCCACACTGCTCTATTTTTTCTGGCCGGCGAGGGGAGAGCTTTGTGTGGTGCTCTAGATCACCTCCCATATATGCACATGAGGTGTTCGATGAAATGCGCGAGCCACACTAGTTAAGCTTTCTCCTCTCGAAGCTCGAACTCGAAGCTCCATTTTCTCCGAGATTTGGCTAGGTTGAGCGGTCCGTCATGTCTCGTCCCCGTCTTCACCGCCGTCGATCGCCCACGCCGATCTCGTCGCCAGCACAACCGTGGTGAGCTATGCATGTACTTTGAATATAATGTGATTATGAACTTATATTAATTTGATCACTTATCTATCCATGATGTTCTGTAATGGTTTTTGACACACTTAATTATATATAAATGCAAGCAGATGAACCAGCAATGGATGTACGGTGAGAGACGCACCCCCGAGTACATTAATGGCGTGCATAATTTTCTCGAAGTGGCTAAGGCAAACAAGCAGAATGGTTTTATGTGCTGTCCATGCACTATCTCTGGGAATACGAGGTCTTACTCCGACTCGAGCACCCTTCACACCCACCTGCTTTATAAGGGTTTCATGCCACACTATAATGTTTGGACCAAGCACGGAGAAATAGGGGTTATGATGGAAGACAACGAAGAAAAAGAGGACGATGACAACTATGTGCCCCCGGAATACGGTGATGCTGCAACGGGGGAAGCTGCTGAAGGTAAAGAGGAACCAGACGATGTTGTGCCCGACGATGATCTCCGCCGGGTCATTGTTGATGCAAGCAGATAGTTTGAAAGTGAAAAGGAGAAGCTGAAGTTCGATCGCATGTTGGAGGATTACAAAAAAGGGTTGTACCCCCATAGCGAAGATGGCAACACGAAGCTCGGTACCGTACTGGAATTGCTGCAGTGGAAGGCATAGAATGGTGTGCCTGAAAAAGGATTTGAGAAACTATTCAAAATATTGAAGAAGAAGCTTCCAAAGGATAACGAATTTCCCGACAATACATACGCAGCAAAGAAGGTCGTATGCCCTCTAGGATTGGAGGTGCATAAGATACATGCATGCCCTAATGACTGCATCCTGTACCGCGGTGCGTACGAGCATTTGAACGCATGCCTGGTATGCGGTGCCTTGCGGTATAAGAACAAACGAGATGACCCTGGTGATGTGGATGGCGAGCGCCCTAGGAAGAGGGTTCCTGCCAAGGTGATGTGGTATGCTCCTATAATACCATAGTTGAAACGTCTGTTCAGAAACAAAGAGCATGACAAGTTGATGTGATGGCACGCAGAGGACCGTAAGAGAGACGGGAAGTTGATAGCACCCGCTGACGGGTCGCAGTGGAGAAAAATCGAGAGAATGTACTGGGAGGAGTTTGCAGGTGACGCAAGGAACGTATGGTTTGGTTTAAGCGCGGATGGCATTAATCCTTTTGGGGAGCAGAGCAACAATCACAGCACCTGGCCCGTGACTCTATGTATCTATAACCCTTCCTCCTTGGCTGTGAACGAAGCGGAAGTTCATTATGATGCCAATACTCATCCAAGGCCCTAAGCAACCCGGCAACGACATTGATGTGTACCTAAGGCCATTAGTTGAAGAACTTTTACAGTTGTGGAATGGACAAGGTGTACGTGCGTGGGATGAGGCCAACAAGGAGGAATTTGACCTACATGCGTTGCTGTTTGTAACCATCAATGATTGGCCTGCTCTCAGTAACCTTTCAGGACAAACAAACAAGGGATACCACACATGCACACACTGTTTAGATGACACCCGAAGTATATACCTGGACAGATGCAGGAAGAATATGTACCTGGGGCATCGTTGATTTCTTCCGACCAATCATCAATGTAGAAAGAAAGGCAAGCATTTCAAAGGCGAGGCAGATCACTGGAAGAAGCCCGCTATACGTACCGGCGATCATGTACTTGCTATGGTCAATGATTTACATGTAATCTTTGGAAAGGGTCCCGACGGACTATCTGTTCCGAATGACGATGAGGGACGAGCACCCATGTGGAAGAAGAAATCTATATTTTGGGACCTACCCTACTGGAAAGACCTAGAGGCTCGCTCTTCAATCGACGTGATGCACGTGACGAAGAACCTTTGCGTGAACCTGCTAAGCTTCTTGGGCGTGTATGGGAAGACAAAAGATACACCAAAGACACGGGAGGACCTGCAACGTTTGCACGAAAAAGACGGCCTGCTGATACGTCCAAAACGTATCTATAATTTCTGCTTGCTCCATGCCTCTTTTGGGTGATATTGCTATGATATTTATACACTTCCATACACTTTTGATCATATTTGGACTAACCTATTAACTTAGTGCACCCCAGTGCCAGTTTCTGTTTTCTGCTGTTTTTGTATTTCAGGTTTTCACGTTACGAGAACTGCCAGAAAAATCCCGGAAAAATTATATAAAAAATCAGCGTTCCAGAAGCTTCCCAGCTGCCAAAGGACAGCCGGAGGGGGGCCACCAGGGCTCCAGGCGCCCTGGTGGCGCGGGCCCCCCCTGG